>JAPDPK010000064.1:2025652-2700870 GCA_031772115.1 Heritiera littoralis
ATGTAGGAAATCGATCATCAAAAGTCCTTTTACCTTTATCCTTATCCTTGCCCTTGGAACGGGATCCAAAATCAGACGGATACATCTTATAGTCTTGCTCACATAACTGGGCCTTCCGAACAGCCTCGTCATAGGTGGAGATATCTAATGGAGCTAGTCGGGACCTGATAGATGGTCGTAGTCCATCCAAAAACCTCTCTACACAGTGCTCCTCGTTACTCACCGTCTGTGGATCGTAACGGCTGAGGGCTGTAAATCGTGACTCATATTGATCCACCGTCTGATTTCCCTGAGTCAAATTAAAGTACTCGGTCTGCATCCTCTTCTGGGCCGTACGGGGAATGTACTGTTTACGAAAATACCCCAAGAATATGTCCCATGTGACCGTAGGATGTCTAGCCCTCAACACAGTCTTGGTGGATTTCCACCAATGCTCCGCCTCATCCACTAGTAGAAAGGTGGCCATGCCCACTTTTTCTGTCTCAGAGCATGCCATGTACTCAAATAACTTCTCCATCTCATTCACCCAACTCTCCGCCACCATCGGTTCCTTCTCCCCCTTAAACTTAGGAGGGTCGAACTTCTTAAACTCTCGCAGTCTAGTTAAATTACATCTTTCTACTGGTCCTGCCTGTGGCTGCACTAGAGTAGGTACCTCTAGCTGAATCGGAGGAGGTACAGGCTGAGGGGCAGGTGGTGGTGGAGGCACAGGAGGAGGCACTACCGGTGGTGGAGGTGGTGGGGCTGCCTGTCCTTGCTTGTTATTAAAGTTTGCCATGAACTAGGTAAACATGGCAGACATGGCGTTCATATTCTGGGACATGGTATCTATAGTCCTCTCTAGTCTATCCATTCGGTTTCCATCAGGTTCTGGCTGAGGAGGAGGAGGAGGTTCTGGAGTCGGGGTCTCAGGTGCCGGCATTTCTTGTCTCCTACCGACACTCCTCACACTCTTATAACGTCCTCGTCCTCGCCCTCTCATTATTATAGATAGCCTAGACAAAACAAACATATTTAGTACCATTTACGCAATTATGCACAGTATATATTCAGACATGTACAGTACTTAGGGGATGTAAACAGTTTCTGACCTACAGACACTAACGCACATCAGACCAACGTTGCTCTGATACCAACTTTTGTAACGACCCTTTTTACTAAAATTATGAGCCAAAATTTTCCTTTTTCACTTACTTTTGGTTGGGCTGTGCTTAGTGTCTCAGATTTATTCTTAAGCTAAATGTACATTAGCTAAATCAATATCCTATAAACATTTTGATCCCAGTTCAAATTTTCTGACTAAGCATGCAATCACATATTAAAATTATATTACTTAACAAACTTTATGTCCATCAAAGTTGCATGCATCATTTCTTATCATGAATATACTAAGTGTTTCCTTTAATTACATCCCCCTACTATAAAAGTACTGAATAGCAAGTCTGAATATAAAATAGATATCTGTACATCATGTACCTTCAAGGACGATACAAAAACCTCGAAGGACGTGTCAGAACCCCTCGTACAAATCGCCTACTGCAAATAATCTGGAAGGTGGAGAAGGGGGGGGTGAGCTTTTTGGAAAGCCCAATAAGGAATATATATAAAGAGACAGATACCGTAAGCTATATGCATGTGTTCTGAAACGATTAATAAGTTCTAAATCATAAGGGATATTTCTAAAATATGAAATCTTATCCAGCGAGAAATTCATGTATTCTGAAAATCGTATATAAATCAAATCAATATAACAGATCACATTAACAAAGTCATGCCATGCAAATATGTAAACAGTCGTCTTCAAAAATCATATCAGATTTCAAATCGAATCATAAAAATTCGTACAAAATCATTTTAAGATTTCAGAATTCAATCATATCAATCTGTATCATATCATTTTCTTATTCAGAGTTCAGAAATCAAATATTCAGAAATCATTCAGAAATCAAAAAATAACAGAAAGTGGAGACATGGCAGTAACTCGGTATACATCAAGCAGCAAAGATATCCTATAAGGATAATAACAGATAGACGTATGGCCATAGTCCAAGTGGTCTACAGTGAACACTGATCAGGTGTCATCTGTGACCGCTGCGGACTGGATCAAATCACACAGCAACATAGTGCGCAAAATTCATATCAGATACAAATACTGTAGGCCCCGAAGGTCACACTACAGCCAGATACTATAGGCCCCGAAGGTCACGCTATAGCCAGATACTGCAGGCCCCGAAGGTCACGCTGCAGCCAGATACTGCTGGATCCAAAATATACAGCAGTCCAGATACTGCAAGATGACGGTTAGCCAGTGTCTCAAAACATAAGTTTCATAGTTCAGAGTTCAAATCCGTAAGTCAAAACATACAGATATTTATAATAGTTCATAAAACAGATTATTGCATAAAATCAGAATTATTTTCCAAATATTTAAAAAACTTAATAATTTCCAAAATATATAAAGAAATAGGTTTTAGTACCATAATTTATAATAAATCCATAAAACCAAATTTAAGCTAGAAAAGTCATAAATCTTTAAAATCATGCAATTTAATAAGCTTTCAATAAAACTTGAATTCTTTAGATAATTCATGCTAATGCAGAGTTTTATAAATCCAAATTCAAAGGAGTATTTTCAAAACTCATAAAGGTTCCGAAAATCAATTAAAATGCAAGGAATTCCAAGAATCCGAAAACTTTATAACTTTTCATAAATATTTCTAAAACACTAACTTTAGGTAATTTTCATAAAATAAAATTTACTTTGAAAATTCACGAATATATTAAAATCATGCAATTTAATATTTCCAAGACTGGATTTCCTTAAAAGTTTTATTCTTAAAAAGTTTTCTTAGCTTTTTAGCCGAAATTGCAGAAATCAATATTCTTACAAAAATTCGATAGCATGACGATATCAAATTTCTAAAGTCTTGTAAAGCATACGCAATTCATAAAACACAATGCAATTAATCTTAAAATCATTTCAGTATCTCCTACGTTCCTTATACATATCCCTTACCTTACACACTTAGCAATTATCTCCTTCGAGTTTTCGATTTACGGCTTGAGCTCCTAATTGCTCCAAGACACTACAAATCAAAATCATCACCGTCTCAAAACAAATCTTAATCTCTTTATTCTTTAGCAATAAAATTTAATCATGTTATAAGGCAGAAGAAATTCTAATTCGCCTCCATGCACATTGCTTACCTATTCCATATTAAAATATTCTCAATTACTTCCTCTAAAGTCAAGTCAAAGTAACACATCCTTACCTTTGAAGATCCTCCAAATCAAGTCTTCCTCAAGCTCTCTTTAAATCTCCTCTTCTTTAATATCTCTAATCAAATCCTACAAAATATTTTAAATCCTAGTTACCATGACAAATATATGTTTATGCATGTGTATGTACATATAGGCACAAACCAACCCAACAATAACACTTTCTTTTATTTTCTTTCTTTCCTTTCTTTCTTCTTCTATTTTAATTATGATTATTATTATTTTTTGTCCTTCTTTACCTGTCTCTTGGCTGGTTCAATACGGCATCAAACAGCCCATTGTCAGCCTTGGTTTTCTTATTTTCCTCTGCTTCCAAGACCACACCCGAACAGCCCTTACACCAGCCTCGTATGGCAGCTCCTTCAACCACTGTTTCATGTAGATAACCGAAACCAAAACCATTAGTTCTAGGCCTTAATTGTTACATAACTTAGCCTCAAAATCTTGCAAAGATGCTAGTCGAATTACCTTGTCCTCGTTCTGGTTTACAGCAGCTCAAAGATAGCCCTCAACTTATCTTTGTTCTGCTTCTCCTTCACGTGACCTAGCGCTGTACCAGCCCAGTTCACTCACATCTTAGCTTTCTCAGTTCCCTCTTCCTTGACAGGATTTACTCTCCAAAACCGAGCCTCACATTACCTCTGGTTTTCTTCTTTCTTTATTTCCTTTCTTTTCAGTTTTCTTATCTCTCTCACGTGTCTCTCTTCAGTTTACTCCTTTTCTTTCCACTGCAGTGCACTCTTTCTTTCTCGTTTCAACCTTTGCTGCATTTTCTCTCTTTTCTCTTCTTCATCAAATGACTGCAACTCCTTTCTTTAACAACCTTTCGGCCTTCATTTCGCACGCCCACTCAGCCCTCGAAAGTCACGTTTCCAGCCTCTCCCTTCTTCTAACGCTGCAGTTTCTCTTTCTCTTAAGGCTCTCTTTTTTTTTTCTCTCGTGGGTTCCAGCTCTGTTTTCACGTTTCTTCCTTCTCTTCTCTCATTTTCTCTCTTTGCTTTCTTTTCTATTTTTAATCGGGTTCTATTTTGTTTAAAAGGAACAAAGGCTGGTTTTGTTTTGTCTAAAGAGAACAGAGGCCGGTTTTCTCATAATCTGTGGATTCTACTGTAGGTGAGGGAAGTCGGTGGCTTCCAAGAGAAGCTAAACCCGACTTTCTCTCCTCTTTTCTTTTTTTTTTCTTTTTTTTTATATATTCAATTATATATATTTCAAATATATATATTTTTCTTTATTTATTTATTTATTTATTTTATTTGAAACCTATAAATATTATACTTAATATATGTAGACATATAGTTATATATTTAATTTGTATTACTCACATGTATACCACATTTAATTCAATATACATGTCTTTTTATTTAATTAAATAATTGTATACACTTATATATATATATATATTCTTTTAATTATTTAATCTCTCACATACTTGTACATATGTTTATAACCACACTTACGAAATCATTAACATATTTCATTCTTATATAAGAGTATCATTTATTTTCTTTATCAATTTAATATGTATATATATATATATCTCAAACCTATATATATATATATTCTAAGATATATATATATATATATTTATCGTTTATAGCCCAATGTACTACTCACATCTTTGATGTCATTACTAAAATAATTTCGAACTACGTCTCGATACTTACTTCATTTAAATTCCTTCTTTTATTTCACAAATTCAGTACGAAATTTACGGTCTTCACATTTTTTTTCAAGCTAATTTATTGCATTTAATATTTTTGTTTAAATCTCCTAAAAAATTGAGTTAACTTTCCGATTTTAACTGATTGTCCTAGCCATGGACAAGTCTATATAACAAATTTGGCAATTTATGACATGAAATAATGTCACAATATATTAATTTTTCATCTTCAATAGATTTTGGTGATGAAAATTTCTGTCACATCCCCGGAAACGTAGAAGTTTTGGGCTAAAATTTTTTTTTTTATTTCCTTACTTCGGTTGCATTCCTGCCAGTATCTCATCACTCTTCTTCAACAATAGAAACATCATAATATTTTCATGAAATATTTTATTCACATTATATTGACTCATTCCTCAAAGTAACGTTACATTCTTACAATATTGATTACATCCCAAAAGTATTATCATATACAAATATCTGTGCCATACAGGATGTCTGGTATCAAAATATGAGTATACCTTACGTGAGTACAAAAATGGCCGGAGGAGAGACGTATCCCTCAGCCTACGTCATATGCGCAACAGGCTAGGAGATGATCACTGCAAATAATCTGGTAGAGTAGGGGGGTGAGCTTTCTGGAAAGCCCCGTAAGAAATGCATTTAAAATAGTTATAGCATCTATATATATATGCAGAAAACAATGCCATAATAATGCAATTCATACTTTCAAACATTGTATGAATTCTTTAATACATATATATATATGTCAAAATTCATACTTGATCAAATATACATCTTGCTTTAAAAATTTAAATTCAAAATTAATAAAACATATCATACAGTTCATGGAGACTAGGCAGAATCATATAGCCAGTATGCGGTCATGACACTTACTTCTTCCTCCGAAGAGGGAACGGAATACCTATGGCCATGGTATGGGCTGTAGACCTGATCAGAGTCATACAGCAAACATACACCACGAAGGACCAACATACCCACAAAGGATGTAATCATACACAATGTGGGCGAGGACATGCACGACGTGGCTAAACTTATGCCACAATGTGGCAAGCATGACAGGCAGTAACATAAACTATAGGAAGGCCTGAGTCTCAAAACTTACTTTCATACAATTGATATAAAATAGTAAGGACCGGGCGTGCCAGGGTCTAAGTTAGCCTGGGGTGTGCCACTCCGATACCTTTTTCGGAAAACATATACTTAAATCATACAATTGATATAAAATAGTAAGGACCGGGCGTGCCAGGGTCTAAGTTAGCCTGGGGTGTGCCACTCCGATACCTTTTTCGAAAAACATATTTATTTCATGTCATACTTAAAACATTATGGAAAAATATGCATAGAAATTATAAGGTACGTTTAGCTAATTATCAAAAGATTATGGAAATTAATTTCGGAATAAAATTCATGCTTCAAACATTTCTTTAAAATTTGCGATGAAAGTAAGGGACACCATCACAACTTTAAATTACATCCCTTACCTCAATACACTGTAGATCAATGCCTTATGTTGCACCCATGTGCTTCCTATCTCTCCGAATTATAAACTGCAAGATAACCGTTTTACTGTAATTAATTTTTTTTTTGTATAACTTATAAAAATTTTCTTTGCTTATCTAGCTACTATTTATCTCATCATTATTCATAATATTAACATTTTCTATGATTTTCTCATAGGTAAATATTTTATTTGCTTTTCTTTTCTTGTTTTGGCATCCTTAGCCTTTTTACTAACTCAACATTTCTACCAAAGATTTCATGGCCGAATGTCCTTCTTAGATGACTAAGCTTATTTAGCTTATGTCTTATATTTTCTTCCATGATATATATATATATAAGCTTTAGCTTATGTCTTATATTTTCTTCCATGATATATATATATATATATATATATATATATCACTTATTCTTCATGTAAGTCAACTTAACCCCTATTAGTTCTTTTCTTTTCCTCCATTTTTCTACTACATATATCCAAACCAAGAACTCCCTTTTTGCTTTTCATTTTTCTACAATTTGTTGACCCCAAACCATGAACTTTCTTTCCCTTTTATTCACTTCACGTTGGCTACATGTAGGTTAGGAAATTTTATTCCTTTATGATGTATGTTTAATTTAACTTCATAAGTAATTCATCACATCATTTAGTCAACCTAAAGCTAACTTTCTATTTCATTTTTTTTTTTTCTAATTCACGTTGGCTGCATGCATGGCCTTCTCTCTTTTCTGTTTTTGTGTAGTTCACGTTGGCATCCATTTGGTTCCTACTTCATGGTCATATCTAGCATGTTTTAGGTTGCCAAAAGTCTAATATTCTCACACACAAAGTCAACCAAGCTAGCTTTTCTTCTCTCTTTTATTTTTCTACATTTTCGGCTGGACTTTTAGTCACCTATTCTCACTTCCTTCTTCGGCTATACTATCAGCCATTTTATTTCTTTTTTAAGCCATTTTCTTTGACTTTGATCACCTCTTTTCTTTTCTTATTCTCCCCCCTTAGCTCACGTAATTTCCTTCAACCAACATTTATTTATTTTTCTGTTTCATTGCTGTCCAAACCGACAGCATACTCACCCTTTTCTATCTTGCATTTATGTTGGCATTTCTTTCTTTCTTTGTGTCTCTATATTATGGCTATACTTAGTACATCCTAGGCTGCCAAAATCTTCCACCATTCACACACAAAAGTCAGCCAATCCTTTGCCATTTTCTACCAATTTCGGTTGCTTCTCTCAGCCATACTTTCTTTCTTTCATATACGGCATGTTCAACAGTCCATTTTGCTTCCATTAACCAGCCACCTTTGTTGACTACATCTAAAACATTTCTTTTCTCCTTCATGGTTCACGTAAGTCTCACCTAATTTTCACTCAAAACCCTTCCTCAACCGATCATGCAACTCAGTTAAATTTTCATTTTTATTTCCCTTACCTTTCACGTCGGTTTCATGTTATGTTCATCATAAATTCCACATTAGTTTCCTTCTTTAAACATCATCTTCTTCTTATAAATTCTTACAACCTAACATTATGATTTTTCCTTACATATATGTTTACTTCAAACAAAGATTATAACTAACATATTCTTGATCATTACATGCAAAAATCAAAGGAGAAGAATCTTAAAAACTGAGTTGGACATTACCTGTATAAAGGAACAGATCTGTCCACGTGAATTACCTCCTGTTTTGAGGGTTTTTGTGCTAGCTTCTTTGAGGTTTTGGAAGCTTAATATCCAAGGTTTATTTTTCTTCAAAGGCTTAGTTTATTTACTAAAGGTTAGGAATGATTCTAGTATGCATAAAAGGCTACATGATTGCAAGAGAACAAAGCAAGCTTTCGGTGATGATAATGGCTGGGGAGGAGTTCACGATGGGAAGAGAATTATATAGCCCAAAAATATATATTTGTTGGACTTTTTACCAGCTTCATTAAAACCCTTCTTTAATGTTTATATCTTTTCTTTTGTTTAATGCTTTTTTTTTCCTCCAACCGGCTACACTCCCTTTTCTTCATGCAGCCTACGTTTTTGACTTTCCCATCTTTTCCTTGCTTTTGTTCCTTTATTGTCATGTTATTGCTTACTCTTCGGTGCAGCAAAAATCAACACAAGTCAGTGTTATATTTTACTCAACCAAAAGAAAACGTAGAGAAGACTTTCCTTGTCTTCCTTTATTGTTTATCTTGTCTTTTATTCTCTTGTTCACACCGAAACTTCATTTAGATAGCAAATGAATTCTCCTTTTATTCCTTCATGTCGTCCCCTTACTTGACTTTCTATCCCTCTTGCATTATTGATTTCTTCATGCCGCACCATTTTCTGATTTATCCTAATCAGAATTTTCCACCATTCATTTAATTATTTATTTCATCCTTTATGTAATACTTTCCATACTTATATATATTTTATCTAGGATTAAAATTTTCTATGTGAGAAACACTATTCTTATATATTTAATTCCTCAAAATATTATCAATAATTTCTTTATTGATAATTTGTTCATATACATGTACAACTATAGTATAAGAAAATGAGATCTCACAATTTCATCGTCATGACAATTGTCACTTTTGCATCGTCGCTAAAGGTCAACAGTGACAATCCTATAATTTCGTCACTTATGCATGACTTTAACATAACGATAACATAAAACATCATCTAATGGTTACTTTTTGGTGACATCCTTTTTGTCATAAATTAGTATAAAAATTCGTCACTAAATATCGATATCGTCACTAAAAATGTGATAAAATCTTATATATTAGTGACGAAATATCAGATCGTCACACTATAGGTGACCAATTTTCGTCACTTATGACAATATTATAACGTCACAAAAATCTCCTAAATGTCACTAAAACTAATTAAAATTTTAGATTTTGTGTGACTAAATATCAATTTGTCACACTATAGCTGACAAATTTTCATCACCAATGATAATATGATATCATAAAAATCTCCTAAACGTGACTAAAAATAGTTAAAATTTTAGGTTTTTTATGACGATATACCAATTCGTCACGGTATAATTAACATAAATTTTTGTCACCTATAATATTATGGTAATGTCATAAAAAAAGGTGCAAACATCATTAAAGATAGTTACAAATTTAATTTTAGGTGACGAAATAAAAATCGTCGTGCTATAAATGATGTTAGCTTTAAATTGACAAGTCTTTTGAAATGACAAAATTCAAGTAAGCTTAAAAATGATTTTTCTCTAAGTAAATTTGCTTTGAATGAACTCAATAATAGAATATATTTTAAACAAGTTTTGGATTGTGATTTCAACTGAAAAGTCAGTAAATACTCTTAAGAAAAGTGTTAGAAGTTTTTGAACTGACTTAGAATCACAAAAATCACAAATTATCTCAAATTGCAATTAAAGATGTGCAGAAAATTGATTCTGGTTAAAAGGGATCGATCCCCTTGGTAAAGGGATCGATCCCATTTTGACAGTAAGCATGATAAAGCTCAAGCAACAAGTTGGGAAGCATTCTGGATAAACAGGATTGATCCCTTTGGTAAAGGGATCGATCCCTTTTGGACGAGACCTCCTGTAACGGCTAGTTTTTGAGGGTTTCAACGGGAGGATTTGCATTAAATGCTTCACCAACTGTTCTATCCGTTTGGTGGGTTATAAATAGTGACATTTATGAAGTTTGAAAGAAGGACAAGCATTCCAAAGTATTCAAGCTTCAAGAGAGAATCTGAAATCTGAAAATCTCATTGTAACTTCATTGTGTTTGAGTGTTTTCTGTATTCTTCACCCATCCACTGAAAAATCAGATATTCAAAGGGGTGAGCTATCCTTGTAAGGTCTGATATTGTAGAGAGTGGGAATATTACAAGGGTAGAGGATTAGAAAGAGACTTCTAAAGTCTCAAGAGAAATTGTAAGAGGTCTTGCCACACCTTCAAGTGGTTTGTAAGCTTTCTCAAGGAAGAGGTGAATCAAAACCTTGACAAGAAGTTCAAGGAGAGAGGACGTAGGCAAGAGTTTGGCCGAACCTCTATAAACCTTGTGTTTGCTTCTCTTTCCCTTACTCTTATTTACTGCGTTTATTTCATTAATGCTTATTTGACTTCGATTGTGCATTAAGAGTTAGGAAAAGTAGAAATAATTAGAAAAACCGATTCACCCCCCCTCTCGGTAGAGCCAACAATTGGTATCAGAGCTTGGGCTCGAGAGTGACTTAGATTAACATCTATCGAGTATAAACGATCACTAATGGCTCAAACTAGTTTGTCTACACCCTTGGTAGGAGAGGGACACTCTACGGTCAGACCTCCACTCTTTAATGGTGAAAACTATGCCTATTGGAAGACTAGAATGATGCTATTTATTCAAGCCAATGATTATGAAGTATGGAGAATTATTGTCAAAGGTCCTCTTATTCCTATTAAGAAAGTAGATGGGTCGATGTGCCTAAGAAAGAAGATGAATGGGATACTAATGATATTAGGATGGCACAACTTAATGCTAAAGCAATGCACACACTCTTTTGTGCATTAGGACCAAATGAGTATAATCGAGTGTCACAATGTGAGAATGCTAAACAAGTTTGGGACAAACTAGCTATCACACATGAGGGAACCACACAAGTCAAAGAAACCAAAGTAGGCATGCTCACACAAGACTATGAATTATTTAGAATGAAGAATGATGAATCAATTAGTGACATGTTTACTAGGTTTACTGACATCATAAATGGTCTTAAAGCATTAGGCAAGACATATTCTAATGTAGAAATGGTGAAAAAGATACTCAATAGCTTACCAAAAACATGGGAGGCTAAAGTCACTGCTATTGAGGAATCTAAGGATCCTCACACACTCTCACTAGATGAACTTATGGGATCTCTACTCACCTATGAGATGAAAATCAAGAGAAATCAAGATCCTCCTAAGAAAGTTGGAGTGGCTTTAAAATCCACCACTATTGAGGAATCAAAAGATCATGATGAAAGTGGTGATGATGAGGACCTAGAAATGGCCATGTTTGCTAAGAGGTTTAATAAATTTATGAGGATGAGAACTAGTGGTAATTCTAGGAGACCCCCTAGGAGAGACTTTAATAGAGGAGAAACTAGTAGGAAAGAAAAGGACCAAATTATTTGTTATGAATGCAAAAAACCTGGTCATATTAAATTTGATTGTCCTTTGTATAGAAAGCAAAATGAGAAGAAACAAAAAAAGACGGCAATGGTGGCTACTTGGAGTGATAGTGATTGCTCCGATGAAGAGAATGTAGAAGATGAAGTAGCCAACCTTTGTTTCATGGCCTTTGAAGATGAAAAGGTAACTTCTAACTTGTTGGATACTAATGAATATACTTTTGATGAATTGCAAGATGCATTTGATGAGTTAGCTAATGAATTTGAATGCATGAATTTGAAGTATAAGAAAATGATTTCTAAGTTGAAAAAGGAGAATGAAATGCTTGTGAATGTTAAATTAGAATGTGAAAAGAAATTAGAGAATGCAAATCTAGAAATAGAAGAATTAAATAGAAAGAACATCAATTTGCAAAACTCCTTTTCTAGATTTTACATGGGCCAACAAAAACTTGATCAAATGCTAGAGACTCAAAGAGCATTCTTTGATAGAGAAGGGTTAGGTTATAATGCATCTAACAAAGAGACTCATCTAAAAAACTTCCTAGTTAAAGATAGAAAATTTGTTTTGTGCACATTGTGTAATAAACTAGGACACTCCTCACAAGCATGCACCTCTAGGAAGACCATGATAAGAGGAAAAATGGCTGTCAAAATTTGGGTACCTAAACATGTTTTAAATTCAAGTGATGAGTCATTAAAGATGAAATGGATCCCTAAAGGATCTAAAATTATAAGTACTAACTCTCAAGGACCCAAGAAAATTTGGGTACCTAAAATGAAAGCTTGATGTGTTTGTAGGAGGAAGAGTATTGCTACAAGGCTAAGTCCAAGGAGCATTGGTACCTTGATAGTGGATGCTCAAGACACATGACGGGTGACAAGAGTCAATTCAAGTTCCTAAAGCACAAAAGTGGTGGAGAAGTCACATTTGGAGACAACTCCAAAGGACAAATTGAAGGAATTGGCTCCATTGGTAACTCTTCCTCAACTATTGAGAATGTTTTATATGTTAGAGGCTTGAAACATAACTTGCTTAGTATTAGTCAATTGTGTGATAAGGGATTTAAAGTTATGTTTGATGATTTATGTTGCAATGTTGTTAATACCAAATCTAATCAAATTATGTTTATTGGACATAGACGAGGAAACATTTATATCGTGAATTTAAATGAACTTAATAGCAAAAATGTGTGCTTTATGGCTACTAGAGAAGATGAACCTTGGTTATGGCATAGAAGACTAGGCCATGCTAGCATGCATATTTTGTCTAAGTTAGCCAAAAGAGACCTAGTTGTAGGATTACCTAAGCTTCAATTTGAAAATGATAAAGTTTGTGAAGCATGTGTAAGAGGAAAACACAAAAGAAATTCATTTAAATCTAAGAAGTGTGTCACTACCTCTAGATCACTTCAACTTCTTCACTTAGATCTCTTTGGACCAACTAGGACAACTAGTTTAGGAGGTAAACACTATGGATTTGTGATAGTTGATGATTACACTAGGTTTACTTGGGTGTTCTTTTTAAGTGTTAAAAATGAGGCCTTAGATAAATTCATTGTTTTCTCAAAACTTGTTCAAAATGAAAAGGGTTATTCTATTTCAAGTATTAGGAGTGACCATGGAAAAGAATTTGAAAATATTGGTTTTGATATATTTTGCAATGAAAATGGCATTAGCCATAATTTTTCAGCTCCTAGAACTCCTCAACAAAATGGGGTAGTTGAAAGGAGAAATAGAACCTTAGAAGAAATGGCTAGAACCATGCTTTGTGAAAACAACTTACCTAAATATTTTTGGGCTGAAGCAATAAACACCTCTTGCTATGTTATAAATAGAGCTATGGTGAGGCCTCTTTTAAAGAAAACTCCCTATGAGATTTATAAAGGAAAAAGGCCTAACATAAGTTATTTTCACCCATTTGGATGTAAATGTTTTGTTTTGAACAATGGTAAAGATAACCTAGGAAAATTTGATGCTAAAAGTGATGAAGGTATTTTTCTTGGTTACTCTTTAAATTCTAAGGCTTATAGAGTTTTTAATAAAAGAACACTTGTTGTAGAAGAGTCAATACATGTAATCTTTGATGAATCAAATATCACTAGTAGAACCAATCTTGATGATGAAGTAGAAATCTTTGATGAACCTATAGTTGATCCATCTCAAGATAAGGATGTTAGGGAACACTTAGAAGATCTTACTATTAACAAAGATGAGGAGTCCATGGAACAAGAAATGATTGAGAAGGAATCTAGGTGTCCTAGAGAATTTGGATATGTGAAAGATAATGATATTGTTGGAGATCCTACCATTGGAGTTAGGACTAGGTCAACCTATAGAAACATATGTCAACATGTTGCCTTTGTGTCACAATTTGAGCCAAAGAAAGTGGATGAGGCTTTGAATGATGAAAATTGGATTATGGCCATGCAAGAAGAATTAAATCAATTTGAAAGAAGAAAGTGTGGACATTAGTAGAAAGACCTAAAGATTATCCCATCATTGGAACCAAATGGATATTCAAGAATAAGATGGATGAAAATAGCATTATTGTTAGAAATAAGGCTAGGTTAGTAGCTCAAGGCTATAGACAAGAAGAAGGGATTGACTATGATGAAACCTATGCTCCGGTAGCTAGATTAGAAGCCATTAGGATGCTACTTGCATTTGCATGTTATAAGGACTTTAAGTTATATCAAATGGATGTAAAAAGTGCTTTTCTAAATGGTTATATAAATGAAGAGGTTTATGTTGAGCAACCTCCCGGTTTTGAAAATCCAAAACTTCCTAACCATGTTTTCAAACTTTCAAAAGCCTTATATGGATTAAAACAAGCTCCTAGAGCTTGGTATGAAAGACTTTCAAAGTTTTTAATCGAAAAAGGCTTTACAAGAGGAAAGGTAGACACAACATTGTTTATTCAATCTAAGGGTCATGACTTATTGGTAGTGCAAATTTATGTAGATGATATCATTTTTGGTTCTACAAATGAGTCATTGTGCAAAAACTTTTCAAAGCTAATGCAAGGTGAATTTGAAATGAGTATGATGGGAGAATTGACCTTCTTTCTGGGACTTCAAGTTAAACAATGTAAAGAAGGTATTTTCATAAATCAAGCTAAGTACACTAAAGATTTGCTCAAAAGATTTGGAATGGATGAATCTAAACCTTTCTCTACACCTATGAGCACAAATATTAAGCTTGATAAGGATGAAGGAGGAAAATGTGTAGACACTAAACTCTATAGGTCTATGATTGGCTCATTGCTATATTTAACTGCTAGTAGACCCGATATCATGTTTAGTGTATGCTTATGTGCTAGATATCAATCATCCCCTAGAGAATCACACCTACAAGCAGTAAAAAGAATCTTTAGATACCTCAAAGACACTTCTTCCTTAGGACTTTGGTATCCTAAAGATTCTACACTTGACCTCCATGCCTATTCCGATGCGGATTTTGGTGGATGCAAAGTGGATAGGAAAAGCACATCGGGAACATGCCAATTCTTAGGAAGTAGGCTCATTTCATGGTTTTCTAAGAAACAAAATAGCGTAGCTCAATCCACAACAGAGGCTGAATATATAGCTTCCGGCAGTTGCTGTGCTCAAGTGTTATGGATTAAGCAACAAATGAGAGACTATGGAATAGAAATGAATCAAGTTCCCATTAGGTGTGACAACACTAGTGCCATCAATCTTACAAAAAATCCTATCCAACACTCTAGAACTAAGCACATTGAGATTAGACATCATTTTATACGAGATCACGTGCAAAAAGGAGATATAATTCTAGAGTATGTGGACACCTTGCACCAATTAGCTGATATCTTCACAAAACCCTTGGACAAGGAGAGATTTTGCACTCTTAGAGGTGAATTAGGCATCATGAATGCTCCTTGAAATGATTTGGTGTTGCATGACTGTCTTAAGTTGGTTTGATATGATTGCAAGAAAGAAATTTGAAAAATATCATTTCCACTTGCACTTCATAACTTAAACTTGCCATGTTACTGTTCATGATCTTAGACTTTGATGTTGACATGTTGAAATTTATGTGTTTCATTAGTCAACAATTCACTTTCTGATGCTTAAGACAGGCTCACAATCCTGTTCACTTGGATTGCAAAGCTGTTCAGCATATTCTCAACATTTTTCTGCAATTTTCTGCATTTTCCTGCATCTTTTCTGAAGTCTTTCAACCTCATTCATGCATCTCAAGTGGAAACAATCAGATTTTGAGTTTACAATGGTCCAAATGCATACGTTTCATAGTGTTCAAATCATTTTTATGCATCACGAATGAGGCAAGTGACAACGGAATCAATACTTCTTCAAATTAGATTGCTTCCGGGTCATTAAGGCCTAAAATTCTGGGTTTTGAATATGAGGGATCGATCCCTCTTGCCATGGGATCGATCCGTTTATTCCAGAATAGGCAAGCATGCACACTGCCAAAAAGGGATCGATCCCTTCGATCAAACCCTTGCTCTTCCGTTTGTTAAAAGGTCGGGATTTCACTCATTTTTCCTATTCTTCTTCCCCATCATCCGTAAGCCTTCCACCTTCTCCATTCCTCCTCTCACAACCTTCATGATCTCACTCATTTCTACACCAAATTGCCTCATTCCTTCACCAATCTTCCTCATTTCCTTCTCTCTTTCATTTCCCCTCCTCATTTCATGACCAAATCTTTTCTTTTCTTCTCTTCCTTCTTCCTCCACACCATGGTTACTATTCACCCAACATGTCAATTGTAAGTTTTTCTTCCAATTTTCATTCCATTTTTCTTGCATTTCTAGTCTTTTGCATCATGTCTTGTTTACCCATTTGCATATCTTGCCTTATTTTCCTCTTCATCTAGGTTTTCACTTCATTTGGCACTAGTCTTTTCCCAAGGATTTTCCTTAGCCTAGTTGTAGTTAATCATAAGAAATTCCTTTTCATAATTGTTAATTGCTTATTGGGTTGTGGCTCTCAGCTGATTGATTCCATCATATTGCTCACACACATTCTCCACAGTTCCCCAAACCTGTGCCCATCACCTGCTCGACAAAATGCCTCTTTGAATTTTCCCTTATCATTCTTTCTTCCCATGGCTCCCAAAATCAAACATGCTGCCCCTCGAAAAAGATCACATCCCTCCTCTTCCTCCGCCTCCGTTCCAACCGCCTTTAATCGCTGCTTTCGAAATGCGGACGAGAAAAAACGTTACCATACCCTCTTTGCCCATATGCGCGTCAAGCACTGCCGCCCAATTGACTTCGGTTTTTTGGAGTCAATTCAATTTCCCTACTTGGCCAAATTTGAAGCCTTCCATTGGACATACTTTCTCCAAATCAACACTCCGGTTCCTATGAGCATCATTCGAGCTTTCTTTTCCAATGCCAAAGTTATTTATTCGCCTAATAACCCATGTAAGGCAGTAGGAATTCAATCATTTGTTATGGGTCGGGATGTTGAAATCACCAAAGATTCCCTTTCCCATGCCTTTCGCATTCCGGAGCATGGACTTGCACGTGAAAATGTCAACGTCCCCTTAGAATTCAATATCGTCAATGATCGTGCGGGTGACCTTCCTGTCTTTGCTCGTCTTCTCCACATCATCATCTCTTGGAATCTTCGCCCACTTGGCACCAAATATTCCCAACTCCGGCGACTTGATCGGTTTTGGCTTCATCACATTCACTCACCTGATGGCGATCGACCGGATCTTCTCCATTTCATTCTTCACGATTGGATCAAGATTGCTCTTGGCAAAGTTCAGACAATTGTCTTCCCCCAACACCTTGCCTTCTACCTCCTCGACTACGGTATCGACTGTTCGTGTGACCCTGGCGTCCTTCCAGAGGCAGGCCACATCATCAACCTTGCTACTTTGCATAATCTTGGCTGGTACTCTCGTGAGCAAGGTGATACCATCGTTTGGGAAAAGGCCCATGGTGCTCCAGCATCTCCCCAACATGATCCGGACGAAGGCGGTGATGAAGGCGACGACGAAGAGGCAGCTCCTGCCGCAGCCACATCCTCAGCCCCATCCGCCTCGACCTCGGTCTCTCTTGACCAGATCATGCTATCGCTTCAAAACCTCCAGGCCACTGTTACTCAACGCTTTGATCATGTCGACGCTCGCCTTGACACCATCGAGGCTACACAGGCAGCCTTATTTGATGAAGTCCAAGACATTCGCATGCAGCATGAGGACTTCGTGGATCAGTATCATCGGACATTTCCCAGGCGTTGATTTTGTTCCTTGTGTGTAGGATGTGCATTTTCTTTGTTCTGCTTAGATGTTTGAACCTCTGTGTTATGTGTGTTGAACTTCACTGTCCGAATTTATCTTTGTCAGTGTAACCTATCTTAGATGTTTGAACCTCTGTGATATGGCATGCTATGTACTTCTGGTTATTTTCTCATTCTGCCATGGTTTGCTTATGATCTTCAATATATCTCATTGTTCTCTTGCTTTAAATAGACTAACCAATTCTCCATGCTTCTTATTATTGTTAAGGGGGAGTATATCCTTTTTTTTTGCTATGACAAAAAGGGGGAGAATTAATGTGATAAAAATTAATCTTGGCACTTAAAAAGGGAAGCTAACTTTGAGGGGGAGCAAATATTAAGGGGGAGCATTATTTTCAAAAAATTTAAGCAATCCCATTTTCTAAGCAAATTTACCTTAAGTTTTGTCATATCAAAAAGGGGGAGATTGTTAGCTTTAAATTGACAAGTCTTTTGAAATGACAAAATTCAAGTAAGCTTAAAAATGATTTTTCTCTAAGTAAATTTGCTTTGAATGAACTCAATAATAGAATATATTTTAAACAAGTTTTGGATTGTGATTTCAACTGAAAAGTCAGTAAATACTCTTAAGAAAAGTGTTAGAAGTTTTTGAACTGACTTAGAATCACAAAAATCACAAACTATCTCAAATTGCAATTAAAGATGTGCAGAAAATTGATTCTGGTTAAAAGGGATCGATCCCCTTGGTAAAGGGATCGATCCCATTTTGACAGTAAGCATGATAAAGCTCAAGCAACAAGTTGGGAAGCATTCTGGATAAACAGGATCGATCCCTTTGGTAAAGGGATCGATCCCTTTTGGACGAGACCTCCTGTAACGGCTAGTTTTTGAGGGTTTCAACGGGAGGATTTGCATTAAATGCTTCACCAACTGTTCTATCCGTTTGGTGGGTTATAAATAGTGACATTTATGAAGTTTGAAAGAAGGACAAGCATTCCAAAGTATTCAAGCTTCAAGAGAGAATCTGAAATCTGAAAATCTCATTGTAACTTCATTGTGTTTGAGTGTTTTCTGTATTCTTCACCCATCCACTGAAAAATCAGATATTCAAAGGGGTGAGCTATCCTTGTAAGGTCTGATATTGTAGAGAGTGGGAATATTACAAGGGTAGAGGATTAGAAAGAGACTTCTAAAGTCTCAAGAGAAATTGTAAGAGGTCTTGCCACACCTTCAAGTGGTTTGTAAGCTTTCTCAAGGAAGAGGTGAATCAAAACCTTGACAAGAAGTTCAAGGAGAGAGGACGTAGGCAAGAGTTTGGCCGAACCTCTATAAACCTTGTGTTTGCTTCTCTTTCCCTTACTCTTATTTACTGCGTTTATTTCATTAATGCTTATTTGACTTCGATTGTGCATTAAGAGTTAGGAAAAGTAGAAATAATTAGAAAAACCGATTCACCCCCCCTCTCGGTAGAGCCAACAAATGACATAAATTATTGTCACCTATAATAGTACAATAACGTCTCAAATTTCACTAAAAATAGTTAAAACTTTAATTTTAGGTGACGAAATATAAAATGGTCATGCTATAAATGACATAAATTAACGTCACCTATACTAGTAAAGTAACGACATAATTAAATCTCAAATGTCACGATATTTTGATTTTATAATGGTGATGAAATACTTAATGTCACAATATTATTTGTCACATTTCTTTAATAATAAATAATAAATTGTATTATTTATGCATGATCTCACTTAAATAATATTGCAAAATAAATAACTATTTTGACATTTGCATTAGTTCTCTAATGTAATTAATACCTTTAATAAAGTGAATGTAAATCACATACTGTAATAACCCTAATTTGTGATATCTATCGTAAGTATACTAGAGTAAATTTTAACTGACTTGAGGTTACTTTGGAATTTTGGACAGATTATTGAAGCCGAGAATGTCTTGGTCAGCTTAGTCAAGAAGTGGAGGATATGTATAAGTAAGTATGTATGTATTAAGATATAAGGTAGGAGAGGAATAAATTGATTAAGATATACTATAAGAGAGTTAAACATATATATATATATGTATAAATATATATATGTATATAAGTTATGGAAATTAGAATTATTAAGACAATAGAAAAATGGGAGATATTATTATTTGCTTGAAACAATAGTTATGTATCTACTAATCCATTAATGTTAAATTGGGTTATTAGAAGGTGATAAATTGAGGGCTGGAAATACAACAGAAATGGGCTGGAAATACAAGAGTGAAGGGCTGCCAAATAAATCAAGGGTTGAAAACAAAAGTAAGGGGCTGCCAAAAGAATCAAGGGCTGGAAACATATACCAAAGGGCTGGAAAATAGGTCAAGGGGCTGGAGAAAATACACAGCCACGTTCTTCTATTTTTCCCCCACCCAAACAAGCCAAGAAAGAGCCAAACTCCCTTAGGCAATGTCGACTACCCCAGTCACAAGAACCCCTCTCCCTTTCTCCTCATTTCCGGCCAAGAGCTAAGCATCCTCTCCAAACACTCTTCCATTTCACCCAAGGACAGAAACTGATCTAGGGATTTCATGGTTAAGGAGGCAACAACGAAATTGATGGAGGAAGTTTCATGCTAGAAGTTGACCAAAGAAATCGTGAGCCATGGATGCAATGGGAGTTTTGGTTCAACAAGATTAGGGCAAGGGAAGTGAATGGAGAAAGAATGAAAATGAGCTGCCCATTGGTGACTGAAGAAGTGAGGGGTTGAAACCCAAAACTACAGCAGATTTAATTGGGATTTCAGGGCAAATAAGAAAGGTAGTAAATTGAGGTGAGTTGATGTGTTTATGCTGGAATTAATCTATGGAAATAGAATGCAATATGTTTATTGGATTGGCATTGATGTGTATAGGTATGACAGCAAACAAGCTGTGAAGGAATGGTCTGAAATGGCTCCAACAGATTCTGTTTGTGCATCAAATTAAAGGGGGTAAGGTTCTAACCCTATAATGATTGATTATTATGCATGAAAATGATGTTGTGATGAGCTAAATTTAAATGGCTATGGTTAGATAAAGATAAACTGAAATTCTGACTTGGTGTGAATCTGAAACTACTGTTCTGTCTGGCTGGAAAATTTAAAAGAGCAGTTTAATAGTTTTGTATGGATAAAAAAATCTAGAAAAATTATGAATTATGGCCCTTTAAGTTACAAGAAAGTCAGTTTTGGAATTTCTTGAATTGGACTTCTGTAGCTTGAGTTATGCACAAATGAGTGCAGGGTGTTCTGTACAAAAACGTGAATCACAGTCATGAATATGAAAGGTCACAGCAAATGGCCTAAATTGAATTAGGGTGCAAGCCTTACATGTCTACAAAGGATAATTAAGTTAGGAACATGATGGTTCTAGGTTTGCATCATTTGGATACTCCTATAACCAGATATGAGATAGTTTGTGCATATTGGTCATTGTTTACTGTGTCAGGAGACTACTGTACATACTGAAACTTTGGAAAATTTCTGGTATTGATATAGGAGGAGTTAAATTATGAATCTTACATTTCTAAATATGGAAATGAGTTAACTTTCACCTAGTTTTGGAATTTCCAGATTTGGAACTTCATGGCTTAAGATATGTATGAATGCACGCAGGATACTCATTACTGGGGACAGATTTTTAGTGTAAACTTCAAATATTCATAGAAAATTGCCCAGGTCAAATATGACTGCAAACTTTACATGTTCAGAAAGATAAATGAGTCATTATTGACATGGTATTGAGTTTGTACAGATCTCATGTCCCTATAGTTGGCAGTAAGCATTTTACTGTACATAGGTCAGGAAATTTCCTGCCTACTGTGCCAGATTTGGACCAAGGTCTAAAAATTGATGGGAAATGGCACAAAATGAATTAGGAAATGAGCCTTATATGTCTAAATAGGGATTTGAGTTAGAAGTAATATAAAAATTACGGTTTGATAATTAAGTTATGGGAATTGTACCTAAGTCTAGCACAAGGCCATAAGGTCCAAAACCTTAAAGAACAGAAATGGACCAAATGGGTCGTAAGTAGTAGTTCAAACGAACGAAAAGGCAATAAGCGGTGCTAGTAACGTTTGAATAACTCTGGAACACAGCCAAGTATTGTTTCTTGTTGAATTATACAATGCTTAATGTTAGCTTATGATTAGAAATACTAAGATCGATGGATGTATGGAGATTGATTCAATCTACTATGTGTTATGTAGAGGGTTGTCCTAAGGACTGAGATTGACCCGAAATCAATCAATACTCCAAGACTTGTTAGGTGAGGAAGAACTGATTCAGAAGCTAAGGAAGTACTGTAAGTAACCCTAAGCGACTACTTGCATCCAAATTGTTTAATGCTATAAATTCTTGGAATTTGGCAATTGAAATAAAATGAATGCTGCATATTGGGCCTATCCTTGATTGATCGGTTTAGCTTTCTGAAAATGTTTTACAAGCATGCTATAGGCTCGCCAAATCTTGATTTGGTTTTATGTAGTATTGGTCTAATGTGATAACCCATTTTAGTTTCCAAATTGAGCTAAGCTTTTCGTTAATATGGTTTTCTGATTTTGTTTTAAAATTTAAAGTGCTT
Organism: Heritiera littoralis; assembly: GCA_031772115.1. Lineage (NCBI taxonomy): Eukaryota > Viridiplantae > Streptophyta > Magnoliopsida > Malvales > Malvaceae > Heritiera > Heritiera littoralis. The sequence continues at coordinate 2,048,091 of JAPDPK010000064.1, forward strand.
TAAAAAGGCTTAGCGAGCCTATGATTGTTAGCTACATATTTATACACTGTGATTGTGATACGAAATCTTGGAAGGTCGATTTGAGAAGAATGAATTTTATTGAAAGACTAATGGATTTCTGTTTTAGACCCGGGTATTGAGACCTTTGGGCACCGTACCTTGAGAACTTTATAGACACATTTGAATGACTTAGAGCACTGTTTCGCGAGTAAAAGTCTCGGAAACGATTGGCTTGTCCCGTATATTACGTTAGGCAGGTCCTGGTGTCATGTGCACAATAATGCTGGGGGTCTACGCATAGGCACGTCCTTTATGGGATGATCGCTACGGTTCGCTACCGTAGATCGTTAATTGTTAGCTCTAAGTAACATCGATTGATACTGTATGGACTCTCTTGGTACTATGATTGGTTTTTATTGATCGCACAGCATACTTTATGTATGATTTGATATTGAGACTTTAAAGTCTACTGAGGGAACTCTATTTTTGACTACAAATTGTTATTGAGTTTCCATATCGTATTTGAGTTTTAATGCAGCATAATTGATTTGATATGATTGAAAATGATTTGAATGAGCTTTCAAAATCGAGGGATGCTTGGTATTATTTAGTTGCTTATTGTTGTTACTTACTGAGTTGCGACTCACTCCCCTCTTCTTTCCCCTCCCTTTCAGAGTGATCGATTATCCTTACTATTCATTTTGGCTTGGGAAGCTTTTGAGAGTGATCTTCCCTGCACAGTTAAGGTATATGGCTCCAGCAGATTGTATAGACATATGTGGATGATGGCACAGTGTATGGGAAACCTTTTGATTGTATGTATATATACTTACATGATGAGTCTGGGATGTAAGCTAGGTTATGTTATTATTTGAATATTATGCCATTATACTTTTGAGTTGGCATTAAGTATGTCAGTATATATGCTTGAATATATAAAATTGAAAAGTGGCCTACATAGTCACCTACAAATTGATAGTGAAGTAAAGGGATAAAAAAAATTTTATCCTGCAATTTAAGCTTCCGTAAGATATTAAGAAAATCGGGATGTGACAGTTTGGTATCAGAACGGGTTTGTTCGTGTTTGTGTAGGTCAATAAAGTTAGCTTACATCCCTGTACACTGTGCCTATGTCTATTCTTGAACTGTGGTTGCCATATAAACTATACTAAACTGTTTGTTTATGTTTGAGGGAAGTAAAGTGAAAATGAGGAGGAGAGGTAGACTACAACGAGTTCCTCTTTAAGAGTGATCTAGGTCTTCAACCTTTCTACCTCCTCCATGACCTTTGGGTCCTAAATCTCAATGTCAAAATGGGCCGGTCAACAAGGACTGTAGGAGAATTGCAATGACCGTATAGAACTTGACAGCCTTTATGGCTCATCTCTTTGGAGGCAACTCTAATTAACCTCTGGCTCAAACTCTAGCACAAGTACCAACCCCTCCTACGCCATAACTTCAGGCTGCTCTACAGTAACGGGCTGTGCCATTACAGCCACCAGTGCTGCCAACGCCACCTCCAGTGCTTCCACCGTAGACTAGGGAATAGGTCGACAAGAATTTGAATAGATTGTGGCAGTTCCAGAAGATGAACCTGCCTACCTTTAAGGGTGTGAAAGATCCAGAGGTAGCTAAGGAGTGGATTGAGCAGTAATAAATGATAAAGCCTGAACTGATTGATCAGATTCATTAAAAGCAGAAAGAGGATTCTCCATTAAGATAGATGGTCTGTAAAAGATGAAGATTGATTGTGATTGAGTGATGATACGATTGCTTAGTGATTTTAATTTCGCAAGTAAATACTAAGTGTCATAACTTGTGGTGTAATGATATGATGTTGGAATATGGCAAAGCAAAATTGTGACAGCAATAATGCATTGATATATCGAGTCCGTTAAATTTAATGAGGAATTGTTGTATCACTCAGGATTATCTGTGGAAAGAACATAGTAATAGTGGACCTTGATTGATTTTTAGCTTGAGTACGCATGGATAACTCGAGAATGACATAGAACTTTGTGGAATAATAGTGGATTTGAAATGGTACTAACAAAGGTCTAATAGGTTATGTGGATAATGAAATTCACTTGCATAGGTGTAAATGATGGGAATACAAATGACTTGAATTGAGGATTTATAATTGTGAATTAAATTCCTATTGTTTAAAAGAGTTCTTGCTAAGAGGAAATATTCATCTGTATGGAATTGATGCCTATTTGATCTAATCAGAGATGTATAAGGAATTCATAAGACTAGTCTCTGTACAAAGCGTCATCAACTAATAGTTGGAGACTGATACCCATAAGATAATACTTAGAATTTGAAAATTTCTTACGAGTTCTTATTGAGGTTTACAAGATTAATGAAATACCATGTGAGATATGAAAGCTCGATGAATGAGGTTTTTAGACCCTACATGGATAAAAAAGACGAGAGTGAAAAGATGAAAATGTAATAAGAAGATAAAATTACATGAGGACTAGGGAACATGAGTATGAAACAGTTCCCAAATTAAGACAAGGTGATTTCTTTTGGTTATCACAGGATTATGGTTAGATGTAAGATTGAGCCAAACTCGATAGAGGAAATTTAATGATACTCAAGGGAGAAAATAAATGAATTACATTTTTACTGCTAGTAATGTGAATAGAAAAAAATGTTATATAGATATAACCACCTCGAAATGATAGAAATGGTGGAATTGTATAGATAATGTGGTGCTTAAATGGATAATTTGAGGATTCAATCATAGAATCTAAGTTATGAAAAGAGTATATTCCCGGGCATATTCTAAAATTTGAGAGATTTTGAATATACCATAAGAATAAGAGATGTAATGACCATACTACAGGAAAAGAGACATGGAGAGAAAATGATTCTCATGATTTATTACTGTAAGAGATGATTAACAGTAAAATCTGCAATGGGATGCAGCCTTGATGGAATAAATGTGAAAATGAATATTGTGAACAATAAAGAGTTTAAAAGAGATATGATGATATGGAAGTGATTAAAGACCGATTGTCTAAATAGAATCAAATTCTATTATCAAACTCCTAGATTCTATAGTGCCATAGTCGGAGTATGAGTATGAAACGATGAGAATGTATATGTAAAATTCCAGTGAGCATTACATGTGAGGGGAATCTCTGAGTTGCCATATGCTAATAGAAAATAGCAAAAGGCTTGAGACCCCAAATGTACTGATAGCACCACTCCGTACTAATGTAAATATATGAGCGTGATGTATAAACGCTCCATGATATTGAGAGAGCGTGTGCACGAGATGTGAAAGCTACTGGGACAATTACATACTACTAATTAAATTGGGTAACTAATAGTTATCAAACTATATCGACTTGGCACCAAATAAGAAAGATGGGTGATGAACAGTATGAATCATATGTGATATGAGAATGATTAATGATCATACCCAGGCCATATTTATACATGATTTTTGAAATTGAGACATCTGAAAGCATACTTTAGTGCATACAGCCTAAACATGCAAAGTGCAGAACTAGGAACATTAAATCTTGCTTGTATATATTTGGGTGAGTTTTGGATAGCCATGAGAGGATGGCATGTGATGAATATGCTTAATTGCATATTGAATTCATTGACACAGCTACGAACCTTAAGTATTTCAACATGTGTCTTGATGTAACACATGGACATATTTAGCATAAGCCTTGAGCTTTTAGAATCGTTTGATTTTGATCATACATGGATTTGAGGGTTAATACATATGGAAATCTTAAATATATGGGCTATTTTGATTGACAAAAAAAAATGGACTTTATGATATGTCTCACAAAAAAAGGAGTTAAGGTCTGATCTTCATTTGAAATTGAAGTATGTGTTAGATCATGTATATTTTGAAAAGTCCTTTGGTCTTCAAACTCTACTAATGGAGAAGGTTTTAGTGGAGTTGATATTAAATACGACTGATTATAGAAATTATGAATCTTTGAGTACTATTGGAGACCTTTAAAGAATATGAAGCAAGGTGGTAACTTGATTACAAAGGCTCTTAGGATGAACATTTGCCATTGGCAGAATTTACATACAACAATAGCTTCCACTCGAGTATAGGGATGGCCCCATATGAAGCACTGTACGGGAGAATGTGTCGGTCTCCGGTTGGATGGGAAGAAGTGGGAGACAGAAAATTGTTTGCACCTGACTTGGTTCAGCAAGCTTCTGACAGAATAAAGCTTATCTGTGAAAGACTTAAAACTGCCCAGAGTAGGCAGAAGTCATATGCCGATAATCGTAGGACACGTTTGGAGTTTGAGGTTGGTGATTCGGTATTTTTGAAAGTTTCTCATTCGAAGGGCATTATGAGATTTGGGAAGAAGGGCAAACTTAGCCCAAGGTATGTGGGACCATTCGAGTTTTTAGAGAAGGTTGGTGAAGTGGCATACAGGTTGGCTCTACCACCACAGCTAGCGGGTGCACACAACGTGTTTCACGTGTCAATGTTAAGGAAATACCACCCGGATCCTTCTCACGTGGTAGATTATGGAGAGTTAGATATTTGGGATGATCTCACATATGAAGAGAAGCCTGTCAGGATCTTAGATCGCAAGGAGAAGGTGCTAAGATCCAAAACTATTCCACTAGTGAAGGTATTGTGGCAAAGGCATTCGGAGGAAGAAGCCACCTGGGAAGTAGAGAATCTAATGAAGGAGAGGTATCCTCACTTATTTTGAAGTAACGGTACTCAAATTTCGAGACCAAATTTTCCAAGGTGGGAAGAATGTAATAACCCTTATTTGCGATATCTATCGTAAGTATACTAGAGTAAATTTTAACTGACTTGTGGTTACTTTGGAATTTTGGACAGATTATTGAAGCCGAGAATGTCTTGGTCAGCTTAGTCAAGAAGTGGAGGATATGTCTAAGTAAGTATGTATGTATTAAGATATAAGGTAGGAGAGGAATAAATTGATTAAGATATACTATAAGAGAGTTAAACATATATATATATATATGTATATAAGTTATGGAAATTAGAATTATTAAGACAATAGAAAAATGGGAGATATTATTATTTGCTTGAAACAATAGTTATGTATCTACTAATCCATTAATGTTAAATTGGGTTATTAGAAGGTGATAAATTGAGGGCTGGAAATACAACAGAAATGGGCTGGAAATACAAGTAAAAGGCTGGAAATACAAGAGTGAAGGGCTGCCAAATAAATCAAGGGTTGAAAACAAAAGTAAGGGGCTGCCAAATGAATCAAGGGCTGGAAACATAGACCAAAGGGCTAGAAAATAGGTCAAGGGGCTGGAGAAAATACACAGCCACGTTCTTCTATTTTTCCCCCACCCAAACGAGCCAAGAAAGAGCCAAACTCCCTTAGGCAATGTCGACTACCCCAGCCACAAGAACCCCTCTCCCTTTCTCCTCATTTCCGGCCAAGAGCTAAGCATCCTCTCCAAACACTCTTCCATTTCACCTAAGGACAGAAACTGATCTAGGGATTTCATGGTTAAGGAGGCAACAACGAAATTGATGGAGGAAGTTTCATGCTAGAAGCTGACCAAAGAAATCGTGAGCCATGGATGCAATGGGAGTTTTGGTTCAACAAGATTAGGGTAAGGGAAGTGAATGGAGAAAGAATGAGAATGAGCTGCCCATTGGTGACTGAAGAAGTGAGGGGTTGAAACCCAAAACTACAGCAGATTTAATTGGGATTCCAGGGCAAATAAGAAAGGTAGTAAATTGAGGTGAGTTGATGTGTTTATGCTGGAATTAATCTATGGAAATAGAATGCAATATGTTTATTGGATTGGCATTGATGTGTATAGGTATGACAGCAAACAAGCTGTGAAGGAATGGTCTGAAATGGCTCCAACAGATTCTGTTTGTGCATCAAATTAAAGGGGGTAAGGTTCTAACCCTATAATGATTGATTATTATGCATGAAAATGATGTTGTGATGAGCTAAATTTAAATGGCTATGGTTAGATAAAGATAAACTGAAATTCTGACTTGGTGTGAATCTGAAACTGTTGTTCTGTCTTGCTGGAAAATTTAAAAGAGCAGTTTAATAGTTCTGTATGGAGAAAAAATCTGAAAAAATTATGAATTATGGACCTTTAAGTTACAAGAAATTCAGTTTTGGAATTTCTTGAATTGGACTTCTGTAGCTTGAGTTATGCACAAATGAGTGCAGGGTGTTCTGTCCAGAAACGTGAATCACAGTCCTGACTATGAAAGATCATAGCAAATGGCCTAAATTGAATTAGGGTGCAAGCCTTACATGTCTAGAAAGGATAATTAAGTTAGGAACATTATGGTTCTGGGTTTGCATCATTTGGATACTCCTATAACCAGATATGAGACAGTTTGTGCATATTGGTAAGTGTTTACTGTGTCAGGAGACTACTGTACATACTGAAACTTTGGAAAATTTCTGGTATTGATATAGGAGAAGTTAAATTATGAATCTTACATTTCTAAATAGGGAAATGAGTTAACTTTCACCTAGTTTTGGAATTTCCAGATTTGGAACTTCATGGCTTAAGATATGTATGAATGCATGCAGGATACTCACTGCTGGGGACAGATTTTTAGTGTAAACTTCAAATATTCATAGAAAATTGCCCAGATCCAATATGACTGCAAACTTTACATGTTCAGAAAGATAAATGAGTCATGATTGACATGGTATTGAGTTTGTACAGATCTCATGTCCCTATAGTTGGCAGTAAGTATTTTACTGTACACAGGTCAGGAAATTTCCTGCCTACTGTGCCAGATTTGGACCAAGGTCTAAAAATTGATGGGAAATGGCACAGAATGAATTAGGAAATGAGCCTTATATGTCTAAATAGGGATTTGAGTTAGAAGTAATATAAAAATTACGGTTTGATAATTAAGTTATGGGAATTGTACCTAAGTCTAGCACAAGGCCATAAGGTCAAAAACCTTAAAGAACAGAAATGGACCAAATGGGTCGTAAGTAGTAGTTCAAACGAACGAAAAGGCAATAAACAGTGCTAGTAACGTTTGAATAACTCTGGAAACACAGCCAAGTATTGTTTCTTATTGAATTATACAATGCTTAATGTTAGCTTATGATTGGAAATACTACGATCGATGGATGTATGGAGATTGATTCAATCTACTGTGTGTTATGTAGAGGGTTGTCCTAAGGACTGAGATTGACTCGAAATCAATCAATACTCCAAGACTTGTTAGGTGAGGGAGAACTGATTCAGAAGCTAAGGAAGTACTGTAAGTAACCCTAAGCGACTACTTGCATCCAAATTGTTTAATGCTATAAATTCTTGGAATTTGGCAATTGAAATAAAATGAATGCTGCATATTGGGCCTATCCTTGATTGATCGGTTTAGCTTTCTGAAAATGTTTTACAAGCATGCTATAGGCTCGCCAAATCCTGATTTGGTTTTATGTATTATTGGTCTAATGTGATAACCCATTTTAGTTTCCAAATTGAGCTAAGCTTTTGGTTAATATGGTTTTCTAATTTTGTTTTAAAATTTAAAATGCTTTAAAAAGGCTTAGCGAGCCTACGATTGTTAGCTACATATTTATACACTGTGATTGTGATACAAAATCTTGGAAGGCCGATTTGATAAGAATGAATTTTATTGAAAGACTAATGGATTTCTGTTTTAGACCCGAGGTATTGAGACCTTTGGGCACCGTACCTTGAGAACTTTATAGACACATTTGAATGACTTAGAGCACTGTTTCGCGAGTAAAAGTCTCGGAAACGATCGGCTTGTCCCGTATATTACGTTAGGCAGGTCCTGGTGTCATGTGCATAATGATGCTGGGGGTCTATGCATAGGCACGTCCCTTATGGGATGATCGCTACGGTTCGCTACCGTAGATCGTTAATTGTTAGCTCTAAGTAACATCGATTGATACTGTATGGACTCTCTTGGTACTATGATTGGTTTTTATTGATCGCACAACATACTTTATGTATGATTTGATATTGAGACTTTAAAGTCTAGTGAGGGAACTCTATATTTGACTACAAATTGTTATTGAGTTTCCATATCGTATTTGAGTTTTAATGCAGCATAATTGATTTGATATGATTGAAAGTGATTTGAATGAGCTTTCAAAATCGAGGGATGCTTGGTATTATTTAGTTGCTTATTGTTGTTACTTACTGAGTTGCGACTCACTCCCCTCTTCTTTCCCCTCCCTTTCAGAGTGATCGATTATTGCTACTGTTCATTTTGGCTTGGGAAGCTTTTGAGAGTGATCTTCCCTGCACAGTTAAGGTATATGGCTCCAGCAGATTGTATAGACATATGTGGATGATGGCACAGTGTATGGGAAACCTTTTGATTGTATGTATATATACTTACATGATGAGTCTGGGATGTAAGATAGGTTATGTTATTATTTGAATATTATGCCATTATACTTTTGAGTTGGCATTATGTATGTCGATATATATGTTTGAATATATAAAATTGAAAAGTGGCCTACATAGTCACCTACAAATTGATAGTGAAGTAAAGGGATAAAAAAAAATTTTATCCTGCAATTTAAGCTTCCATAAGATATTAAGAAAATCGGGATGTGACACATAGAAATAATATTGTTTAAAATAAAGTAAAACTAATACAATCTAAATTCTAATATTCAAAAATTTAAATAAAAATGAATACCACCTAATAGATTTGAAAGTTTGGAACAAAACATATCAAATCTAGGAAATAGCTAAAACAAGCTTGAATTGTAGCTCTCAATCCAATTCTTGAGTCAAGGGTGATTATGTTGATTGTGAGTTTGTGTCACTTAATACTGCGATAAACAATTATTAACAAACGATCAATATAATATATTACATAATTTGATAAGAAAAATAATAAATTATTATTAAAGAGAATAAGAGCAACAATCTACGACTTATTGCAAGAATTTGTCAAAAAAACAGCAATCTAAAAGTACTACACATATATTTCCATCATGAATTTTGTAAATACAAAAACCAATGTAATACAACAAGCAAGCTTATATTCCAAGATGTTATACAATAAGCAATTTGTAGCAGTAATTGTAATACGACAAGCAATTTGTAGTAGAAATTCTAGAAGATGTATTACAATTAATTCAAATAATCCCAAAATAATAAAACTCTTTCACTTCCTATAGTTTAACCTTTATTTTCCTCTTTGATCACTTATGATTATTATAAGAGAAATTACATATATTTGCAAGTTGCATGGAAATGGAGTTAGCTACCAGGTTTTGTCTCAAACATAATATTAGTTTGTAGACTAGTATTTGTCATCATCATCATCATCAGAGCCTTTATCCCAAGAGATTGAGGTAGACTATATGAACCAATATTTGAACTCACATTAAATCATCAATATATATTCCCCTCCTCCACACATTCCTATCTAAGGCCATTTGCTCATCCAATTCTAATACCTCCGTATCTTTCCAAATTACTTCCTCCCAAGTCTCTTTCAGTCTTCCTCTAGTCTTAACCCTTCTCTCAACATCCATAGCCTCTATTCTCCTAATTGGAGCATCTACAGGTCTACGTCGTACGTGTCTAAACCAACGTAAATGACTTTCACACATCTTGTCTGTAGACTAATATTTGTACTTATTTTAATCTTTTTCGATATGAGTTTGATAGCACTTTATTTATTCGTTTCATGGAGTGCAAGGTATAACACAGCCATGTAAATCTTGCTTGCTTTTCCAAATTATAGTGGTGAAAAGAAGAAGGTTCATGAGAAGAAAAAAAGTAGCATTGCTTATGATGTTTGTTGTCATTATTATTCTTTAATAAGGACTTTCTTCTTTCCTGGAAAACATGACATTAATCAAGTAGGAAATTATCTAAGGGCACTACTTCTTTGTTAAAATTTTAGAGCAAAATATAAAATAAAACACATTTCCATGTCAAAGTCAGTAAAGCACGTTAATAAGGGGAGAATTAAAATAAAGCATAATGAATGTTATCAAGTAGCCAGAGGTTTCATTAGCAAAAAAAAAAAAAACTAAAAAGATGCAAGGTCAAAATAATAAAAATGAAATTAGCATAAGATGAGTTTTCTCATGGGCATCCAATCTCCAGGACCACAAAGATCAAAAGGCACAGTAGCTACAGATGACATAACATCCTTTTCTTCTAATTGCATAAGTTGTTGATTACCCAATTCACGGTCAACTCTTGATATTCCCTCTCTCATCTTCTCTACATAAACTGCAAATATTACCATGCCGATGAAGCATCATTTATCATGCATAAAGTAAATAAAGATGTACTTTTAGTTACTAAGTTCAGGTAAAATATGGAGGGAAAATGTTGATGGAATTGAATGAGAACAACAATAGGAATGAATGTTCATGTCCAAGGGTGAAAAACTGATAACTAAGAAAGATTATTAAAAAAAAGAAATTACTTTATGAAATCCTATAAATCATTTTAGTGTTATAAAAATTAAAAGGATTTTTCTGAAATGATAGAGATAGCAATGCATCACTAATTTAACTTAAAATTATATACCAAAACATCATAGGCTACATGATAACTAGAAAATATACTTCATCTACCAAATTCTTGCTTATTTTCAAGTTGAGAGGACTGTATGTACTACTAGTATGCTTTTAGATTTAGACGACATAATCTGAATGATACAAAGCTCTACTAATAAACCTAATAACTGAGTCAAATGGAACAGAAGAATCAACAACCTATAATAAAGTGAGAAAGGAAAATGATATGCAAGCGTTGGTTGAGCCAATGCTACTTACCACGAAACCAAAACTTCGCCACCATTACTGACCAATTATGGCAATTTATAAAATCTATAAAATGTTAAACCAGTGCCCATCAATGCTTCCAAACATCACCATTCATCTCCTCTCTATTCTATGGAGTCACCACTTGTGATAACTGTAAAATTTCCACTATTTGATATTGGAAATCAATATTAAAGAAAATAGATATGTTGAAATAAATAAATATAATTATGAGATCGGAATACTAGTGAAAATTCCATGAATTGAGGAAGTGATGAACAAGGAAATTCGGGTGAATGAAAATTAAATTGGAAATAAGAATAAGGTTGAAATTATGGAAAAATAACGAAGAGAGAAAATTTAATTTGGATAAATTGGAATTCAAATTAAATAAGAAAATGAGAAGTGAATATGAAATATATTTATATAATTATATATATTATATAAATGTATTTTTATACAAATACATATGTATTGAAATGTTATATAGTATATATTAATATACATTGGCATATATGTATATATACTATCTTATAAATTTAAATAATACATATGTATACAAATATAACATCTTATGTATATATATATATAAAAATATATATACATATATAAGAAATGTAAATATTAATTTACATTAAAGTTGATATATATATATATATATATTGTAAATACAATATATATTGTATTTCCTACATTTATATAAAGATATATATATATATAAATGTTATTTAATTTAAAGTATATAAGTATATATATTAATATATATATATTAGATATATATTTTGTTAATATACAATATATATATCCTTATATAATATATATATTACAATACTATATATAAAATAATAATATTATATGTATAATATATAGTATAAGTATAATATATATATGTATAATTATAATAGAAAATAAAATAAAAAAAGGAAAACAGAGAAGGAAAATCGAGGAAGCCCGATTTCCTTCCTAGGCGAGGCCGACCACCGTCGGCCGACCAAGAGAGGAGGAGGGAGAGAGAAAGATGGCGCCGGCAGAGAAAGGAGAAGCCGGTGATCGGAGGAAAAGGAAAGAAATAGAAACGGAGAAGGAAGGAAACCGACGGAAGCCGAGAAAAGAAAAAAGAAAAATGGGAAAGTGGCGGTGCCGGTCGATTCAGCCACTGCCACTGCAACCAAACCTTCGGGGGAGGAAGAGGAAAGGGTAGGAGGCCACCGGTGAGACGAAAAATGGCAGAGAAGGAAGGGAGAAGAGGGAGAAGAGGCCAAACCTAGGCCGACTTGATCCGCCGCCATGCCGCTGATCTGGGTTGAACGGAGGCTAGATCCAGCTTCACCGCCACCTTTGCCAGCTACAGAGCCGTCGAACCGCCTGAGAAGAACCGGCCGTGAAGAGGGGCTGATCGGTCTGAACAGGTCTGGCCAGAAAAGAAAAAGAAAAAGAAAAAGAAAAAGAAAAAGGAAGAAAGAAAAGAGAAGAAAGAGAGAGAAAAGGAAATTTTCGAGAATTCGAAAATTCCCGAGAATTCAGAAATTAGGAAATTTATGGAAATTCAGTCAGAAATTTCAGAAATTAATTTCGAATGAATTTTAATAAATTATGAAAAAATTCTAAAGTTTAGAAATTTATTTCCAGAAAATGTCCCTCGAAGCCCAAGACGATGGAATCGGGAGAAGTGAACACGTGCATGACGAAATGAGGCGATCGCCACCCGGGACAGGTAAGGGAGACATGTGCAGCCTGTAAAGATATTCGACACACATGTTTTAAATTATGCATTTAATTTTTATAAATATTGTTGATACTGATTGGTTGGAAATCTGTGGTGATGTATCGGTTGAATTATAAACTGTATTTTTCGTGCACGAGGCTAGCCAATCGACTGCCATTATACGGTCAAAAAATTATCGAAAATTACCGAAAAATCAATGAAAATCATAATAAACGATTTGATTTCACGAGAAACGATTTCCAACCATGAAAATTGAGAAATCGATTAGTTTTCATAAAACATGAATATACGGATGACTAATTGTAAAATATTCATGTTTTCGAGAATTTGGAAAAATGAAATTACCGAAATTTCCTCTCGAGGTGTACATTACACGTAAAACGAGATGAAAGATGAAAAGACACAAAGTGAATATTTTAATCATATTTCTTTAAATATTCACTTGATTTCATAAATAATCTTTATGGTTTCAATTGTGAAAATAAGGATTCATAGAAAATTCCATAAAGGTTAATTAAAGGTGGAAAACAGTATTTTGAGACTAGAAGGTCTCCACATGTGTTTACAGAGAAAACATGACGACGGGAGTGTTGAATTTGAAAATAAATATTTTAATTTTCCATAAATCATAAAAATAATTGATTTGAATCCCGATAACTTTGAAAACCATGTTTTCGATAGAAAGCACGGAAAAGCGTGCATATATGTTTTACGATGAAAAAAGACAGTTATAATCTTTTATATTTTACAGTGATGATTTTATAAACTATTTTCACCTTATGGAAAATATGATTTATGCCTTTATGAAATATTTTGAAAAATGTTATTTATTTTATTTATTTCATAAAGGTGATTATATTACATGTGAGCCTTATGAATACTTGTGAAATATTTCAAATTACTGTGTTTTAAATCCATAAAGGCTATGGTACGGTTTTATAATGTTTTGAGACTTAGGCCCCGAGTTTCATGCATCACACTGATAGTATTACTGTCACGTGGTTGATTGACCTGCCAGTCATCGGCGTCCGGATGTCACCTGGCAAGTGTACACCGAGGACATATTATAGATCATGGCCATAGATCTCACTATTTACTGTGTCCTTTCGGGGATGATGATTACTGGGTCCCTTAGTGGACGATGATAGCATGATTTAATTGTAGGGTGTTGCCTAGTCTCACTTACTGTTTACTGTTTACTGAAAGGATTTACTGAATCCTGTTTACTGTACTACACTCTTTACTGTACTGAATTACTGTACTGTTTACTATTTACTGATGAAAAATCATACCAAAACACTATTTACAGAACTGTACTATTTACGAAAATGGTAGCCACTGATTACTGTTTTACTAGACTGAAAGCTACCATTTATTCTTTACTGAACTGAAAGCTACCGTATATTGTTTTTTGAATTGGTAGCTACTGTTTACTGTTTTCTGACTGAACCGTATCAAAATACTCTTTTACTAAATATGACTGTTTTACTGAACTGTAAGTTACGGTTACTGAACTAAAAAGGAATTTATGTTTATTCAAAAATAATAACATAAGAATTATTTCTAAAATAGAAATAATTGCAGAATTGTTTATCCAATGATTTGGATATTTACAAACCACTGTACTGTCACGTGTTTTAACTGTACTGAAGATAACAGAAGTAAACCACTATTTTACTACTGAACTGTCATGTGTTTTAAAACATACTGAAGTGAAGAGAAATAAATGTTTTACTCTACGAAAAACGAATATTAAATCGTTTTGGGAGCAATTTATATAGTACTATCTACAGTTGCTTCTAGATTCCGGGACAAGATAGGTATTTCAAAATACCTGCCTTACTCCATTCGGATCCCTAGCCGACTGTAGTATCCTTCCTACATCTGAGCCTAGAGACCATCTAGGAAAATTTAAAGAAAGAGAAAAAGTTTTTCAGCATATAGATAGCTGAATATCAAGTGTTGCATATAACTCTATTACTGAGTCGTGGTTTGCTCACCCCTTAATTTTAACATTTCAGATTTCGAGGACTGAGATTCTGATATCTAAGGATTTCAGCTGTACATTTGGGGACGATGCGACAGCTTGATTTACTACATGAGGTACGATCATTTATTTTTCGTATTTAGACTTATCTACAGTACTACTTTCTTGTGAAATAAGATAGGGGATGTAATTCATATTATAACTTCATACGAAATTGTTTAAATGTAACTGAAAAGTAAAGTATCGCAGACAGCCTAACTGTTAAAATTGTGTAATGATATGTGTATTACTATGTAAGTTGGACTGTCACACCACTATCACTAGTTCATTACAAGATTCAAGATGACTACACTAGAAGTTCTACAGAGTACGTAATTCCTAAGGAGTATCTTTAACAACTACCAAAGAAATAAAAATAACATAGAACTAAGATAAACAAATGGATTAGTGCAAATTCTCTAAAACCATATCAAGATTCAATAGGTGCTGCAAAAAGATAATAACTATAAGCATAAATACAATACGACCCAACTTTAGTTTAGATCCAACTAAAAAATGTCAGTGCTAAGAATCTGCCATCCACTATATACATCATCTTCAACATTTAATTTTATCTAGAGAATTAAAGAATCTAAAGTTCAGTAATGTCGCGCCCGATCTTTCTTAATATCCATTTGTAGGTGAATATGTAGGCTAATCTCAATTTCATATAACTCCTTTAATATATTTAGGCATATCTACCAACATACAAAATGCCAATTCAAAAAGCATAGTGATCGTCATATTCCAATAATACATTATCTAGCTTACATCCCAGAGTCATCACATAAGTGTATATATATACAATCAAAAGAATTCCAATACACTGTGCCATCATTCGTCTATGTCTATACAAACTGCTGGGAGCCATATACCTTAGACTGTACAGGGAAGTCCACTCTTAAGAAGCTTCCCAAGCCAAGAAGAACAGTCGTTGTATCGATCACTATGAAAGAGAGGGGAAAGAAGAGGGGAGTGAGTCGCAACTCAGTAAGTAACAACAATAAACAACTAAATAATACCAAGCATCCCTCAATTTTGAAAGCTCATTCAAATCACTTTCAATCATATCAAATCAATTATGCTGCATTAAAACTTAAATACGATATGGAAACTCAATAACAATTTGTAGTCAAATAAAGAGTTCCATCAATAGACTAAAAGTCTCAATATGAATCATACATAAAGTATGTTGTGCGATCAATAAAAACCAATCATAGTACCAAGAGAGTCCACATAGTATCAATCGATGTTACTTAGAGCTAACACTTAACGATCTACGATAGCGAACAGTAGCGATCATCCCATAAGGGACGTGCCTATGCATAGACCCCCAGCATCATTGCGCACATGACATCGGGACCTGCCCAACGTAATATACGGGACAAGCCGATCGTTTTCGAGACTTATACTTGCGAAACAGTGCTCCACGTCAATCAAATATGTCTATAAAGTTCTCAAGGTACAGTGCCCAAAGGTCTCAATACCCCGGGTCTAAAACAGAAATCCATTAGTCTTTAAATAAAGTTCATTCTTATCAAATCGGCCTTCCAAGATTTCTTATCACAATCATAGTGTATAAATATGTAGCTAACAATCATGGCTCGCTAAGCCTTTTAAAGCACTTTAAATTTTAAAACAAAATCAGAAAACCATATCAAACCAAAAGCTTAGCTCAATTTGGAAACTAAAATGGGTTATCACATTAGACCAATAATACATAAAACCAAATCAAGATTTGGTGAGCCTACAGCATGCTTGTAAAACATTTTCAGAAAGCTAAACCGATCAATCAAGGATAGGCCCAATATGCAGCATTCATTTTATTTCAATTACCAAATTCCAAGAATTTATAGCATTAAACAATTTGGATGCAAGTAGTCGCTTAGGGTTACTTACAGTACTTCCTTAGCTTCCGAATCAGTTCTCCCTCGCCTAACAAGTCTTGGAGTATTGATTGATTTCGGGTCAAACTCAGTCCTTAGGACAACCCTCTACATAACACATAGTAGATTGAATCAATCTCTATACATCCATCGATCTTAGTATTTCCAATCATAAGCTAACATTAAGCATTGTATAATTCAACAAGAAACAATACTTGGCTGTGTTTCCAGAGTTATTTAAACGTTACTAGCACCGTTTATTGCCTTTTCGTTCATTTGAACTGCTTATGACCCATTTGGTCCATTTTTGCTCTTTAAGGTTTTGGACCTTATGGTATTGTGCTAGCTTTAAGTATAATTTCCAGAACCTAACTGTCAAACTGTAATTTTTATATTACTTCTTGTTCAGATCCTATTTAGACATATAAGGCTCATTTCCTATTCATTTTGTGCCATTTCCTATCAATTTTTAGACCTTGGTCCAAATCTGGCACAGTAGGCAAGAAATTTCCTAACCTATGTTCAGTAAAATACTTACTGCCAACTATAGGGATATGAGATCTGTACAAACTCAATACCATGTCAATCATGACTCATTTATCTTTCTGAACATGTAAAGTTTGCAGTCATATTTCATATGGGCAATTTTCTATGATTATTTGAAGTTTACATTAAAAATCTGTCCCCAGCAGCGAGTATCCTGCATATCTTAAGCCATGAAGTTCCAAATCTGGAAATTCTAGAACTAGATGAAAGTTAACTCATTTTCCTATTTATAAATGTAAGATTCATAATTTAACTCTTCCTATATCATCACCAGAAATTTCCCAAAGTTTCAGTATGTCCAGCAGTTTCCTGACACAGTAAAACACTGACCAATATGCACAAACTGTCTCATATCTGGTTATAGGAGTATCCAAATGATGCAAACCCAGAACCATCATGCTCCTAACTTAAATACCCTTTCTAGACATGTAAGGCTTGCACCCTAATTCATTTTAGGCCATTTGCTATGATTTTTCAAAGTCAAGACACTTTGTTAGGGTTGTCGACACTTTGCTGGAGAAGTTTACTCTTCTTAGTTTCGGTTTGGGGAGGGAAAACAGAAGGAAAAACGTGGCTGCCAATTTTTCCAGCTTTTAACTTATGTTTTCCAGCCCTTTAGTCTTAGATCTCCAGCCTTTGATTTAATTGGCAACCCCTTACTTTTATTTTCAACCCTTGATTATTTGGCAGTCCTTCCCTCTTGTATTTCCAGCCTTTTTACTTGTATTTCCAGCCTATTTATGTTGTATTTCCACCCCCTTTTTCATCACGTTTTAATAACCCAATTTAACATTAATGGATTGGTAGATGAATAACTATTGTTTCAAGCAATAATAATGTCTCTATAATTTTTGATTTCCCCATCTTATATATATATACATATACACATATATATATACTTAAATCCCTTTTAGTATATCTCAACCTATTTAATTTATTTCCTACTTCATATCTTAGTACCTACATACTCACATTTACATATCCATCGCTTCTTGACCAAGATGGCCCAGACTTTCTCAACTTCCATAATCTGTCCAAATTCCAAAATATCCTCAAGTCAGTCAAAATTTACTCTAGTATACTTACGATAGATATCGAAATTAAGGGTTATTACATTCTTCCCACCTTGGAAAATTTGATCCCCAAATTTGAGTACCGTTACTTCAAAATAAGTGAGGATACCTCTCCTTTATTGGACTCTCTACTTCTCAGGTGGCTTCTTCCTCCGAATGCCTTTGCCACAACACCTTCACTAGGGGAATAGTTTTGGATCTTAGCACCTTCTCCTTGCGATCTAAGATCCTGACAGGCTTCTCTTCATATGTGAGATCATCCTGAATATCTAACTCTCCATAATCTACCACGTGAGAAGGATCCGGGTGGTATTTTCTTAACATTGACACGTGAAACACGTTGTGCACACCCGCTAGCTGTGGTGGTAGAGCCAACCTGTATGCCACCTCACCGACCTTCTCTAAATCTCGAATAGTCCCACATACCTTGGGCTAAGTTTGCCTTTCTTCCCGAATCTCATAATGCCCTTCGAAGGAGAAACTTTCAAAAATACCAAATCACCAACCTCGAACTCCAAACGTCTCCTACGATTATCGGCATATGACTTTTGACTACTCTGAGCAGTCTTAAGTCTATCACAAATAAGCATTATTCTGTCCAAAGCTTGCTGAACCACGTCAGGTGCAAACAATTTTCTGTCTCCCACTTCTTCCCATCCAATCGGAGACCGACACTTTCTCCTGTACAATGCTTCATATGGGGCCATCCTTATACTCGAGTGGAAGCTATTATTGTATGCAAATTCTGCCAATGGTAAGTGTTCATCCCAAGAGCCTTTGTAATCAAGTGCACACGCTCTCAACATGTCCTCGAGAGTCTGAATGGTTCTCTCGGACTGACCATCAATCTGAGGATGGTAAGCGGTGCTTAGGTGTAACTGAGTCCCCATTGCTTCCTGAAACTTCTCCCAAAATCTAGAAGTGAATCGGGAATCTCGATCAGACACAATGCTCACTAGGACACCGTGTAGCCGAACAATTTCTCGAACATAGAGATCGGCCAAAGCACTGAGATAATCTGTAGCCTTCATGGCTAAAAAGTGAGCTGATTTGGTTAGTCTATCCACTATCACCCAAATAGCATCATGCTGTCTTTTAGTCCTTGGAAGACCTAGCACGAAGTCCATGGCTCCTATTTCTAGCTCGGAATAGACAATGGTTGAAGCAACCCCGCAGGCCTTTGATGTTCAACCTTCACCTGTTGACAGACTAGGCATTTTGCAACAAAATCGACGATATCTTTCTTCATTCCAGACCAGTAGTATAAGCTACGCAAGTTCTGGTACATCTTAGTACTACCAGGGTGCATAGCATATTTCGAGCTATGAGCTTCCTCAAAAATCAACTTCTTTAACTCTGAATCATTCGGAACACACATTCGGCCCCTATACCTCAAAATGCCATCATTACCGAACCTAAACTCTGTTTCTTCATTTTGGTTCCCTTCATTTCCACAAACAATCTCTTTCAATCGAGGATCCTCTTTTTGCTTTTGACGAATTCGATCAATCAATTCAGACTCTATTCTCATACTGGCCATCATACAACCCTCTACGGGTTCTATATCTAATCTCAAGTCTGCAAACTGCTGTAACATACACCATTCCTGGACCATCAACATCGAGACCATAGCAGTGCCTTTCCTACTCAATGTATCTGCTACAACATTAGCCTTGCCTGGATGGTAAAGAATTTCACAGTCGTAGTCCTTCAACAACTCCATCCATCTCCGCTGGCACATATTCAATTCTTTTTGGGAGAATAAGTACTTCAGACTTTTATGATATGTAAAAATCTGAAATGTTTCCTCATAGAGATAATGGGGCCAAATCTTGAGCGCGAACACTATGGCAACAAGCTCTAGGTCGTGTGTTAGATAATTCGTCTCATGGTCCTTCAACTGACGAGAACCATAAGCTATTACCTTCCCGTGTTGCATCAAGACACACCCTAATCCTTGATACGAAGCATCACTGTAGACAGCAAAACCTCCTGACCCACTAGGAATAGTCAGTTGGAGCAGAGGTAAGCTGCCTCTTCAACTCTTGAAAGCTATTTTCACGTGCCTCATTCCAATCAAAGTTCACTCCTTTCCGAGTGAGTCGATGCAGTGGGGTAGCAATCTTGGAGAAACCTTCTACAAATTTCCTGTAATAACCTGCTAAACCCAAGAAACTTCGAACTTTTGTTACGGTCTGAGGCCTTCCCCACTTCACAATAGCTTCAATCTTGGATGGATCTACTGACACCCTATCCTTTGACACAATATGCCCCAGAAAAGCAATCTGATCCAACCAGAAGTCACATTTACTAAGCTTAGCATACAACTCCTTGTCTCTAAGGACTTGGAGCACTGTTCGTAAATGCTGTTTGTGCTCGTCTTTTGAC
Source organism: Heritiera littoralis (assembly GCA_031772115.1). NCBI lineage: Eukaryota > Viridiplantae > Streptophyta > Magnoliopsida > Malvales > Malvaceae > Heritiera > Heritiera littoralis. The sequence continues at coordinate 2,068,502 of JAPDPK010000064.1, forward strand.
TTGGAGTATACCAGGATGTCGTCTATGAAGACAATCACAAATAAGTCTAAGAAAGGCTTGAACACCTCATTCATTAAGCTCATGAAAGCCACTGGTGCATTTGTCAAGCCAAATGGCATCACTAGAAATTCATAATGTCCATATCTAGTCCGAAAGGCCGTCTTAGAAACATCATCCTCTCGAATCCTCAGTTGATGATAGCTGGATCGAAGGTCTATTTTAGAAAACACCGTAGCACCCTTCAACTGATCGAATAGATCATCAATTCTCAGTAATGGGTACTTGTTTCTGATTTTTGCCTTGTTAAGTAGCCTGTAGTCAATACACAATCTTAGACTTTCATCCTTCTTCTTAACAAACAACACCGGTGCACCCCAGGGAGATATGCTCGGGCGTATAAATCCCTTATCAAGTAGCTCTTGCAACTGCTTCTTTAGTTCATCCAATTCCACAAGAGCCATTCTGTAAGGTGCCCTTGAGATAGGCTGAGTACCCGGGACTAAGTCGATGGTGAACTCAATCTCTCGCTTGGGTGGTAAGCCTGGCAAATCATCAGGGAATACATCTGGAAACTCTCTGACGATTGGTATATCCCTTAATTCAGGATGTTTCTTAGAGGCATCTTCCACATAGGCTAAATACCCTTCACAAACATCATGCATTCTTAGGCAAAATAATCAACAAAAACAATCATCACTTATTATTACTTATCAAAAGAGATTACAACAGTTTCAGGTAGGGAGAACATCACTATTTTCTTATAACAATCTAACTAAGCATGATGTCTAGCTAGCCAATCCATTCCTAGGATTACATCAAAATCTTTCATATTTAACAAAATCAAATCGACTAGCAGACTCTTATCTCCCACCTTAACCTCACAATCCCTATATACAATATCAGTTATATGGTTTTCCTTTAGGGGAGTGCTCACATGAAGCGAACGATCTAACCTTACAGGTTCTAATTTAATCTTGCTAGCAAAATATGGAGCAATAAAGAAATGAGTGGAACCAGAGTCTATTAAAACATAAGCTTCAAAATCAGCAATAGTAAGCTTACCTTTAACCACAGAGTCTCTTCCCTGTGCAGAAGCCTCATCCAATGCAAAGACTCGACCCTGAGCTACTAGCTTCTTGCCCTTATCCACTACTTTATCCTTGTCACCAGCCGAATGCTCAAAGGCCCTTCCTACAGTCTTGAGATGGGGACAATCTCTGACCATATACCCCTGTTTCCCACAGTGAAAACAAGCTCCTGTATCTCTGTAGCAAGATCTAGTACCATGATTGTGTCCACACTTAGGACAAGCTGGACTCTTCTTAGTCTAATCCCTTTTCGGTTTGTTTCCCACTATCTTCTGCCTCTTCTCTAGCTGCTTGCCCTTGTAGGGCTTTCTATCATCGACCCTCTTATCTTTTCCCTTGTTCCTCTACTTAGGCCCATATTCTTGCTGAATCAGGTCGTGTTCAAGCTCAACCATCTAAGCTCGTCTGATAGCCTCTGCGAAATTGGTGATATCTAGCATTGCCAACTTACTCCGAATCGCGGGTTTCAATCCCGAGATGAACTTGATGGTCTTAGCTTTCTCGTCTTTGGATGCTAGAAGATCATAACGACACAAAGCTGAGAACTTTGACTCATATTCATCCACGATGTTGGAACCCTGAGTCAATTTCAAAAAATCTGCCTGTTTCTTTCTTTGAGCAGGCTCGAGAATATACTGCTTAAAGAAGCTCTCCAGAAAAGCTTCCCATGTGATCTCCGGGTTCTAACTTGTCAACAATTTCTCAGCTGATTCCCACCAAACCTCCACTTTCTCCCGGAACATAAATACCGCTAATCTCACTTTTTCCGTAGAACTGTAGCCCATACACTTGAACAATTTCTCTAGCTGTTTGACCCATTCTTCGGCTACATCTGGGTCCTTTTCACCCTTAAAAGTGGGCGGATTCATCTTCTGAAATTGCTGAAGCCTACTCATGTTCTTATCCACCTGATCTCTAACCAGTGGTGGTGGCACTAGAGGTGGTAGAAGCTGTGGGGCTATAGGTGGCTGCGGTGGTGCTGGTGGCTGTGGTGGTACAGTCGGTTGTTGCTGTGGAGCAGCCTGAGGCTATGGCACAGGAGGAGGGACTTGTGCCTGTGCCTGTGCCTGTGCCTGAGCTTGGGCTGGAGGCTGATTAGAGTTGCCTTCGAATTGTTGAGCTATGAAAGCCGCAAGATTTTGGACTGTTTGCTGTAATTCTCCCACAGTCCTCGATAACTGGCCCACTTCTGCATTAAGATCTAGGGCCCGAGGAGGCTGTGGTGGAGGCAGGGGAGTAGGAGACCTGAACCGCTCTGTAGGAAGAACTTGTCGTGGTCTACCTCTCCTCTTCATTATCACTTCCTTCCTATCACATTAACAATAATTAGTACAGTCTATATGGCAGCCGCAGCTCAAAAATAGACATAGGCACAGTGCATATGGATGTAAGCTAACTTTATTAACCTACACAGACACGAACAAACCCACTCTGATACCAAACTGTCGTGCCCGATCTTTCTTAATATCTTACAGAAGCCTAATTTGCGGAATTAGAAATTTTTTTCCCTTATACCACTATCCATTTGTAGGTGAATATGTAGGCCAATCTCAATTTCATATAACTCCTTTAATATATTTAGGCATATCTACCAACATACAAAATGCCAATTCAAAAAGCATACTGATCGTCATATTCCAATAATACATAATCTAGCTTACATCCCAGACTCATCACATAAGTGTATATATATACAATCAAAAGAATTCCAATACACTGTGCCATCATTCGTCTATGTCTATACAAACCGCTGGGAGCCATATACCTTAGACTGTGCAGGGAAGTCCACTCTCAAAAAGCTTTCCAAGCCAAAAAGAACAGTCGCTGTATCGATCACTCTGAAAGGGAGGGGAAAGAAGAGGGGAGTAAGTCGCAACTCAGTAAGTAACAATAATAAGCAACTAAATAACTAAGCATCCCTCAATTTTGAAAGCTCATTCAAATCACTTTCAATCATATCAAATCAATTATGCTGCATTAAAACTTAAATACGATATGGAAACTCAATAACAATTTGTAGTCAAATAAAGAGTTCCATCAATAGACTAAAAGTCTCAATATCAATCATACATAAAGTATGCTGTGCGATCAATAAAAACCAATCATAGTACCAAGAGAGTCCACATAGTATCAATCGATGTTACTTAGAGCTAACACTTAACGATCTACGGTAGCGAACCGTAGCGATCATCCCATAAGGGACGTGCCTATGCATAGACCCCCAGCATCATTGTGCACATGACACCTGGACTTGCCCAACGTAATATATGGGACAAGCCGATCGTTTCCGAGACATATACTTGCGAAACAGTGCTCCAAGTCAATCAAATGTGTCTATAAAGTTCTCAAGGTACGGTGCCCAAAGGTCTCAATAACCCGGGTCTAAAACAGAAATCCATTAGTCTTTAAATAAAGTTCATTCTTATGAAATCAGCCTTCCAAGATTTCGTATCACAATCATAGTGTATAAATATGTAGCTAACAATCATAGGCTCGCAAGCCTTTTAAAGCACTTTAAATTTTAAAACAAAATCAGAAAACCATATCAAACCAAAGGCTTAGCTCAATTTGGAAACTAAAATGGGTTATCACATTAAAGCAATAATACATAAAACCAAATCAAGATTTGGCATGCCTACAGCATGCTTGTAAAACATTTTTAGAAAGCTAAACTGATCAATCAAGGATAGGCCCAATATGTAGCATTCATTTTATTTCAATTGCCAAATTCCAAGAATTTATAGCATTAAACAATTTGGATGCAAGTAGTCGCTTAGGGTTACTTACAGTACTTCCTTAGTTTCTGAATCAATTCTCCCTCGCCTAACAAGTCTTGGAGTATTGATTGATTTCGGGTCAAACTCACTCCTTAGGACAACCTTCTACATAACACATAATAGATTAAATCAATCTCTATACATCCATTGATCTTAGTATTTCCAATCATAAGCTAACATTAAGCATTGTATAATTCAACAAGAAACAATACTTGGCTGTGTTTCCAGAGTTATTCAAACGTTACTAGCACCGTTTATTGCCTTTTCGTTCATTTGAACTACTTATGACCCATTTAGTCCATTTTTGCTCTTTAAGGTTTTGGACCTTATGGTATTGTGCTAGCTTTACGTATAATTTCCAGAACCTAACTGTCAAACTGTAATTTTTATATTAGTTCTTGTTCAGATCCCTATTTAGACATATAAGGCTCATTTCCTAATTCATTTTGTGCCATTTCCTATCAATTTTTAGACCTTGGTCTAAATCTGGCACAGTAGGCAGGAAATTTCCTGACCTGTGTTCAGTAAAATGCTTACTGCCAACTATAGGGGTATGAGATCTGTACAAACCCAATACCATGTCAATCATGGCTCATTTATCTTTCTGAACATGTAAAGTTTGCAGTCATATTTGATCTGGTCAATTTTCTATGATTATTTGAAGTTTACATTAAAAATCTGTCCCCAGCAGTGAGTATCCTGCATGCATTCATACATATCTTAAGCCATGAAGTTCCAAAACTGGAAATTCCAAAACTAGATGAAAGTTAACTCATTTCCCTATTTAGAAATGTAAGATTCATAAATTAACTCTTGTTATATTATCACCAGAAATTTCCCAAAGTTTCAGTATGTCCAGCGGTTTCCTGACACAGTAAAACACTGACCAATATGCACAAACTGTCTCATATCTGGTTATAGGAGTATCCAAATGATGCAAACGCAGCACCATCATGCTCCTAACTTAAATACCCTTTCTAGACATGTAAGGCTTGCACCCTAATTCAATTTAGGCCATTTGCTATGATTTTTCAAAGTCAGGACTGTGATTCACGTTTCTGGGCAGAATACCCTGCACTCATTTGTGCATAACTCAAGCTAAAGAAGTCCAATTCAAGAAATTCTAAAACTGACTTTCTTGTAACTTAAAGGGCCATAATTCATAATTTTTCCAGAATTTTTTCTCCATACAGAACTATTAAACTGCTCATTTTAATTTTCACCCAGACAGAACAGCAAATTCCAGATTCAACATGAAGTCATAATTTCAGTTTATCTTTATCTAACCATAGCCATTTAAATTTAGCTCATCACAATATCATTTTCATGCATAATAATCAATATTATAGGGTTAGAACCTTACCCCCTTAATTTGATGCACAAACAGAATCGGTTGGAACCATTTCAAACCATTTCTCCTAGCTTGTTTGCTGTCACACCTATACACATCAATGCCAATCCAATAAACACATTTGCATTCTATTTCCATAGATTAATTCCAGCATAAACACATCAACTCACCTCAATTTACTTTCTTTATTTGCCCTGAAATCCCAATCTAAATCTGCTGTAGTTTGGGTTTCAACTCCTCACTTCTTCAATCACCAATGGGCAGCTCTTCTCACTTCTTCTCCTTCACTTCCAATGCCCTAATCTTGTTGAACCCAAGCTCCCATTGCATCCATGGCTCACGATTCTTTGGTCAGCTCTAGCATGAAACTTGCTCCTTCATTTTCGTTGTGGCCTCCTTCACAATGTAGATTCTTAAATCAGTTTAGGTGGCCGGGTGAAATGGAAGAGGGTTTGAAGAAGATTCCTAAATCTTGGCCGGACTTGAGGGAGGAGGAAGATGGGTTATTCTTGCTAGGGTTGTCGACACTTTGTTGGAGAAGTTTACTCTTCTTAGTTTCGGTTTGGGGAGGGAAAACAGAAGAAAAAACGTGGCTGCCAATTTTTCCAGCCTTTAACTTATGTTTTCCAGCCCTTTAGTCTTAGATCTCCAGCCTTTGATTTAATTGGCAACCCCTTACTTTTATTTTCAACCCTTGATTATTTGGCAGCTCTTCCCTCTTGTATTTCCAACCTTTTTACTTGTATTTCCAACCTATTTATGTTGTATTTCTAGCCCTTTTTTCATCACCTTTTAATAACCCAATTTAACATTAATGGATTGGTATATGAATAACTATTGTTTCAAGCAAATAATGTCTCTATAATTTTTGATTTCCCCATCTTTGAAGGAAACCGAAACAAACACGCAGCGGAATTTAAATCATTCGGCCTCCACCAGGATCGATTCGGAGAGTTGCCTGATTAGGGTTTCGAGATTTTACCTAACGTTTTCTCTGATTTTCTGTCGTTGGTCGAGTCACAAGCAACAACTTTTCGTTCCTGCCTCTATGGTATCCACACGAACGGATCTCACGACTCTTAAACGTCTCACGATCAGAAGCCTTAAAGAGCGTTTTTTTTTATTTTAACCGAATTGCTAGCTTCGATTAAAATAATATTTTGTTTTGTTTGAAAGAAGCTCTAAAACCACAGAGAACAGGTTTCTCTTTTCTGTTTAATTGTGCGGCTCAGTTTTAGAAAACACAAAACATCCTTTTATAGGCAGTAAATTTTACCCTAAAATTTGCTGTCAAACAGAACTCTAATCCTACTTAGAATAGGATTAGTTATATTCTTAATCCAATTCAGAATAGGATTAGTTATATCCTTAATCCAATTCAAAATAGGATTAATTAAGCTCCTCATTAATCCGTTCTAAGTGTGCGACCCAATAGGTTCTCAAAATAATGGCAATGACAAAATTGTCACAGGCAATGAGCGGTATCTAGCAACACATCATTGCTACCCATGTAACGAGAATGTCAATGACTCGACATAACCTTACTCGTGATAGATGTTACTGTGTAGCCTAATCCCATTATCCTTTGATGTCTTGATTAGACACAAGTCATGGAATGTGTCACACTTGTATAGTCTAATCAGCGTTTCTTGATTCCTGAGTAGACTAATTAAACAAATAAAATCAATATCTCATATTGACTTATTCGAGCACGGCCATGCATTTCTTAGTCTCACTCTATCAAAGGGCCCAAGACATCACTCTTGTTATATAAGAGGGATAAATCCTATCTTGATCACTCAACATCCCTCTACATAGATCAAGGCATACCCAATTACTACCTTTATAGTCCATCTTGTTACGAATGACATCTAGCAGCATTAAAGTATGCAATTCTCTATGTTGGGATCTCTGATAATCTCAAGTCAAAGGATCACATACACCATCATCACTATGAGAATCGCTTATGACACTCATATAACAATCTATTATGTAGCGTTCTCATGGAGGGTCGATCCAGTACATAGTTCTCTAACATGTACCTATGTGATGACTTGATATCCTATATCCATGACAATGGTCATCAGTCAACCACATACTAGTCTTATCGTATCATTGTTATCCTTGTTTACAATAATACTTGACTAGGGATATTTTAAGAATAGTGTGTTATTACTATTCTAAGGACATTATCATATAAGATTACACTACGCAGTTATAAGACAAATATAATAATGAACTATAATAAATAAAAATGTCATGATACATAAAAAATGCCAAAGTCAATCATCTAATGAATGGTTTTAAGGGCATAATCCAACAATCTTATATATATACATATACATATATATATATATATATACTTAAATCCCTTTTAGTATATCTCAACCTATTTAATTTATTTCCTACTTCATATCTTAGTACCTACATACTCACATTTACATATCCATCGCTTCTTGACCAAGATGGCCTGGACTTTCTCAACTTCCATAATTTGTCCAAATTCCAAAATAACCTCAAGTCAGTCAAAATTTACTCTAGTATACTTATGATAGATATCGAAATTAAGGGTTAATACAAGTAAGGCTCTCCTGACAGTGTAACAACAAGTAACTTCTAGCAAAGAACCAAGAAAAAAAAAGAACTATGAGAACAATATCATATTAATTGCAACTGTAACAATAGAGGTCAAATACCATAAAGACATTTGTAGTGATTTATGGGAATACAATGGGTCACTCCTAGATAATGATAATGGAGATTAAAGAAGGAAATCAACAATGATGATGCTAAGGAAATATAAGAGCACAAGGAAAAAGGATTCAAGCTCAATCTAGCCAAGCTTTTGTGTCTTGCAACCACAAGTAACTAACAAAACCAATAACTAGGATAGTTAAAAAAACCAAAAAGAATAACATCTTAAAGAATGCATCAGGAGGCTAAATAGTTTAGGCTGACAATAGCATAACTGAAACATAGAAATTCTCGAAAACCAAGATTTGTCATTTTTCAAAACTAAAATGACAAATCTCTTAGCTATCTAAAGAATGTTGGAATACTTCTTCATACGAGAACGCAGAAATAATCCCAAAACACCAGTATTCCGAAGAAACGAGAAAACCTATTCACAGTATATATCAATCACTAAATATTTATAGCAAACTGACATGAGGGAGGGAAGATACTAGATAACTTCGTTAGCTATGTTATGCAAATCTTATTAACTAAAGGGCTTCAACAAACTCTTTAAAACCTTATTATACTCACCTTGTCTACCCCCATCAAAACTCTAATATGGACCACCTGTAATCACTTGTTTGCTCCAAGGATAAAGTATGTATCAAATTCGGACAATATCTGTCATTTTCAACCAAAAGAAATAACAAATTCCTCAATAACAATGAACCAAATAAACTTATGCATTAAAGTCCTAATTAATTTCACTTGCCTTGTCTTCTTGAATGAAGACATCAAAACTCTCATTCCTTTAGGACCATTTGTTTTCACAATGGAAAAGAATAAACATGTTCATGTTTAAAGTAGACATATCCATGCAAGAGTTAATGGAACTATCAGTTGCATTAATTGGTCACTTTATAATTAGTCCATGATCAAGTAAGATAAATCATGTTTCATAAACTTTGATCTAAAAAGGCAATTCATAGGAAAACTAACATTTCTAAATTACACAAAATTGAAATTCATAGTGGAAAACACTTGGCTCCAAACAATTCCAATATCATGACATCATGCTACTGAATTTTATTAGTGTAGGGTTTCTAAGAAAATACATCATATGCTCATAACATTCAAATCTAAATTAAATTCCATAGTAGTTATCAACTGAACAAGCCTTAAAACAGACCAGAAGAGTACCCATTATAGTAAACCCATTAAATCTAAAACACAGAGAAACACAATAATAGCTTTGGTTATTAAAACCTAATGGACAAAAACTATAATTAAAACCTAAATTGATCTTCCTCTTTTTTTCTTTCCTTTTTCCATTTCATAAATTCATAAAACCTAAATCTGAAAAAAAAAATCTTACCTGATACTTTATCTGATGAAGTCGACGCAGAAGAGAATAGAAATTGGAGAAAAGAATAAGAAATTGAAATTAAAAAAAATCAAAGATAGAGAAAAGAACAGGAAATCAACTATGAAGAGCATCAGGAAGAGTAATTAGAAAAGTAATGAAATGGAGAGAAGAATTATGGTGACGAAGGGAATTCCCCTAAGAGCCACCATTCAGCTTTTTTTTTTGGTACCCTATTCAACCTTGTTCTAGCATCCTATTCAGCCCCAAAACACCTGTATTTCAGCCTCGATTCATCACTATTTAGTTCAGCCACACCTCCTTTCCTCCTCTCTTCCTTTCTCCTCTGATTTCTCTCTTCTCTTTCGGGCTTGCTCCTTTCCTCTTCCTTCCTTTCTTTTTTTTTTCTAGTTTAGTTTGAAGCCGAACAACCCCTGATCCTCTTCCTCTTTTGTCGTCTTAGCCACTGCCAGAAGTTTTCAATGCCCTCTCCAGGTTGAACCAACATCGCACCTCTCTTTTCTCTCTTTTCTTTTCCTATTTCTCTCCTCCTGCTACAGCCTGTGCTAATTCTTTTTCTTTTGTCAGGTTTATAAAGGCTAAACATGGAAACAGGGGAGCTAAGAGGAGAATTAAAGAAAATATTGATCAATGTGAGCTGGGAATAGAGTTACAAGGCAAGTTGTGAGCTGTGAGCTGAGCCATCAGTTGAATTCCAAGATTGATCAACTAAGGAGCCGAAGAGGGCTGAAGTCAGCTAAAAGAATAAGGACAAAGAAGGATAACAACTACCTGGGCTGAGTGAGCACTCACATATTGATCCTTAGGATAGGAAACTGTTAGCTATCAGTGGTCCCTCATGAATAGCCATCTGGTGTATGTAACAAACATGACAGTACCCATATAAAGAATTATCCCATGTACCTCATTTTCTTATCAAGGAATATACAAAAATTTTCTTCTCACCTGTTTTCTTTTCTTTTTCTATTTCCTTCTTCTATTCTCTTCTTCTCTGCACCTTTCTGAAATTTTCTGGCCTGTACATTCTCATTTTTCACTATCATTATGATCGGACCGTGACAAATTTGGCATCAAAGCGATTCGAATCCACCATTGAAGCTGGGAAAGTTAAAATATCAAAAGCAAATGGCTGATGGTACCAAGCTTAACACATTACCGGAGTAAGTTCAATCACTCCAGAATCAATTGGAAGCTTGGAAAGCTTTTGAAAGCAATGTGCCGAGATGGTGGGAAGAGCAAAGGAGAGGAATTGAGGCTCAAATGGCAGAAAACCAAAGTTATCTCATTAAGATGTTTGAGTCTATTCTTTAGAGAGAAAATGTTGTCCTACCTGCTGAACATGGAGGAAAGGGTACCTCGAGCAGCTTTCAACCCACCAACCTGCCACCAAGAAGGGAAGGTAAAAATCCTATTAAGATAACTGTGATTAATAAGCATGGTAAATATAGTTATAAGACTATGAACCTACCTTACTACCTAAAAATCAACCAAACAGTAACCTTGTACTACAAAACTATGAAACACATACCAAAAATCCTTTAAGCCTAAGTGCCTTTTCTCCAAGACCAAAAATAGAGTTGTCTGCCTTTGATGGTGAGAACCCTAGAAGTTGGCTTAGGAAATGCCAAAAGTATTTTAGTATATTTGCCATAGATGAGCCTCATAAGTTGGAAATTGTTGCTAGGCATTTGACTAATAAGGTAGAGGTTTGGTTTGATGGTTTTGTGACACAAAAACCAAGCCTCACTTGCAAGATTTTTCAAATGATTTATGTTTGAGGTTCTCTGATAGGACTTATGCTAATGTGATTGAGGACTTCAATAAACTGGTTCAAAAATCATCTGCTAAAGATTATCAGGACAGATTTGAGGAGATAAGGCCATATATATATATATATTGCAAGTGAATCTTTCCTTAGATGAGGGATATTTTGTATCTAGTTTTATTAGTGGATTAGAGGAAGAAATTAAGACTAGAGTGAAGGTCAATGAGCCTTCTACCTTAGCTGTTGCCTATAGGCAATCTAAGTTGCATGAACTTTCTCTTGAACTTAAAGGCAGAAAGTATAGGCAACTCTATAGGCCAAACTTAACAACACTGAACCAAAAAGCACCTATACGCCCTGGAACCAAACCTTGAAACCTACTACTACTATCACTCAAATTTTAACCCAAAAAAATACACATCTTAAATATACAAGTAGTGATTCTTTGATTATCCTTAGGGTCGAAATAAAATATTTGAATATTACCAGCGTATTGGGGTATTCAAATAATTTTAGTTCGATATTAAGATTTCTATATAATCAACTTATATGAAATAAACTAACAATAATAAATAAATAAATATTTTAAACAAACAAATAAACAAGACTTCAAAATAAAGAGTAAAACGAATAAATAAGATATAAATAATTTCCGATGATAAGATGTTACGGAATTCACAAGTAGTGATTCCTAACTGATCTCTAGGTGAGAGAAATATGCTAAATGTTACCGGCGTATTGAAATATTTAGTATAATTTTTCAATAAAAATATAATTTTACAAAATCAATAAATTTCAAAAGTAATAATATAAATATAAAAGATAATAAAAATAAAATAAAATAATGGATTTCTCATATGCATTATCTATATTTTGATTGCATCATTTGCATCCATGAAATTTCAAAATAAGTGTGAATCTCCCGAGAATGGGATTCTGTAGAAATCACAAGTAGCGATTCTTGAGAAATCTCTAAGTGAGAAAATTATCCGAAATGCTACCAGAAGTATTGGGGTACTTCGGAATAATTTTTAATACAAAAGATTTTCACTTATTTCAAATAAAAAATTTAAATATTTCAAAATAAGCAAATAAAAAATTGATTTCAAAATAAATGAATTTCTTTTTAAACGTTTAATTAAGACCATTTTATTAAGATCAAAAGATAATACATGATTAAGTGGTACCGTTTTCTAACGAGCGCTGTGGGGGTGCTAATACTTCTCCACGCGTAACCGAACTCCCGAACCCTAACTTTGCTTTCGCAGACCAAGAATTGTCTTTTTAATAAAGTTTAATTAATTTTAAGATTTTGTTAAAAAGATAAATGATTTTAGGTGGCCAAACACACCTAGCCAAAAAAGATTGGTGGCGACTCTATTTGTGTTTTTCAAAATCGTCTAGCGATCGAGTCCCCGGACGAAAATCGTTACGATAGCTTGGCGACTCCACTAGGGACATTAGAGAGTCGAATCATGATTAATCATGTTTTATCCAAAATCTTAGTTAATGGTCTTAATAAATATTTAATAAAACTTTTCATAAAAAAATAATTAAAAAACAAAAAAAATACAAACAAAAAAATATGTGAATCATCTTTATCATTTGCATTTTGTTAGGATGCACCTTAAATTTTGTTCCTTTGCATACATGACATATTCATTGCATACATCAACCCTACACCTGGTTTGTTCCTTTTAGGAGAGAGTATAGTACCTTTGCTCTCGTGAGGTGATAACCTCCGCAATGGCAAGCGAAATGCTCTCACTCAAGTTGAACCCTTTCCGTTTGTAGCTTGTCATGGGTGAGGAGTGGGGTGCCTTACTAGTCTAGTGTGGACGTCAGTAAGGAACAATTTGAGATCCTTTTACCCTTTAGAGACTTAAACCAAGCATGTACTGAGCCATAGAGAAACTAACCTTAGCTAGAGCCATACCAGCCTTTTGTGGGGGTTACCTTAAATTATGGCACATGAATGAATACTTTTATGTAACACCTTTATGGGAAATATAATAAAGTGAATATTGAAATTGTGAAAAAAATAAAAATAAAAATAAAAACCTTCTCATTCAATTTTATTTGTGATTTCAATAGTATGCATATTCTAAAAAAAAAGGGTGTTTTTGTAAGATTTTAAACTTGATATATGCATCTCATCACATGTACAATAGCTATTGAATTTCATGCACATACATACATTTAGCATGGATACATACATTTCATCTTGTGCCCACTTATGAAAATTTTTGGTGATCATAAGTAATGACATCAAATCTTAGAAGTAAAAAGTTAAGATTTTTAAAATCCTCACCAGCATATTGGGATGATTTTAATAGTCTTTTCTTTTATGGCACAATTTCAAATAATAATATGCTCTAAATTGTGGTAAACAAATGTCAGAGGTGCCAAAATAAAGAAGTCATCGCATTCTGAACCACTTATTCGACATCGATACAGTACTCAATCAAAGACCAAAGCCATGGAAAATGAACATTTTGAGCGAATGGAAAAGATGGAAAGAATTCAACAAGAGCTAGCTATATCTCAAGAAGAATCTCAGAAGCAAATGTCGAAGATGATAGAGATGATGATGACATTGATGAAAGGCAAAGAGGTCACGGAAGGATCAGGAAATGAGCCTCAACCTATGAGAGAGAATCTACTGTACCCATCGAAGTTTATAGCCCCTTAAACTCAAACTTCCCAAAGAGCTTATCCCCCATCTCATGTTTTTGTGAATCAACAACCAGACCAAGGACAACACTCAAGATCTAGCCTTGTTGATCCTATTTTTGTTTCAAATTTACATGATCCCATGGAGCAAGAAAAGTTGAGGAAAGAAAGTGGTGAGTCACAACAAAAATATGAACTGTTGGATGAAAGGTTAAGGGCAATCGAAGGAATGGATTTCTTTGGAAATATAGATGCTAATGAGCTTAGTTTGGTCCTAGATCTAGTAATTCCACCAAAATTTAAAGTACCTGAATTTGAGAGATATGATGGGACCACATGCCCAGTAGCTCACATCACTATGTTTTGTCGAAAAATGTCTGGGTATACGAATAATGATAAGTTGCTCATTCATTACTTCCAAGATAGCTTAACTAGAACAGTAACAAAGTGGTACAATCAGCTAGATCGAAGTCATGTTTGCAAGTGGAATGACCTGGCAAAAGCCTTCTTGTCCCAGTATAAGCATATGATTGACATGGCACCAGATAGATTGTCTTTGCAGAATATGGAAATGAACAAGAAGTATGCCAATAGGTGGAGGGGCATCACATCTCAATTGCAGCCTCCCCTTACTGAGAAGGAAACCACGGTATTGTTTGTTAATACTTTGCCGTCACTGTATTATGATAGGCTTGTGGGGAGTGCTATAAAAAATTTTGCTGACTTGGTAATTTCTGGAGAAATGATAGAGAATGCTATTAAGAGTGGTAAAATTGAGGATGCTTCTGCTTCAAATAGAGTTAGGGCAAATAAGAGGAAGGAGGGAGAAACACAAGTTGTTGCCTTTGAAAATCAACCATCAAGGAGTTTCGTTCCTTTTGAACCCTGTATTACACATCACTCATATCCTTATTATCCAACTATAAACAGCACTACCCATAGTCCTTTTGTTTATCACCCAAGTTGGCAATCAAACTTTCAAGTCCCAACTCAATCAAACAAACCAGTGGGTAGTAAAAAAGGGCGATTAACAATCAAGGGAGAATCTCTGTAGACCCGATTCCTATAACCTATACAGAGTTTTTTCCAAAATTGGTGGGAGATAATCTTGTTGCACCTATTTATCTAGAACCATTAAAACCTCTATATCCTAAATGGTATGATGCCACTGCTCAATGTGACTATCATTATGGGAATATAGGCACTCCATAAAGACTTGCTCTGCTTTTAAATACAAGGTGCAGAGTTTGATCAAAGCTGGCTTGTTAAATTTTGATAAGTAAAATGTCGATGGAAACCTTTTGCTACAAAGAGGCATAAATTTTGGAGGATGAATGTTCTATGGGAAAAGGCCAAAGTTTTTTTCACTTTTGAGTTGTTATTCTAAAGTAAAGAAATTCCTTAAATGCTTACGCCTATAACCTTTGGGGAAATTTTTATGCATGAGTTAGTTTATCTATTATCATTTGAATAAAATGACAGATGCATTTGCACTACATATCCTCTTCCATACAAATCTTTGTTTTCATCTCTTTGTATTTCAGCCACACTTAACTTCCAAAAAATGAATGAGCAGTCAATTATGACGATAGTCTGGGATTTTATTTTGAAAATTCTATTTCTATTGGCAAAGTCAGTGATCATTCTTGTCCCTTAAATTGCTAAAATTGTTGAAGCAATAAAGAGATAGCTCCTATCAAGAGAAGTTAAAATCGCATGAAATGAGAAAGAAGTGAAGCTCTTGTATCCATTGTGTTGTTCTTGTTCAATAAATGTTCTTCAATAAGAGTATTTACATTTGAGATGAGAAATGACCGTCTTTGATCAATCCTTCGTGCATGAGTAAAATTATCCATTTGCCACCCCTATTGAGCCTATCATGCTTTTTTTCAAAACAAACCCACCAAGGATCACCCTTCACATTGAGGGGCAAATTTTGCAAAAAAAAAAAAAAATTGTTGACAAATGAAGAAATTCAGGTCATGAGTCATGAAAAATCTCAAGAGAAAATACCCTTTGATGTTTGAGTCCTCTTATAAAAAAAAAGAAGAGGATGGGTGAAAATGAAAAGTTGTAAAAAAAAAAAGAAAAAGAAAAATGGAAGAAGAAGAGAAAATGATGAAAATAAAAATCAATTAAGGCAAAGTAGCAAGCATGCTTTGCATGATGATAAATGATCCTTTGGTTTTTGACCCTTAAAGAAACAAATTTTGAGCCTGATTATATCCATTTTTTTTCATAACCCATCACCAGAGCCTACATTACGTGCCTTAAAAGTCCATTTTGATCAAATGTGAATACTTGAAATTGGAGAATCATGCATTGAACTTGGACATACTTATGATGCCATCAAGAAACAACAAGATTGTGATTAGTTTGTTGGGCATATTAGTGATGTTGAAAAAAAATAAAGATAATGAATGAAGAAATGAAAAAAAGAAAGAAAAGACAAAAAAGAAAAAGAAAAAAGAAAAAAGAAAAGAAGGATAAAAGGGAGAGGCTCAAATTGAAAACCTAAAAGGGTAGTTTGAGTCAAAAGAACGATAATCTAGTTGAAGATTTGGGAATATGGTTTGACATAAAGAGAACTAGCATCATTTGAGAATCTCTTGGTGTAAGGGGCAACTCAATTTGATCGAGAATGTCAATTGAATAGATTTTTCAAAGAATCCTGACTAGTTTGTCAAAATTGTCTAATTTTTTCATTGAGAACCTATCATTGTCATTTGCTTTAAATTATCCAATTTCTTAATTGAGAACCTATCATTGTTATCCACTCTGAATTGCCCAATTTCTTATTGTACTTTATTAAGTTTGTTCTTACTTTTCTTTATTCTCCCAAGCTTTCTAATGTTCATACTTTCCCAAAATGGATTGAGGAAATTGGTGACTGAACTGCATTTGTCATGGAATTGGAATGATAATAAATAAATGACAATTATACATAAAAATCTTTGGCATTACTTTGGAAAAGATTTTAAAGATGACAAAGGGCCATATACAAAAAGAGAGAAAGAGTGTTGAATGTAGCTGACATATGTGCTTCTACGAATGAGATGGGAAATAAAGAAGAGAATCTTTGTGAGAAGAAGAAACGATCCTAATGAAGAAAGCCGTGGATTTTTGGCACCGAAAAAAAAAAGAGAAATTTTGAGAAAAAGGAAACTTCTGTCATTTAGGCATTCACATCATTCTAAAAGACATATGCATCATGGTTTTTAACTATTACATTGGGGCATATTTCAAGAAAGCATTTGCATCATCATCATTGTGATAGACTTTTTTTTAGGGGCATGCATTTTGCATTTGCACCATTGAAAAAATAAAAGAAAAAAAAGAAAATGAGTGAATAAGGAATGCAATGGGGTTAGCTATTCCTTAAAGAGCAAGAAAATCTTTCTTTAAAGAAAAATGGTGCAGTCATGACAAGACTTTAAGTCTAATGTCGCTGGCATCGTTGGGTGGTTTCAAGCCCAGTTAAATTAGCTTTATGAGTAAATGAGATTTAGTTGGCTTTATTGTAAAATTGATGCATGATAAGAATTAGGTCTTCTAGATTCGACTTACAAAACCAATGAACACTTAGGATGAGAAACTCTAAGTCAAGATGTGAAATTCTAAAGATGCGAAACTCTTAGGATATGAATGTTCGAGTCAAGATACGAAACTCTTAGAATGTGAATCTCTTATAATGCAAATCTTCCAGTTAAGATGTAAATCTCTTATAATACGAATCTTTGAGTCAAAATGTGAAACTCTTGGGATGTGAATCCCCGAGTCAAGATGGAAAACTATTAGGATGTGAATCTCCAAGTCAAGATGAGAAACTCTTAGAATGTGAATCTTCAAGTTTAGATGTGAATCTCTTAGGATGTAAATCTTCAAGTTTTTCTAGATGCGATTCTCAAAATTTTTGTGAATCATGGAATATTTTCTTTGTTCCAAATATGTGAATTTCTCTAAAAAAAAAAAATTTCTCTTATCAAATTCACTCTTTCACAGTGGATCAAGCCTTGGTAGGGAGTCAAGGTGTTATGTTTCAAAATTGAATTCACTTTTTCGAAGTGGATCGAGCCTTGGTAGGGAGTCAAGGTATCATGTGTTTCAAAATCGAATTCACTTTTTCGAAGTGGATCGAGCCTTGGTAGGGAGTCAAGGTATTATTGTTGGCTCTATAGGCTATACCGATAGGGGGGGTGAATCGGTTTTTCGCTAACTTTAAGTTCGCTTTTCGGTTCCTCTAAATTCTCTAGCCTATATTGATATTTTCTAAGTTCTCTAGGCTACTCAATTATGCAATATAAATTCAAAACAATAAACACAAATATAATTGCAAATAAGTAAAGAGAGTAAGGATAGAGAAATGTACGTAAGCGATTTATAGAGGTTCGGCAACCTTGCCTACGTCCTCTACCTTGAGACGCTCCAAAGGATTTTCCCAAATTCACTGTCCTTGAATTTGTTACACTCCATCTTTTCTAGGCTAAAGAGAAACCTCTCTCTTTTTCTAGGCTCATGAGAAACCTCCCTCTTTTTCTTAGGCTAAAGAGAAACCTCCCTCTTTTTCTAAGGCTAAAGAGAAACCTCCCCTTTTACAAGGTATGAATTTGTTTGCAAGTGGTGCAATCAAAGAAGGCCTCTAAGTAGGCAAATGATTACAGAAATTAGGCACAAAAAAAAGCCTATACAAGATTTGTGCTAAGTAATATAAGAGATATGTGTATGATGGAAGATGAAGACTTTGTAGCTCTTGATTTGTTGTTGAGGCTTGAGGAAAATGAAGAAGATGATGAATAGAATTTTTGAGCAGTTCCTCTTACTTTCTTTTGCTTCTAAGCCTCTATTTATAGTCCCTTGGATGTATTCTAGCCGTTGGGTGGAGCCAAAACTTGAATATGACCGTTGTCTCACAAAAACTAGCCGTTACAGGCTATTTTCGGGCAAAGGGATCGATCCCTTTCCATAGGGGATTGATCCCTTCATTCCAGAATGCTTTATTCTGGGCTGAGGGACCTTTCCTTCCGCCAAAATGCCTACTGCCAAAAAGGGATCGATCCCTTCCTTTAGGGGATCGATCCCATGCTTCCAGAATGTGATTTCCTGCACTTTTTGACTTAGAAATGATGTGGCTTTTGATCCTAATCTAACCCAAAACATTTTGACATTTTTGTGGGAGTTTTTCTTGACTTTCTCTAATGAAAACATGGTCCAAAAATTCATCAAGTGATTTTCTCAAATCTTCAAAACATTTATAAAGTATTAAGACCAATAAGGATGTATCATTAAATCATGGTCTTAATGTTTGATATGATCACCTGAAAATGGATTGAGAAAATCATGTGTGATAAGGCAAATTTACAATATGAATTAAAACATTAAAGCTTACTTAAGTTTTTGTCATTTCAAAATATATATGTCAATTTAAAGCTAACAATCTCCCCCTTTTTGATATGACAAAACTTAATGTAAATTTGCTTTGAAAATTATTTGATAAAATACTCCTCCTCAAATAAAGCAGGATTTTATAAAGCTCTCCTTAATATAAGCATGGGTTTTGAAAATGAAGTTTCAAACTATTTCTCCCCCATTATCTCTCCCCCTTAATATCTCTCCCTTTTAATATCTATCTCTCTCCCTTTTTGTCATAGCAAAAAGAAGGAAAAATAGTAAAAAATATGCTCCCCCTAAAATCATGGCTATGTGAGAAGAGATAAAAAATATGCTCCATCCAACAATAAACATGTTAGTACATGGGACTCATAGCACAAATAAATAAGTCAATTGTTCATAAAGAGTATGAAATATTCATGCAAAGAACATGACTTATGATCCGATACCAATTGTTTATAAATAATTTTGCAAGAAGTTCACAACTGGTAATTAATGAAGCAAGTTGTGTATAAATATCTACTGAGGTCTATGACTTGCTCATTTCAACCCTATTAAGCACCTAAGTACATCAATTGTTCTCTTAAGTCCAACTAAGGTGCATGGCAAGACATCATGATTATGAGCTAAAATTAGATGACATATCATATGCATGAGCTCATAAATCATGTTCAAGCAAGAGTGTACATAGAATCAAAACATATAGCAATTAACTTCAAATTCCAGCACACAAGAGTTTCATACAAAAATATCCTAAGAGAATTCTTCTCTATTTGTCATTTCAAACTAAAGAGCATGAGAAGAATTGTCAATTTAAAGCTCATACCAATTGGCAATTTAGATTTGGCTTACCAATTATTGAAAATATGGTTGCCAATGATACTAATTGTTATTTCAATCTAAATACCAATTGTTACTAATGGTTGACTTAGGCATTTTGCATGAATCCAATATGTAGTGTGTTCATGTCAAGAAAATAATCATTCTAAATATGCAAGAACACAATCACACATCATCAAATATGCATATGGATCAATTAAACATTAGCACACTATCATAAAATATTAATCCATATTCATATTCACAAATTAATGCCATATGGAAGATTCAAAAAATCAAGGAATTCAAGCAAACACATTTTCTTCCATGGTTTCAAGCACACAAATCCTATGTTCATTTTCTAATTCAAGTCCTTAACCAATTATGAGCAAGGAAGGATTCAACATTAGGAATAAATGCATGGATATCAATCAAGGTACATTTGTTCAAGTTTGCATTTATCATTTGAATGTTGGTGTTGTCATTAAAGCCCAAGTTCTTTAATAATTTGGCCATAAGAAAAATTGAAGTACATGGATGATAAAGTTTCATGCATTTGAACATTTAGGATCCATTTACCATCACAAATTATAGGCCAGGAAAATTATGACCTTATACCAATTGTTGAATTTACATTTGAAATCAATCCTTAAGGTCAAGTTTTAATTATTCTTCCACTAGATGTATAATTATCATGAAACCTAGTGTGGAATAGATAAGTCAAGCTAAGAGATATAATCCTATAAGCATGCTTGACTAAGATGAACAAAAGGAATGAAGAACATTCATTATGCACAAGTTCATCAAATTCTCAAATCATTGAAATAAATCTAAAAATTATGTTTAAGCATTCATTGAAAATATATTTCAAGATTATTTCAAGATTCATGAATGTTTTCAACGAGAAAAATGATTTTGCACTTGTGAGTTCAATAAAAATGATATTGATTGTTGAAAGTGATACCATTTGTTGGAAATGATATTAATTGATGAAGTTGAGGCATGATATCAATGAAAAATGAGTTTTCATATATTAAAGATCATCAAAAAGAAGTTCAAACAATGAATTTTAAGTTGAGAAGAGATAAAGTATCAAAACAATGAAAAGTTCTTCTCAATTTTGGTTGAAAAAGTGCAGAAAAGCCCTTTCTGGCTTGGGGGGATCGATCCCTAGAGGATGGGGATCGATCCCTTAACTCCAGAATGCAAATTTCCTGCATTCTGCTCAAGGGGGATCGATCCTGCTTGTTGAGCGATCGATCCCTCATCCTGTTTATGCATATTTTTGACAGAAATCCAACCTTTGAAGTGCCAAATCTTTGTTTTTGAGTATTTTAAGTCCAAGTAAAGGTTTAAACATTTGTAAAACATGATTTTGGACTTGTGTGAATGAAAAACCATTTAACACTAGATTTTTCAATTTTGGAAGGATTTACACAATAAAATGCATTTTTGGCCTCAAAGGATGTCATTTTGAAAGTTATGCATGTTTTTTCAAAACCAATGCATTGAATTACATAAATATGTCAAAACAAAATTGTTCACATAGGTTTTAAGCACATATATCATTAAAGCATTCATCTTGTGAACAACATGCCATGATTTCCAACATACAAGTTCTTCATTATTGCTCATGACATGACATTTTGTATAAAAGACATATTTGATCATTTGAGACAAGTAAATACATTATCGACACATAGAAAACTTGCTCAAAATGCAGAAATCCAATAATCATTTTAGAATAACTAAACATGCTTTTCATTCAATCAAATATTGCATCAAAAACTATCCAATCATTTATCATGCCTTTTATTTATCCATTCAACTTATAGTGCATCAAAGAATCATTAACCAAATTTCTCATCAAAGCACAAATAATCAAATAATAGTTTTAAGGAGTAAAGAATTAAGCTTACAATACTCCTTTGCTAGAGAAAGCTTTGCCTTGAATAGTTGAATCCACCTTGAGCCATTCTTTGAAGAATTGTTGTGATAGATCCTCAAGCTTTTCCTTTTTCTCATTGGCACAAGCAATCTCCATAAAGGTGTGTAAAGCATTCAAACCCCATTGTTCATTGTATTCCCATGCTCTAACACTCCTACAACAAACAAATTTATGCATGCTTTGGTACCGAAATTTTCTTGGGTCCATGAGAGTTAGTGCAAATAATTTTTAATCCTTTTGGGATCCATTTCAAGCATAATTCATCATTATTTACAGCATGCTTTGGCACCCATATTTTTCTAACTACTCTTCCTCTAAATGTGGTTTTTCTATATGTGCATGCTTGTGAAGAGTGTCCTATTCTATTGCATAGTGAGCATGTAAGAGATAAATCATGCATAGTATTTTTGCTCACTAGAAAGTTCTTAACACGAGTTTCTTTTTGTTTTGCATTATAGCCTAACCCATCTTTATCAAAGAAAGCTCGTTGGGTCTCTAACATATGATCTAGCTTTTGTTGACCCATATAAAACCTAGTAAATGAGTTATGCAAATTTGTATTCTTTTCATTCAACTCATTTATTTCTAAGTTAGCCTCTTCTAATTTCTTTTGAAATTCCAACTTAGCATTCAATAGCTCATCATTTTCCATTTTTAATTTTGTAATCATTTTCTTGTATTTTGAGTTCATGCATTCAAATTCACTAGCTAACTCATCAAAGGCATTTTGTAAATCGTCATAAGAATGGTCATTACATTCACTAGAGCTAGGTTTCTCCTTTTCATCCTCAATAGTCAAGGAGTTAGTATTTGCTAATTTATCTTTAATGTCTTCTAATTTCTTTTCTAGCTCTAATTTCACCTTGGTGAGTTCATCATTCCTTGAGCCTAGATCTTTTATTTTCTCTTCCAACTCAAACTTAGTATTTATCAAAATTTCATTCTCTTTTCTAAATTTATTTAACTTTGTGTTATATTTTGCATGCATCGATTTATATTCATCACTTAGCTCATTAAATGCATCTTGAAGCTCATCAAATGAATATTCTTCTAAAGTTTGTGAGCTAGTCTCAAAATCATCACCTAGAGCCATTTATGATCATTTTGCTCGATAGAGGTTAGTCTAAATCAATCTTGAGCCTAATCTCTGATACCAATTGTTGGCTCTATAGGCTATACCGAGAGGGGGAGTGAATCGATTTTTCGCTAACTTTAAGTTCGCTTTTTGGTTCCTCTAAATTCTCTAGCCTATATTGATATTTTCTAAGTTCTCTAGGCTACTCAATTATTCAATATAAATTCAAAACAATAAACACAAATATAATTGCAAATAAGTAAAGAGAGTAAGGATAGAGATATGTACGCAAGCGATTTATAGAGGTTCGGCAACCTTGCCTACGTCCTCTACCTTGAGACGCTCCCAAGGATTTTCCCAAAGTCACTATCCTTGAATTTGTTACACTCCCTCTTTTTCTAGGCTAAAGAGAAACCTCTCTCTTTTTCTAGGCTAAAGAGAAACCTCCCTCTTTTTCTTAGGCTAAAGAGAAACCTCCCTCTTTTTCTAAGGCTAAAGAGAAACCTCTCCTTTTACAAGGTATGAATTTGTTTACAAGTGGTGCAATCAAAGAAGGCCTCTAAGTAGGCAAATGATTACAGAAATTAGGCACAAAGAAAAAAGCCTATACAAGATTTGTGCTAAATAATACAAGAGATATGTGTATGATGGAAGATGAAGACTTTGCAGCTCTTGATTTGTTGTTGAGGCTTGAAGAAAATGAAAAAGATGATGAATAGAATTTCTGAGCAGTTCCTCTTGCTTTCTTTAGCTTCTAAGCCTCTATTTATAGTCCCTTAGATGTATTCTAGCCGTTGGGTGGAGCCAAAACTTGAATATAACTGTTGTCTCACAAAAACTAGCCGTTACAGGCTATTTTTAGGCAAAGGGATCGATCCCTTTCCATAGGGGATCGATACCTTCATTCCAGAATGCTTTATTTTGGGCTGAGGGACCTTTCCTTCCGCCAAAATGCCTACTGCCAAAAGGGATCGATCCCTTCCCTTAGGGGATCGATCCTATGCTTCCAGAATGTGATTTCCTACACTTTTTGAATTAGAAATGATGTGGCTTTTGATCCTAATCCAACCCAAAACATTTTGACATTTTTGTGGGAGTTTTTCTTGACTTTCTCTAATGAAAACATGGTCCAAAAATTCATCAAGTGATTTTCTCAAATCTTCAAAACATTTATAAAGTATTAAGACCAATAAGGATGTATCATTAAATCATGGTCTTAATGTTTGATATGATCACTTGAAAATGGATTGAGAAAATCATGTGTGATAAGGCAAATTTACAATATGAATTAAAACATTAAAGTTTACTTAAGTTTTTGTCATTTCAAAATATATGTCAATTTAAAGTTAATAATTATGTTTCAAAATCGAATTCACTTTTTCGAAGTGGATCGAGCCTTGGTAGGGAGTTAAGGTATCATGTGTTTCAAAATCGAATTCACTTTTTTGAAGTGGATCGAGCCTTGGTATGGAGTCAAGGTATCATGTGTTTCAAAATCGAATTCACTTGCTCGAAGAGGATTGAGCCTTGGTAGGGAGTCAAGGTATTATGTTTCAAAATCGAATTCATTTTTTCGAAGTGGATCGAGCCTTGGTAGGAGTCAAGGTATTATGTTTCAAAGTCGAATTCATTTATTCACAATGGATCGAGCCTTGGTAGGGAGTCAAGGTATCATGTGTTTCAAAATCGAAATCACTTTTTCACAGTGGATCAAGCCTTGGTAGGGAGTTAAGGTATTATGTGTCAAAATCCAATTTACTTTTTCGAAGTGGATCGAGCCTTCGTAAGGAGCAAAGGCGTTGTGTTTCAAAATCGAATTCACTTTTCTAAAATGGATTGAGCCTTGGTAGCAAGTCAAGGTATCATGTGTTTCAAAGTCGAATTCACTTTTTCAAAGTGAATCGAGCCTTGGTAGGGAGTCAAGGTATTACGTTTTAAAGTCGAATTCACTTTTTCAATGTGGATCGAGCCTTGGTGGGAGTTAAGGTATCATGTGTTTCAAAATCGAATTCAGCTTTTCAAGGTGGATCGAGCCTTGGTGGGAGTTAAGGTATCATGTGTTTCAAAATCGAATTCAGCTTTTCAAAGTGGATCAAGTCTTAATAGGGAGTCAAGATATTATGTGTTTCAAAATCGAATCCATTGTTCTCATGGGTCGAGCGTTGGTATGGAGTCAAGGTATTATTTTGGAGAATCAAAATTGAATTTTCCCAAAAAATAAAAAAAATGACTTTAGACAAAATTGTTGTGTAAAGTCTTTGCCCTATTCCTGATTCTCAGCAATGTGCAAATAGGGCAGCTGTAGACGCCGAATTTTGTCCGAAGAACTTTAATTAAAAAAAATTGAAAAAACAAGCAAAAAAATAAAAAATAATAATAAATAAATTAAACTCATTCTTCAATGCCCATGCATCATCTAAATTTAAGCCAAGGTTGACTTGAGAGATTTAAACCAAATATGAATATGTAAATAAAAGGAAAATAAATCATGCAAAAAAAAGGAAATAATTAAATGTAATAAAAGTTGAAAATAAATTACCAAAAATAATACAATGAAAAAAGGAATAAAAAGATAGGTAAATAAAAAATAAATGACAAAATAAAAATTTCCTAATCATGGGATCAACACATTAAAATCAAGATTTTTCTTTCCTAAATAAAGAGGTACTACAAGGTTATAAAAAGGCAGTGCTTGGACAGAGAGAAAAAAAGGATTCTACAGCCTCTTTCACCTGCAACATCATTGTCTCTTGCTCGTGTCACTTTCCATCGTCACCTTCAGTCACCATTCCCAACTCCAGCTACCACGTCCCTGTGAAGAAAGGTTCCCCGTTCTGGTGCGCCATCTGTTTGCGCAAATCCTCTACTGCTGTGTTGATTTATACTGCTCGTTGCTACTGTCGAACTTGGGTCATCATCACCAGGATTCTTGTTCAAAACCATCTGCACTGCCATAATCGTCTGTTGCATCAAACCAGAGAGAAGAGACGTGAACCATATAGAAAAGGCAGGCCATCAAAACGACACGATCTTGACAGAAAATAAGGAGAGAACAGATTTTTTTTACAATGGAGCTGGTAGCCTCTTTCACTACCCACGTCTGCCAATGCCACTTCTGCTAAGCCAGGTACTACTCTGGTTTTATTACCCCTGCATAGCACGACCTCGCTTAGCGACCCGAGTCCCTGTTGCTGCGTTGGTTTCTGTTGAGTCATTGCTCAACTGTCGAGCACTGCCTAAGAAGAGGGTGTCATCTACGTGAAAAAGAAAGACAAGGGATTGAAAGTGGGTCATCTTGTCAAGGTATATTCTCTGCCTTTATGCTTTGTAAATTTTGCTTCCATACAATAATAGTGTTAAATAAAAAAAGTGGAAACAACAAAAGTTGATAGAAAGTTTATATATATATATATATATATATATATATATATATATATTATTTATATGTATCATTGCTTGTACATGTCATGTACTTTGAATGGTAAAGAATTTATATAAATATATATTTTTTTTAGAAAAAAGAGTTGTCTTGTAGTTAAAAAATTCACATACATGATTTTTTTAATGTTATTAAGAGAGTTTTTTTTTTTAAAAAAGAGAAGAAAAAAAAACAATAACAAATAAATTAATAATAAATAATAAATAAATAATAAAACAAATAAATAAAAAGATAAATGCAAATAATAAAATTAGATTTCCGAGGATAAGATTTCGAAGAGATCACAAGTAGTGATTCTTCGATAATCTTTAGGATCGAGAAAATTCATTAGATGTTACCAGCGTATTGGAATATCTATGTTGTTTTATCTCGATATCAAAGTTTCTTATAAATATAAAAAAAATAAATAAAAAAGGGTAAAAAGTAAATGAATATAAATATAAACTTAAAATAAATAAATTAAAACATAAATTTTAATAACAAATTTTAAATTTCCAATGATAGGATTCCTTAGAAATCGCAAGTAGCGATTCTTTGACAATCCTTAGGATCGAAATAAAATCTTTAATGTGTAATAACCGCAAATTTTTCATTTATTGGAAATTATTAATATTGAAAATTAATATTTAAGAAAATAGATAAGAGGAAATAAATAAATTTAAGTAAATAAATAAAAATTTATTTACGAGATGGGAATATCGTTGAAATTCCCGAAATTAAGGAAGTGATGAAAATTAGAAATTTAGTGAAAGACATTTAAATTTTGAAATAAGAATGAAGTATGGAAAATAATGAAGAAAGAATATAAATTGGATATTAGGAAATCCAAAATTAAATGAAATAAAAATGTGTATAGACTATAATTATATAATTAGATTATATAAATATAGTTACATATGTTTTTATATAAATACATGCATATGTATATATATGAAATATAATATACATAAGATATATGGATATATACTATTTTATATCATAAAATAAATACATATGTATTTATGTATACAAATAAATAAATAAATATATATATGATGTGTATTATTTTAAAGTTAAAGTGTAAAGATATATATATATATGTATATCTAATATAATAATTATAGATATAATTATACAAATATAATTATATGAATATTGTAATTATATATGCATATAATTATATAAAAGAAATAATTATATAAAAAAATAAAAATAAAAATAAAAAGAAGAAATAAAAACGGGAAATGGGATCCCGTTTCTGTCGAAATAGAAGAGAAAGGTGAGGGAGAGGCCGGCCACCGTCGGCCGGCCGACCGAGGAAAGAAAAAGAGGCGAAGCCGCCAGTGACGTGAGGGAAGGCAACTGGCAACAGAAAAAGGGAAGAGAAAGCACCTGAAACGGAAGCAAAAACAAACGAAACCGAGAAGGAAAGGAGAAGGGAGATACGGCGGTGCCAGCCCATCCGGCATCGCCACCGCCACTCCCGACATCGGCGAAGCTCGACAAAGGTGAGAGGAGCCACCAGCGGAGGAAGGAGAAAAGAGAGGAGGAAGGGCCGAAACCCACAGACCCAGATCCGGCGCCGTCACTGGTGATGGGAAGAAACAGAGACCAGATCCGGCGTCTCTGCAACTCCGGCAAGCTATGGGAGGCCCGAACCGATGGTGATGTTGGCAGGATGAAGCTGAACCGGTGGTGATGAGGCAGACCAGGTTGAACCGGTCCGAACCGGTCAGAAAAGAGGAAAAGGAGGAGAAAAAGAAAAGAAAAAGAAAAGAAAAGAAAATGAAAGAAAAAGAAAAAGGAAGAAAGAAAGGGGAAAAAGAAGAAAGAGTGAAAAAGAAAATTTTCAGAATTCGGAAAAATTCTTGGGAATTACGGGAATCGGTAAGAAATCCCAGAAAGTGATAAATTATTGAAATAATTTATTTATTTAAATAATTAAAGAAAAATTATAAATTTTAGAATTTTAATTCCAGAAAATTTCCTCGATGACTGAGCCGATGGAATCGGGCGAGGTGAATACGGGCGCGACGAACGAGGCATCGCCAACCTGAAACAGGTAAGGGATGCATGTGCAGCACTGTAGGGATATTCAGTCTACATGATTTTAACTATGAAATATTTTATGAAAATATTTATGAAAAGATTGAGATGAATGATTGGTTGGAAAATTGTGGTGAAGTGCCGGTTGAAATTATAAACTGTATTTTTCGTGCAGGAGGCTAGTCAATCGGCAGCTGTTATACTGCCGAAAAATTATCGAAAAAATTCCTGAAAATTACTGAAAATCATAATAAATGATTTTATGTCACGAGAAATGATTTTCATCCACGAAAATCAAGAAAATGAATATTTTCATAAAAACATGAATAAAATGAAAATGATTTTGAATTATTCATGTTTTGAGAATGGTGATAAGGAAATCACCAAAAATCCTCTTCGAGAATGGTGATTGTGAAATCACCGAAAATTCTCTTAATATGTAAAAAACATGTAATATGAGATGAAAAATGAAAAGAAGTAAAGTGAATATTTTTATGAATATTCTCGTAATTATTTCTTAAATATTCACTAAATGGTTTTATAATCTTTTATGATTTTAAATTATGAAATTATATATTTTATAAATTTCATAAAGGTTATTTTATGATGAAAACATGGTTTTGAGACTAGTTGGCCTTCTATCATGCCGACATGTGATATGTAATACGTGATATGTGATATGTAACATGTGATATGTGATATGTAGTCCCGGTCGACACCTGATCAGTGATCCGCCGAGGACAATTATAAACTATGGCCATAGATCTGGCATGATTATCCATACCCTTCGGGGTCTATAGCATGATACGAGTAACGACCCAATGGACAGGCTAGGCGTGCGTGCCTAAGTCTCCATATATGATATGTTTTAAATAAAAATGTTTTACATGATATGTGATATGTGATATGTGAAATGTAAATGTTTTACATGATATGTGATATGTGAAAGGAAATGATTTATAGCATTTTTATAAATGCTAATTTCAGTACTATGAAATGATTTTCATATGATATGTGACACGAATATGTAATATGTTTTCAAAAGGAAAGAGGAGGAAAAATAAATCTAATATTCTTATTTTAAATTTTAAATTGAATATTAGATTTAAATGATTTATATGTTATACGAAAAAGGTTTAAGAGCTTATTATGCTATTTTAAAGTACTGTACTAATTATGATTGTACAGTAAAACATGAAATGAGTTTTAAAGGAAAATGATGATGATTTAACTAATATTCTTTTCAAAGAAAATAGGAATATTAGTTATTTTATCTAAATGCTTTATTTCGTAAAAGTATTATTTTGAAAAGAATTATGAAAAGGTTATGGAATAAAAAGGAAAAAGGATTTAAATTTCAAAACAAAAATGAAATTTACTCTCTACAGTTGCTTCTAGGTTCCGAGACAAGAGAGGTATTTTAAAATACCTACCTTACTCCATCCGGATCCCTAGCCGACTGTCGTATCCTTCCTACATGTGAGCCTAAAGCCCCATAGGAAAAATGAAAAAGTTTTTCAGCATATAGATAGCTGAATATCAAGTATGCATATAATTCTCTTACTGAGCCATGGTTTGCTCACCCCTTAATATTAACATTTCAGGTTTTCGAAGACTGAGAGTCTGACACCTAAAGGATTTCGACTGCGCATTTGGGGACGATGCGACAGCTCGACTTATGACATGAGGTACGATCATTTATTTTCTGTATTTAGACTTACCTACAGTACTACTTCCTTATGAATTAAGATAGGGGATGTAATTCATATTAGAATTTTATATGGAATTATTTATATGTAAAAGAAAAGTAAAGTATCGCAGACAGCCCAACCAAATAAGATGTATAGAATAAGATGAAAAATAGGGTAACGAGCTGTGACATAATGTCACCAGCGTATTGGGACATTCAAATGATTTTATTCCGATACAAAGAAAATATTAATAGGACGTCTTAATATAAAAAAAATAAATAAATATAAAAATGGTAATAAAAATAATACTATAAAAAATAGGTAAATACAAGAAAATAGTAAGTGAATAGAAGTAAAAAACTTTTAAATGGGTAAAAATTTAGGAATTAATAAATAAATAAACGTAAATACACATCTTAAATATAAAAGGTCCTCGATTATAGGATTACTTAGAAATCACAAGTAGTGATTCTTTGATTATCCTTAGGGTCGAAATAAAATATTTGAATATTACTAGCGTATTGGGGTATTCAAATAATTTTAGTTCGATATTAAGATTTCTATATAATCAACTTATATGAAATAAACTAACAATAATAAATAAATAAATATTTTCAACAAACAAATAAACAAGACTTCAAAATAAAGAGTAAAATGAATAAATAAGATATAAATAATTTTCGATGATGAGATGTTACGGAATTCACAAGTAGTGATTGCTAACTAATCTCTAGGTGAGAGAAATATGCTAAATGTTATCAGCGTATTGGAATATTTAGTATAATTTTTCAATAAAAATATAATTTTACAAAATCAATAAATTTCAAAAGTAATAATATAAATAAAATAAAATAATGGATTTCTCATATGCATTATCTATATTTTGATTGCATCATTTGCATCCATGAAATTTCAAAATAAGTGTGAATCTCTCGAGAATGGGATTCTGTAGAAATCGCAAGTAGTGATTCTTGAGAAATCTCTAAGTAAGAAAATTATCCGAAATACTACCAGAAGTATTGGGGTACTTCGAAATAATTTTCAATACAAAAGATTTTCACTTATTTCAAATAAAAAATTTAAATATTTTAAAATAAGCAAATAAAAAATTGATTTCAAAATAAATGAATTTCTTTTTAAACGTTTAATTAAGACCATTTTATTAAGATCAAAAGATAATACATGATTAAGTGGTACCGTTTTCTAACGGGCGCTGTGGGACTGCTAATCCTTCTCCACGCGTAACCGAACTCCTGAACCCTAACTTTGTTTTCGCAGATCAAGAATTGTCTTTTTAATAAAGTTTAATTAATTTTAAGATTTTGTTAAAAAGATAAATGATTTTAGGTGGCCAATCACACCTAGCCAAAAAAGATTAGCGGCGACTCCATTTGTGTTTTTCAAAATCGTCTAGCGATCGAGTCCCCGGACGAAAATCGTTACGACAAGAGCAGATGCATGAGACATGAAAGCTACTGGGACAATTACATATAACTGATTGATATGTGTAATTGATAGTTTTTAAACTATATCAACTTGGCACTAAGTGAGAAAAATGGATGATGAATAGCATAGATCAGTTGTGATATGAAAAATACTATACATGGACTCTTATGTGAAAATAGTGGAAATGAATAACTCCCTAATTGATAAATGAACTTAGGGAGTATAAATATATGATGAAAGACAGCATGTAGTGGTTTGAAGCAATCTTGATGTTTAAAGTGTACTGGCAGTATTACTTGAAAGATGACCTAGAGGTCAGAAATCGTAAGTGGACGGAATGTACCACCTTTGGACTTATGTTAAATTCAGAGGACCGAATTTCTTAAGGTGGGGAGAATGTGATAATCGTAAATTTTTCATTTATTGGAAATTATTAATATTGGAAATTTGGTGAAATAAATAAATATAATATGATATTGGAATATTAGTGAATATTCCAAGAATTGAGGAAGTGACAGATCGGGAAATTCGAGTGAAGGAAATTAAATTGGAAATAAGTATAATATGAAAATTATGGAAACTAATGAAAGTAGGAAATTTAATTTGGATAAATTGAAATCCAAATTAAATAAGAAAAAGAGAAAAGAATAAGAAAAATATTTATATAATTATATATTATATAAATGTATTCTTATACAGATACATATGTATTTAAATGCTATATATAGTATATATTATTATACAGTGGTATATATATGTATATATACTATTTTATACATTAAATAATACATACGTATACAATTAATGTATTTTACATTAAAATTGTATATATCTATATTGTGAATACATTTAAATTATTTTAAAATATAAATATATATTAAATATATATTATGTTAATACATAATATATGTATATCTATATATAATATATATATATATATATCTATATAATATATAAAATAACATATTATATGGATAATATATAGTATATGGATAATATATAGTATATAGATATAATTATATGTAATTAAACAAAATAAAAAGGAAAATGGAGAAGGAAAATCGGGAAGGATCCCGATTCTTCCTCCCCAGTGGTAACCGGCCACTGTCGCCGGAGAAAGAAAGAGAGATGAGGGAGGTAGTCGCCGGCGAGGGAAGAGGAGAAGGAAGCTTGACCGGCGATGGAAGGAAAAACGACGGAAGAAAGGAAAGAAACAGAGGCAAAACCGACGGAGAAAGCCGAAGAGAAAGGAGGAAGAAAACGGCGGTGCCGGTCGGTCCAGGCAACGCCACCGCCACCCGAACCTTAACGGAGGTGAGGGGAAGAAGAAGGGAGCCACCAGTAATGTCACGACCCGTGACCACATTTTTCACCTGATTGTACACAACTTAACTGGTTGGGCTGTCCGTGATACTTCACTTGTACTGACTGTTAAACAATTTTACATAACATTGTTTATATTATACACATCCTGTATTGTAATTAAGCAGATAAGAAGTACTGTTGACATGTCTAAATACAGAAATAAATGATCATACCTCAAATAACTCAGTCGGTCTGTCACATTTTCCTTCGTGTACAGCTGGGATCCACAATCCACTGAACTCACAATCATCAAAACCTGAAATGTTTAAAATTAAGGGGTGAGCAAAACCACGGCTCAGTAAGGGAATTATATGCCTCACTTGATACTCAGCTTCCTATATGCAGAAAATCTTTTTCATTTTTCCTATGGGCTCTAGGCTCGCATGTAGGAAGGATACTACAGTCAGCTAGGGATCCGAATGGAGTAAGGTAGGTATTTTAGAATACCATACTTGTTACGGAACCTAGAAGCAACTGTAGAGAGAAATTTTCATTTCGTTTTGAATTAATAAATCCTTTTCCTTTTCCATTTTCATAACCTTTTCATATTCTTTTCAAAATGGTGCTTTTATGAAATAAAGCATTTAAATAAAATAATTAATATTCGTATATTTCTTGAAAAGAATATTAGTTAAATCATCATCTTATTTCTTTAAAACTCATTTCATATTTTACTGTACAATCATAATTAGTACAGAACTTTAAATAGCAAAATAAGCTATTAATTCCTTTTCGTATAACATATAAATCATTTATTATCTATTATTCAATTTAAAAATTAAAATTAAAATAAGAATATTAAAATCTATTCCACTTATCAAGTTAGCAAAGCAGCAAGCACTTCGGTAGATTAGTCACTATACACGTCGATAATTCGATTACTATGCAAGTTAATAAATCAATCCATTTACAAAACGAAAGTCAATAAACTTTAAGCGTATAGCTTAACTCATTGAAAACAGTTCCAATATAACTGAATTACTTAATCACTTTAGGCGTAAGCCCCAATTCACTGATTCAGTTACAACATCCATCCTAACTAGCTATGGAGTTAAGTGTCATATCGAGGAACTCGTGTAGCACGTAGGTCCTTCGAGATTCCAAAGGTGGCTCCCATGGTCCAACTGGTATCCGTGTAGCACGTAGGTCCCTTGGGATTCTAGAGGTGACTCCCACGGTACAGAAATCAAGTCTTCACTCGATTTGGCCTTTAGGACACAAACTTCTTACTAACACATCGGAACTCGTGTAGCACTTAGTTCTCAAAGGATTCTAGAGGTGGCTCCCCATAGTTCACAAAGAATCTATGTAGCACTTAGGTCCCTTGAGTCTTCTAGAGGTGGCTCACACGGTATAGAAACTTCTTACTAACACATCGGAACCCGTGCAGCACTTAGTGCTCAAAGGATTCTAGAGGTAGCTCCCCATAGTTCACAAAGAATCTATGTAGCACTTAGGTCCGTTGAGTCTTCTAGAGGTGGCTCACACGGTACAGAAACTTCTTACTAACACATCGGAACTCGTGTAGCACTTAGTGCTCAAAGGATTCTAGAGGTGGCTCCCACGGTCCAACCGGTATCCGTGCAGCACGTACGTCCCTTGAGTCTTCTAGAGGTGGCTCACACGGTACAGAAACTTCTTACTAACACATCGGAACTCATGTAGCACTTAGTGCTCAAAGATTCTAAAGGTGGCTCCCACGGTCCAACTGGTATCCGTGTAGCACTTAGGTCCCTTGAGTCTTCTAAAGGTGGCTCACACGGTACAAAAATCGAGTATCTACTTGGTATGCCCTTTATGCCATATACTTTCCACTATCTTATCAGAACTCGTGTAACACTTATAATCTAATATTCCGTTTAAATTCATGGTAAGAATATTAGATTTATCAATTCTTCCTTTTTGAAAACATATTACATGTTTGTATCTCATGTCTTATGAGAATCATCTCACAGTACTATAATCAGTACCGAAATGAGCATTTTGTAAAAATGCTATAATTCAATTGATTTTCTTCTCATATTATATGAAACATGTTCTTTTCACATGTCACGCATCATATATTACATTTTTCGTTTGACATATTCCATGTCATGTAAAACACTTTCCTTTTTAACATGTCACCTATCATTTATGGAGTCTAAGATAGATATCAATCTTATCATACTATAAATCCCGGAGGGTAAAGAAATAAACCGGTCAAATCTATGACCATAATCTATATTGTCCTCGGTGGATCACTGATCAGTGTCGTCCGAGACTAAACATATCACATATCATGCATCAACATGATAGGAATGTCAACCAGTTTCAAAACCGTATTTTTCATCATAAAATAAACCTTTATGGAATCTATATAAATATATAATTCCATAATTTAAATCCATAAGGGTTAAAATCCTTTAGTGAATATTTATAAAAATATTCATAAAAATATTCACTGTATTTCACTTCATCTTTTGTCTCGTATTTCGTGTAATTTATCTATTCCGAGAATTTTCGGTGATTTTATTATCACCATTCTCGAAAATATGAATATTTTCAAATTCCATCTCATTATATTCATGTTTTATGAAATTTAGTAATTTCCTTATTTTTCGTGATTTAATATCGATTTTTGGAAATAAAATCATTTAATATGATTTTATGAAATTTTTCTAAAATTGTCGGCAGCATAACGGCTGCCGATTTACTAACCTCCTGCACGGAAAAACACAATTTAAAATTTCCAGCCAGTACTTCATCCCAAAAATTTCAGCAAATCATGCATCATAATAATTTTCATAAAATATTTCCATAAAATATTTTAAATTTAAAATATGCAGACTGAATATCCTTACAATGCTGCACATGCATCCCTTACCTTTTCCGGGTCAGCGACTTCCTCTTATTGATCGCGCCTGTACTCCATTTCTCCCGATTCCTTATCCCGATCGCTGAAAATAATTTCTGGAAATAAAAATTCTAAATTTTAGAATTTTTTCATAATTTATTACATTTTTCTGAAATTTAATTTCCGGGAATTTCTTACCAAATTTTCGTAATTTTCGAGTTGTCGAATTTCCGGGAATCTCCGAATTCCCGAAATTCTCTTTTTTTCCTCTTTTTCTTCCTTTTTCCTCTTTTCTTTTTCTTTCTTTCTTTTTCTTTTTCCTTTTTCTTTTCTTTTTTCCTCTTCCTTTCCCGTCAGACCGGTTCAGACCATTCCTCGTCGGCGACCTGTTCTCTGGCGGTTCGGGCGTCCTTCAACTGGCCGGCGTCGAGATGAACTTGCCGATGGCCTCAGCTTGGCCTGGATCGGTGGCACGGCGGCGGATCGAGGCGGAATAAGTTCGATTTCTCCTTCCTCTTCGTCGGCCCTCCTCCGCCGTTCATTGTGCCTCCGGTGGCATCCATCCTTTTCCTCTTTCTCTGGCGGTGCTTTGGTGGTAGTAGAGGCCACCGATTTGGCCGGCGCCGTCCGTTCCTCTTTTTCCTCTTTCTCGGCTTCTGTCGCGTTTTCTGCCTCTGTTTCTTTCTTTTCTTCCACCGCCGACAGCTTTCTTCCTCTCTTCCCTTGCCGGCAAGGTCGCGCCCGTGTTCATCTCTCCCGGTTCCATCGTATCATTCACCGAGAATGATTTTGGAAACCAAATTCTAAATTTTAGAATTTTTCTCAATTTATTTAAATAAATAAATCATTTAAATAATTCTTATCAACACTTCCCGAGATTTCTTACCGATTCTCGTAATTTTTGAGTTTTCGAATTCTCAAGAATTTTCGAATTCCCGGAATTCCTTTTCTCTCTTTTCTTCTTTTCCTTTTTTCTTTTCTTTTTCTTTTCTTTTTCTTTTTTTTTCCTTTCCTGGTCGGACCGGTTCAGATCGATCAGTCTTTCCTCACCGTCGGTTCTTCTCCGGTGATCGGTTCTTCAGCGGTTCGATGGCTCTTCAGCTGGTCGATGCCACGACAAAGCTGGATCTAGCCTCCGTTCATCCCGGATCGGTAACACGGCAGTAGATCTACTCGGTTTTGGTTCGGTTTCTTCCACCTCTTTGCCCTTCCTCCTCTGCCGTTCTTCGCCTCTCCGGTGGCCTCCTACCTCTTCCTCTTCCTCCACTAGTGGTTTGGTTGCAGTGGCGATGGCCGAATCAACCGGCATTGCCACTTCCTATTTCCTTTTTTTTTTCTTCCCGGCATCCGCCGATTTTCTCCTTCGATTTTCCTTCTTTCCCGTCATTTCTTTTTCTCTTCCAGTCACCGGCTTCTTCTCCTCTCCTCGCCGGCGCCATCTTTCTCTCTCCTTCCTCCTCTCTTGGCCGGCCGACGGTGGTCGGCCTCGCCTGGGAAGAAGAATCGGGATTTTCCCGATTCTTTTCTACTGTTTTCTTTCTTTTTTTGTTTTATTTAATTACATACAATTATATCTATACACTATATATTATACATACAATATGTTATTTTATATATTATATAGATATATATATTTTATATATAGATATATATATTATGTATTAACACAATATATATTTATTATATATATATTTATATATTTTAAAATAAATTAAATAACATTTATATATATCTATATAAATATAATAATACAATACATATTGTATTTACAATATAGATATATACAACTTTAATGTAAAATACATTAATTGTATACATATGTATTATTTAATGTATAAAATAGTATATATACATATATATACCACTGTATAATAATATATACTATATATAGCATTCAAATACATATATATCTGTATAAGAATACATTTATATAATATATAATTATATAAATATATTTCTTATTCTTTTCTCCTTTTCTTATTTAATTTGGATTTCAATTTATCCAAATTAAATTTCCTCCTTTCATTATTTTCCAATTTAAATTTCCTTAACTCGGATTTCCAATTTTCGTCACTTCCTCAATTCACGAAATTTCCACAATATTTTCGTATACTTCAAGATATATTTATTTATTTCACTAAATTTTAAATATTAATAATTTCCAATTAAATGAAAAATTTACGGTTATCACATTCTCCCCACCTTAAGAAATTCGGTCTTCCGAATTTAACTTAAGTCCAAAAGGTGGTGTATTCCGTCTACTTATTGTCTCTGACCTCTGACCTCTAAGTCATCTTTTAAGTAATACTGCCAGTACACTTTCAACCTCAAGATTACTTTTAGACCATTGCATGCTGTCTTTCATCATA
The DNA here is from genome assembly GCA_031772115.1 of Heritiera littoralis. Taxonomy (NCBI): domain Eukaryota; kingdom Viridiplantae; phylum Streptophyta; class Magnoliopsida; order Malvales; family Malvaceae; genus Heritiera; species Heritiera littoralis. The sequence goes on from JAPDPK010000064.1 coordinate 2,106,614, forward strand.
TATTTATACTCCCTAAGTTCATTTATCAATTCGGGAGTTATTCATTTCATTCCTCTTTTCACATTAAAGTCCATCTACATCATTTTTCATATCACAGCTAATTTATGTTGTTCATCATCCATTTTTCTCACTTAGTGCCAAGTTGATATACTTTTAAAACTATCAATTACACATGTCAATCAGTTATATGTAATTGTCCCAGTAGCTTTCATATCTCATGCATATGCTCTCTCAATATATCTTCAAGCGTTTCAATATTACGCTAAGATATTTACATCAGTACGGAGCGATGCTATCAGTACACTTGAGATCTCAAAGCCTTTTGCTATATCTCATTAAGCATATGGCAACTCAGAGACTCCCATCACATGTAATGCTCACTGGAACTATACATATACATTAACACTGTTTCACACTTATACGTGGACTATGGCACTAGAGAATCTAGGAGTCTGATAACGGAAAGTGATTCTATTTAGATCATCAGTCTTTAATCACTTCCATATCATCATATCTCTTTTGGACTCTTTATTGTCTACAATATTCATTTTCACATTTATTTCATCAAGGCTACATCTCATTGCAGACTTTACTGTTGATCATCTCTTATAATAATAATTCCTGAGATAATCAATTTCCCTCTATATTTCCTTTCATGTAGTATGGTCATTCGATGATTAAATCCTCAAATTATCCATTTAATCACCACATTATCTATACAATTCCACCATTTCTATCATTTCAAGGTGGTTATGTGTATGTATAACACTTTTCTATTACATTACTGGCAGTAAAAAGTTAAATCATTTATTTACTCCTTTGAGTATCATTTATTTTCACCTGTCAGTTTGGCTCGATCTTTCATCAACCATAATCATGTGATAACCAACATGAAATCGTTTTCATCTTTTCACTCTTATCATTTTGGTCGGTTGTCTCAAATGGTATGGTACTCTACTATTAAAATCATTTAACATTTTGCATACCATCTTTTCTTCACACTTATCCATTTACCGACTTTAACTTCTTTAATTATATCCCGTCTATAGAGCAGCTAGTCCCATCACCCTTCTATAAATTAGTAGTAGTATCTAGCTAGACTCATTACTTTCGTATTTCAATCATTATCTCTTTATAATAGACAGATCCACTGTCATTTTGTCATTTAAAGATTTCTTATCTCCCAAAAGAGACACTGTCTAATCAAATCCCCTATTTGCCAATCTTGACTCATAGATCACAGTCTTTGAGACTTCGAAAAAATTATATACCATAATGCTGCTCACGTTTCATGTGTATTTTTAACTATATAGATACCTCATCACTTTATCTTGTATGGATGCCTCATTCATTAGGCTTATATACCTCCATAGGAACTCGTAAGATTCACTCCGAGTCCTAATCATCATCTTATTAGCATCAGTCTCCGGCTTTTATCCAATGACGCTTTTATAGAGATTTGTCTTATAAACTCCTCATATATTTCTGATCAAATCAATAAAGCGTCCATTTTCATGTAGATGAATACTTGTTCTTCATAAGAACTTCATTAATTAGTAATAATTTACTATATCACTTTAATTCATCTACATATCAAGCTCATCTGTGCTTCTCTCATTTGCACTTATACAAATAACTTTATTATCCTCAATTTATGTTATTTGTATTTCCATGAATCACTTCTTTACAAGTGAATTGCATTATTCACACATTTTCCAGAGTCGTTGTAAAGCTTTCGGATTCTTTTTATGTTTTCCGACATAAGCTTGGATTTAAATTTCATATCATCAACCGAGTCAAATGTTAGCTCGATTTCTCCAATCTATACAACTCTAAAAAATTTATCGGGAATCACCTCCGATACTTTCCTTAATTACACATCTCTTATCATCTTGGACATTTCATCCTCATGTCCTGTCATTTTCACTGTGTATTCTTAAGGTAGAGACATTTACTATTCAAGTCATTTTGATACATACTCTACCTTGATTTCATTGTTTACTCATACTTTACAGCCTTACGAATCTCAGTCTAGTAAGCTGTATCAAGTACAACAGTTATCAACACATTTTACAGCTAACCAATTTAATATTGCTGTAATTTACTTTAAAATCAATTTCATTTATCAAATTCAGGTTTAATTCCTTTGAGCATGTTATCCACTGGGTTCGAACCCTGGCACCCTTACATACCTAGTTCCTCACACTTATGTTACCATTGAAATAATTGTAAGTGTCCCGCCCGTTCATATCGGCCGTCGGCGAGCATCCCCTAGGCAATCCTTTCATCCCAGGTTTACCCTTACAAGTGAGTCGGCGACCACATAGTTCACCCACACCTCACAGTATATTGTCCACTGCGGGTCACCCATCATTGGGTCGCCCATCCCTGTTTTGTCTCAAAGGTCCTCAATAACTTAGGTTAGCTGTCATCTCCTTCTGTTTATCACTTTACTATTCTTATGCACATTTTCCAATTCACAGTACTCCATACAGTACATCAATTTGCAAGGCATATCTCAAATGCCCTGGTTCTATAATTACATATTCGTTTAATACCACAGAAACAGTATAATTGTATACAACCATAATTAACCGTACTACTATGGATTTTCATTATCTGTACTATTCACCTTCTCAGTCATTTTCTATAATTATTTTACTTCTCATAATATTTAACGATCCCGTATTAACATCCGATTCAATACACTCGTAATTCAGGCCCTTACAGTCAATAACTAGGCCAATTATCTTGTAACATTCCACTACACTCTTTGGATCGCATCATATAGGCCTAGGCCCGTCCGCCATTCGCCTGTACACATATGTACGTCCTCTTTGAGAATGCCCAGCCCATTCACTATGTCACTCACAGTTTGCATCCATAATCTAAGTGTAAGTGAAATCAGTAATAGGGATCGCTATATTCATATGACATCCTCTATGTCATTCATAACTCCATTACTCTCACTGGATTCAAGATCACTTGGTTTCATCATTATTCAGAACATCGCCCAACATAAGGGCATTTTCATCATTTCGACATTTATTTCTTTCTCCTCAATATACATCTAACTCAGTATCTTATCATCTATGTGCTGATAGTATCCCTTCTCATACTAATATCAACAATTTAAGATCTTGTTTGATTTCGACAGAGAAGTCCGCTGGAATCCAAAATTGGATTATTTTGCTTATAATACAGCTTTACATCATCAATTTCTTTGTCAATTTAATCAATTCTAACTTTTTTTGGTCTATTATGGCTCTCGATAAAATTTTAGGGGCAAGGGTATTTTGGTCATTTTTGGCTAAAAATTTTCTCTCTCTTCAAAATACCTTCAATCGGTGATCTTAAAGTTTATTTAATGATGATATTTTATTCCCCTCCTTTATATCATCACTTTCAGGTCTCAGTTCGATCCGGACCAAAAAATACTCGTGGGGCTCTCACCGAGTCCTTTTTGTTCCTTACCGAACTAGCCTTTATTTAGATTATAAGATCACAAATGTTTTGGTTATTTCTGAGCCTATTTTCCTCTTTAACATCTTCACTTCATAATTTCTCACTCCCTTCAATTTATTTTGATTAATCTGCAATCATTTATTTTCTGTATGTATTCAAACTACACAGTACTACCGGGGATGTTTAACATTTCCGACACATTTTCTCTTCCAAAGTATTCACAGACATCAAGCCAACCATGCTCTGATACCATTAAATCTGTAACGGTCTGTTACCACATGTTTCACGTGATTCTACAAAATTTACCCGGTTGGGCTGTCTGTGATACTTCACTTTTCATCTTTAATTTAAATAATTAATTATTAATTCACAATATTATACACATCCCCTATTTTAATTTACAGGAAAGTAGTACTGTATGTATGTCTAAATACAGAAAAAAATGATCGTACCTCATATATCTCAGTCGGTCTATCATATTGTCCGTTATGTGCAGCTGTGATCCACAAATATCATATCTCACAATCATCAAAACCTGAAATGTTAAAATTGGCTAGTGAGCAAACCACGGCTCAATAAGAGAGTTATATGTCACACTTGATATTCAGCTATCTATATGTTGAAAAACTTTTTCATTTTCTTTTAAATCTTCCTAGTTGGCTCTAGGCTCACATGTAGGAAGGATACTACAGTCGGCTAGGGATCCAGATAGAATAAGGCAAGTATTTTAGAATACCATACTTGTTTCGGAACCTAGAAGCAACTGTAGAGAGTATTATAAAAATTTTTCTCAAAACGAATTAAGTTTAGTTTTCCATAGAGTAAACCATACATTTCTTTTCACTTCAGTATGTTTTGAAACTCGTTACAGTTTAGTAGTAAAATAGGGGTTTACTTCTGTTTCCTTTAGTACAGTTAAAATCACGTGACAGTACAGTAGTTTTAAATATCCAATCATTGGATAAATTATTCTGTAATTATTTCTATTCTTAGAAATAATTTTCATGTTATTCTTTTTGAATAAACATTAATTTGTCTTTAATTCAGTAACCGTATCTACAATTCAGTAAAACCGTAATATTCCGTAAAACAGTGTTTGGATACGGTTCAGTCAGTAAATAGTAAATAATAGCTACCAATTCAGTAAACAGTATACGATGGCTTTCAGTTCAGTAAACAGTAAATGGTAGTTTTCTTTTCAGTAAATCAGAAATTAGTAATCAGTGGCTACCATTTCAGTAAATAGTACAGTTCAGTAAGACAGTGTTTTGGTATGGTTTTGCTCAGTAAACAGTGAACAGTGAACAGTACAGTAAACAGTACAGTATAGTAAATAGGATTCCGTAAATCCTTTCAGTAAATAGTAATCAGTATGTGAGACTAGGCATCACCCTACAATTAAATCATGCTATCATTGTCCAATAATGGACCAATGATCATCATCGAAGGGACACAGTAACAATATGTAATGTGATCTATGGCCATGATCAATATGGTGTCCTCGGTGTACACTTGCCAGGTGACATTCGAGACGTTGATGACTGGCGGGTCAATCAGCCACGTGACAGTAACAGTATAAGTGTGATGCGTGAAACTCGGGGCCTAAGTCTCAAAACAGTGTAAACTGTGCCATAGCCTTTATGGATTTTAAATACAGTAAATTAAAATATTTCACAAGTGTCCACAAGGCTCACATGTAATAAAATCACATTTATGAAATAATTAGTTTAAATAGCATTTCTCAAAATATTTCATAAAGGTAAAATTTACATTTATTATATGGTGAAAACAGTTTATAAATAGTCATACTGTAAAACAACTCTCATGACAGTGTCTTTTTCACCGTAACACATGTACGCACGCTTTTCTATGCTATCAATTGAAAACATAGTTTTTCAAATCATCGGAATTCAATTCAAATATTTTTGTAATTTATGGAAAAATAAAATATTTATTTTCCAATTTCAATAATTCTATCACCATGTTTTCTTCTAAAAACATGTGTAGAGACCTCTAGTCTCGAAATCATAGCTTTTCATCATTTCTTAACCTTTATGGAATTTATATAATTAATTATTTTCACAATTAAAACCATAAAGGTTTTATATAAAATCAAGTGCATATTTAAGAAATATTTATAAAATATTCACTTCGATCATTTTCAATTTCCATCTTATTTCACGTGAAATATCACCTACCGGGTGAATTTTTTGTGATTTCATTTTCACCATTCTTGAAAACATGAATATTTTAAATTTAAACTCCCATATATTCATGTTTTATGAAAAATACATGATTTCTCGATTTTCGTGTTGAAAATCGTTTCTCTTGAAATCAAATCATTTATTATGATTTTCGGTAAATTTCAATAATTTTTTTGATAATTTTTCGGCAGTGTAACGGCTGCCGATTGGCTAGCCTCCTGCACGAAAAATACAGTTTAAATTTCCTCAACTAGTAATTCAGCACAATTTCAAAACCGATAAATCGCCACAAATTTCAACCAATCATTATGAATCGCATTTATAAAATTTAAATGCATTATTGAAAACATGTAGCAACAATATGGATAGTCGCAAGGCGACTTAAACGATTGAAACATTGTTGATAGTGGGAAATTGGCAAATTCTTTTAAGTGGTAAATTGCCAATCAAAAAAATCGAATTGAGGACATTTTATAGATAATTTTAGCATGATATTACATTCTACAGGCCATATGAAAAGTGAATTGAGGATTGTAATATGATTCTATGATAGTAAATGAAATTGAACCGCAAATCGAAAATTCTGAATATGTACTAATAGGTCAAACCATAAATGGATTTGATAAGCGATTATTGATCTTGTGGTTCTATGATCCTCAATGTCGACTCTGGAATAAATATCGAATGAGGATATTAGTATTTCATAATTTCAGTAACATGATGGCTATATGGAAACATGATGGCTATATGGAAACATGATATTTAGATGCTCATAGATACTAAGAGGATTCACACTGATGATGTGGCTCTAATATCGATAATGAAATGTACAAATGATTATTATAGTTGATAATTATCGAAAAAGGATATTGAATACCGAATGGTTTTGTTAGCTTTAAATTGACGTATATATTTTGAAATGACAAAAACTTAAGTAATCTTAAATGTTTGATTCATATTGTAAATTTGCTTCATCAATTATGATTTTCATAAACCATATTAAGTGCTTTTATCAAATATAAAACCATGATTTAATTGAATATCTTTATTAGCTTTAATCAATTTAGAAAACATTTTTTAATTATTGGTTTAAGTAATTTTCTTATGAAATTATTGAATATATTTTGAGAAAATTACTTGATAAATTTTTTGGACTCAAATTCATGTTCTCAAAATCATGTCATATTTAAAAATACTCAAAATTGGTTTTAGAATGTTTTTAATGCCTAAAGACCTAGAAAACACAAATGAATATTGTAAGGGATGGATCCCCTGATCAAAGGGATGGATCCCTTTTCTGAAGGGATGGATCCCCTGATCAAAGGGATGGATCCCTTTTCAAAAGGGATCGATCCCTTTTTGGAAGAATGGCTTCCAAGGTCCCTCAAGCCAAGAATTAAGACTCTGGACTAAAGGGATCGATTCCTTTGGGCATGGGATCGATCCGTCGCGACGAAAAAGTGCTATAACGGCTAGTTTTTGTGAGACAACGGTCATATTCAAGTTTTGGCTCCACCCAACGGCTAGAATACATCCAAGGGACTATAAATAGAGGCTTAGAAGCTAAAGAAAGCAAGAGGAACCACTCAGCAACTTCAAATCTCATATTCCTCAAATCTACAAGCCTCAAACAACAAATCAAGAGCTACAAAGTTTCCATCATCTATCATTCTCTTATTCCTTGTAGTGCTTAGCACAAATCTTGTATAGGGTTTTTCATTGTGCTTAATTTCTGTAATCACTTGCCTATCTAGAGGCTCTCTTTGATTACTCATTTGTAAAACCAATTCAATCCTTGTAAAAAGGGGAGGTTTCTCTTAAGCCTTGAAAAAGAGGGAGGTTACTCTTTAGCCTAAGAAAAAGAGAGAGGTTTCTCTTGAGCCTAGAAAAAGAGGGAGGTTACTCTTGAGCCTTGAAAAGAGGGATTGTAATCACAAATTCAAGATAGTGGATTTGGAGAAAATCCTTGGGAGCGTCTCAAGGTAGAGGACGTAGGCAAGGTTGCCGAACCTCTATAAATCGATTGTGTAAATCTCTCTTTCCCTACTCTCTTTAATTAATTGCAATTATATTGTGTTTATTGCATTAAACTTGGATTGCATGCTTGCCTAGCCTAGAGAACTTAGAAATTATTAATATAGGCTAGAGAATTTAGAGAAACCGAAAAACGAGCTTATAACTAGTAAAAAACCGATTCACCCCCCTCTCGGTATCGCCTATAAGAGCCAACAATTGGTATCAGAGCTTGGGCTCGAGATTGAATTAGATTAACCTCTATCGAGCGAAACGATCTTAAATGGCTCACTTGAATGTAGGCACACCCCTAGGAGAAGAGGGACACTCATTAGTTAGACCTCCACTATTCAATGGTGAGAATTACTCTTATTGGAAAACTAGGATGATGTTATTTGTGCAATCTAATGACTATGAAGTGTGGAGAGTAATAGTTAATGGTCCTAGAATCCCAATAAAGAAAGTAGATGGAAAAGATGTCCCTAAGAGTGAGGATGAGTGGGACACCAATGATATGAGATTGGCACAATTGAATGCCAAGGCTATGCACACCCTCTTTTGTGCATTAGGTCCAAATGAATATAATAGAGTGTCCCTATGTGAAAATGCTAAGCAAATATGGGACAAACTAGCCATCACACATGAAGGGACAAATCAAGTTAGAGAGACCAAAGTAGGAATGCTCACACATGATTATGAGCTTTTTAGAATGAAAGAAAATGAGTCCATGAGTGATATGTATACTAGATTTAATGACATAATCAATGGACTTAAGGCATTAGGCAAGACCTATTCCAATGTAGAAATGGTGAAAAAAATCTTGAATAGCTTGCCACAATCATGGGAGGCAAAGGTAACCACAATAGAAGAGTCTAAAGATCCAAATACCTTGTCTCTAGATGAACTTATCGGCTCCCTACTTACATATGAGATGAAATTGAAAAGAAATGAAGAGCCTTCAAAGAAAGTAGGGGTAGCACTTAAGTCTTCCACCTATGAGGATGATAGTGATGAAAGTGGAAATGAGGAAGAAATGGCAATGTTTGCCAAAAGATTTAATAGATTCATGAGAATGAAAGAGAGAGAGAGTAATAGGAGACATCATAGGGGAGAGTCAAGTAGAAGAGAAAAAGACCCCTTAGTGTGCTATGAATGTAATGAACTAGGTCACACTAAGCTAGATTGCCCCTTACTTAGGAAAGAAAAGGAGAGGAAGCCTAAGAAGAAAGCATTTGTGGCTGCATGGAGCGATAGTGATAGCTCCGATGAGGAAAATGTAGATAATGAGGAAGCCTACTCATGCTTTATGGCCATTAGTGATGATGAGGCTAGTAGTAGTTCTAGTGAAGATAATGATTATACCTTTAGTGAACTACAAAATGCCTTTGATGATTTAGCAAATGAATTTCAATGCATGAATTCTAAATATAAGAAAATCATTGCTAAATTAAAAATAGAAAATGAAGCCTTGACTAGTGCTAAGATAGAATTTGAAAAGAAACTAGAAGATGCCAACTTAGAAATAAATGAGTTAAATAAAAAGAACACAAATTTGCATAACTCATTTTCTAGGTTTTATATGGGTCAACAAAAGCTAGATCACATGTTAGAGACCCAAAGAGCTTTCTTTGACAAAGATGGGTTAGGCTATAATGCTAAACAAAAAGAAACTCATCTTAAGAATTTCCTAGTGAGCAAAAATACCATGCATGATTTATCTCTCACATGCTCACTTTGCAATAGAATAGGCCACACCTCACAAGCATGCACAAATAGAAAAACCACATTTAGAGGAAGAGTGGTTAGAAAAATGTGGGTGCCTAAGCATGCTGTAAATAATGATGAATTGTACTTGAAATGGATCCCAAAAGGATCAAAAATTATTTGTACTAACTCTCATGGACCCAAGAAAATTTGGGTACCAAAGCATGCTTGAATTTGTTTGTTGTAGGAGTGTTAGAGCATGGAGTTACAAAGAAACAATGGGGTTTGAGTGCTCTACACACCTCTATGGAGTTTGCTTGTGCCAATGAGAAAAAGGAAAAGCTTGAGGATCCATCACAACAATTCTTCAAAGAATAGCTCAAGGTGGACTCAACAATTCAAGGCAAAGCATACTCAAGCAAAGGAGTTTTGTAAGATTAATTCTTTACTCTTTAAAACTTTTATTTGATTATTTGTGCTTTGATGAGAAAATGTGTTAATAATTCTTGATGCATTGTGAGTTGAATGATAGAACAAAAGGCATGATGAATGATTGTTGAATGTTTGATGAATAGTACTTGATACATTGAATGAAAAGCATGATTTGTGATTTTGAAATGATTTTTGGTTTTCTGCATCTTGAGCAAGTTTGATATGTCTAGATAATATATTTAGTTGCTCAAAAGATGTCAAATATGTCATATATGCAAAATGCTTTGTCATGAGCCTTAATGAAGAATATGCATGTTGACAATCATGACATATTGTTCACAAGTATGATGATTTGATGTTATATATGCTTAAAATCTATGTGAACAAGTTTGTTTTGGCATATTTGTGGTTTCCAAAGCTTTGGTTTTGACAAAATATGCATAATGCTTAAAATGACCCCCTTTGAGGCCAAAAATGCTTTTATTGGTGAAAATTCTACCAAAATTACAAAATCTTTTGTAAAATGGTTTTTCATTCAGATTTTTCATTCATACAAGTCCAAAATCATGTTTTACAAATGTCTAAACCTTTACTTGGACTTAAATTACTCAAAAACGAAGTTTGGGCACCTCAAAGGTTGGATTTTCTGTCAAAAACTGCAGAAACAGGATGAGGGATCGATCCCTTAGCAAGAAGGATCGATCTCCTTGAGCAGAATGCAGGAAATTTGCATTCTGGACTTAAGGGATCGATCCCCCCAGGCCAAAATGGCTTTTCTGCACTTTTTCAACTGAATTTGAGAAGGATTTTTCACTTTCTTGATATCCTCTTTCTTCTCAAGTTAAAATCCAGTATTTTAACTTCTTTTTGATGATCTTTAAACTATGAAAACTCATTTTTCATTGATATCATGCCTCAACTTCATAATTAATATCATTTCCAACAAATGGTATCACTTTCAACAATCAATACCATTTTTCTTGAGCTCACAAGTGCAAATTCATTTTTCTTGTTGAAAACATTCATGAATCGTGAAATGATCTTGAAATATATTTTCAATGAATGCTTAAACATAATTTTGAGATTTATTTCAAGAATTTATGGATATATTTGAGAATTTGATGAACTTGTGCATAATGAGTGTTTTTCATATCTTTTGTTCATCTTAGTCAAGCATGCTTTTAGGATTATGTTTCTTAGCTTGACTCAACTACTCCACACTAGGTTTCATGATAATTATACATCTAGTGGAAGAATAATTAAAACTTGACCTTAAGGATTGATTTCAAATGTAAATTCAACAATTGGTATAAGGTCATAATTTTCCTTGGCTTGCAATGTGTGATGATAAATGGATCCTAAATGTTCAAATGCATGAAAATTTATCATCCATGAAATCAATTCTTCATAGCCAAATTACTATGGAACTTGAGCTTTAATGACAACACCAATAATTGATATACATCCATTGAATCTTGATTGTTTTAATGTTGAACATGCATGTTTACTTAAGTTGAATCAATAATCATGCCTATGAGATGAGAATAGTTACTTGATGATATTATGTGCTTAATCTCACTCATAGATTATGGATTTTGATGATAAAATACATTTTAGCTTGATAATATTGATTCACTTAGGTGAAGCCATTTTAGTTAAAATAGCATATACCCTCTAGAACGTTAAATAATGATAACAACTAGGGATATGGCTCGTAATTAATTAAAATGGTAATTTTGAATCTTTCCTTGCTCATAATTGGTTAAGGACTTGAATTGGAAAATGAGCATAGGATTTTTGTGCTTGAAACTATGGAAGAAAATGTGTTTGCTTGAATATCTTGACATTTTGTATCTTCCATGTGGTATAATGTTGTGAATATGAATATGGATTAATACTTTATGATAGTGTACTAATGCTTAATTAATCCATATGCATAATTGATAATGTGTGATTGTGTTCTTGCATATTTAGAATGATTATTTTCTTGACATGATCACACTACACACAAATATTGGATTCATGCAAAATGACTAAGTAAACCATTAGTAACAATTGGTATTTAGATTGAAATAATAATTAGTATCATTGGAAACCATATTTTCAATAATTGGTAAGCCAAAACTAAATTGCCAATTGGTTTGAGTTTTAAATTGACAACACTTCTCATGCTCCTTAGATTGAAATGACAAATAGAGAAGAATTCTCTTAGGATACTTTTGCATGAAACTCTTGTGTGCTAGAATTTGTAGTTAATTGCTATATGTTTTGAATCTATGCACACTCTTGCTTGAACATGATTTATGAGCACATGCATATGATATGTTATCTAATTTTAGCTCATAATCATGATGTATTGACATGCACCTTAGTTGGACCTTAGCGAACAATTGATATACTTAGGTGCTTGATAGGATTAAAATATTTATACACAACTTGCTTCATTATTTACCAATTGGAACCTTCTTGCAAAATTACTTATCAACAATTGGTATCAAAATTATTTATAAACAATTGATATAGGATCATAAGTCATATTCATTGCATAAATATTTCATACTCTTTGAGAATACTGACTTACTTATTTGTGCTATAAGTCCCATGTACTAACATGTTTCTTGTTAGATGGAGCATTTTTTTTCTCACATAGCCATGATTTTAGGGGGAGCATATTTTCTTTATTATTTTTCCTTCTTTTTGCTATGACAAAAAGGGGGAGAGATAGATAAAGGGAGAGATATTAAGGGGGAGAGATAATGGGAAAATAGTTTGAAAATTCTTTTTCAAAACCCATGCATATATTAAGGGGGAGCTTTATAAAATCCTGCTTTATTTGAGAGGGGAGTATTTCTCTAAAGAATTTTCAAAGCAAGTTTACCTTAAGTTTTGTCATATCAAAAAGGGGGAGATTGTTAGCTTTAAATTGACGTATATATTTTGAAATGACAAAAACTTAAGTAATCTTAAATGTTTGATTCATATTGTAAATTTGCTTCATCAATTATGATTTTCATAAACCATATTAAGTGCTTTTATCAAATATAAAACCATGATTTAATTGAATATCTTTATTGGCTTTAATCAATTTAGAAAACATTTTTTAATTATTGGTTTAAGTAATTTTCTTATGAAATTATTGAATATATTTTGAGAAAATTACTTGATAAATTTTTTGGACTCAAATTCATGTTCTCAAAATCATGTCATATTTAAAAATACTCAAAATTGGTTTTAGAATGTTTTTAATGCCTAAAGACCTAGAAAACACAAATGAATATTGTAAGGGATGGATCCCCTGATCAAAGGGATGGATCCCTTTTCTGAAGGGATGGATCCCCTGATCAAAGGGATGGATCCCTTTTCAAAAGGGATCGATCCCTTTTTGGAAGAATGGCTTCCAAGGTCCCTCAAGCCAAGAATTAAGACTCTGGACTAAAGGGATCGATTCCTTTGGGCATGGGATCGATCCGTCGCGACGAAAAAGTGCTATAACGGCTAGTTTTTGTGAGACAACGGTCATATTCAAGTTTTGGCTCCACCCAACGGCTAGAATACATCCAAGGGACTATAAATAGAGGCTTAGAAGCTAAAGAAAGCAAGAGGAACCACTCAGCAACTTCAAATCTCATATTCCTCAAATCTACAAGCCTCAAACAACAAATCAAGAGCTACAAAGTTTCCATCATCTATCATTCTCTTATTCCTTGTAGTGCTTAGCACAAATCTTGTATAGGGTTTTTCATTGTGCTTAATTTCTGTAATCACTTGCCTATCTAGAGGCTCTCTTTGATTACTCATTTGTAAAACCAATTCAATCCTTGTAAAAAGGGGAGGTTTCTCTTAAGCCTTGAAAAAGAGGGAGGTTACTCTTTAGCCTAAGAAAAAGAGAGAGGTTTCTCTTGAGCCTAGAAAAAGAGGGAGGTTACTCTTGAGCCTTGAAAAGAGGGATTGTAATCACAAATTCAAGATAGTGGATTTGGAGAAAATCCTTGGGAGCGTCTCAAGATAGAGGACGTAGGCAAGGTTGCCGAACCTCTATAAATCGATTGTGTAAATCTCTCTTTCCCTACTCTCTTTAATTAATTGCAATTATATTGTGTTTATTGCATTAAACTTGGATTGCATGCTTGCCTAGCCTAGAGAACTTAGAAATTATTAATATAGGCTAGAGAATTTAGAGAAACCAAAAAACGAGCTTATAACTAGTAAAAAACCGATTCACCCCCCCTCTCGGTATCGCCTATAAGAGCCAACAGGTTTGAATGCCAAGTGATCTGGTTATTGAATAATTAGAGTATTGAGCAATCTGAAATTTTGAATGAAAAGAATCTTGAATGATTTGAATAGTGATTTACTGATTTGACAGAAAGAAAGTCTTGAAATCGAATAATTGATGGTGATAAGTTAAATGAATCGCTTCAGCGTAATTGATGAAAATATTACCGAAGCTGCATACTGAAATGTTTTATAGCATCGCATTTGAGCATGCCTTCTTATAACTTGAAACATTATAATAATGTTTTTATGAATATTGAAAAGTATTGATTTGTTTTGAAATGAAAGTATATGGTAGATATATATATTTTAATATATGAAGTATCATACAGAATTTTACCATATGCTTTACATGATATTGAAAAGAAAGCTATAGATTTAAATGTTTTATGAGACTGTAGGCACCCTAAAAGAATGAAATTCAATAAAGCATAGTGGAAACCGCCTAATTGGAGCTTTGCTCATTAGGCAGAGAGATGCTTGTCCGACAATAGTCGTGGACAGGTCTCAGTCAAGCCTGATCAGTGGGGCTGAGAGAGATGAGGTCTATGGCCATAGATAGCGCCCTAGTTGGTTTCCAGGGGATGATGACATGATTTCACTGCTAGCTACAGTGATTTAAGTCTTTATTGATAGAGATGATAGGGATCTAGCCTAGTCTCTAATCGATATGATATGAAGTCTAGAATATGATTTTATTGATATGAACTCTAGACTTGACATAATTTATATTGTATATGAAACAAGTTTGAAATGAAATATGTTTTGAAACAATACATGTTTTAAACATTTTTAAAAGTCCATGAGATATGATTTCGACACTTATATGATTTATATACGATTTTGTGTCGAATTTAAAATGATATGCGGTCTAGAGTATAGATTGATTTGATATGAACTCTAGACCTGATATGACTTATAGTATATGAAAAATGTTTTAAAACCGACATGCTCCGAAAACGAATACATGAACTGAAATTGAACATGTTTCTATCATTCCTTAAAGGCAAATTTGAAATGAATTGAAAATTCATATGTTGAGCATGTCCTAAAGTATATATGATATGATTTGAAATGATAGCGGTTTATACAGAAAAAAAAATTACATAAATTGCATATTAAATCCTGACATGATAATATGCTTAGTTTATGAGAATTCCATAAGGAATGTCATAACTCGACATTAATGATGTTTCATCTATACGATGATATGATATGATATGATATATGAACATAAGATTGATATGAAGAGAATTCTGATCTTACTCTATCGTGATCATAAATTCCCATACGATAAGTGATATGAATTGATATAAGACGGGAATGTGATTGTTAAATGTAAAGTGACTCGATAGGATATCTCAATTAAACATGAAGAATATATGAGAAGTATCATGACTCAGTGGTAACGATATTTCATCTATATGATGTCATGATATGATATGAAACATGAATAAAGAAATACACAAAGAGAATGATGACTTCGTACCACCGTGATCATGATCCACAATATGAGAATTGATAAGAGATGATAGAATACAGAAGTATGATTATGAAATGAAAAGTAAATATGAGAATTGATATGAGATGATAGCATACAAAAGTATGATTATGAAATGAAAAGTGAAAATGAGAAGTGATAATGAGATGTATCGATGAGAAAGGATTAACTGTAATTGCATTCTTGTAAGTTTTAAGCATTGCAGTTTAAGACAGTATAATCCTACTCTTGTATTTATATTAGTATCTTACTGAGCCGCGGTTTTGCTCACCCCACTAAATTTTATCTCTTTCAGACTATAGAAGTTAACATCTGCCGTGTGAGCTGCTAAGTGGGCATAGGAGACGGTGTATGGACTTGGTACTAATCTTCTGAGGTATATGTTTCTTATAAAATACTTGTTTACATGTAACACTTAAATTGATGCACAGTACATATTCTGTTTTAACAAGTCGGGATGTAATTAAGAACCGCTTCTTTGCTAGTTAATATTTAAATGAAATGACTATAGGTCATCTAGATAGTATAGTAACTACACTGACACCAAATACAAACCTTAAAATGAAAAAGAAAAAATCAGTCCATAAATTTGTAGACTAAGAAAAGTATAAGTATTAAAGGAAAGTCGCGGCCTTCGGGTCGTGACAAATATATACTATATATAGCATTTAAATACATATGTATCTGTATAAGAATACATTTATATAATATATAATTATATAAATATATTTCTTATTCTTTTCTTCTTTCCTTATTTAATTTGGATTTCAATTTATCCAAATTAAATTTCCTCCTTTCATTATTTTCCAATTTAAATTTCTTATACTCGGATTTCCAATTTTCGTTATTTTCTCAATTCATGGAATTTCCACAATATTTTCGTATACTTCAAGTTATATTTATTTATTTCACTAAATTTCAAATATTAATAATTTCCAATTAAATGAAAAATTTACGGTTATCACATTGGAGAAGGTTAATTTGATAATTCATTTAATATATAAAAGCTATTAACAAAAAAAATTATATAAAAGCTATTGGAAAAATGGTAAGAATTAAGGAAGATTAAATTGGTAATACACTTAATATATCATGATAATTATTATAATTAATTAAATATGTTATCAGGTAAAAGCTACTTTTACTTTTAAAATTTAACCAATAGTTTAGATTAATTGTTCATAAACTAAAAGTTATAATTCATTGACCACACAATAATGTCAAATTTTAAAGTTAATTATCATATTTTTATATTTATTCTAGTATTTTTATGTTTATTTTCATCAATTTAATAGTTAGTTGTCGTATTTTTATGCTTATTCTAGTATTTTTATACTCATTATTATCAATTTTACGGTTAGTATCGTATTTTAATTTTATACTTATTCTAGTATTTTAAGCTTATTTTCATAAATTTTACGATGAATTTAAAAAATTTCTTGATAAATGTCATAAATTTTACGATAATCTCATAAATTTTACAATAAATGTCATAAGTTTTACGATAAATGTTATAAATTTTACGAGGAATTGCATAAATTTTATGATGAATCTTATAAAATTTATGATAAATATAATAAATTTTATGATGAATCTAATAAATTTTACGATAAGTGTCATAAATTTTACGATAAATCTCATAAATTTTACAATGAATGTCATAAGTTATGATTAATCTCATAAGTTTTGCGATAAATCTAATAAATTTTATGTTAACCATCATCAAAACCTGAAATGTTAAAATTTGGGAGTGATCAAACCACGGCTCAGTAAGAGAGTTATATGCTACACTTGATATTTAGCTATCTACATGCTGAAAATAATTTTTTTTCATTTTCTTTAAAATCTTCCTAGCTGGCTCTAGAAACACATGTAGGAAGGATACGACAGTCGGCTAGGGATCCAAATAGAGTAAGGCAGGTATTTTGAAATACCTGACTTGTTCCGGAACCTAGAAGCAACTATAGAGAGTACTATTTCTATTATTTTCAAAACGATAAAATTTTCATTTTTTCACAGAGTAAACCACTTATTTCTTTTCACTTCAGTATACTTTAAAACACGTGGCAGTTCAGTAATAAAAACAGTGGTTTACTTCTCTTCTCTTCTCTTTAGTACAGTAAAAACAGTACAGTACAGTGATTTGTAAATATCCAACCATTGGATAATTACTTCTTCGATTATTTCTATCTTAGAAATAATTCTTATGTTATTCTTTTAGAATAAACATTTATTTCTCTTTTCAAATCAGTAACCGTATCGTACAGTTCAGTAAAACAGTATATTCAGTAAAACAGTAATTCGATACGGTTCAATCAGTAACAGCAAACAGTAACTACCCATTTCAATAAATAGTATAAGGTAGCTTTCAGTTCAGTAAACAGTAAATGGTAGCTTTCAGTTCAGTAAAACAGTAATCAATGGCTACCATTTCAGTAAACAGTACAGTTCAGTAACATAGTGTTTTGGTACGATCTTTCTTCAGTAAACAGTAAACAGCAAACAGCAAACAGTGGTTCGATACAGTAAATAGTATAGTAAATAGGATTCCGTAAATCCTTTCAGTAAACA
The DNA here is from genome assembly GCA_031772115.1 of Heritiera littoralis. Lineage (NCBI taxonomy): Eukaryota > Viridiplantae > Streptophyta > Magnoliopsida > Malvales > Malvaceae > Heritiera > Heritiera littoralis. The sequence continues at coordinate 2,124,779 of JAPDPK010000064.1, forward strand.
GTAAACAGTAAGTGAGACTAGGCATCACCCTACAATTAAATCATGCTATCTCGTCCACTAGGGATACAGTAAACAGTAATGAGATCTATGGCCATGATCTACAATATGTCCTCGATGTACGCTTGTTAGGCGACAATCCGGGACGCTGATGACTAGCTGGCCAATCAGCCACGTGACAGTAACAGTATATGTGATGCATGAAGCTCGGGGCCTAAGTCTCAAAACAGTGTAAAAAAATCGTACCTTAGCCTTTATGGATTTCAAATACCGTAAATCAAATATACATAAGGCTCACATGTAAATATAATCACCTTTATGAAATTTTATAAAATAAATAACATTTTTCAAATTATTTCATAAAGGTATATATATCCTGTTTTCCATACGATGAAGACAGTTTATATTTTTCAACTGGTATTTCACCACAATTTGAAACCGATAAATCACAACAATTTTCAAAACTAATCATTATAAATTGCATTTATAAATTAAATGCATATTTTAAAACATGGCCGAATATCCTTACAGGCGGCACATGTCTCCCTTACCTATTTCGGGTCGGCGACTGCCTCTCGAATGTCGCGCCCGTGTTCACCTCGTCCGATTCCATCGGCTCGGTTATCGAGGGAATTTTTTTAGAATTTAAATTCTAAAATTTAGAATTTTTTCATAATTATTTAAATAATTTAATACTTTTCGGGATTTCTTACAGATTTCCGTAATTTTCGGGTTTTCGAATTCTCCGGATTTCTCATAATTTCCGAAATTCTCCTTTTTTTCCTCTCTTTTTCTTCCTTTTCCTCCTTTTCTTCCTTTTTCTCTATTCTTTCCTTTCTCTTTCTTTTCTTTTTCTTTTTCCTTTTTCCTTTTTCTTTTCTTTTTCCTTTCTTTCCTGGCCGGTTCAGGCCCTTCAAACCAGTTGCCTTCCTTCCTCGCCGGTTCCTTGCCAGCGGTCGGTTCTCCGGCGGTTTAGTGGCTCAGCAGCTGGCCGGCATCGAGACGAACTTGCCAGTGGCCTCAGCTCGGCCTGAATCGGCGGCAGATCTACTCGGTTTTCCCTCGGTTTCTTCTCCTATTTCGTCGGCCTTCCTCCATCGTTCCCCGCCTCTCTGGTGGCCTCAAACGTCTTCCTCTTCCTCCGGTGAAGCTTCGGTTGCAATGGTGGCAACCGATTTCGCCGGCACCGTAGGATCCTCTTTCTCTTTTCCTTTCGGCTTCCACCGGAATTTCCTTCTGTTTTCGATTCTGTTTTTCATTTTTCCCGTCGCCGGCCATCTCGTCTTCCTCTCCTGGGTTCACCGACGACGTCTCTCGCCTCACCTCTTCCTCCCTTTGGCCGGCCAATGTGGTCGGTTTCTTCATCGGGGAAGATCGGGTTTCTCCCGATTCTTCCTCTGTTTTCTTTTTTTTTTGTATTTTATTTTAATTATAATTATATTTATAGTTACATTATAAATATAATTATATTATTTTATTATATAGTACTTTGAACTATATATTATATAAATATATATTATATATTAATAATATATATTTACACATAAAAATATATATTTTCATGTACTTTAAAAAATAACATTTATATAAATATTCATATAAATGTAATAATTCCATATATATTGTATTTACAATATATATTTTCTTCCCCATTTTCTTATTTAATTTGGATTTTCATTTATCTAAATTAAATTTCCTCTATTCCTTATTTTACGAATTTCCAATTTAACTTTTCTTCACTCGAATTTCCACCATCCGTTCCTTTCTCAATTCTCGGGATTGTCACTAGTATCCCATTCTCATAATTTTATTTATTTATTTATTTCCAATATTTATTTCTAATATTTGTAATTTCCAATAAATGGAAAATTTACGGTTATCACAATATTTGTTGTGATATTTTCTGATATCCTGCCATACAGTCCTATTCTGTTACATATAGTGTTTTCTCTTCATTTGCGACTCCTCATTAACTAACTCTAGCAACCTTTAACTAACTATTAACTAGTAATTAAAATAGCTAATACAGATTTACTACTCAAACTCCGCTATTGTGGTATTCTGTGCTACTTGACATTCATTTAGGGATGTAACAATACCCTTCCGTCCAAAACATCCTTGTCCCCAAGGATGAAGGATGGTGCATAATCCTCTGTTGTGAGCTTTTTCCTCCATAACAAAATATCCACCTTTGTTACAGACCCTTTTTGAATGCTTCCGTAACCCTGAGTAAATGCTAGCAATTGCTGTTGGCATTACAGGATCAAAGTCGCTAGCATCGACAGTCAAAACAATGTTTGGCATATCAGTCAAATGATTGCTACCATGGTGAATTCACTTCAGCTACTGGAACCCGATATATTGAACATTTCCATCCACCTTGAATGATAGCTTCCATCCCTTTGCTTGCAGACTTGCCACAAATTGCTAAAACAATTTCTTGCACCTTGGGAACACGAGTCATTCCTCCAACATTCCTATGCATAATAGGGTCTAAGGAGAACAGTAAAACATGCACTATTGAAGCTAAATTAGTTGCATCATTTGCAATAACAATGGAATCAATTTCATAAAAGAGCAATACACAAGGAACAGAGTGGCGAGCCTCATCAAAATTACTTCTTTCCATTTTCAAGACTTTTAATACATGTCCAGTGTTAAAGAGATTGCACAAATATATGCAAAGTCTCGTTGAAACCATACAATATTCTAGTCTGCTCCAATATCAACACCAAAGCTTGCTTCAACAGTCACCAACTCACCTAATGTCTCAATACCAAGCGACACAAAAGTGTTGTCAAGTAGAAACAATTCTTTAACATTCCTATGAAACAAACCAATAGCAAGGGCTACAGTAGATACTATTTGTTGTAAGGCACATACAGTGTACTCGACAATAACCTTTAAATAATAATTATAAAAATTATCATAAATTCTTCTACCTCTCTTCTTCTTCTTCCTTTTTCTTCTTTTTTCTTTTTCTTTTTCTTTTCTTTTTTTCCTTTTTTTTTCTAGTCTGAACTGGTTCAAACCGGTTTGGCCTCCATCAGCCGGTTCAGCCACCATCGGCCTCCATCACCGTCGGTTCAGCCCCTCCACAGCTGGCCGAGGTTACGCTAAAACCATTTTTGTCCTTCTTTCCTCCCAATCGATGGCGGCGACGGCAGATCTTGAAGCAATGGTTCGGCTCCTTTCTCCTCCTCTTTCCCTCTCTTTTCTCTTCCCTTTCACCGTCGGCTGTTCCTTTCACCTTGGCCTGTCCTCGCCGGTGTCGTAGGTGGTGGTGGTGGCGCCTGAATCAACCGGCACCTCCCCTTTCCCTTTTTCCTTCTTTTTTTTCCTCTTTTCCTCTTTTATTTTTCCAATTTCGTTCTTTCCTCTTCTTTCCATCCGTCGTCAATCGCTTCTCCTCTTCCCCCTTGTCTCGCAAGCAACGTCTCTCCCTCCTCTTCCTTCTCTTCTCTCAGTCGATTGGGTCGGCCTCAGCTGGGTTCTCCTCTGTTGTAAACAGAGGAGAAAAGGAAGGGAATCGAGATACCTGATTCCCATCTGTTTCCTTTTTTTATTTAATTTATTTATATTTATATATATATATATAAATATACTATATTAATATATATATTGTATATAAATTTATATACATATCTATACACTTTAATATAAAATAATATTGATATTTCATATGTATATTTATATAATATTTATAATATACTTATATAAAATATAAATATACACATTTTTATTTCTTTAACATTTAAAATATATTTATATAATATACTTATATAAAATATAAATATACACATTTTTATTTCTTTAACATTTAAAATATATTTATATAATATAATTATATAAATATACACATTTCTATTTCTTTTATTTTTGGATTTCTTAATATCCAAATTAAATTCCTCCGTACGACTTTTCAGATTCATCACTTCCTCAATTACTGAAATTCCACAATATTCGAATCTCGTAAATAAATTTATTTATTTACTTTTGCTTATTTAATACCAAAAATAGGAAATTCGTGGTTATCACACCAAAAGTAGAGAGAAAGAGTACTGCGAGAGAGAGAAAGTTGATATTTGTTGTGATATTTTCTGATATCCTTCCATTCAGTCCTATTCTGTTACATATAGTGTTTTCTCTTCATTTGCGACTCCTCATTAACTAACTCTAGTAACCTTTAACTAACTATTAACTAGTAATTAATATAGCTAATACAGATTTACTACTCGACTATGCTATTGTGCTATTCTGTGCTATTTGACATTCATTTGGGTATGTAACAATCTTCAAGATAGAAGAAAGATTTTGAGAAAGCTTTAAAGATCACAAAATCAAAGTGAAATCAAAGATTACCAAGATCACAAAGATTTATTTCTAGCTTTATAAAAGCCATGCCTAGCCGTAAGGAAGAGATCATCCTAGTGGTTTAGAATAGTTTTTTCTTCATGTTTCAGCTTTTGTTTAAGTTTCTTTTAGTTTTTTTTTTTTTGAATTTACTAAAATTCACTTTTTCAATTATATTACTTTTAGATTATATTTTCAATAAAGGCATAAACAAATTTTTTTTTAAGTTCCAACTTCCATTTCCATTTCAAGTTGCTTCAGTTTTTATCCCTTTTTGTTTTGATAACCAAATAATTGCTTTCCTATTCTTCTCTTCAGCTTCAGCTTCACACTGCTGTAAAATGCTCATAAACTACGCTTAAAATGCATAATTTAAGACAAAAGATTACGTATTTATATTCGTAGCCTACTTTAGTGTAGTCTTTTCTTAGCTAACATAATCTAATATATAAACATAAATCATATTTTAGAGAGAAATTGTAGTCAAACTTATAAAAAATAGACTACATTTTAATTTAAATGTAGTCTAATTTGTAAAATAAATTACGTGCTTAAATTATTGATAAATGTTTTTATTTGAAAATAAATTAAATTTTTTGTATCAGTAAACTACATTTCCCTAATAATTGTAGACTAATTTCAATTAAAAGACTACGCATATTGGATAAATGCGTCATTTTATTGTAAAATTAAATTATAGTTAAAATAATAACAAGTTATTCACCTGTTTAATGCTAATTACACAAATCATAACAAAGTAACTACAAAACAAAAATTCTTATACCACATTTTCATAACAACGAACTATCTTCAAGATTTCAACATAATACATTGGTATTCTCCTTAAACTTCATCCCTACCAACCAAGGTCGCCATCTTTGAACATCTTTGCTTGAACTTCGATGCTCAAGAACTCCTACAAATAATTAAGGCCAACATCTGTTAACATCTTAATTTGTATCACCTTCAACAAAAAATATATATATATAAATGCATAAAGTTATAGATAAAAAAGATGTCATAACAATTTTAGTCTTAGACCTAATCGCTAGACGTAAAATAAGGAGTTGCTATCAATCTTTTTTCTAGGTGTGATTAGCCACCTAATTGACTTTAAAGATTGGTCTGTACTTTTGAGTTTGGATTCGGGAGTTCAGTTACGCATGGAAAAGGATTAGCACCCCCATGACGCCCGTCTTACAAAGTACCAATTAATCATAAATTATCCTATTTAGCCTTAATTAAATGATTTTTTTAATTATTTTAGTATTTTTATATTTTTAATATTTATTTTTTAAATATTGATAATTTCTTTAAGAATCCCCTAACACTCTAACTGGATTCTTAAAACAGAATCTCTTCACATCAAGAGTATTCACAAGAGCACACTTGTTCTTTATGAAGAGGTTCTGTCGTTGGATTTAATCAAAATTTTAAACCTAAATATTTATCAAAATCTTATAAAATTTATTTTAATCTTTATTTGAAATTAGATAAAAATCCTTCATGTTAAAATTGCTTTCTGAATCCTCCAACACTCATAATCTGTAAGACCCGAATTTTATTATACTATATACCATATTTGTACATGATTGATAGTGGAAATTAATTCTTTTAGTAAAATTAAAGAATCGTTGAATGTGAATTTTCACTTTGCATTTTAATTCATGATATATAGTATGGTTGATAAAAAGGAAGAAAAACAAATATCAATTGTAACAAGGAATATATGGGACATAATTTTGATAAAAGGTCAAGATAGTATATATAAGGTATGAAAGCATTAAATGAAAGTGTGAAAGGGATTAATGGCAATAGGACAAACAAGGGCCAGCTGAATTCTGGTGTTGAGAAATTCTTCAAGAAGTAATATACTACAAGACAAAAGAAAAGAATAAGATGAAAGTCAATGATAGTGGCTAGAAGATGCTTGGCGTGGAGAGGAAGATGCATGGCGTGGGAGGAAGAGAGAGAAAAGTCAAGATAAGTGGACTACACGCCACCTTGCTTGTTGAATAAATTGGGTGAGACATTTAATGGCCAAGGGGAGCAAGTCAATAATAGTGGCTGCTAGAAGTGGCGTGGAGGAGAAGGAGAAGAGAAAAGAGGAAAAAAATTAGTCAAAAATGTGCAGAGAATTCTTTCCATGGCCGTACCAATTGCTGCAGTTTTTCCACAAGCTTTTAATGCATGGACGACATGAAGAAATGAAAGAAAATGGGATAAGGACAGGGGGTGTTTTTAGTGGAATTGAAGGGCTATATAAGGAGGAAGACATGAGAAAAAAACCCACTTAGCCAAATTCATTTCCTGCAGTATTCTTTTTGCCTATTCTGTTGCTCTGCAATTTTATCCTTCTTTCCTTCGTTTTCTCATATAAGAGCTATGGAAATTCATCCTTTAGTTAGCCAAACTTGTCCTGCAGTGTTGAAGAACTAAGGAACAAAAGAAGTAAAGTTAAGTGAGGCAGAAAAGCACTCTGTTCGGGAAGTGCAACTAATTTAAGGTGAGTTCCATATTTCTATGGTTCTCTTGATATTGGATGCTAGATATCTATGTTTTACAACGTGATAAACATAGATATAGCCGGGTTGAGTTAAATATTGTGGAAGATATAAGAAATTAGATGGAAAAATAACCAAGAATGAGTAAAGAAACACGATGGGCGAACAGAATCTGTTTGCCAAATAGGTGAGTACCCGCCCAAAGATTTAGGCGAGCTTAAGAGATGCATGAGCTGGCGACAAGTATGTTCGCCAACTCCTTGGATAATGAGACAGTCCCGAAAGGGCGAGGGCAAGTGGCGAACTAAAATTGAAGAAGCATGGCGAGTTGAATGAAGAGGGCGAGCTCCCCTGTTGGGCGGACTCACATGAGTAACCAACAAATAAATGGCGAGCTCTGTTGGGCGAATGGTGAGCTCAATCTCGCCAAAGTGTCATAAGTATAGGGAAGAAATATAAATAATTTTAGAAAATATTCGAAAATGAAATATTAATAGTTTTAAATGAATTATTTTGCAGACGAGAATTGTGAACGACGAGCTGGAAGCAAGGTTTCGGTAGATCAGTTAAGGGAGTTGTGTGTGAAAAGAATGCATGTCCTGTGGAGTTAAATTTATGAAATTATTGAGAAATGGTTTTGTTTTTGACATGCATTATTATGAAAAATCGTGTGCTTGGGCGAACTGATAAAACGGCGGGCGAGCTTACTTTTATTATATTTGATACCTTGGGCGAGTAGCCTTGTTTTAAAAAGAATGTCGGGTGGACCAATTTGGTGAACCCCTATTATGGTGTTTTGGGGCGGGCGACCTTTGTTTGCATGGATGGGCGAGTCGACCAGGACAATGCTAGAAGGGGCGAGCCTTGAGGGCGAGCCAAGTCAACTTGTTTTAAAAGATGTGTATTGGCGGGCGAATACTTGTTCGTCGTACCTCTCATCGTAAAATAAATAAATAAAAATAATAAAATAATAAAGATTTTCCTTTTTATTTGAAAAAGGTTGACCTGGGCGAGTTGACCTGGGTGAGTTGACTTGGGCGAGTTGACTAGTGAGTTGACTTTAGGTGAGTTGACCATGGGCAAGTTGACCATGGGCGAGCCAGTTTAAACCCGTGCCTTCCTCACACGGAAGTTGGTGAGATTGCGGGCTGTTGTTACGATTTTATAAAACCTTTTGGAAAATAATTACTTAAAAGGTGTTTTATGAGATATTCAATTGATTTTGAGACTTTAGGCCCCTAGTTTCATGCATTATTATGAGTTATAAGGCTGATGGACCCGCCAAGTCATCAGCGGTCTCGAGGTCACTTGGTCTCGAGGTCACTTGGCAAGTGAACCCCGAGAACCACCCATAGATTGTGGCCATAGATCTACTGTGTCCCTGTTGGGATGATTATTCCGTTCTCACAAGGGGGAGGGGGAACGATGAGAGCATGATTTATTCATAGGGTGATGCCTAGTCTCAACCTATTGATTTTTGTTTACTAAGAGGATTCGTTGAATCCTATTTACTGTTTATTACTTGATATTGTAAAATGTTAGCCTGTGAATTAAATTTGAAAAAGTGTTTACGATATCCATCATTTTCTCAAATGGGTTTACTGTTAAGGAAAGCAAGTGTTTTGGGAGATATGGTTTGATTTGTATAAAGCAGCATACATCTTCTTTACTGAGCATATTATCGCTCACCCCCTTATTTTCCACTCCACAGATTATCGATCTTGGATTAAGAGAATTAGTCTCCAAGGATTATCGACTGCTAAAGTCAGCAGTTATTCGATATTGAAGGTACATCATATTCTTTTATATATTTAGTGAAATTATACAGTACTACTTTAAATAGAGGGAATGTATATACATCTTAAGGAATTAATATAATAATTCTTGTAAAGGTGTTAAGAGTTGTTAAGCATCACAGACAGACCAACCGGTAAGTAAGTGGAGTTTATAAGTAAATATTAGTTATATAGTGGATTTGGGATGTTACAGATTTAATGGTATCAGAGCAGGGTTGGTCGGATGTCTAGTGATGTTTACAACAAAAAGTGAATAGTAAACATTCCCTGTAGTACTGTATGATCTGAATATATAATTGATATACTAATGGTAAGTGATAAATGATCTCTGTGATACAGATATGAGTGGAAGAAGGAGAGTGATACGCTCAGTGAGAGAGATAGGCCGAGGTAGGGCAGCACAGATTACGGAACCGCAAACACCGGAGCCTACCCCAGGACCTCAACGTCCTCTACAGCTAGAGAGCATTGATAACCGTGTGAACCAAGTAGAGAGATTAGTAGCTAATTTCATGGCTATGTATCAGGCGGATAGAGCTGCGGATAGGGCAGAGAGGGAGAGAGCCACAGCTCCCGCAGCCCTAGTAGAGGTGCCAGCACCGCCACCACCGGCACCAGTTGCGCCTGAGCCTCAGCCTATTCCACCACCGGCACCTCAGCCACAGGTAGCTCCACCACAGCCATTGATTCAGCCGCCTCGAAATGCGGAGTCTTATTGTAATGTGGCATTGGTGAAATCATTTAAAAAGTTGAATCCACCTAAGTTTAAAGGTACTAGGGATCCATTGGCAGCAGAGCAATGGATTATCGAGATTAATAGATTACTTCAGATTATGAGATAGTTCAACCGGCTCAACTATGTGAGAGGGACTATGAGCAGTTCCAACTCGATTTTAGTAGCAAGAGTAGAGGTAAAGTAAAAGGAAAGACTAAGAGATTTATGGAGGACAGATCAGATAGAGAGCAGCTTAAGAGAAGTAGACCTACGGGCATACAGATTTCAGAGGGCAGAATAAGTAGACCAGCAGTTTCTACACCTGTTGGTGGCCCTACCACTACTCAGAGGAGTGTTGCACCTTTATGTAGACAGTGTGGAAGGTCGCATGGGTCACGCCCTTGTCTTTAATGTCTAGGGCATGTTTTAATTGTGGACAGACGGGGCACCTTATCAGGAATTGCCCGATGCTCAGAGAATCTGCTGCTTCTACTATTCATCCTGCCTTACCTCAGAAAGCGGCCCCGGCAACTCAGAGTGAGCTAGAGAAAGTGACACCCTCACAGCCTAGGCGGGCGACAGCCGCAGAGAAAGGTAAGAAGGTTGTGACTCAGGGTCAGGTGTACGCGTTGGATCAAGAGATTGCCGACGCCTCTATCGATGTAATTAAAGGTAAAATTTATCTCTTTGATATTCCCGTAATTGCCTTATTTGATCCGGGTTTTACCCATTCGTTCTTATCGCCTATATATGCTAACAGGACCCCAGTAGAGCCGGAGTTGTTAGAGTATACTTTACAAGTGAAAACTCCTTTTAATGATTTTCAGAGAACGGATGTTGTATATCGGAATTGTAAGTTGACTATAAGAGAGAAGGTTAGGACAGCTAACCTAATTTTGTTGGACATATATGATTTTGATATCATTTTAGGAATGGATTGGTTAGCTGCAAACCATGTCTGTTTGGATTGTAATACTAAGTTTATTAGCTTCTCTTATCCCGAAAAGTACATTGTAAAGTTATTGTAAATTAATAAAAAGTATGTGAATTTTATGTTATGAGATGACATGTGTACTGAAATTGTGGTTGTGTATGAATGTTTATGAAGGATATATTGCTAGTGTGGAGGATGTTGAGAGGAAACATCCAGAGATTCAAGAGATCCCTATGGTCAAGGACTTCTCGGATGTATTTCCAGAGGATTTACCAGGGTTACCACCGGATCGAGAGACGGAGTTTACGATCGAGTTGGTACCCGGTACGGAGCCGATTTCTAGACCCCCATATCGGATGGCACTGACTGAGTTGGATGAGTTTAAGAAGTAACTCCAAGAGTTATTAGATAAGGGATTTATACGTCCCAGTGTGTCACCTTGGGGAGCTCCGGTATTATTTGTTTGGAAGAAGGATGGTAGTCTCCGTTTATGTATAGATTATCGGATGTTGAATCGGGCTACCGTTAAGAATAAGTATCCACTACCTCGAATTGATGATCTGTTTGATCAGCTCAGGGATGCACATGTATTTTCCAAGATAGACCTACGATCAGGCTATCATCAGTTGAAGATTAAAGAGTCGGATGTGCATAAGACGGCATTTCGGACTCGCTATGGTCACTATGAGTTCTTAGTGATGCCTTTTGGGTTAACAAATGCCCCTATAGCTTTTATGAGTTTGATGAATGAGGTGTTTCATTCTTTTCTGGATAAGTTTGTCATAGTATTTATAGATGACATCTTGATTTATTCTAAGACTCCGGGAGAGCATGAGCAGCATTTACAGATTGTTTTACAGACCCTCAGAGAGCGGAAATTGTATGCTAAGCTTAATAAATGCGAGTTCTGGCTTGACCATATTATATTTCTCGGACATGTAGTGTCGAAGGACGGGGTGTCAGTTGATCCGTCTAAGATAGAGGCCATTGTTCAGTGGAAAAGGCCTAACACAGTTACCGAGATACGGAGTTTCTTAGGTCTTGCCGGATATTATCGCAGATTTGTAGAGGGATTTTCTAGACTTGCTGCTCCATTGACACGACTCACACGTAAGGATGTAAAGTTCGAGTGGAATGATGCGTGTGAGCGCAGTTTTCTCGAGCTTAAGAAGAGATTGACTAGTGCCCCCGTATTAGCCCTTCCTAGCGGATTAGGAGGATTTATGGTGTATACTGATGCATCCGCTCAAGGTTTGGGGTGTGTGCTTATGCAGCATGGTCAGGTTATAGCCTATGGTTCTCGACAGTTGAAGGATCATGAGAGGAATTACCCGACACATGATTTGGAGCTAGTCGCCGTAGTGTTTGCATTGAAGATTTGGCGACATTACTTATACGGGGAGAAATTTCATATATTTACAGACCATAAGAGTCTGAAATATATATTCTCACAGCGAGAGTTGAATTTGAGGCAGCGACGGTGGATGGAACTATTAAAGGATTATGATTGTGAGATCTTATATCATCCAGGTAAAGCTAATGTAGTAGTAGATGCACTGAGCCGTAAACATGTTGGCATGGTATCTTACATGATGATCAGGGAGCATGATTTGATAGAGCAGTTCTCTAACCTCAATTTGATAGTTATTTCCTCTGATCAGTATGGATTTACGGCTAGTTTTCGTATAGAGTCGGATTTGATGGATCGAATCAGGGAAGCTTAGAGGAGGGATGATTATTGCATTGAGGTTGCCAGTCAGATTCAGATGGGAGTTATGTCAGATTTTAAGATTGGCACCGACGGGATACTGAGGTTTAGAGGTCGGATATGTGTTCCCGGTGAATTGCAGATTCGATATTTGATTTTATCAGAGCCCATACCTTTAGGTACACGTTACATCCGGGTAGTACTAAGATGTACCAAAATCTCCGGAGAGTTTATTGGTGGCCTAAGATCAAGAAAGACATCGTTGAGTTTGTTGCTAGATGTCTAACATGCCAGCAGATTAAGATTGAGCATCAGAAGCCGGAAGGTATGCTTTGACCATTATCGATTCCTATGTGGAAATGGGAGCATGTTACTATGGATTTTATTATGGGATTACCACGAACCCGGAAGGGATATGATGCTATTTGGGTGATAGTCGACAGATTGACTAAGTCTGCTCATTTCTTAGCCATGAGATCTACAGATTCAGTTAGTACCTTGGCCGATTTGTATGTCAGGGAGATAGTGAGGTTACTTGGTGTTCCAGTAAGTATTACCTCTGATAGGGATTCCCGATTCACCTCTCATTTCTGGGAGAGATTTCAGGAGGCTATGGGATCCCAACTGAGTTTTAGCACTGCTTTTCATCCACAAACTGATGGGCAGTCCGAGCGTACGATACAGACGCTCGAGGATATGTTGAGAGCGTATGCATTGGATTTTAGAGGTTCATGGGATGATCACTTACCCCTGGTAGAGTTTGCTTATAATAATAATTTTCATACGAGTATCGGCATGGCACCATATGAGGCCTTGTAAGGCAGACGATGCAGATCCCCGATAGCATGGGAAGAAGTGGGTGACCATAAACTACTAGCTCCCGATTTGGTCGAGCAGGCTTCTCGTGATGTACAAATGATTTATGAGAGGCTTAGAACGGCTAAGAGTCGGCAGAAGAGTTATGCAGATACTAGACGCCGACCATTAGAGTTTGTGGCGGGTGATTATGTGTTTTTAAAGATCTCACCGTCCAAAGGTATAATGAGATTCGGGAAGAGAGGAAAGTTGAGTCCCCGATACATTGGGCCTTATGAGATCTTAGATCGGGTGGGAGATGTGGCATATCGGTTAGCACTACCACCAGAGTTGTCAGGAGTGCATAACGTATTCCATGTCTCGATGTTGAGAAAGTACCATCCAGATCCTTCTCACGTGATTCGACATGAGCCACTAGAGTTCAGAGAGGACATGAGTCACGTTGAGAAACCGGTACGGATCCTGGATATAAAGGATAAGGTATTGCGATCTAAGACAATCACTTTGGTTAAAGTGCTCTGGCAGTATCATAACGAAGAGAAGGCTACTTAGGAGTTAGAGAGCCTTATGAGTGAGAAGTACCCAGAGCTTTTTCAGTAATAGATCCGAGTTAAATTTGGAGGACCAAATTTCTTAAGGTGGGGAGAAATGTAAGACCCGAATTTTATTATACTATATACCATATTTGTACATGATTGATAGTGGAAATTAATTCTTTTAGTAAAATTAAAGAATCGTTGAATGTGAATTTCCACTTTGCATTTTAATTCATGATATATAGTATGGTCGATAAAAAGGAAGAAAAACAAATATCAATTGTAACAAGGATATATGGGACTTAATTTTGATAAAAGGTCAAGATAGTATATATAAGGTATGAAAGCATTAAATGAAAGCGTGAAAGGGACTAATGGCAATAGGACAAACAAGGGCCAACTGAATTCTGGTGTTGAGAAATTCTTCAAGAAGTAATATACTACAAGACAAAAGAAAAGAATAAGATGAAAGTCAATGATAGTGGCTAGAAGATGCTTGGCGTGGAGAGGAAGATGCATGGCGTGAGAGGAAGAGAGAGAAAAGTCAAGATAAGTGGACTACACGCCACCTTGCTTGTTGAATAAATTGGGTGAGACATTTAATGGCCAAGGGGAGCAAGTCAATAATAGTGGCTGCTGGAAGTGGCGTGGAGGAGAAGGAGAAGAGAAAAGAGGAAAAAAATTAATCAAAAATGTGTAGAGAATTCTTTCCATAGCCGTACCAATTGCTGCAGTTTTTCCACAAGCTTTTAATGCATGGACGACGTGAAGAAATGAAAGAAAATGGGATAAGGACAGGGGGTGTTTTTAGTGGAATTGAAGGGCTATATAAGGAGGAAGACATGAGAAAAAAACCCACTTAGCCAAATTCATTTCCTGCAGTATTCTTCTCGCCTATTCTGTTGCTCTGCAATTTTATCCTTCTTTCCTTCATTTTCTCATATAAGAGCCATGGAAATTCATCCTTTAGTTAGCCAAACTTGTCCTGCAGTGTTGAAGAACTAAGGAACAAAAGAAGTAAAGTTAAGTGAGGCAGAAAAGCACTCTGTTCGGGAAGTGCAACTAAGTTAAGGTGAGTTCCATATTTCTATGGTTCTCTTGATATTGGATGCTAGATATCTATGTTTTACAACATGATAAACATAGATATAGCCGGGTTGAGTTAAATATTGTGGAAGATATAAGAAATTAGATGGAAAAATAACCAAGAATGAGTAAAGAAACACTATGGGCGAACAGAATCTGTTTGCCAAATAGGTGAGTACCCGCCCAAAAATTTAGGCGAGCTCAAGAGATGCATGAGCTGGCGACAAGTATGTTCGCCAACTCCTTGGATAATGAGACAGTCCCGAAAGGGCGAGGGTGAGTGGCGAACTAAAATTTAAGAAGCATGGCGAGTTGAATGAAGAAGGCGAGCTCCCATGTTGGGCGGACTCCCATGAGTAACCAACAAATGAATGGCGAGCTCTGTTGGGCGAATGGCGAGCTCAATCTCGCCAAAGTGTCATAAGTATAGGGAAGAAATATAAATAATTTTAGAAAATATTCGAAAAAGAAATATTAATAGTTTTAAATGAATTATTTTGCAGACGAGAATTGTGAACGGCGAGCAGGAAGCAAGGCTTCGGTAGATCAGGTAAGGGAGTTGTGTGTGAAAAGAATGCATGTCCTATGGAGTTAAATTTATGAAATTATTGAGAAATGGTTTTGTTTTTGACATGCATTATTATGAAAAATCGTGTGCTTGGGCGAACTGATAAAACGGTGGGCGAGCTTACTTTTATTATATTTGATACCTTGGGCGAGTAGCCTTGTTTTAAAAAGAATGTCGAGTGGACCAATTTGGCGAACCCCTATTATGGTGTTTTGGGGCGGGCGACCTTTTTTTGCATGGATGGGCGAGTCGACCAGGACAATGCCAGAAGGGGCGAGCCTTGAGGGCGAGCCAAGTCAAGTTGTTTTAAAAGATGTGTATTGGCGGGCGAATACTTGTTCGCCGTACCTCTCATCGTAAAATAAATAAATAAATAAATAAAAATAATAAAATAATAAAGATTTTCCTTTTTATTTGAAAAAGGTTGACCTGGGCGAGTTGACCTGGGTGAGTTGACTTAGGCGAGTTGACTAGTGAGTTGACTTTAGGAGAGTTGACCATGGGCAAGTTGACCATGGGCGAGCCAGTTTAAACCCGTGCCTTCCTCACACGGAAGTTGGTGAGATTGCGGGCTGTTGTTACGATTTTATAAAACCTTTTGGAAAATAAATACTTAAAAGGTGTTTTATGAGATATTGAATTGATTTTGAGACTTTAGGCCCCTAGTTTCATGCATTATTATGAGTTATAAGGCTGATGGACCCGCCAAGTCATCAGCGGTCTCGAGGTCACTTGGTCTCGAGGTCACTTGGCAAGTGAACCCCGAGAACCACCCATAGATTGTGGCCATAGATCTACTGTGTCCCTGTTGGGATGATTATTCCGTTCTCACAAGGGGGAGGGGGAACGATGAGAGCATGATTTATTCATAGGGTGATGCCTAGTCTCAACCTATTGATTTTTGTTTACTAAGAGGATTCGTTGAATCCTATTTACTGTTTATTACTTGATATTGTAAAATGTTAGCCTGTGAATTAAATTTGAAAAAGTGTTTACGATATCCATCATTTTCTCAAATGGGTTTACTGTTAAGGAAAGCAAGTGTTTTGGGAGATATGGTTTGATTTGTATAAAGCAGCATACATCTTCTTTACTGAGCATATTATCGCTCACCCCCTTATTTTCCACTCCACAGATTATCGATCTTGGATTAAGAGAATTAGTCTCCAAGGATTATCGACTGCTAAAGTCAGCAGTTATTCGATATTGAAGGTACATCATATTCTTTTATATATTTAGTGAAATTATACAGTACTACTTTAAATAGAGGGAATGTATATACATCTTAAGGAATTAATATAATAATTCTTGTAAAGGTGTTAAGAGTTGTTAAGCATCACAGACAGACCAACCGGTAAGTAAGTGGAGTTTATAAGTAAATATTAGTTATATAGTGGATTTGGGATGTTACATAATCGAATTTGGAAAAGCTCTTTCTCACTTAGAAATTTCTGAAAAATTGCACACTCACAAAATTTAAGAATTTCATCATTGGAAGAATTCTCAAAATTTTTTTATCATTTATTATTATCTTTTGTTATTTTTGTTATTCCTATACCTAGTCTTATATATTGTTCACATTCTTATTATTTAATATTAGTATATTTGAAGATAAATGAAAACTATTTTAGTATTGAAATTATTTTCCTAAATCCACTAATACTCTGATTGGATTTTGAAAAATTATTTCTCACCTAAGAGTTTCTTGACTAATGCACGCTCGCAACACCTAAGAATTTTATCATTCGTAGAATTCTCATTTTATTCAAAGAATTTATTTTATTATTATTTATCATTATTTTTTATTGAATTTATAGTTTTTAGAAATAAAAGAAAAGTGAAGAAGCGCTACATGTGTGTTGTGTAACAAAAAAATTCATGTATGGTTGAAAGACAAGTTTTACAGGACAGTTGTTATACAAACATTACTTTATGACAGTGAATGTTAGGCAACTAGAAGACTGCATACACAGAATTTGAATATAACAAAAATGTGACTGCTGCGATAAATGTGTGTATACACGAGGAAAAATAGAATGAAAAATGAGAACATTGGCAAAACGGTTCGAATGGCACTTATCAAAGAAAAGACAAGTGAAATTCGTTTACATTAGTTTGGACACATACGATGTAGATCTACGGATGTGCCCATTAGAAAAGTAAAGGTTATGAAATGATGTAAAAAAGGTCAAGACTAAGGGAAAACCAAAGAAATTTTGAAAAAAATAATCTGGAAATATATGGCAAAACAAGAATTAGAAGAACACATTGTTATGGATAGGAATGAGTGAACGAAGAGAATTTATGCTGACGACTTAACGTGAGATCATATATTGGTTCATATAGCCTACTCTAGTATGAGGATATAGGCTTTGATGATAATGAAACAAAAATTTTCTTGTATTAAAATTATTTCTCTAAATCCCCCATCAATTTGATTGAACTTAAAAAAATTATTTCTTACATAAGAATCTCTCAAATATTACACACTTGTAACATCCATTACAGCAAAATGTACTTTTAGCGGCGGTTTTTTCGTTTTTTAGCAGCATTTATAAATGCCGCTAAACTACTGCGGCAATAGCAAAAACGCCGCAAAAAAACGTCGGCTTTTCTAATGTCGGGAAAAATAGCGGCGTTTTTCATAAAAATGCCGCTAAGTTTGAGGCAGTTTAATACAAGTTAGCGGCGTTATAATCGCCACAAGTTAGCGGCGTTTTCCTTTAAACCGCCACGAATTTAGCAGCGTTTTCTTTGTAAAACGCTGCTATCTAGAAACTTAGCGGTGTTTTTGTTATAAAACGCCGCTAAGTTAGGCTTTTTTATATAGATTTTATAATTTTAATTATATAATTAGATTTTATATTTTTTGTAGTTCTTTTCCTCCACATTCACGTGGACCATTAATGGTTCTTATCGTTGCTCCGAATTAGCTGACCACAGGGTGGACGTCGGACAGCATTCATCCAGTACTACAGTGCAATCTTAAATGAGACTACAGGATCAGTGGCCACCATTTCCGGATTGTTCAATAAGTTCAGCCCGAGCGCATTTCCTGCTTTCCCATAATTAATGTTCCCTGTAAGCTGAATGGGTCCACGACCATAGTAGGACTTCCCTGGGGAACATGGAAACTTTGAACTGTTCTCACAGTAGCTGTTGCTCTTGTCACCTTTGTTTCAATTACAACTTTGAAGAAGCCCATTTCTTGAGCAAAACGAACAGCTTCACTATCTTATTTTTTTTCTTTCCTAGTTGCTGCTAACATACCACAACAAAGGGAAGACCGGACCACTCGTAGCTCAGGTCAAGTACAGCAATAACCAAAAGCCATATTCTTCTCTGATATTCATCTTGACAACTATTACAAGACACACTTGAAAAGAATCTAATGAAATAAACTAATAAGCATGTCATCAACAAACAATCTGAAAAGCAATCAAGAAGAACAAATTAAGAAATTCAATAAAACGTGTATGAATTGTCTCAAAACAAAACTTCCCAACAATGGGAAATCTCAGGAACCTCAAACTAATGTATTAGAGAATCTAAGTAATACACATGCTCAGTGAATGAAATATCTTCCACCAAGCAAAACACAAACAAGAAAAAGTTATATATACAAACCCAGAATTTCCAAGCATTTATCCAACTTGTCAATCATTTTCTCCATGAACTAGAAAAAGTTATATATACAAACCCAGTCATTAATTGTTTAGTTGAACCATTCGTGAGGAGTCACCACCAGTAACACCTGTGACTAGCCTTTACAGATGAACAGCTGAGAAGGAATAGGCATGTCAAATACTACATGGAAAAGAACAAAGCATTCCCTAATCCTTTCAGTACTTTTCAACAAAACCAACTACAGCAGCATAATATAGGTAAGCGTTCCCTAATCCTTATGTAACCTTTCTCTCCCCATTCAGGTCCCCAGGAGTTCTTCACTATCCAGTACTTGGTTCCATCAAGAGTTGTTCCATAGCCCACAGCTGCAACTCCATGATTCAGCTCAGTGCCACATTCCCAAGTAAATACACCCTGCAGTCAAATTTAGAGAAAAATTGAGAAATAATCTTTCTCTTGCTCTTGAACACAGGTGATCTGGGCTGATAAATCTTTCAAATGTCCAAGTAATATTAGTAAATCATCCAATCCGGGGATGTTCCTGAAATAAATTATGCCAAGGGTTAACTTGTCTGGGTCAGCTTTGCTAGTACCTTTACTGGAAATGTGGTCATAGAGTATGAATAGGTTTTGGCCTTAGTATGTCCATTTCAAACCCTATGCAAGCTTCTCTTATAAAATAGTTGGAGGTAGAAAGATTTAGTTTTTTTTTCCTTATCAGATTGATTCGAAAGTTTACCTCTGAGTAGAACTGGAAATCCGTACCCCCAGCATCAATGGCTACTGATACTGGCTGGTTTGCAACTGCTTTAAGCAGAGCACCCTCATCGTTAGCAGGCACATTCTCATGCCCATCGATGGAAACTACTGGAGAATTCAACTGCATAACCACCCAATGGATTCGCATGAATTCATTTAAACGAAGCTTTATGAAGTATAAACTGTACTTAATTCAAAAATTAAAGGTATTATGTGATATTATGTAACCTTGGAAACGTCACAACTTCCATCTTCAGCTTCATAAGGGTAAATGGACTCTGTAGTGATCCCACCTTTCTTCTTGATGAAATCAAATGCTAAGTCCATCAACCCTCCATTGCATCCTTGATTTTCTTCAGTGTCACAATCTACCAACTCTTGCTCAGACAGGGATACTAATTTATTCGTCTTAATTTGATTAATACCCTCAACTACTACAACAGTTGAAAATGCCCAGCAGCTACCTATTCAAATTAAATACCAATCAAGCTCAGAATTAGACCACACGTAACTGAAACATATGTCTTGCAATAAGAACAGGGGTTAACATCAACCACCTTGATTGACATTAACAGCAAAAGAAAATGTATCCTTACCACAATGGCCTTGATCCTTAACGGCAGTAACAGCACCTTTCTTCCTCCAATCAACTGACGCCGGTACACTGTCTGCATTCTCATACCTGAAGCTCCTAGTTCCCCGGGTTGTCCCTTAGAACATCCTATGATGCTTGATCTTCGAGCCAGCATAAGTGTTCCAAAATTCATGGTTTGTCATGTCTGCAAACCTGTTCAGCTTCAACTTATATGGTTTGTCCTCGCTGTTAGTGTTGTGCACATGCATGACATTCTGCTTAAACACATTGAACCGCTTGTGCTTCTCGTCAAGGCTCCTCAAAACCGTGTGATGGCTTCTCCACCTCTTGTACAAATCTCACAGACTCTCCTCCGATGCCAAATCCTTCTCATGGAAATCGAAGCCCTAAGCCGTTCTGACAACCAGAGCCACTGAAAGCACAACCAGAACCAGAACAAGAACACTAATTCTCCTCATTTTCAGTTAGAATTCAACACCACCAAGTTATGGGAATTCAGAGGACTTAACTATTGGTTTATATAGAAGGGATGGGAGAAAAACGATTGAATAGAAGATAGCAATCAACTAGAACAAAACAAACGATAATAAATGACGAAGTTACAGGTTTTATAAAATAACGGTAAATCAAATTTCTTCATGAAAGTTCAATCAACACAAGGCAAAAGTTTTTGTGCATAAACTAAACAAGATCAATGCCAAAAAGACTTCAAACATAATTTACATCAAACAGCAAAATGAGATTTTGGGTTTGGGAGCTGGATTGCTGCTCTCGTTAGCCTCATCAAATTTTTTATGAACAGGTCTTCCATATGGATCATGTTCATATCTTTACTTTATAAATACGTTAATGTTGAATGTTACACCTGATAGAATTACAATACCCAAAAGTTAATTTGGCACAAAAAAAAAATCAAATTAGATCAAGAGAAAACACACACCTTGTATAGACTTGAATAATAGACACATTGTCTTGTGCCAACCAAGAATATCGGTATCCACTAGCAAAAGACATTTCTGTAGGAAAATTGTGCAGCTTTTTAAGTCAATATCAACGGAGAAAAGAAGGGGAAGCTGAAGAAATTTGTATTTTAGTTACCATCATAGGTTTTGATGTTGGTTTTGGAAGATGAATTCCATAGTTTATTTGATGAGTAAGAACATGTGTTTTTGCTTTTGCTAGCAACTTTAGCAGTATTTCTTTGTCAACTTTACCAGAAACATGAGCAAACTTTGTTTGTGCATCAATGGAGTAAGATACATCTGATAAAAAAAATAACACCCAATTTTTGTTGGCACCAGAAAAGGAACTAAATAAACAAAAATAGAGAGGAAGATTTTAAAAGAGACAAAAACCTTGGATAGACTTGAATAATTTAATCATTGTTATGTGCCAGCCAGGAACATCAGTATCCAATTCCAAAACACAAGTCTACAGGAAAATTGATATGATTAACATGTTTGAAAGGCAATTAATAATGAAGAAAGAAACATAAATTCAATAAAGAAGTAGTTTAATTACCATGCCTGAAGTTTCAAGTTCATAGGCTAAAACTACTGAGTACCGTACAGTTCATGTTTTTGACCAAAAAGAGAAAAAGGAAAGTTCCTAGCTAAAATACCACTTGACAAAGATGTCAAGCTATCATGTTTAAAGATCCTTACCTTTAGGTTTTTGCAGCCATAAGATACAATTACTTCACTAGGCGTCGTAAACTTTATCTATTGCATCAATTAGTCATTTAAGCTCCTTAAAAAATTGAAATTAAAAATTAAAAAACCATTGACTTAAGGCAATTGATTCAATCATTCTACAAGGTTGTGCAAATAAAAAAATGTATTGAACATAAACATCATCACTGCATAAAAACCGACAACGAAAAATCATATCATCAAGTCAACAACTAAAAACAATATGCGAACAATAAAAAAACCAAAGTTTTTCAACAATAGAACAATCATATCCAGCACCAAAATGATTCTGCAAGACAGAGCAAGAACAGGGAAAAAGATGAAGGAGAGAATAATAGAAGTATCGGAATTGGAGAAATTAAATCAGTGGAGACTGCAGAAAAAACCAGGGATTGGGATTTGGCTTTGGGGAGAGAGAAAGGGATTGAGGCCACTGGATTGATCAATTAAGCCTATAGCAACATATATAAATTAGCAAATCATTAAATTAGTAAATGAAATTATAACAACGGATGATTGAGAAATTAAAAAAAAATACCTACATTTAGAAAAAACATTGCAGTAGCAGAGGATGATGATACACGCCAAAAATGAAGAAGTTCAACAAGATAAT
Organism: Heritiera littoralis; assembly: GCA_031772115.1. Lineage (NCBI taxonomy): Eukaryota > Viridiplantae > Streptophyta > Magnoliopsida > Malvales > Malvaceae > Heritiera > Heritiera littoralis. The sequence continues at coordinate 2,147,077 of JAPDPK010000064.1, forward strand.
CTTTAGCTACTCAATATATAATTTGTAAAAACTGAGTATTGTGGATACAAGAAATATCAAGAACAGAATTTACACTCCTTCTCGTCTCCCTCTCTTCTTCCTCTGCTCTTCCTCTTCCTCTTCCTCTTTCTCTCTTTTCTTCAATAATTTCTGAAGCATTTTGGTTCGGCTTGCATCAGATGATTGAGAAAATGACATATAAAATCAGATAATAAAGCAAATGAAGGTATTAAAATGCAAATTTTTTTAACCTTGAATCGATGAGAATTGAAGAATCTCATCCCAACGCTTCTAAAGCTCAAAAGCTTGAAGGCCTGGAAAGAGAATCGGAGACTGAAATATGAGAGAATAAAAAAAAATGAACAGCATTGTAAAAATTGAAGAGAGAATCGGGAAAATCTGGGTTTAGGGTGTCTATGAGAGGAGTGGTTTTGACCGAGATGTTTAAGAAACTTTTTTTATCGAATTTTTTATTGGATTTTTTTTATCAAAATACATTTGATTTATGTTTATTATATATATATATATATATGTAATTTTAACATAGAGGCGTTTATTTTAAAAAACGCCGTTAGTTAATTTTTTTAAATAAAATATATATTTAAAAAAATTAAAATAAATATTTTTATAATTTACTTTATTCTAAAATATAGCGGCGTTTATAAGAGAAAAACGCCGCTATCTGATCAATTTAGCGGCGTTTACCTATATAAACGTCATTATTGGTTAAATTTCACGGCGTTTTAATTGAAAAACGCTGTGAATGAATTTAAAAGTGGCTTTTAGCGGCGTTTTTTAAAAAATACCTCTAAAAATGTGTCGCTAAAAACCCGTTTTCCCGTAGTGATATGAGGGAATTTTATAATCGGTTGAATCTCCTTTCTTCCAAGTTTAATCATATGAAAATATTTTTAATCATTAAACCATTATTGCAATTATTATTTTAAAACCCTTTATAATTATTAAATTATTTTACAACCATCATTCAATCATTTCAATTATAATTCAATATTTATTAATTTAATGAATGCATAAGAAAGCCTAATTACGTTTACAGATAAGTAAGAATGAATAAATATAAAATAAATACGTAATCAATAAAATAATCAATTGAGTAAGTAAAGCGTTATATAAAAAAATAAATAAATGCCATACCTTATCCACACGTCCTCTACTGTAAGCTTGGAATAAAGCTAGCCCAAACCTTGGCCTCCTTCAACTTGCCAGCGTCCTCTGGTATTGGACTGATTTCGATCACTTCTACCGGGTTCGGCTTAGCATCCGGTTTCTTTAGACCGGGCTTTGGTGTAGCAACAGCTCTCTATAGCAACCACTCATCTTCCATGCAGCAGCAACTTTTTAGCAACTTGTAGCAGTAGCGGCTTGCAATAGAAACAAGGAGCCCAAACAGAGATGCAGCAGCAGAGACTTCTCTACCGAGTAGCAGTTTTGTACCCGGATTTGGCAGCAGCAATCCTTGTCAGCAGCTTCCAAGAACAGTAGCCTTCCTCTCCACTGTAGCCGATCGCCTTCTCGTCTCAAATCTTCTGCAGAAATCTAGTAAAAATCTCGCTTCAGGTACCGCGCTACTGTTGCCGTTCGGCACTGCTGTTTCGTTGGATAACCGGTGCTCCTCCGAATTGCGTAGAAGACACTCCTCAAGCTTTAAAACGCCAAAACTCTTAATCTTTGTTTTTCTTTTTTTTTTTTTTAATTTCCTACTCTCCAATTTTCTAAAATTTTGTTTGCCTTATTTTTCAATTGGAGTGTAATTCATGGTATTTATAAGCCTTCAAGTGATAGTGACGAGGTTCAAATTCAAAGATCAAATCACTTTGAGCTAATCATGCACTTGATCCATTCCTTTGTTCAAATTCAAATTGCATCCTTAACTTGAATGATTTTACATTTTTATTCTTTTTTAATTTTCAATTTTTATCTTAAATTTTATCATGAGTTGAAATTCTAATTTATTTTAAATTAAAAAAAATTTTACATTATTTTTATATTATTAATTTTCAAACTTTAACTAAAAAATGAAAATTTAATGTGGACCTCAAACAAGAATTTAAGCCTAACTTCAAATCAAGAATTATTTTCAATTGGATATTAAATTTTCAACCTAATCAAAACCTTGAAATCAATTTGGACGTTATAATCCAACAAACTCACTTCGCCTGATATACTTGAAAAATCTAGCAAGTCCAGTAAATTGGACAAACATGGACAAAATATGGTGTCTACAAAAGATACTTCAACTATTAGGAAAAATATTTCAAACAATACATTTGATTCAAATTATTTTTCTACAATGAGCATAGTGTTGTAGCTCTCTCCTCTACTAGTTCCTTATTATACATTCTCTTCCCACAAATAATTAATAGCAGTATCTTTTCATCTGCCATTTTACTCGAAGGGTTTGATTGTCAAATAAATAGACCATCTTCTTAATGGTAATGCATGTATTATACTAGGAAGCTACTGATCGTAATTTATATTATGACATTGTCTATGTACATCTAATTGGTTTTATAAATACAACATTTTGTTTAACGGTTTCTTGTCTTGTCGGTTTGTAAAAATTAGGGATGAGCAATTTAAAGTGATGCAGACTAGGATATTAAAAGATCCAAACCTTTATTTGTCACGCTCGATCTTTCTTAATATCTTACGGAAGCCTAAATTGCGGAATTAATTTTTTTTTCTTATATCACTATCCATTTGTAGGTGAACATGTAGGCCAATCTCAATTTCATATAACTCCCTTGATATATCTAGGCACATCTACCAACATACATAATGCCAATTCAACAAGTATATTGATCGTCATATTCCAATAATACATAATCTAGCTTACATCCCAGACTCATCACATAAGTATATATATGTACAATCAAAAGAATTCCAATACACTGTGCCATCATCCGTCTATATCTATACAAACCGCTGGGAGCCATATACCTTAGACTGTGCAGGGAAGTCCACTCTCAAGAAGCTTCCCAAGCCAAAAAGAACAGTCGTTGTATCGATCACTCTGAAAAGGAGGGGAAAGAAGAGGGGAGTGAGTCGTAAACTCAGTAAGTAACAACAATAAGCAACTAAATTTTACCAAGCATCCCTCATTTATGAAAGCTAATTCAAATCACTTTCAAATAAATCAAATAATTATGCTGCATCAAACTTAAAACACAATATGGAAACTCAATAGCAAATCATAGTCAAATATGGAGTTCCATCATTAGACTAGAAGTCTTAATATCAAAACATACTTAAATTATGCAGTGAAACCAATAAAACAAACCATAGTACCAAGAGAGTTCACAGAGTATCAACCGATGCTACTTAGAGCGAACAAACCCACGTTAGCTAACCGTAGCCAAACTCCCATAAAAGGCGCTGCCTATGCATAGACCAATCAAACCCCGGCTCATTGCGCATATGAAACCAGGACCTATCCAAACGTAATATACGGGACAAGCCAAATGTCTCCGAGGCTCATGCTCGAGAAACAGTGCTTTAAGTCAATCAAATGTGTCTACAAAGTTCTCAAGGTACAGTGCCCTGAGGTCTCAATACCTCGGGTCTAAAATAGATATCCGGTAGTCTTAAAACAAATTTCATTCTTCCCTGACCTCATAGCAATCTTTGGAGTTTATAAGGAAGTAATTCAACAAACAAGGCTCACAAGGCATTTAAAAGCATTAACAAGGTTACAACACAAGGTATAAAATCATATTAAATCAGAATTTAATTTGAACCTTTAAAACATTTAAAATATTTCTTATGTATATAAATACGCGCAAACAGTACATTTCTTGCGAGCCCATCACCTGTTTACAAACCATTTCTAGTAAAGCAAACTCAACAGTCAAGGGAAGACATCTCATATGCAGCATTCATTTGGTTTCAATTGCCAAATTCCAAGAGTTTATAGCATTAAGCAAATTGGATGCAAGTAGTCGCTTAGGGTTACTTACAGTACTTCCTTAGCTTCTGAATCAGTTCTCCCTCGCCTAACAAGTCTTGGAGTATTGATTGATTTCAGGTCTATCTCAGTCCTTAGGACAACCCTCTACATAACAAATGGTAGATTGAATCAATCTCTATACATCCATCGATCTTAGTATTTCCAATCATAAGCTAACATTAAGCATTATATAATTCAACAAGAACAAAGCTTGGCTGTGTTTCCAGAGTTATTCAAACGTTACTAGCACCATTTATTGCCTTTTCATTCGTTTGAACTACTTACGACCCATTTGGTCCATTTATATTCTTTAAGTTTTTGGACCTTATGGCATTGTGCTAGACTTAAGTACAATTTCCAGAACTTAATTATCAAACCGTAATTTTTATATTACTTCTAACTCAAATCCCTATTTAGACATATAAGGCTCATTTCCTAATTCATTTTGTGGCATTTTCCATCAATTTTTAGACCTTGGTCCAAATCTGGCATAGTAGGCAAGAAATTTCCTGACCTGTGTACAGTAAAATGCTTACTGCCAACTATAGGGATATGAGATCTGTACAAACTCAATACCATGTCAATCATGACTCATTTATCTTTCTGAACATGTAAAGTTTGCAGTCATATTTGATCTGGGAAATTTTCTATGAACATTTGAAGTTTACATTAAAAATCTGTCCCCATCAGTGAGTATCCTGCATGCATTCATACATATCTTAAGCCATAAAGTTTCAAATCTGGAAATTCCAAAACTAGATGAAAGTTAACTCATTTCCCTATTTAGAAATGTAAGATTCATAATTTAACTCCTCCTATATCAATACCAGAAATTTTCCAAAGTTTCAGTATGTACAGTAGTCTCCTGACACAGTAAACACTGACCAATATGCACAAACTGTCTCATATCTGGTTATAGGAGTATCCAAATGATGCAAACCCAGAACCATCATGTTCCTAACTTAATTATCCTTTCTAGACATTTAAGGCTTGCACCCTAATTCAATTTAGGCCATTTGCTATGATTTTCCAAAGTTTCAGTATGTACAGTAGTCTCCTTACACAGTAAACACTGACCAATATGCACAAACTGTCTCATATCTGGTTATAGGAGTATCCAAATGGTGCAAACCCAGAACCATCATGTTCCTAACTTAATTATCCTTTCTAGACATGTAAGGCTTGCACCCTAATTCAATTTAGGCCATTTGCTATGATTTTCCAAAGTCCGGACTGTGATTCACGTTTCTGGACAGAACACCCTGCACTCATTTGTGCATAACTCAAGCTACAGAAGTCCAATTCAAGAAATTCCAAAACTGACTTTCTTGTAACTTAAAGGGCCATAATTCATAATTTTTTCAGATTTTTTCTCCATACAGAACTAGTAAACTGCTGTTTTAAATTTTCCAGCCAGACAGAACAGCAAATTTCAGATTCACACCAAGTCAAAATTTCAGTTTATCTTTATCTAACCATAGCCATTTAAATTTAGCTCATCACAACATCATTTTCATGCATAATAATCAATCATTATAGGGTTAGAACCTTACCACCTTTAATTAGATGCACAAACAGAATCTGTTGGAGCCATTTCAAACCATTTCTCCTAGCTTGTTTGCTGTCACACCTATACACATCAATGCCAATCCAATAAACACATTTGCATTCTATTTCCATAGATTAATTCCAGCATAAACACATCAACTCACCTCAATTTACTACCTTTCTTATTTGCCCTGAAATCCCAATCTAAATCTGCTATAGTTTGGGTTTCAACTCCTCACTTCTTCAATCACCAATGGGCAGCTCTTCTCACTTCTTCTCCTTCACTTCCAATGCCCTAATCTTGTTGAACCCAAGCTCCCATTCCATCCATGGCTCACGATTCTTTGACCAGCTCTAGCATGAAACTTGCTCCTTCATTTTCGTTGTGGCCTCCTTCACAATGTAATTCTTAAATCAGTTTGGGTGGCTGGATGAAATGGAAGAGGGTTTGAAGAAGATTCCTAAATCTTGGCCGGACTTGAGGGAGGAGGAAGATGGGTTATTCTTGCTAGGGTTGTCGACACTTTACTGGAGAAGTTTACTCTTCTTAGTTTCGGTTTGGGGAGGGAAAACAGAAGAAAAAACGTGGCTGCCAATTTTTCCAGCCTTTAACTTATGTTTTCCAGCCTTTTAGTCTTAGATCTCCAGCCCTTGATTTAATTGGCAACCCCTTACTTTTATTTTCAACCCTTGATTATTTGGCAGCCCTTTCCTCTTGTATTTCCAGCCTATTTATGTTGTATTTCTAGCCCTTTTTCATCACCTTTTAATAACCCAATTTAACATTAATGGATTGGTAGATGAATAACTATTGTTTCAAGCAACAATAATGTCTCTATAATTTTTGATTTCCCCATATTATTATATATATATATATATATATATATATATATATATATATATATATATACATATACACATATATATATACTTAAATCCCTTTTAGTATATCTCTACCTATTTAATTTATTTACTACTTCATATCTTAGTACCTACATACTCACATTTACGTATCCATCGCTTCTTGACCAAGATGGCCCGGACATTCTCAACTTCCATAATCTGTTCAAATTCCAAAATAACCTCAAGTCAGTCAAAATTTACTCTAGTATACTTACGATAGATATCGAAATTAAGGGTTATTACATTATTTTTTACGGAAGTTGATTTTATGCAAAAAAAAATTTGAATGACTTCAAGAAAGTTAAATCTTAATCCCTCACATGAACACACACACACGCACTCTCACTCTCTCTATATATATACATTATATATATGTGTGTGTATATATGTATATATATGTGTGTCTATATATATATACATATATATATACACACACACACACATATATATATATATACATATATATATATATATACACACACATATATATATATATAGCAATGGAACTGGCTGGGAGGTTTCAATTTGAGTTATTTCGGTTTCGGGTATAATCCGGTTTGATTATTTTTTGTTTCGGTCTGGTTTTAATCGGGGTGGGCTTAGTAGGTTTAGTCAAATTATTTTCAAATACATACACACACACACACACACACACACACACACACACACACACACACACACACATATATATATACAGCAATGGAACCGGCTCGGGAGGTTTCAATTTGAGTTATTTCAGTTTCGGGTATAATCCGGTTTGATTATTTTTTGTTTCGGTTTGGTTTTAATCGGGGTGGGCTTAGCAGGTTTAGTCAAATTATTTTCAAATTTTATAAGTTATAAATATTTTTATAATTTTGAATGAATTATTACATTCATTTAATTTTATATAGTTAAATAAAAATATAATAGAAATACTAAATTAAAGTTAAAATTTAATAAATATTTATATAAATATAAATTTTTACATTTTAATGTTTTTATTACTTGACAATAATTATTTTTTTTAATTTCCTGCAATATTCACATTTATTATAAAATATATAATTATATATATAATAATTATATAAAAATTTATGTTTTAAGTGAGCCAAATATATATATATATATATATATATATATATATATATATAGAGAGAGAGAGAGAGAGAGAGAGAGAGAGAGAGAGAGTAAAACTAAAAGAAAGTGAAAATCCGAAAGTATTAGTTATACAAATATATAATTAACAAATTATAAATAAATCATACTAAACAATTAAACATTTATATAAATAGCTTTATACTCTTAACAATGACTTATTAGATTATTGTATTTTTTTGGGTCAACACTAAGCCATTGGAATTTGGATACTCTTAGTTCAATAAATTTCTTTTTTTTTACTTTGTTTTATTAACTTTTTTATAATTATATTATATTTTTAATAAAATTTTAAATTTTTAAGAATTTTTTTACATTTATTTTGTCTTTTAAATACTAACATAATTAGTAATTAAATTAAATCTAACCGTATAACTAGTTAACTAATTGTTCCATTATAATGTTGAATAAAATTATAATGTGCATTAAAAAAATACGTAATATTATGAATAATTGGTTAACTAATTACCTTAATTTTATATTCATTTTGTTTTCGGTTTGTACGTAAATTATAATATAACATTATTACATTAAATATAATCATACTTGTACACATTAATTAATCAAATATCTCATTAAAAATTTAGAATGTTGAATTAAATAAGTTATATACACTAATTGACATTATATTATAAATAATAACATTTGATATAATCATATCATATACAGTTATACACCAATTGAGTAATAATTTTTTCATATTCACATTAACATAATAATATTAGATATACACCAATTGATCAAATATCTAATTAAATTATTAAATAGTAGATATTACTAAGTTAATTAATATAATGCTAGTTATTTAAATATAATTAATAATAATATTAATAAAGTATAAAAACAAATTTTATTAAAATTACCACTTACACAATAATACTACTCTAGTATATTATTAAATTAAACTTTACTTTACTATTAGAATTATTATTTTTATCCACACTTTAATTTTACATTTAATAGATAATAAGTAAATTATTTTTAATAAAATACTTAATTCTATCAAAATGATACTTACACACTAAGAGATTATATAATTTATTCTTGAAAGATTATTATAATATAATATAATATAAAAATCATTATTATAAGATATCGAATTGGTTTATTCATGTATAAGATTATTATAATATAATAAATAATTAATTACCACTAGCTTAATTTATTAATGTCTTTTGTTTTAATGGTAAAATAAAATTACTACTAGTTCGATTTATAATTTTCTCTTTCAATGATGTCTAAGCTTATAAAAAAATTGTACTTGTATTGTTTAATTTAATTATCTAACTTTTTCTAATTTTAAAAACTTGAATTTTAATTTTAAGATTAGTTTTTTTTAATGTAAATTTAATATCTTTCCATGCTCGAAACTTTAAGAAAATACAGTTTAAATTTAATTTTATTAAAAATGTTCATACTGTGTTGCACAAAATATCAAATTCAAAGTTTTAAACAAATATTGAAATTATATAAATTTTTTATATATTTAATTTATTATTGTATTAACATTAAAATTTTATTATAAAATAAAAATAATAAAATGTTAAAATGATTTTTATAATAAAACCAAATGTTAAATTAATAATATATTTATTATTATAAATATAATAAGTATAATATTAAAGATTATTTTATATCATATATTATGGTGTTTTAAATTAAATTAATTTAATAATTGAATTAAAAAGATTCAATATTTATTTTGATGATAAAACATAATTGATATAATTATATAATGAATAATAATTGTTTTCAAAATTTTAAACTTTTTAATTAAAAAAGTGTATCAATTATTTATATATTTTTAAATAATAATCATATAATTATAATTTGCGTTTTTTGGGTTATAGATTTGGTTTTTTATGGGTTTCGGATCGAATCAGTTTCAGTTTCGAGTGGTATCGGGTTCGTGTTGTGTCGAGTTCTGATTTTTTCGATTTCATGCTTTTTTAGTTTTGGGTTCTTTCGGTTTTGGGTTTTTTCGATTTCGAGCTTTTTCGGTTTTAGGCTTTTTCGATTTCGAGTGACTTTTTTGGTTAATTTGAGTTGGTCCCAGTTCGGTCTCAGGCTAGTTTTTAGGCTCGAGCCAGCTTTTGCCACACACACACACACACACACACACACACACACACACACACACATATATATATATGCATACACCCAAAGGAAAATGAATCTTTTAGACTCTATTTGCTATCCATACAATGTCTCTGTGATTGTAAACCTTCTGCTCTCTAGATTATTGTACACTGGTTATATTCGGACACCCAACCAGCTCTAACAAGAACATTGTATTTAGTTAACAGTTTGGTTCACATTTTTCATATAGTTGTGCTCTTAGCTTCCCTCCATAGATGTAGACACTCTTGTCGAATCACATAAATATCTGTGTCATTTATATTTGATCTACACTGTTCACACTCTTAATAAGAGATAGGCTAATAAGCAATAGGTGGAGATTGAAAATTTGGTTAGTTCTTGGTGGAAGGTAACCAAGTAACTTTGGTCAACAACTTTCATGTGCAATATGGGGATCTCTCTAGTGGCTATGTTTAAATATTTTTTTAATTTTTATTTTTATTGAAAATTATGGCTCGTTACAATAGCAGTAAAGTTGTGGTGACCAAGGATGATATATAGTAAAAATGGAAAAAAAAGAAAGAAAAGAACTACACATTGATTTTCATTATTTGAAGATATGCCATTTTACACATTTCATCCTCTCCATCTTAGGATAGAACATGAACTCACTGATATTTGTACATTCGTGAACAACCATTGTGAAAAATACAACAGAAAAAAGATATAAAGCAGTAATACATAATTGACATCCATATAATCTGTCTCTTTACTATTTGATAACTAAAGTTTCACAAGTTCATGAATGGTTCAAACCCTTCTGCATGGGATTATGCCAATGAAACATATTTGTAGTACTCTACAAGTGCCCACAGTAGGTAAATGTTCCTATATGCTACATAGTGTAACATGCAGTATTTCTTGAAAACTCCTTATACAAAGAAAAAAAAGATATAGAGCAATAATACATAATTAGCATCCGTGTAATTTGTCTCTTCCTTGTTGTTTGGTACTAAAGTTTCACAAGTTTGTGAATGATTCAAACCCTTATGTGTGGGATTATGCCAATGAAACATGTTTGCAGTACTCTGCAAGTGCCCATAGTGGGAAAATGTTCCTATATGCTGCATAGTGTAACATACAGTTTTTCACGAAGACTCCAGTAATTTCCTGTCAACAACAACATTCAATTGTTAGATAAAATTTAGGTGTAGGAATGTAATACTTATATTTCCTAAATGCTTTAAAATAAGCATGTTGCTTAAAAAGACTACTTTAATTTCTATAGCATCTACAAAAGAGATTAATAAAGGCAGTTTCATCTTTTTTTATTTTTTTATTTTCTCATAACATTTTCAAGTAACTAACAGAAAGAATTATCACCTGTTGGGGAAAGTCACCATCTTCCAATTGAGAATTAATTATCAGTTTTGCAGCACGGTGAAGAGGTGTTGGGTCTCTTTCTGCCTATTTCAAACAAACTTTTAATTTAAAAAAAATAAAAAACCATAGGAAGAAAGATCCTGAGTCATGACAAATATATTGAGCATTACTTCACCAACAACCTTTTAAACTCACCTGTCCAGCATGAATCAAACCCATCATAGCCAACGCAGTATGCACCAAGTTTGATCTACCTTCTTCTAAAGGTACATATCTCTGCATTACCAAGGACATAGATATTAAAGAAATATTCTCATACATGAAACAAGGCAAAGGATTTTTGACACCAAAGATTTACCTTATTAGGACATGATTTGTAGCTCTCTCCCCAGCCACCATTATCTCTTTGTGTTCTAAGCAGAAATTCAACACTTTTACGCATAGCTAGACAATTCGTGTATGTTTTGCCTGCTGCTGCTAGCCCTCCAAGAGCAAACCATGAGCCATATGTGAAGCAAACACCCCAGCTTCCATACCTGTTTAAGTTTGATATAAATAATTTAGAATGCTTTGAAAAGCAATCATAACACTCCTATTTCATGAATATGAAGGGAACATACCATGAACCATTAGGCATTTGTACATTTTCAAGGTAGCGTATAGCATTTGTTATAAAATTCTCAATTTCTTTCTTCATGTGCTCAGGATACAACTTCTGAAACAAAAACAAGGCCTGGATTGCAGATGCAGTGCACTCAACATATTCATGCTCAATGACTATATCAGCAAATAATTCTGTGGGATTAAGAATCTAGAAAAAACAATGGAGAAGAAACTATCATTAATATATGAAAATTAATGAAGAGTGCAAACAAGTTTAATAATCTAAAATATTCTATGAAAAACTTAATAGATGCATTTCAATTCTTAAGCACATACTTCCAACCACTCTTGACCTCCAGCTGGCTCCCAAACAGCTAATCCTCCATTTTTGCTCTATAAGAAGTGAAGCATTGAAGCTTATATGTGGACAACTTAAAATAAGTGAAAGCTATCCATGAAAATTCAGAGTGAGCAAATTCTTACCTGTAGAGAGAGTATAACATGGACCGCATCATATAATTGTTGAGGTTCCATTTTCTCACCAACAATTTCTGGTGGCAACATTGACATTAGTAGGCAACACTGCAAAATATAGAAATATTTGTGAAGGCAAGATGAATTTATAGAATACACATATCACTTAAATATTTAATGCAATTGAATAAAGCTATAGAAATCATCTACCTTCAAGCCTTCAGCAGTGCAATCAGAAACTTGCCATCCATGATCTTGATCAGAAAAGGTCCAAGATCCCTTGGAAATATGACGATACATTTTCTTAAAGTCACCAGAAGGATTGTCCTTTACCTATTCAATTGTAAACAAAAGATAACAATTATTCTCATTGATATATAATGAACGAAAAATATTGGAAATGATTTTATGATGAAGATGCAAATATTAAACCTGAGATTTCTTGATGAAGTCATGTCCTTTTTTGAGAACAGGTCCAATTTTATCGGTGAGGTTACTAGCAAGCAAAGCTTGAATTGCAAAACTAGTATCCCACTCTTGGCTTCCAAAAGTCTGTAGTCCAATATCATGTTAGAACTTAAAAGGAATATGTAAAGGTTAATCAAAGCTTTTAGGAATTTTCATTGTTACCAACTCTATCATTATTAAATAAATAAATACAGTTAATTTGAAGAATGCATGTTTGCTAACCTGCATCTTCATTCCATCTTCAGCAACCCAAAGGAAATCAGGGATTCGAGCAAGATGTTTTTTAAAATAATCACTATTTGGATTCTCAACCCAACAGGAAAGCATGCACAACACCTACTCCATTCAATGGCCGAAGAACATTAGCAATCAAATAACCATATATATACGGATTGAAATTTCACAACCTTAATGTTCTTATTTCCTCCAATTAACTATGATTGTGATATTACCTTCTCCACACAAGCAATGGTGATGTATCTACTATTCTCATCTTCATAATGGATGTGTTTCATTACTACTTGAAGAGCCTTTTCTCTAATCAACTTGTTAAAAGGCCAATGAGTAAGTATAGGCTCGGTACATATATATAGAGTGTCCCACATCAAATCCTGAATCAGAGGATGTGGATAATAGAGATCCTCCTGTAATAACAAATTTTTTATCATTGTTTTAGGAGCTTAATTTTAGTGCAGTTCAAATGTCCTTGTAATTTGTACATAACAAAGTTAAACTTACCCGTGCACATAAATGACGTACTTTCTTCCAATTAATTTCATTGTAAGGTTGAAGATAGAGTTCTTCTCTCAAGTTTTCAATAAGAGGGGTGATTGGCCCCACAAACCTTTTGCCATATAGATATGACATAGGCAAGTACACCAAACGACAATAGCACCACATTTTAGCTGTGTATACAAAAGGTAAAAAGAATTAAGATTAATATAAAGCCCATATCCAACAGAATGTAGGAGTTTCAAAACCCAACAGTGGAAGGTGTAATCTCTGTTAGTAATTGAGGATTTTGTAATAGATGCTAGACCAATTTCAAATTAATGTCTATCAAGTTTCAATTGAATACTAATTAGATCTATTATTGTCTTTTATTGATGTGAATTAATATTATTGATACCAAAGATTTAGTGTGTAATATATTTGTACAAACACTGCAATGAAATTAATTCATGCAAACCTGGATGCATAGGAAGGAAAGAAGGAAGGATCCAAAACTCTGGGGGCATTGGGTTACTCCCAGACCAGTCAAAAACACCAAGTATCTACAGCAAAAGAACATTGTATGATAAGTAAATATTTGTGCTTAATTAATTCAATGTACTTGCTACATTTTATTTAGTTTTCTATATCCCAATGTCAACAAATTCTTGAGGTTAATTTGTAAACTATGTGCATCATACGCACTGAAAGCCAAGTCTTTCCCCAAGAGGGAATGTGAGTGACACTGCCATGGTTAAGAATCCACTTGCGGGCTCTTGCACAAGCATTGTCTTGTCCACCATCAGGTTCGACCCCAAGAATACGCATGCAAATGTAGTTAAGAGTTGTACAGAACATGGTGCTGTGACCTTCTATATGCAATCCCCACCCGCCGTCTTCATTCTGCATCACAACAAAATAATCAACTTTAAATAAATCCTTCAACAATAACAACAATAATAAAACAAATCAAGAGTGTACCTGATGGTAGTATATGTAACGAAGGATTTCTCTACGATACTCTTTAGGGAACATCGTGTTAAGGTGTCCGGTAATATACATACTGAAGACCTATAGTTTTCAGTTATTAACATTCGTGATTAGTGTTTGCATATATTGTAGCCAGTTGGTTAGCATCATCACTTTACTTGTAAGTATTAAGTAACAGTGCCATGGGGCTTGATATAGTCAAAAAGTGTAAATGGTGCTCACCAAGGGTGGAAGGAAATACAATGGACCAGCGTTTTCCGCGGGCCAATGGCCATCATTGGCTTGCAAAGCTGAGAAGAAATAGACAGCCCTCCTCAATGCAGTTGTGGCCTTGTCAAATGAAATTTGCTTACCATCCTCAATTTTCACCGTTGGTATAGTTTGCTTGAAATTCTTTTCCCTCAGAAACTGCAATATTAATTTTAAGCTAAACAAAGTCAACGAAGTCATAAATATTCATCATATGTATGGCCAAATAAAAACCAATCATCTTGTAGGAACAAGGGACAAAAAAAATAGGGCAGACCCAGCATGCAAAACCCAATCATTTTATTTTATTTTTACTATATATATGATTTTGAAAATACTTTTTCGTTCAAAATTATATAATGTATATGCATGTCTCTATTAAACATGCACCCTTGGCATCCTATGAGCAAGCCCACGAGTCCAACTAATGATTCCTAAGTGCATCGCTGCAAACGGCAGCGAACCCCTATCTGGTGGCTTGCTTCTGCTCTGCTTAGATCATCCATCACCTATTCCCTCATAATTATCATTTAAACCTATCAATTAACAAAGGGTAAATGCAATGGCATAGCCACAAATATTTGAGTGGAATCAATCGACCCCACTTAAATTTTGAAACTATATGATACATGTATGAAATTATATAATAGTATAAAAAAAGTTAATAATTTTTCTATATTGACATTACTAAAATTTGGTAACAAATGGATCAAAAAATAAATTTAATCGTACACATTTTTTTTTCATTTAATAAGTTTTTTCATTTAATAAGTTTTTTCATTACAAGTATAGATTTAACTCATGAGTGTGAAAAAAAATTAGCACGCATTTTTATTGATTTTTTTAATAATTATATTCTTAGCTTTATTTTAATTTTTCAATTTTGATTTGTTTCTTATTGAAATGATTTTTTTATTTTAATATCATCACACTTTCTTCTATATTTTTCTTTTTGATTACCTTTATGCTACATATTTATATGAGTTTGATCTAATGTATAAATAACTGGTTTTGTTGTACATAATGTAATAATTATTTTATACGTAGTTAGTTATTTGATATAGATTTGACAATTCGTGTTCATGTCATTTTAAATTATGTTCGTATCATATAAAACATGAAAATTATCCTATCAAAATTTGTATTTACATACCAAATAAATAAAATAAAATAATTTTTTTTCTTTTTCTAAATTCACATACAATTTTTGTCAAATATTAACTTGCATTACATCCGTATAATTTTGTGTCATTTTCGTATCGTGTCATCATGTCACGTTTAAGATTGGCAAGTCTAATTTGATAGTGCAAATGTAATCTTGTTATAAAAGAAAAAAAGATTATTTATAACATTGATCCACTAGCATTATTTTTAACATTTTTATTAGCATGAGAGAAAAAAAATTATGTAACACCATTAAAATAATTATTGAGATAGATTTTTATTATGAAAAAATTGTAAAAATTTTTATTTTAAAAAACAAATTTACATTATACTATGGAATTTTTTTTATTTAATTCTGTCCCTATTATATTAAATAACAAAATAATATATAAAAATATAATATTATAATATTGTCTTCACTAACATAATTTCCTGGCTATGCCACTACTTAAATGTCTGGTATTTTTTTTGGGTGCAAAAATGTCTGGTAATTTTCAATTAAAGCTCTTCTCATTCTAGAATCTAGTTATCGATTAATTCTTCAAAGTTCAAACCCAGAACTATACTGTTTAGATTTTGACAAATATACTATGTTTCAAGAAGAAAACGGAATAACAATTGAAAATCAGGTAAAACAATGAGTAAACATTTCTAAATTTGTTATTGTTGAACAATATCCAGATGGAGCAGGTACAAAAACTAGGACCCTCCAATTCCAAATCAATATTATCATATTCAGAAAGCTAGAAGGATCAAGAATCCACAAACCAAAGCCAACAACTCCACTGGTAAATTCCGGCTTGCAGCACCCAAACCTTGTCATATATTAACAAAATAATGTATATGCATGCAAATATTTTATTTTTGGGTTACATATATGCATGCAAATATACATTGTTTTATGCCAAATGCTCCTTTTCTACTATTTTGGGAAGAAAAAGAAAAGTCATCAAAAGTAACCTATTTTTATCATTATAAGCAGTAAAAATGTCCATATGTTTCGCAGCATATAACTAAAAATAAAAAATAAAAGATAAAAAATTTTTGGAGTGAAAACCAATTTGAATGAAAGAAAGAAGACGGGGAAAGGACCAAAATTCCAATCCTTAAGTGGGATATAAATATGTAAATCTTAACAAATTTTAGTGGTATCATTATACAAAATTATTAGTTAGATATAATTTGATATTTACTACCCCGCCACTCTCCCAGCTGTGTGTAAATATAGGAAAATAAACAACCACCATTATCAATGAAATATATTTGAATGACTTCGAAAAAAAAAAAGAACAAAGAACAAAGAAGAAAGAACGCAACTTTAATTTAAAAGAAGTGGAAAATGTATAAAAAAGAAAAGAAAAGAATAGTCATGAGTATGACAGCATTAATTGGAAATTAATGCTCTCGCCATTAAAGTACGTTGGGTCGCTTAGTATCGTTATTACAACTTTAATTTTCATTGCCTTACCAAAAACGGAATACAACTAACCTCCATTATCTTTTGGTTTTGAGGCATTGCCATAACTCATGACCTAGAGGTGATAAAAGTTGACTCAATCTGAAATATCTGTCTAATTAATTCGAATCTAAATTCGACTGATTCGATTTGATTAAAACAGTTAACAACCAAAATTCAACTTAATCCGAATCTAAATTAATCCGAAACCAAATTTATCCAAATTCACATTGATTCAAATCCGACCGAATCTGAACCCGAATTGATCCGATTCTAAATTCATCCGAATTTAGATTAATCCAAACCCAAAATGATCCGAATCCAAATTGACCCAAATCCAAATTGATCCAAATTTAAATTTACTCAAACATGAAAAGATTCAAACTTAAATTTATATTATCACTAAATATTTAAATGTTAAAATTAATTATCAAAGTCTTTTAATATAGTCAAAATATAATTTTTTTTCAATAATATGAGTGTTATATATTTTTTTAATCTAGTTAAATTTAAATATTCACTTTTATATTGCATTCATTTGAACCTAATGTATAATTATTTAATGGCTAATCTATAATAAAGTATAGAAGCATATCACCTACACTTAATGTCTCCAATTATTCTATAAAAATCAAGATAAATTAAAGAGATATATAATACTGTTTTAGGATATTTAGTAGAGATTATTAAATCACTTTTATTCATAAAGTTATTAATTATTATAGATAATAAAAATAAAATAAAAAAAATGTAATTAATTTATGAATATTGGTAAATATATTATAAAGAAAACTATCATACAGATTATTAAATATTTTGATTATTTCAATATCAATTGTACTATAGGTCATGTAAGAAGAAAATTTTATTTTCATGAGTTTTGTAATCCTTAGAAATATGGTTTCAGTTGATTTTCATACCAGATAAATCACATCGAGATGACCAAGGCTTAACCCAATAAACCTGTCCAATCGACCCGAATCCAAACTCGACCGACCCGAATCCAAACTCGGCCAACCCGAATTGACTAAAAAAGTCAACGACCTAAATCCGATCTAATTCGAATCCAAATTAATCCAAATCCAAATTGGTCCGAATTCAAATTGATCCAAACCCGACCTCATCCGAACTTGAAATAGACTGATTTTTCTTTGACTCAAACTCGACTTTATCCGAACCCAAAATGATCCAATTTTTTCTTAACTCAAAATGATTCGATCCAAAATGATCCAACCCAAATCTGATCTGACCCGCCCATTTGCCACATCTACATATACCTAAAAATCCCGAAATATTTCAAACTAAAAATGACATAAACAAACTTAGTTAGGATAACATACAAACGATCGGAAAAATAGGTTGTTTAAGGTTGCTCCAAAAATGAAGATTGTTTTTGTCGAAAGGGTCGAGTCGGGTACAAAATCCAAATAAAATGGTGTTGTCTATATGTTGTTTGGAAATCGAATAGGCATGCAAATTCTGGTTAGAAATGAGAGAGAGAGAGAGAGAGAGAGAGAGAGAGAGAGAGAGAGAGAGACGATACCTGCATGCGCCAAAGGAGGTCGCTGCTTGGCTTGACCTGGAAGCGGTTTTTGAAGAAATTCTGGCGAGCCTCTTCAACCTCGGCTCGCTCTTCAGGGCTACCAGCATCAGGGTCGAATTCCCAAGTTTGCCTGCCAACATAGTTGTTTGTGCTATACAAGTATGGCCCATCTACACCCTCTGCAATCTTAAGTTTCCACATTGTCTGTTAACTTGGCACTAATGCATCCATGGAGATAAATATATCAGGAAAACATCAAAAACTGCAAAGTCATTCATTTGAATGAAGCACCGATACTTTGAAGTAAATAAATAGAACACGTAAGTGGAAAACTTCCTACAAACATAAGAGTGTAAACGAATCGAGTATGAACGAATGTTATTATGTGAAAACGAATCGAATATGAACGAATGTTATTACGTGAAGAGTATATTTGCAAGGGAAATATATAAAACAGAGCAACTCACATATATTCTTTCTGTTTTTGGGAATACATTACATACTTTGCTGACAACTAATGTGCCAAGTGCCAACCAATAACAACTAATTTTACAGCAAAAGAATGAGTTGTAAAGCTAAGAACAAACGTTGGCATGTGCTGTCAAAATGGCCTTAAAATAATATTGTTCTCATCCAACTATCAAAAGAGGCGGTGATGACTTTAACGTTATGTTTGTGTTCATGCTCATTAAGCTGTTCATGAATATTAATGAATATGTTCACGAATACGTATTCATAAATATTAAACGAAAATGTTCACAATCATGTGTTTGTAAACTTTAAATGAATATATTTGTGAACAATAAACAAAAACAATGATAAAACAAATTGTGTTCACTCTAATATATATGATGCCAAATTAAGAAATGTTACAAAAATATATAATTTTAATAATTATATATTAAAATAATCTATTAGTAAATATATAAGTTAAAAGTTTATTATTATCGAACAGTAAACGAATACTAAATGATTTATTAAACAAATGAGTTTTAAACGAATATCAAACGAATTTATTTACTAACATAAACGAACAAACCATATTTCTTTTTGTAATTATTTGTTAAATATAATTAATGAGTAGAATCTAAACATATTCATTAACTATTCGTCAAACAAAATGTTTGTTTGGACTTCTGCACAAACGGCATGTTTTTCCTAGGAAACGTTTGCAAGTTGTACGTTTATATGGTTATATCTAAACTATACGAAAAAAAAAAAAAAAACGTTGAATCCGATGTTTGAAAGATGTATACAGCCTGAAGTTATTTCCTTCAGAGCTCATGATTTCAGGTTTCAGCGAAACAAGTTAGGAGGAGATAAAGATGAACTGCAAACATACAAAGAGAAAGTAGCTGTAACATGACAGTTGCAAACAATTAGTATTAGATTTCTGGAATCAACCTTATCAGAGAGGAGTTGTCAACAAGCAGAAGGGGAATATCTGTAGAAACTTGTATGTTGAGTTTCCAATACTCGAAAAAGATCTGGTGAATCAAAATAGAAGAGTTTGTTATTTGGGTTCGAAGGGGACAACGGTATATATAGAGAGACAAGAATGCAGTCCACCAAGACGTACATATATAATATATTCTTTTATTCGTCGCTTTCCATTTTGGTTGAAGTCTTTATTACAAAGACTTTCTATATTGGCAACCGATACCCATTTATAATAGTAAAAATTAGCTTTTATTTGTATGATGTACAAATTAATTTTAATTATTTTAATTATAAATATATAGAATAATATTATTTAATTTATATATTTAAAATATATATAAAATTATTATTATTTAACATATTATCAGTGAAAATTTTAAACTTTACAAATAATATTAAAATGATGATACATATCTTTCTTTTATATATTTTTTTTATATTTTCAAAATTCATAAAGAATATGTCGTAGCGCCCTTTGTGGAGTTTAAAAATTTGACTAACAATGTATTAGATGATAGTACTACAAAAATTACATATAATATAATAAAAATATCCAATCATAAAAGAATTAAATATTTAATTAAAAAATTATAAAATTCAAAACATAAGATAAAAAAATATTGGGAAAAATAAAAAATGAAAACATTATAAATAATATTATTAAGCACATAAAAAATGTTAAAATAAAAATTAAAAGTATATTTTAAAAATTTTCAAGTATTAGAATAACATTTTGAGATAGATTTTTATTGTTGACCTACATAATTATAATTATAAATATGCATTTTATATACCTATAATATACGTATGTATTCTTATTCTTATAGATATAAGAATGATTATAACTTATATAATTAATTTTATCTATTAAATATGCATATTAACATATATTTTTGTATATTTATATGTTTTATACATGAATTTTATTTATTTAGAAAACTAATAGTTTTAAATATTTAAATAATATAAATGATATTGATAGATTACTTTTATACTTTTTAGTTTAGCTAATAAAACAATTTTTAAATAAATTAAAATTAAAATTATTTATTTTACAATATAAATAAATATTTTATTTAGTTTTTTAGAAAGATAATATTTAAATTTTTTGGAGTAGATAGTATTTAAAATTACTTTAAGATAGTTTTATTAAAAAGATTAAGAAATTGTAGATATTAGAAAAATTTTTGGAAAGTAGAAAGATGGGAAAACATTTATTGTTTGTTTTGATTTACACATAAGTTAATAAATGTTTACTTGTAATTCAAAGAGAATGTTTAAGTAAATATCCATGTAGACATCTTGTCATATTTGTTATGTATCTTATAGTATTATATATATTTAAATTAAAATTAAAATTAAAATTAAAATTAAAATTAAAATTATTTATTTTACAATATAAATAAATATTTTATTTAGTTTTTCAAAAAGATAATATTTAAATTATATATATTTAAATTTTTTGGAATAGATAGTATTTAAAATTACTTTAAGATAATTTTATTAAAAAGATTAAGAAATCGTAGGAATTAGAAAAATTTTTGGAAAGTAGAAAGATGCGAATACATTTATTGTTTGTTTTGAATTACACATAAGTTAATGAATGTTTACTTGTAATTCAAAAGAATGTTTAAGTAAATATCCATGTAGGCATCTTGTCATATTTGTTATGTATCTTATAGTATTATATATATATATATCTATATATATATATGTATATATAAGGCAGGGTACCATTTACACCTATGTAAAACTCAATAGTTTTACACACTTTTTTGACCTTTAGATTGAGTTACTTAAAAGAACTACTTAGATTAAAATCTCTATATGTAAAACTAAATCTAAAAATAAATGTAAAAATATTTTAATCTTTCCTTTTTTTACACTTGCTATTTTCCACCTCTTTTCTTCACGGCTGACTTCACTCTCCTTCCTGGAATTTGTTCTCTTTTTTGTCACTTTTTCTTGTTCTTTCAATAAATATTTATTCTGTTCCATGAGTCCCTGTAGCTATCTTGACTTCCTATGCAGTGTCAACCACTTAGTCATGTTTATTATTTTGAAAAGAAAATTTAGTGTTTTAGTCTCAATAAATTTGCTCGATCCTTGCTGGAAGATTGTAAGCCTGTAACCAGTCACCATTGTGCAATTATTTTCTCGATTTCATGCACTGAGTCAAGGAGCAATGAAGGGGATTTTGTCAAAGGTGTTATTCATTCACTGCTAAAGATGGTAGAACTCTGATAGCCAAACTATCGAACATAGATGGCTTTACCAAGGCAAAATTTCGTTTCCTTCTCTTACAACTGAATAAAATATTAGATTAGTACGTAAAACAGTTAGTGGGATCCAAAATAAGAGTCGTATAACTCTCAATTTTGCTTTCAAAGCTGCAGTAGGATTTAGCTGAGAAAGCCGATGCCAATTCCGCGAGGTTTTGTTTCATTATCCTTATGAAAGAAAGTGATAAAATAAATTACTGCACAAAAGAAAATGATTTCCCTAACTTTTTTCAATTCAATCGATCCAACATAAGAAAATAATTTCCAAGAATTTCATTTTATTTTTCCTCAAAGTTTCTAACAAAGCAAACAAAGACTAAAATTTTTCTTAAATTAATACTCATTTTAGAATTCTATTGCCTATTTTAAGCAAGTACCACAACTGTGCGGGTCATAAAAAGTAATATAATAGTAAAAAGAGTATCGACTTCACACGAATCGAATGTATTTTCTTATAAGATTTTATATTTATTTTTTTATAGTAATGAATTTAATATAAAATACTTACTTTCATTATATTAAACTAATTATATATTTAATTTTCTCAACTAAATAACTAAACTGTAAATAAAAATTATTTTTATTAATAATCACTTTTAAGTATACAAAATTTTTGTGCATCGTATGAGTCATAAATTAGTATAGTAGTAAAAAGAGTATCGACCCCACACGAATTGAATGTATTAATTCTTTTGCTAAGTCCTAAAATCTTAACACTCTAGTTTTATTTGTTGAGGGTGTGAACAATACAAGTCAAGTATAATGCACACCAAAATTTACGTGGTTTAGCAAGAATGCCTATGTCCACAGATGGTAGCTGAGGATGCTACTATATGAATAACATGAACAAGACTGTTCACAAGTTACAAGACTCTTTTTAGAACTGGTCAGGTGTCCGGGCGTGATTAAAGTACAAATAGGCTAAAAAGAGAAAGGCGTAATACAATATGGGTAGAGCTTAGGCAGTAAACAGAAGCTGAAGGATCCCTTTGCCTTAGAATAAGGGCATATATAAAGGTGTTTAGGGGTCCTCAGATCATGTTTTAGAGTCTATCTATATGCATGGAATTAGTCTCTCTTCAAGCCGGAAGATTGAGTAGATAAGGAGGCTAACCATGTTTGGCATAACACTTAGTCCCCCTAGATTGAAATTGATCATCAGTTTCGATATTGGCTTGTCGAATAGCTTGAATGAAACTCTGTCGCATTGTTGCAATCACCCCCTCTTTGGCAAGCATGTTTCCATGCTTGTTAATTTTGCTCTTTTGATGAGAAAGAAAGCTACTTGTAAGCCCTTGAACTCAAAATTGAAATTCTCTAAAATTAAAACTTTTAAAACCCAAAACTGTAAGGTTCGTGGTTCTTTGTAGAATCTACTTTTTGTACATAATGAAGTTGAGTTGTTGGGATTCATGGAAAATAAAAGAATGTGAGGTACACATTTAAATGGTATTTGGGTATTTTGGTTTTTTTTTTTAATTGCTTTTATATAGTTGGTGGCTGAGGTAGAATAAATTATTCCTTTTTTTTTAATTTCTGCATATCTCTTTATTTGTATTGTATGTTCTAAATGTTGTTATGTATTCAATGTTGACAAAAGAAATTAATGTATTTTTTCATTATAATATATAATGATGAACTTGAAGTTATTTCTTATTAAGGTATATTTATGATGGCATGTCAGGATCTCGAAAGATGTGACGTTTACTTGATACTTATATTTAGTCCTGTTAATAAATTTACGAACTAAATTTTTTTTCCATTTTATAGTTTGTATTCGGTGTTAGTGTAGTCACTAAACCATTTTCATTCGTTCTTTAATTCAATTATGATTTAGATTACTCTCTAAAATGGAGAAAGATAATTTACAACCCATAATTTACTATTTCTTAAAAACAAACTGAATATATCCCCCTTTATATTTTGAGATTTTCCCAGTTAACTACCTGCAAATCATCACAAGGCAACAAAACAACTTTTTCCACAATTCACAATATATTCACCAAATATGTATCATCTAAACCAAATATTCACCAAATATGTATCATCTCAACAATCCTAATATTCACAACGAATCACTACATACACATCATATAATATTAGAATATTATATGAACTACTCATTATCCTAGTTTACATCCTATTTTATAGTACTGTGAGAGCCCAAAATTCTCTATTCTCTCTATATTTATTGAAGGTGCTGAAATGGAATTATTGAAGTTGTGCAAAAGGCAAAGTGGTCTTTTCTCAAGGGCTAGTCAAAGTTGGTCAATTTTTGACTAATTTGACTTTAAAAAATAAATAAAATAAATGAAAATTTAAATTAAAATCTGATATGAAATGGAATGATACTATTCAGTGGCTCAACTTGTAAATAATTGAGTTTTTAGAGGTATTTTGTATTTTGGGAAAATAATATCAGGTTTTATAAATTAAATTATAATTTTGGACCAATGAAAATGAGACACAACAGCCACTTTCTAGCATTTTCTTCAGCCTTCTCCACCGCCTCATTACTGCTGCATTTTCTGGTTCATATTTGGCTGCCGATTCTTCCATTTCTTCATGCCATCTTCACGTATAGCCTTGTGGAACCCCTCTTTTCTTCATCAATCCACTTAGGTCCCTTTATAGAAATTATTTCCCACCTCAGTAGCTTCCTAACCGTCCAAAAAATTCAACCAAAAGCCACCAAACGTGACTTGCTCTGTTGCTGCCAGGAACGTTTACTGCACATGTAATTTTCCAGCCTTATTTTCATGCACTTTTGTCTCTTTTTCATGGGTGGTTTAGATGAATAAATTAAGTATTTGATCATAATTTGGAATAAAAATACATATAAAACAAGTTAGGATGTTCAGCCATGTGGTTTGAGGGATGAATTTGAAGATGATGACGTGAATGGCTGAAAAAAATAAGGGCTGATTATAAAAAAGATGGCAGCCATGGTTCTTACAAAGATACCTTTAGTTTATAGTTGAATTTAATGAGTAGATGGTGTATGCGAGTGTTGTTTGAACTGAAAACTTGTAGGGCACTTGTTGAATTGTTCGGTTATGTGATTTTGTGGGGCTGAATGTGGCTGTGTGTGTGGCGTGAAGATGGAATATGAAGGCTGAACATAAAAACAAAATAAAATAAAATAAAGTCCTGATGGTGTGAAGACATTTAATAGAGTAGCAAATAAGGCTGATTAGAATAGAAAATAAGGTTGAATAGGGTAGAAAATAAAAAGCTAAACAGACTAGAAAATTGGACAATATGAGCAGCCCAAATTGTTGGCTGATTTTGAATTAGTGATGTGATTAAAGAGGCTGGAAATTCTGTTGAGGGAGGGGCGTAAATTGACAGTATGGAATTAGGTGTTGATGGCGTGAAGGATCTGAAAATGAAGAAGAAAAATTTGATCATAATTAATGCAGATTTATTGAACAAAAATAGAAAAATAGGACAACACATACAGCCGGTCAAGGAAATGGTTGAGTGTTTATGATGATGTTGGCGTGAATGGGCATTAGGAGACTATAGGGTAGCCAGCCAAGAAAGGTCAACAATGGGGGCTGATCATGGACTAGGAATGGCTATAAAAATTGACTAATGAAAACATGAAATAAGTCAAATATGGACAGCATGTTGAAGAGAAAAAATGAAGGAAAGAAATGCCGATTGTTTTAATGCTTTAAAAGGGTGGAAAAAAAATGACATGAGATGATTATAACCAGAAAATTTTATTAACAAAACATGATTTTAGTCCAATATAGTGCAGCCGGCCATTAAAGGAAATGATGGTGGCGTCTCATGAAGTATTCTGTCATAAACTGTTTGAAGGGAAGTATATTGGTTTTAATATAAAATTGGTAATGATAATATAAAATATAATAAGTGTGGCAATAATCATAAAATTAAAGAATAATAAATTTAATACCATGAAGGCAATTTGGCTAAGATAAAGGATGAATGAAAATGACTTAACGCCATAAGAAAATAAGTTTGGAGAAGAGAATAAATGGAAATTATGCATGGAGTAGGAATGAGAAAAGAACAAGTATAATGAATTGGCCGTAATTAGCCAAATAGAGATTTATGGAATCCTATAATGTTCTTTTAAGTAGAAATAATTAAAATACGAGTGTAGGATAAGTAAAAGAAATTTCATAAATTGATCAAAGAGTGTTAATTATTTTAATATTAATTGTGTAGTTGGTAATTTGAAGAAACAAGTGGATCAGTGGTGCTATTGGATTTTTATTACGTACTGTGAATCAAGGTAAGGAATAGTATATAGAAGTAGTATAGGAAATACTATGCTTGCATGTGGGAGAATTGGGTTATTTGAATTACTGAACATGTGATTTTTTGAAAGGGGCTAGGATAGAAATCAAATCGAAGTGTTATCGAGAATTTTAGAACAAATTCACCCCTAATCGCACCCATACCCAGTTTTATAAATAAATATTAAAGTAATTATTTATGCATTAAAATATGTTTGAGCTATAGGAATTGCATTACACGAAATGATTTACATGAATCGTTTTATATGAATTGGATGACATGTAGTGATTTATATGAATTGATTTACATGGATTAAGTTATATGAAATGATTTACATGAAATGAGTTACAAGAATTATTTTAACTGAAATGTTTTACATGATTTGGATCTACAGAAAATGATTTACATGATTTGAATTACATGAAGTGATTTATATGAAATAAGTTACATGATTTGAATTACATGAAGTGTTTTACATGAATTGAATTTTTTGAAAGGATTTACATGAATCGATTTATATGAAATGATTTTAAGAGATTGATGTCTCCCTGATGATCGTGCATACGAGACAGTGATGATTAGGCTGAGAGACGTCCCAGACCTTCCCTTTTACATGATATGACTGTGGGAGTTACGGTGAAACCCCACAAGTTTACACAGTGAACACCTGACCAGTGCGAACTGTGAGTCATCGACGATGGTCATTCGTTATAGTGTTTCGTAGGATTGGCTAAGAAGTTTCAAATCCCTGGCCTTCCTATACAGGTCTCTTATGGGATATAGTGCATGCATGAATCTCTGGGAGATTATTTTTCTATCGATAAGTGATATTTGACAGATGATTGATTTACTGAATGATTTAATTTACGAGAATAGTGAATGATTTGATTTACGAGGTTTATACATGAATTGAATGAAAAGTGACAAAGGAAGTGATACAAGTTGTACAGTATATGTTTTCCAATACAAGTGCATTTATCGTATTTTAATGATTTTAACTAAATCGCTTTTCTTACTAAATAAAATTTCAAAAATTACTACATTATCTCATGAATTTGATTTAAATGATTTGAAAGGTGAACCGTGAAAGAATATATGAACAGTATATGAACAACGATTGAATTACAAGTGGATTGAGTTTAAATGATTTGAACTGTGAAAAATTATATGAACATTATCTATTTTAAAAGAGATTTCAATAAATGTTTACATGAACCCATACGCATTATTTTATTTATAAAATTTTTATTTTTATGATTTTTATTGCATATAGTGGCATAATACCACTCTTTTATATGCTTTTCCTTACTAGGCTTTTCCTAAAGCTCACCCCTTTACTCACTATCCTAGATAGTTTCTCTGTGCACGAGGTTACAAGATAGTGGAAGAGACCACTAAAAGTTGGTATGTTAGAAATACATGTACATGTGGAATTTTATATTTATATTCAGACTAATAAATGCACAGCAGATGTGTTCGTAAATGAAATGAAATTAATGTAGTGTTTAATTGAAAATATACATGATTTAGTGGGAGGTAAATTATATTGAACTATTATAAATAGAATTATAAATATTATATTATAGTTTTATTATGATTTCTTATTTATTATTGATGGTTTAACAAATTTGATGATTTAAGGTTTTAGTGATAATGCGAATTATAGAATCGAACTTGCATCGACACCGAATGCAAATCGATTGATATATAGTGATTGAATGAGAAAGATAGTAATAAAAAGGAAAATGTTAGTTTAGAATTTTATAATTCCAGACGTTACAAGTACTGTACAAACGTTGCCTAAAAAATTAAAGTATATGGAGAAGAAGTATTACTATACCTAGGGTATTCAACAATAAGAACTTCAAGAGTCGAGACACTATCAAGTCACCAGAACTGTTCAACGTGTCCTTTGAATCAATCTGAAAAATAGTTCTCGTTTAATGAGTGAGGACTCAGTAAGTCATGTATATAAGTGCAAAATTAGAATTATACTATTCTAATGCAAATGCATGAAACCTTTAAGTAAAGATTTTCATGTCATATTCATTCTGTAATCGTTTATCAAACAGCTCAGATCATGTCATAAAGTTTTCTTAGTGTGTAAGGGTTTAAGGTATCAATAAAAAAGGGTTTTTTTCGAAATATCTCATTATATCCGTCCTGACACCTATCTATCACATTAACATTTGATCATAACCGGCTAATCATTTTCAATCCTCTTGTTATTATTCCATAGTATGTCATGCAATAATGAATATGTAACTCCGACATCATGTGGTATTAGTTTGCACTCATATCAGTCTCATGTCATATCATCTCATATGAAAATTATGTTCAGACACAATATTAAATCATATCACTTTTCATCTAGTAAGTACACTCTATACTGCATCAAATTATGTCACTTTCAATGAGGAGAAACATAATCACATGTAATATATAAGTCATGATACTTCTTCATATACATCTCTTACTCATGCACACTATAAGGTCAAGACATCTTTCATGTAAAGCATCTCGTTTTGTCATGATTCATTATGTAAACTTATGCAAGCTTTATTATATAAAAACGACTATCATTTCAAATCATATTACATATACTTTTTGAGCATGTTCAAAATATGTAAAATCTCAATTCATTTCATGTTCACTTTTAAGACACGTTAGAGTATGAACAATTCGTAAATCATATTGCTTGCACTTTTAAGGCATGTTTCAAAACATGTAATGTCTCAAAACATGTCATATTCACTTTTAGAACATGTCTAAAGCATGTACAGTCTCAAAACATTTCTCACATACCATAAAATCACGTCAAGTCTTGATTTCATATAAAATAAAACCATACCGTAGACAACATATCATATCAAGGTTGAGACTAGGCTGAATCCCTAATACTCTATCAATAAAGACTTTAATCACTATAGCTAGTAGTGAAAATCATGTCATCGTCCCCTGGAAACCAATGTGGGCGCTATTTATGGTCATAGACCTCATGTCTCTCAGCTCCACTGATCAGGTGTGATTGAAGTCTGTCTACGACTATTGTTAGACAAGCATCTCTGCCTAACAATAAACTCATCATATACCTATTTCGTAGCTCATTTGATCATAGTGCTAATAACATTTAATCATTTTGTTAACTATCATTATACCATGACCATATCATTCCTTATGTATCACTATGTCTCAATCTTTAATCATCATCATCATCATCATCACACGATCTTGACTATACTTATACAATATAATTCTAACAATGAATTATATAAATATCTTACTGACTCTTCGCTTAGCATGCGTGTACACCAATCTTAGCCAAACTAGTGTTGCCGCTTATGTGTCGCGCAATTTCTTTAAACCGACACACTAATCGAGTGCCCGAATTTAGCTTGATTCGTGTTTGTCGTCTTTTCATCACATTTCGCCTTCAACACCATGAATTGAATTAGTATCTTCTAGCAAGAATTTTATATATATTTATAAAAATTCAAGACTAGCTGTAAAATTTTATTACTAATATTTGTACTAAAGCTCTTACTGAATAATACCATATTTACCTTGTTTCATTCCATTTTTCTTCTTTCCTTTTCTTTTCTTTTTCTTTTTCTTTTTCTTTTTTGGCCAGCACAGCAACTGACCACTTGAACCTTCCTTGGCCACTCTCTCTTCACCCTTTAATAGTCCGAAATTGCCTCTTTCAACCACCTAAAACCACCATTCTCGAACGCCACCTTCTGCCCCCGAGGATCTTCTCGTAACAACCTTGAAATCTCTTACCTTTCAGCCTTCAAAACTGCTCTATTCTTCCCTTTCCTCTCTCTCATTTCTAGCCTTTTCAATTAACTAGAACATCATGCTTTAAACTACTTAAACCAAACCTTTAAATAGCACCATTCAGCCTTTAATTTCTAGCCTTGAATCCCCTTAAGTTAGCCCCAATTTCCCTTGTTTTGGTTGGTCTTAAATACCACTATTTCTTCCTAAAAACGCCACCTTAAACACTCTTTCTACAGCCACCATTTTCAGCTTACATAGGCAGCAACTCAACCCTCATTCAGTGTGATAACCGTAAATATTTCCATTTATTAAAAATTATTAATATTGAAAATTTAATGAAATAAATAAATATAATTGTGAGATCGAAATATTCCGTGAATTAAGGAAGTGACGGATTGTGGAAATTTGAATACAGGAAGATTAAATTTGGAATAAGAATAAGAAGTGAATTTAAGGAAATAATGAAGGAGGAAATTTAATTTGGATAAATTGAAATCCAAATTAAATAAAGAAATGAGAAATGAATATGATATATAATTATATAATTATATATTATATAAATGCATTTAGTACAAATACATATGTATTTAAATGCTAAATAGTATATATTAGTATACATTGGTATATTTGTAAATATATACTATTTTATACATTTAAATAGTACATATGTATATATTATGTATATATAAATATATATACATATATGAGAAATGTAAATATTAATTTACATTAAAGTTGAATATATATATATATATATTGTAAATACAATATATATTATATTATTACATTTATATAAATATGTATATAAATGTCATTTAATTAAAAGTATATAAATATACTTTATATATATTAGAGATATATATATTTTATATAAAATATATATATCTTTATATAATATATATAGAATAATATTATATATAATAATGATATTATATGTATAATATATAGTTATAAGTATATTATATATATAATTATAATAGATAAAAATAAAAATAAAACAAAAAGAAAAGGGAAACAGAATGGAAAATCGGGAAGATTCCTGATTTTCTTTCCCGTGTTGCCAGCCGACCACCATCGACCGGCCAAGTGAAGGAAAATGGAGAGGAGCGACGTTGCCGGCGAGCTAAGGGCTGGAAGAGGAGGCGACCGGTGACGGAAAAGGAAAGAAATAGAATAGGTAGCAGAGGCGAAACCTAGCGAAGCCGAAAGAGACAGGAAAATGTGAAAGTGGCGGTGTCGGCCAATTCGGCCACCACCACTGCAACCGAAGCTTCGTCGAAGGAAGAGATAAGGGTAGGAGGCCACCGGAGAGGCGGAGAAAGGCGGAGGAGGAAGGGCGAAGAGGTGGAAGAGATCGAACCAAAATCGAGTCGATCCGCCATCGTGCCGCTGATCCAGGCCGAACGGAGACCACTACCAAGTTCGTCGTGGCGTCGGCCAGCTGAAGAGCCACTGAACCGCCGGAGAACCGGCCACCGGAGGAGAACCAGTGTGAGGGAGCTGGACTGGTATGAACCAGTTTAGACCAGGAAAAAGGAAAAGAAAAAGGAAAAAAAGAAAAAAAAGAAAAAGAAAAAAAAAGAAGAAAGAGGAAGAGAAAAGGATTTCGGGAATTCGAAAATTCTTGAGAATTCAAAACCTCAAAAATTACGAGAAATCTCGGGAAACTCGAAAACTCAGAAATTACGAAAATTCGGTAAGAATTCCGAAAAATTAATTCCGAGTGATTTTTAATAAATTATGGAAAAATTCTAAAGTTTAGAATTTTATTTCCAGAAAAATCATCCTCGATTACCGAGACGATGGAATTGGGAGAGGTGAACATGGGTGCGACGTAAGAGGTGGTCGTCGACCCGAGACATATAAGGGAGACATGTGTAGCCTGTTAGGATATTTGGCACACATGTTTTAAATTATGCATTTAATTTTTATAAATGCTATTGATAATGATTGGTTAGAAAATTATGGTGATTTACCGGTTGAGATTTAAACTGTATTTTTCGTGCAGAAGGCTAGCCAATCGGCAGCCGTTATACTGCTGAAAATTATTGGAAAAATTACCAAAAATCATAATAAATGATTTTTCATCACGAGAAACAATTTTCAACACGAAAATCGAGAAATCGATTAGTTTTCAGAAAACATGAATATACTGATGTTTAATTTTAAAATATTCATGTTTTTGAGAATGGTGAAAAATGAAAATCACCAAAATTTATCCCGATAGGTGATATTTAACGTGAAATGAGGTGAAAAATGAAAAGGACAAAGTGAATATTTTAATAATATTTATCCAAATATTCACTTGATTTTATAAATAAGCTTTATGGGTGCAATTGTGAAAATAAGTGTTTATAGAAAATTTCATAAAGGTAATTAAAGGTGGAAAACAGTATTTTGAGACTAGAAGGTCTCCGCATGTGTTTACAGAGAAAACACGGGATAGGAGTGTTAATTTGGAAAATAAATATTTTAATTTTTCATAAATCATAAAAATAATTGATTTGAATCCCGATAACTTTGAAAATCATGTTTTCGATAGAAAGCACGTAAAAGCGTGCATATATGTTTTTCGATGAAAAAGACAGTTATGACCTTTTATATTTTACGGTGATTATTTTATAAACTGTTTTTGTCACATCCATTAAACGTGGAAGTTTAGGGCTAATTTTTTTTTTAATCTTAATTTCTTACTTGGGTTGCATTCCTGCCAGTATCCCATCACACTTTTTCAATCACAAAAACATCATAATATTTTTATAAAATATTTCATTCACATTATATGTGTACATTCATACGATATCGACTACATCCCAAAAGTATTATTTATATACAAATATCTATGCCATACAAGATGTCTGGTATCAAAATATGAGTATACCTTACGTGAGTACAAAAAGTAGCCGGAGGAGAGACGTATCCCTCAGTCTACATCATATGCGCAACAGGCAAAGGGATGATCACTGCAAATAATCTGGTAGAGTAGGGGGGGTGAGCTTTTTGGAAAGCCCCGTAAGAAATGCATTTAAAATAGTCATAGCATCTATATATAATATGCAGAAAAAAAATGCCATAATAATGCATTTCATACTTTCAAACATTGTATGAATTCTTTATTACATATATATCAAAATTCATACTTGATCAAACATGCATCTTACTTTAAAAATTTAATATCAAAATTTATAAAACATGTCATACAGTTCTTGGAGACTGGGCAGAATCATATAGCCAGTATGCGGGTCATGACACTTACTTCTTCCTCCGAAGAGGGAACGGAATACCTATGGCCATGGTATGGGCTGTAGACCTGATCAGAGTCGTACAGCGAACATGCACCACGAAGGACCAACATACCCACAAAGGATGCAAACATACACAATGTGGGCGAGGACATGCACGACGTGGCTAAACTTATGCCACAAAGGATGAAAACATGCACAATGTGGCATGCATGACAGGCAATAACATAAACTATAGGAAGGCCTTAGTCTCAAAGCTTACTTACTTATGTAACTTCTTAAATCATACCATTTATATGAAATAGAAAGGATCGGGCGTGCTAGGATCTAAGTTAGCCTGGGGTTTGCCACTCCGATAACTCTTCGGAAAACATATTTATTTCATGTCATACTTAAAACATTATGGAAAAATATGCATAGAAATTTTAAGGTTCAATTAGCTAATTATCAAAAGATTATGGAAATTAATTTCGGAATAAAATTCATGCTACAAACATTTCCTTAAAATTAGCGATGAAAGTAAGGGACACCATCACAACTTTAAATTACATGCCTTACCTCAGTACACTGTAGAGCAATGCCTTAAGTTGTATCCTTATGCTTCTTATCTCTTCGAATTATAAACTGCCAAATCAAAATTTGATATGATTAATTTTCGGTATAAAATTCCCTCCTTGTTTAATTCTTAGTTAAATTCTCATTACATAGAATATTAGAATTTCTTAAAATTTCTCATTGTGGCCGAATGACCTTGGTTAAATGTAGGTGTTTTCTCCACTTAATATATAATATATATATATATATATATATATATATATCACTTATTTTTCATGTAGGTCAACTTAACCTCTATTGGTTCTTTTCTTTTCCTCTATTTTTCTACTACTTATCTCCAAACCGAGAGCTCCTTTTTTTTTTTCCTGCCCAAGTTGGCTTTATCTTGGTTAGGTAGTTTACTCCTTTAAAATGTCTATATGTATTAACTTCATTGGTACTATACCTAGCCATTTAGTCAACCTAAACTTAACCCTCTCTTTCATTTTTATTTTCTTTCTTTCCTGTTATTTACTGACCAGGCGTGATCCTTCTTCCCTTTCTGTTTTCCATTTATGTTAGATCCCATTTGGTTCCTACATCATGGTCATATCTAGTATATCTTAGGTTGCCAAAAGTCTAGTATTCACACACACAAAGTCAGCTAAGGCTAACCTTTCCTTCTCTCTTTTATTTTTCATATTCAGTTGTCATCATCATTCTTGGTCTTCTCTCCCACGTACTGCACTTCTTCTTCATCATTTCTTACTTTTCTTGATCATTATAACACTACCCTATATGTTATAATTTTAGGCTATTAATTTTATACTCTTTCCTCATCTAAAAGTAAGCAACGGGTCAGTCATACTACCTTACTTTCCTCAATTTCGGCTGCACTAATCTGTCATACAATCCCTTTGCATTTTCGGATATACAACCAGCCAACTTACTTTCTTTCTTCCAGCCATTTTCTTTGACTTTAAGGAACACCATTTTATCGATTTATTTATCTCCTTCTTCCCCCTTAGCTCACGTAATCTCATTCACAGTTAACCTCCTTTAAAACCTTCTTCACCCAGTCTTTATTTATTTTCTGTTACATTATTGTCCCAAGCCGACAGTTTCTTCCTTTTTTGTTCTGCAGTTTCACGTGGATCATATCAGTAAAGCATCATTTTTCTCCTTTCTAAACCCTTACAACCGAACTTAGGTTTAGCTTATACATATATATATATATATATTTTTTCAAACCAAAGTTATTTCTAACCTATACTTAATCATAACAAACAAACTAAAGAACAAGGAGCTTAAAAAAAATTGAGTTGAACATTACCTGTACAAAGAAGCAAATCTGTCCACGTGAATTACCTCCTGTTTTGAGGGTTTTTGTGTTAGCTTCCTTGAGGTTTTGGGAGCTTAATATCCAAGGCTTATTTTCCTTCAAAATCTTGGTTTATTTGCTAAAGGTTATGCATGGTTCTACTAGACACAGAAGACTATACTGTTTGTAGGAAAACAGAGCAAGTTTTCGGTGATGATGATGGCTGGAGATGAGTTTTCGATGGAAAGGAATATATAGCACTAAAAATATATTATTTAGACTTTTTTCGTTTCATTAAAAGCCCTATATTATTACCTATTTCGTTTCTTTTGTTTATACCACTTACCTTCCAAGCCGAGACTACACCTTCTGTTTCTGTTACAATTTTTCTTCATGCAGCCCACGTTTTTCTAACTTTCCCATCTTTTCCTTACTTTAGTTCTTTTCTTGTCTTGTTATGGTTTGGTCTTCGGTGCAGCAAGGATTTAACCAAATCAGTTATAGTTTCTGTCAACCCATGAAACACGTGAGGGAGACTTTCCTTTTGTCTTCCTTTGTTAGTTACTTCATATTTTATTCTCTTGTTTTCCTATTATTCTCTTGTCCAAACCGAAGTCATGCTTTCTTTTCTATTATATTTCTTTTATTTCCTTATGCCGTCCCCCTCATTTTGACTTTCCATCCCTCTTACATTATTTGTTTCTTCATGCCACCAACACTTTTCTGTTTTGTCCAATTCCAAATTTCCAATATCCATTTAATTAATTTAATTTTTTTATACCATTTTGTATGTAGTATTTTTCATACTTATATTTTTCATCTAGGATTAAAATTTTCTATGTGAGAGACATTATTCTTATATATTTAATTCTTCAAAATATTATCACTAATTTCTTTATTGATAATTTGTTCATATAAATGTACATCTACAGTGTAAAATAATGAGCTCTCACATTCTCCTCACCTTATAAGAATTTGGTCCTCCAAATTCAAGCTGGTCCATTAAACAAATGCGGGTATTTTTCTCTCATGAGACTCTATAGCTCCCACGTAGCTTCCTCCGTTGTGTGGTGCTGCCAGAGAATCTTAACCAATGGAATAGTTTTAGATCGAAGTACCCTTTCCTTTCTGTCAAGGATCCGGATTGGCTGCTCAACATAACTCATATCTCCCTGAATATCCAGTGGTGTGTATTCGATAACATGGGAGGGATCCGGATGATACTTCCTCAACATAGAGACATGAAAGACGTTATGTATCCCAGAAAGCTGTGGTGGTAAAGCTAACCGGTAAGCAACATCCCCAACTCTCTCCAATATCTCAAATGGACCAATAAAACGAGGACTCAACTTTCTTTTCTTTCCAAAGCGCATGATACCCTTGCTCAGAGATACTTTCACAAATACCGAGTCCCCAACCTAAAATTCAAGTGGCCGTCTACGTACATCAGCATAACTTTTTGTCTACTTTGGGCAACCTTGAGTCTATCACAAATAGTCCGAACACCCTTAGCTACCTCTTCAACAAGATCAGAGGCTAAAATCTTACGGTCACCCACTTCTTCCCAAGCCACTGGAGATCTACATCTCCTGCCATATAGAGCCTCGTATAGTGCCATTCCGATACTGGCATGATAACTATTATTATAGGCAAACTCTGCGAGAGGCAAGTGGTCATCCCATGAACCCTTAAAATCTAGTGCACACTCCCTCAACATATCCTCTAAGGTCTGAATAGTCTACTCGGACTGACCGTCTGTCTGAGGATGATAGGCGGTGCTCAAATGTAATTGAGTTCCCATGGCTTCCTGAAAATGAGTCCAAAATCGAGAGGTGAACCTGGAATCTCTATCAGAAGTGATGTTCACGGGAGCCCCATGTAATCGAGCAATTTCGCTAACATACAAGTCTGCTAATGTACTCAGTGAATCTGTGCTCTTAATGGCAAGAAAATGGGCACTCTTAGTCAATCTATCAACAATAACCCAGATAGCATCATGACCTCTCCAGGTCCTCGGTAAGCCCATAATCAAATCCATCGTAATGTGTTCCCATTTCCATGTAGGCACCGGTAAAGACTTAAGTAGTCCTGCTGGCTTCTGGTGCTCAACCTTTTCTGCTGACAGATCAAACATTTGGCCACAAACTCTGCTACGTCTCGTTTCATTCCAATCCACCAATACACATTACGCAAGTCATGGTACATCTTAGTACTGCCTGGGTGCATAGTGTAACGAGAACAATGGGACTCTTTCAAAATCCTTTATCTTAGGGTATCATCGTTCAGAACACATATACGGTCCTTAAATCTCAATAACCCATCATCACTGACCGTAAAATCTGACTGCAAATCTTACTCTGCTTGGCTAACCATGTCCAATAGCCTCTGATCATTTCTTTTCCCTGATCGGATCTGATCTAAGATACTTGGCTCAATTTGAAGGCTAGCCATAAACCCAACATCTACTGTTTCAACACTAACATTGAGCTCAGCGAACTGCTCCAGCAATTTCCATTCTCTAACCATCATAACAGAAACCATACTCTTTCTGCTTAAAGCATCTGCAACTACGTTCGCTTTGCCCGGATGATACAGAATCTCACAGTCATAATCCTTAAGAAGCTCTATCCAACGTCTCTGCCTCATATTAAGTTCCTTCTGATCAAATAGATACTTCAAACTCTTATGGTCAGTGAAGATCTGGAACTTCTCACCATACATATAATACTGCCATATCTTTAAAGCAAAAACAACTGCGGCTAACTCTAAATCATGCGTAAGGTAGTTGCGCTCATGGTCTCTAAGCTGGCGTGAACAATACGTGACTACTCTGCCATGTTGCATTAGCACACAACCTAAACCCTGACTAGAAGCATCACTGTATACAACGAAGCCTCCAGATCCACTCGGAATGGTTAGGATTGGTGCTGTAGTTAATCTTTGCGTGAGCTCCTGAAAACACTGCTCACACTGACTTGACCATTCAAATGGAACTCCTTTGCGTGTAAGCTTAGTCAACGGAGCTGCAATCTGAGAAAAACTATCCACAAACCTCCGATAGTATCCTGCCAATCTCAAGAAACTCCGAATCTCAGTCACTGTTTTCGGTCTCTCACATTGGAGTACTGCATCAACCTTGGATGGATCAACTGACACCCCATCCTTGTATACTACATGGCCAAGGAAAGCTATCCGATCCAACCAAAATTCACACTTACTAAGCTTCCCATAAAGCTGCTTATCTCGGAGAGTCTGGAGCACAATTCTCAGATGTTGCTCGTGCTCCTCCCGGGACTTAGAATATACTAGAATATCATCTATAAAGACAATCACAAATTTATCCAAATACTCCCGAAACACGTCATTCATCAGATTCATAAATGCGGCAAGGGCATTAGTCAAACCGAAAGGCATCACCAGAAACTCGAAATGGCCATATCTGGTTCTAAAGGCTATCTTCGGTACATCTTCCTTCCTAATTCTCAACTGATGATAGCCTGATCTCAGATCAATCTTAGAAAACACTGAAGCCCCTTTCAGTTGGTCAAACAAATCATCTATTCTTGGCAGGGGATACTTATTCTTAACTGTAGCCTTATTTAGTAACCTATAGTCGATGCATAACCGGAGACTACCATCTTTCTTTCTCACAAACAGTACCGGAGCACCCCATGGAGACACACTTGGTCTAATAAA
Organism: Heritiera littoralis; assembly: GCA_031772115.1. NCBI lineage: Eukaryota > Viridiplantae > Streptophyta > Magnoliopsida > Malvales > Malvaceae > Heritiera > Heritiera littoralis. Next base: position 2,186,322 of record JAPDPK010000064.1, read on the forward strand.
ACCCTTGTCATGCAACTCTTGTAACTGTTTCTTTAATTCTTCTAATTCAACTAGTGCCATCCGATAGGGAGGTTTAGAAATAGGCTGGGTATCCAGCACTAAATCAATAGTGAACTCCAGCTCTCTTTCTAATTGTAATCCTGGTAACTCATCCGAAAACACATCGAAAAACTCACGTACCACAGGTATATCTAATATACATGGAGATTCTCGACTTGTATTGGAGATAAAGGCAATATAACCTTCACACGAATAAATTTATTTGAAATTTCAAACATATAAACATTATACAACTTCATCGAACATAACATCATATACTTTATTTCTTAACAGCAAAACATACATCAAATTTGTCAAGTAAAGAGAAGGTTATGGTCTTAGTGTAGCAATCTAGACTTGCACGATTGATTTCTAACCAATCCATGCCTAAAATTACATCGAAGCTATGCATGTTTAACAAAACTAGATCTGCTAACATTACCCTCTCTCCAACCTTAATTTCACAATTTTACACACCATATCTGTCATTTGAGAATCATTCATGGGTGTGCAAATATGCAATATATGACTTAGAGGCTCAGTTTCTAAATGGAGATTGTGTGCAAACAGTGGTGATATAAATGAGTGCGTGGACCCTGGGTCAAATAAAACATGCGCCTCATGATTACAAACAAGAAGATTACCTCTAATAGTCGCGGAGGAGTTATCGGCAATCTCCTTGTCTAAAGCAAATACACGCCCCTGAGTAACAGGCTTCTTACCCTTCTCAATTCCTATAACTCGTTTTTGTGGGGCCTGTCTCTGTGGAGCCGGTGTCTCCGGCTGCTGTCGTAGTGGCTCCTGAGGCTGTGGGGTCTTATCTTGCATTTGTGGGCAATCCTTGATCAAATGACCTTTTCCCCCACACTTAAAACAATTTCTTGTGACCCAGTGGCATGGCCCACCATGTGTCTTACCACAGTCTCTGCACCGTTTTAAAACCTTCTGGTAGCCTCTGTTGATCTCTACTGTATCAGTAGAAGTCTTGGGCTTGCCAGTCCTTGCTCGAGACTCATTTGTTCTCGATCTCTTAAATGAACTCCACCTTTGCTCCGATCGGGAACTATCTGTCCTCTTATCTTTACCCTTACTGTTAGTTCTGAACCCATACTGTGCTTCTGTAACATCTAGACCCCTCTCTATATCCTGAGCCCGTCCAAGAGCATCCTCAAACTCAGTAATACAAAACCCTAATAATCTGTCTCGGATGGCTGGTCTGAATCTAGACAAAAACCTCTTGGTACGACGCTCCTGATCTCTGACTGTCTCGGGGTCATATCTCATCAACATCGTAAATTAGTTCTCATACTCATCAATCGTCATATTGCCTTGTACTAAATTCAGAAAATCTGTCTGCATTTTCTTTTGGGCAGTACGGGGGACATATTGAGTCCTGAAGACTGACAGAAAAGTATCCCAACTAATCACTGTATGTTGAGTAGTCAACTGTCTCTTAGTCGCTCTCCACCAGTGTCCTGCCTGACCTTTCAACATATAAGAACCCATACTGACTTTCTCAGCATCTGTGCACCCCAAGTAATCAAAAGCTAGTTCCAATTCTAATAACCACTCCTCGGCCTTAACTGGATCCTTAATCCCCTTAAATTCTGGGGGATTCATCATAAGGAAGTCCCTTAATCTGCCTGTATCTCTGTCATCTCTGGGTGGTGGGACTAAAGGTTGAGGAGCAGAGGGTGCCGGAGGAACCTATGGAGGAGGAAGTGGTGAAGTAGGTGTGGGTATTGTAGCACCTATAGCTGAGGTGTTCGCTCCGAAATGTTGAGTAAACATAGCAGCGATGCTGTCAAACCCCTCTTTCATACTGTTTTCGAGCTTGTTTATTCTAGCATTTGGGCTCTCTGGTTGGGGAGTAGGTGGTAGAGGTGGCTGAGCCTGCCTCTGAGGGCGACCACGTCTCCCACTCATAGTGCGTGATCAAATTCTTGCGCATAAACCCTATGTTTTAATCAAAACTTTAACAGATATACTCAATTTTATAACCAAACAAGCACAGATACTTGGGATGTAATCTTATCCTAACTATCGACATTGACAGTACTAGACAACCCTTGCTCTGATACCAAGAAAGACTGTCACATCCCGGAAACGTGAAAGTTTAGGGCTAAAATTTTTTTTTAATCTTAATTTCTTACTTGGGTTACATTCCTGCCAGTATCCCATCACACTTTTTCAATCACAAAAACATCATAATATTTTTATAAAATATTTCATTCACATTATATGTGTACATTCATACGATATCGACTACATCCCAAAAGTATTATTTATATACAAATATCTGTGTCATACAGGATGTCTGGAATCAAAATATGAGTATACCTTACGTGAGTACAAAAAGTAGCCGGAGGAGAGACGTATCCCTCAGTCTACATCATATGCGCAACAGGCAAAGGGATGATCACTGCAAATAATCTGGTAGAGTAGGGGGGTGAGCTTTTTGGAAAGCCCCGTAAGAAATGCATTTAAAATAGTCATAGCATCTATATATATATATATATGCAGAAAAAAAATGCTATAATAATGCATTTCATACTTTCAAACATTGTATGAATTCTTTATTACATATATATCAAAATTCATACTTGATCAAACATGCATCTTTAAAAATTTAATATCAAAATTTATAAAACATGTCATACAGTTCTTGGAGACTGGGCAGAATCATATAGCCAGTATGCGGGTCATGACACTTACTTCTTCCTCCGAAGAGGGAACGGAATACCTATGGCCATGGTATGGGCTGTAGACCTGATCAGAGTCGTAGAGCGAACATGAACCACGAAGGACCAACATACCCACAAAGGATGCAAACATACACAATGTGGGCGAGGACATGCACGACGTGGCTAAACTTATGCCACAAAGGATGAAAACATGCACAATGTGGCATGCATGACAGGCAATTACATAAACTATAGGAAGGCCTTAGTCTCAAAGCTTACTTACTTATGTAACTTCTTAAATCATACCATTTATATAAAATAGTAAGGATCGGGCGTGCCAGGATCTAAGTTAGCCTGGGGTTTGCCACTCCGATAACTCTTCGGAAAACATATTTATTTCATGTCATACTTAAAACATTATGGAAAAATATGCATAGAAATTTTAAGGTTCAATTAGCTAATTATCAAAAGATTATGGAAATTAATTTCGGAATAAAATTCATGCTATAAACATTTCCTTAAAATTAGCGATGAAAGTAAGGGACACCATCACAACTTTAAATTACATCCCTTACCTCAGTACACTGTAGAGCAATGCCTTAAGTTGTATCCTTATGCTTCTTATCTCTCCGAATTATAAACTGCCAAATCCAAATTTGATATGATTAATTTTCGGTATAAAATTCCCTCCTTGTTTAATTCTTAGTTAAATTCTCATTACTTAGAATATTAAAATTTCTTAAAATTTCTCATTGTGGCCGAATGACCTTGGTTTAATGTAGGTGTTTTCTCCACTTAATATATATATATATATCACTTATTTTTCATGTAGGTCAACTTAACCTCTATTGGTTCTTTTCTTTTCCTCTATTTTTCTACTACTTATCTCCAAACCGAGAGCTCCTTTTTTTTTTTATTTTCCTGCCCAAGTTGGCTATATCTTGGTTAGATAGTTTACTCCTTTAAAATGTCTATATGTATTAACTTCATTGGTACTATACCTAGCCATTTAGTCAACCTAAACTTAACCCTCTCTTTCATTTTTATTTTCTTTCTTTCCTGTTATTTACTGACCAGGCGTGATCCTTCTTCCCTTTCTGTTTTCCATTTATGTTGGATCCCATTTGGTTCCTACATCATGGTCATATCTAGTATATCTTAGGTTGCCAAAAGTCTAGTATTCACACACACAAAGTCAGCTAAGGCTAACCTTTCCTTCTCTATTTTATTTTTCATATTCGGTTGTCATCATCATTCTTGGTCTTCTCTCCCACGTACTGCACTTCTTCTTCATCTATTCTTGCTTTTCTTGATCATTATAACACTACCCTATATGTTATAATTTTAGGCTATTAATTTTATACTCTTTCCTCATCTAAAAGTCAGCAACGGGTCAGTCATACTACCTTACTTTCCTCAATTTTGGCTGCACTAATCTGTCATACAATCCCTTTGCAATTTCGGATATACAACCAGCCAACTTACTTTCTTTCTTCCAGCCATTTTCTTTGACTTTAAGGAACACCATTTTATCGATTTATTTTTCTTCTTCTTCCCCATTAGCTCACGTAATCTCATTCACAGTTAACCTCCTTTAAAACCTTCTTCACCCAGCCTTTATTTATTTTCTGTTACATTATTGTCCTAAGCCGACAATTTCTTCCTTTTCTGTTCTGCAGTTTCACGTGGATCATATCAGTAAAGCATCATTTTTCTCCTTTCTAGACCCTTACAACCGAACTTAGGTTTAGCTTATACATATATATATATATATATATTTTCAAACCAAAGTTATTTCTAACCTATACTTAATGATAACAAACAAACTAAAGAACAAGGAGCTTAAAAAAAAACTGAGTTGAACATTACCTGTATAAAGAAGCAAATCTGTCCACGTGAATTACCTCCTGTTTTGAGGGTTTTTGTGTTAGCTTCCTTGAGGTTTTGGGAGCTTAATATCGAAGGCTTATTTTCCTTCAAAAGCTTGGTTTATTTGCTAAGGGTTATGCATGGTTCTACTAGACACAGAAGACTATACTGTTTGTAGGAAAACAGAGCAAGTTTTCGGTGATGATGATGGCTGGAGATGAGTTTTCGATGGAAAGGAATATATAGCACTAAAAATATATTATTTAGACTTTTTCCGTTTCATTAAAAGCCCTACATTATTACCTATTTCTTTTCTTTTGTTTATACCACTTACCTTCCAAGCCAAGACTACACCTTCTGTTTCTGTTACAATTTTTCTTCATGCAGCCCACGTTTTTCTGACTTTCCCATCTTTTCCTTGCTTTAGTTCTTTTCTTGTCTTGTTATGGTTTGGTCTTCGGTGCAGCAAGGATTGAACCAAATCAGTTATAGTTTCTGTCAACCCATGAAACACGTGAGGGAGACTTTCCTTTTGTCTTCCTTTGTTAGTTACTTCATATTTTATTCTCTTGTTTTCCTATTATTCACTTGTCCAAACCGAAGTCATGCTTCCTTTTCTATTATATTTCTTTTATTTCCTTATGTTGTCCCCCTCATTTTGACTTTCCATCCCTCTTACATTATTTGTTTCTTCATGCCACCAACACTTTTCTGTTTTGTCCAATTCCAAATTTCCAATATCCATTTAATTAATTTAATTTTTTTTATACCATTTTGTATGTAGTATTTTCCATACCTATATTTTTCATCTAGGATTAAAATTTTCTATGTGAGAGACACTATTCTTATATATTTAATTCTTCAAAATATTATCACTAATTTCTTTATTGATAATTTGTTCATATAAATGTACATCTACAGTGTAAAATAATGAGCTCTCACAGTTTTCACCGTATGAAAAATGTGATTTATACTGTTCTATAATATTTAGAACATTTTCGGGAATGATTACCCCAGTATGAATATTTTATAAATTGTTGTTCATAAGATGAAAATATTTCCCTTATGAATATTTATGGATTGATTGAACTTATATTCAGTGAAATTGATTTCATAAATGGGGTTTATATCACGTGTTTACTATTTTGAGATTGTTAGGTCCCATATCATGCTCACGTGTTATGTGTTAGTGCTGATAGACACTGATCCTATTATCAACGTCCCAGTGGACACCTGATCAGTGCACACTGTGGACCCCATAGACTATGACCATAGATCTCATGTGTTTCCCCTATTTGGGATGATATTATAGCATGATATATTTAGGGTGTTGCTTGGTCTCCATGATACTAAACTAAAAGCTACCGTATACTGTTTACTGAATTGGTGGCTATTGTTTACTGTTTACTGACTGAACCGTATCAAGATACTGTTTTACTGATTTGCAAGATACTGTTTTACCGAATGGTACTGTATTGAATATTACTGTTTTACTGAACTGTAAGATACGGTTACTGTACTGATGAGAAAGAAAGTAAATTACAGTTTTGCTACTGTACTGTCATGTGTTTTAACTATACTAAAGGAAACCACTATTTTATTACTGAACTGTCACGTGTTTTAAATTATACGGAAGTGAAAAGAAATAAGTGGTTTACTCTGTGAAAACGAAAATTATATCGTTTTGAGAACAAGGAATATAGTACTCTTTACAATTACTTCTAGGTTCCGGGACAAGATAGGTATTTGAAAATACCTGCTTTACTCCATCCAGATACCTAGCCGACTATAGTATCCTTCCTACATGTGAGCCTAGAGCCCATCTAGGAAAATTTAAAGAAAGTGAAAAAGTATTTTCAGCATATAGGTAGTTGAATATCAAGTGTTGCATATAACTCTCTTACTGAGTCGTGGTTTTGCTCACTCCCCAATTTTAACATTTCAGATTTTGATGATTGTGAGATCCGATTATTATGGATCACGGCTGTACACAAAGGACAATGTGACAAACTGACTGATATATATGAGGTACGATCATTTATTTTCTGTATTTAGACATGTCTACAGTACTACTTATGTATTAATTAAGTTAGGGGATGTGTATAATATAAACATTGTTGTATAAAATTTTTTAACATAATATGAAAAGTGAAGTATCACAAACAACCCAACCGGATAAGTTGTATAGAAATACGTAGAAAAATGTGGTCACGGGCTGTGACCGATTTAATGGTATGAGAGCATGGTTGGCCTGATGTCTGTTGATATTTTTGGAGAGAAAATATGTCAAAAATGTTAAACATCCCTGGTAGTACTGTTTAGTCTGAATACATAAAGAAAATAAATGATTGCAAATTGAGTAAAATGATTTGAAGGGAGTGAAAAATTATAAATTGAGAATGTTAAAGAGGAAATATAGGCTCAGAATTTTCCAGAAAATGATGATCTTATGATCTAAATGAAGGCCTGTTCGGTAAGGAACCGAAAGACTTGGTGAGGGCCCCACCAGTACTTTCTGTCCAGATCGAACTGAGACCTGAAAGTGATGATATAAAGGAGGGGAATGGAATATCATCATTAAATAGACTTTAAGATCACCGATTGAAGGTATTTTGAGGAGAGAGAAATTTTTGGTCAAAAATGACCAAAATACCCCTGCCTCCAAAAATTTACTGGGAGTCATAATAGATCAACAGAAGTTGGAATTGAGTGATTTGACAGGAAATTGATGATGTAAAGCTGCATTACTTACAAAATAACCTAATTATGGATCCTAGTGGACTTCTCTGTTGAAATCGAACAAGATCTTAAACTGCTGATATTAGTATGAGAAAGGATACTATTAGCACATAGATGACAAGATACTTGGTTTAAATGTATACTGAGGAGAAAGAAATAAATGTCGAAATGACAAAAATGCCCCTATGTTGGGCTATGTTCCGAACAGTGATAAAACCAAGTTGATCTTGAATCCATTGATGGTGATGGTGTCATTAATGGCATAGAGGATGTAATATGAATATAATGATCCATATTATTGATTCCAGTTACACTTAGATTATGGACGCGAATTGCGAGTGACCTAGTGAACGGGCTAGGCCTCATGATAAAACCTCGAGGGGGCCAGTGGACTCACCAAAGAGGACAGTACAGATGTGTAAAGGCAGACGGCAGACGGGTCGGGGCCTTACATGATGCGATCCTATAAATGTAGTAGAATGTTGCAAAATGATTGGCCTGGTTATTGATTGTAAGGGGCCGAATTAAGAGTGTATTGAATAAGATGTTTATTACGGGATCGTTGGATATTATGAAAAGTGAGATGACTATAGAAAATGACCGAGAAAGTGAATAGTACAAATAATGAAATCCATATCAGTATGGTTAATTAAATGATTACAATTGTTACAACATTACTAATCACTTTGAGTAATATGTTGTGAAACATGAGAAAATAATGAAATCAAGGTGGAGAATATTTCAAAATGATTTGAATATTAAATGTTTCTACCTTGAGGATATATAGTGAAAATGATAGGACATGAGATGAAATGTCCGTAATAATAAGAGATGTGTGATTAAAGAAAGTATCGGAAGTGATTCCCGATAAAATTTTCAGAGTTATATAGATAAGAGAAATTGAGCTAATATTGACTTGAATGGATATATGAAATCTAATTTCTATGCTTATATCAGAAAATATAAAAAGAATCCGAAAAGCTTTACAACTACTTTGGAAAATGTGTGAATAATGAAATTCACTTGTATAGGTGTGATTGATGGAAATACAGATAATGTAAATTGAGCATAATGAAGTTATCTGTATAGGTGTAAATGAGAGAAACACAGATGACCTTGATACGTAGATGAATTAAAATAGTGTATTAAATTCTTACTATTTAATAAGTTCTTTTGAAGAACAAGTATTCATCTACATGAAAAATGAACGTTTTATTGATCCAATCAAAAATATATGAGGAGTTTATAAGACAAATCTCTATATAAAGCATCATTAGAGAAAAGTTGGAGACTGAGGTTCATGAAATAATGATTAGAACTAGATGAAATTTTTACGAGTGCCTATTGAGATTTACAAGGTTAATGAAATACCTTGTGATATATACATAAGTCAATGAATAAGGCATTCATACAAGAATAAATTGATAAGGTATCTAAATAGTTAAAGATACAAATGGAATATGAACAGCATTGTGACATGAATTCCCAAACTCTCAAAGATTGTTGACTTGTGTTAAGATTGGCAAATAAGAGATTTGGCTAGACAGTGTCTCTTTTAAGAGATAGGAAATCTTGAAATGACAGAATGACAGTGGATCTGTCTATAATAAAGAGAATGATTGAGATACGAGGTTAATGAGTCTAACTAGATACTAATGCCAGTCTATAGAAGAGTGATGGGACTAGCTGCTCTACTAATGAGACATAATTAGAGAAATTAAGTCGGTAAATGGATAAGTGGAAAGAAAAGATGGTATGCGAGATGTTAAAGGATTTTAACAGTAATGTACCATACCATTTGAGAAAACCGACTGAAATGATAAGCAAGGAACATAGAGTAGTTCTCGAAATTACGACTAAAAGTGACTTCATGATGGCTATCACATGACTGTGGCTAAATGTAAAATCAAGCCAAACGTGACAAGTGAAATTAATGGTACTCATAGGAGTAAGATAAAAGACATGTGTTATTATACTGCCAGTTATGTAAATGAAACAAAAATAATATATACACATATCCACACCTTGAGAATGGTGAAATTGTATAGATAAGGTGGTGATGAAAGAGATGATTAACAATAAAGTCTATAATGAGATGCAGCTTTGATGGAATAAATGTGAAAACGAATATTGTGGACAACAAAGAGTTCAAAAGAAATATTATGAAGTGGAAGTGATTAAAAACTGATTGTCTAAATGGAATCACTTTTCCACTATCGAACTCTTTAGATTCTCTAGTGCCATAGTCAAAATATAAGTGTTGAATGGTGTTAATGTATATGTACAGTTCCAGTGAGCATTACATGTGATGGGAGTATCTGAATTGCCATATGCTTAATGAGAAATAGCAAAAGGCATTGAGATCCCAATTGTACTGATAGCACCGCTCCGTACTGATGAAAATGCTCGAGCGTAATATGTGGACGCTTGAGGATATATTGAGCGAGCGAGTGCACGAGATGTGAAAGCTGTTGGGACAATTACATATAACTGATTGACATGTGTAACTGATAGTTTTTAAACTATATCGACTTGGCACTAAGTGAGAAAAATAGATGATGAACAATATAAATCAGTTGTGATATGAAAAAAAAAAGTGTGAATTGACTTTTATGTGGAAAGAGAAATGAAAATGATAACTTCCAACTGATAAGAAATCTTACGGGAGTATAGATATGTGATGAAAGACCGCTTATAATGCTCTAAAAGTAATCTTGATGTTTAAAGTGTACTGGCAGTGTTACTTGAAAGTTGATCTAAAGAACAAAAATCCGAAGTATAAGGAATGTACCACCTTATGACTTAAGTTAAATTCGGAGGACCGAATTTCTTAAGGTGGGGAGAATGTGATAACCATAAATTTTTCCATTTATTGAAATTATTAATATTGGAAATTTAATGAAATAAATATAATTCTGAGATCGTAATATTAGTGAATATTCCATGAAATAAGGAAGTGACGGATTGTGGAAATTCGAATGAAGGAAGATTAAATTTGGAATAAGAATAAGAAGTGAATTTAAGGAAATAATGAAGGAGAAAATTTAATTTGGATAAATTGAAATCCAAATTAAATAAGGAAATGAGAAATGAATATGATATATAATTATATAATTATATATTATATAAATGCATTTTGTACAAATACATATGTATTTAAATGCTAAATAGTATATGTTATTATACATTGGTATATATGTAAATATATACTAGTTTATACATTTAAATAGTACATATGTATATATTATGTATATATAAATATATATACATATATGAGAAATATAAATATTAATTTACATTAAAGTTGAATATATATATACTGTAAATACAATATATATTATATTATTACATTTATATAAATATGTATATAAATGTCATTTAATTAAAAGTATATAAATATACTTTATATATATTAGAGATATATATATTTTATATAAAATATATATATCTTTATATAATATATATATAGTATAATACTATATATAATAATGATATTATATGTATAATATATAGTTATAAGCATATTATATATAATTATAATAGATAAAAATAAAAATAAAACAAAAAGAAAAGGGAAACAAAATGGAAAATCGGGAAGATTCCCGATTTTCTTTCCCGTGTTGCCAACCGACCACTGTCGGCCGACCAAGTGAAGGAAAGAGGATAGGAGCGACGTTGCCGGCGAGCCGAGGGCTGGCAGAGGAGGCGACCGACGACGAAAAAGGAAAGAAACAAAATAGGAAACAGAGGCGAAACCCGGTGAAGCCGAAACAGAAAGGAAAATGTGAAAGTGGTGGTGTCGACTGATTCGGCCACCGCCACTACAGCCGAAGCTTCACCGGAGGAAGAGGAAAGGGTAGGAGGCCACCAGATAGGCGGAGAACGGCGGAGGAGGAAGGACGAAGAGGTGGAAGAGACCGAACCAAAACGAGTTGATTCGCCGTCGTGCCGCCTATCCAGGCTGAACGGAGACCACCAGCAAGTTCACCGTGGCGTCGGCTAGCTGAGGAGCCACCGAACCGTCGGAGAACCGACCACCATAGGAGAACCGGCAGTGAGGGAGCTGGATTGGTCTGAACCAGTTCATACCAGGAAAAAGGAAAAGAAAAAGGAAAAAAAGAAAGAAAAAAGAAGAAAGAAGAAGAGAAAAGGAATTTCGGGAATTCAGAAATTCCAGAGAATTCGGAACCTCAGAAATTACGGGAAACTCGAAAACTCAGAAATTACGAAAATTCGGTAAGAATTCCAAAAAATTAATTCCGAGTGATTTTTAATAAATTATGGAAAAATTCTAAAGTTTAGAATTTTATTTCCAAAAAAATCATCCTCGATTACCGAGACGATGGAATCAGGAGAGGTGAACAGGGGCGCGACGTAAGAGGCGGTTGTCGACCCGATACAGGTAAGGGAGATATGTGCAACCTATTAGGATATTTGGCACACATGTTCTAAATTATGCATTTAATTTTTATAAATGCTATTGATAATGATTGGTTAGAAAATTGTGGTGATTTATCGGTTGAGATTTAAACTGTATTTTATGTGCAGGAGGTTAGCCAATCGGCAGTCGTTATACTGCCGAAAATTATTGGAAAAATTACCACAAATCATAATAAATGACTTTTCATCACTAGAAACGATTTCCAACACGAAAATCGAGAAATCGATTAGTTTTCAGAAACCATGAATATACTGATGTTTAATTTTAAAATATTCATGTTTTTGAGAATGGTGAAAAAAGGAAATCATCGAAATTTATCCCGATAAGTGATATTTCACGTGAAATGAGGTGAAAAATGAAAAGGACCAAAGTAAATATTTTAATAATATTTATTCAAATATTCACTTGATTTTATAAATAACCTTTATGGGTTCAATTGTGAAAATAAGTGTTTATAGAAAATTCCATAAAGGTAATTAAAGGTGGAAAACAATATTTTGAGACTAGAAGGTATCCGCATGTGTTTACAGAGAAAACACAGACGGGAGTGTTAATTTGGAAAATAAATATTTTAATTTTTCATAAATCATAAAAATAATTGATTTGAATCCTGATAACTTTGAAAATCATGTTTTCGATAGAAAGCACGGAAAAGAGTGCGTATATGTTTTACGGTGAAAAATGACAGTTATGACCTTTTATATTTTACCGTGATTATTTTATAAAATGTTTTCACTGTATGAAAAATGTGATTTATACTGTTTTATAATATTTAAAACATTTTCGGGAATGATTACCCAAGTATGAATATTTTATAAATTGTTATTCATAAGATGAAAATATTTTCCTTATGAATATTTATGGATTGATTGAACTTATATTCAGTGAAATTGATTTCATAAATGGGGTTTATATCATGTGTTTACTATTTTGAGACTGTTAGGCCCCATATCATGCTCATGTGTCACGTATTAGTGCTGATAGATACTGATCCTATTATCAGTATCCCAGTGGACACCTGATTAGTGCACACTGTGGACCCCATAGACTATGGCCATAGATCTCATGTGTTTCCCCTATTTGGGATGATATTATAGCATGATATATTTAGGGTGTTGCCTGGTCTCCATGATACTAAACTGAAAGCTACCGTATACTGTTTACTGAATTGGTGGCTATTGTTTACTGTTTACTAACTGAACCGTATCAAGATACTATTTTACTGATTTGCAAGATACTGTTTTACCGAATGGTACTGTATTGAATATTACTGTTTTACTGAACTGTAAGATATGGTTACTTACTGATGAGAAAGAAAGTAAACTACAGTTTTGCTACCGTATTGTCATGTGTTTTAACTGTACTGAAGGAAACCACTGTTTTATTACTGAATTGTCACGTGTTTTAAATTATACTGAAGTGAAAAGAAATAAGTGGTTTACTCTGTGAAAACGAAAATTATATCGTTTTGAGAACAAGGAATATAATACTCTTTACAGTTGCTTTTAGATTCCAGGAGAAGAAAGGTATTTCAAAATACCTGCCTTACTCCATCCGGATACCTAGCTGACTGTAGTATCATTCCTACATGTGAGCCTAGAGCCCATCTAGGAAAATTTAAAGAAAGTGAAAGTATTTTCAGCATATATGTAGTTGAATATCAAGTGTTGCATATAACTCTCTTACTGAGCCGTGGTTTTGCTCACTCTCCAATTTTAACATTTCAGATTTTGATGATTGTGAGATCTGATTATTGTGGATCGCGACTGTACACAAAGGACAATGTGACAGACCGACTGATATATATGAGTTATGATCATTTATTTTTTGTATTTGGACATGTCTATAGTACTACTTGTGTATTAATTAAGTTAGGGGATGTTTATAATATAAACATTGTTGTATAAAATTGTTTAACATAATATGAAAAGTGAAGTATCACAGACAGCCCAACCGGATAAGTTGTATAGAAATACGTGAAAAATGTGGTCACAGGCTGTGACATTCCGTCTTTAACATGTCACCCCAAACTAGCATTGATACCGCCAGCTCAACCCTTTCAACCAGCCCTTTTTCAATCTCGCCAATAACCCTAGTTTACTGCTCCAATCAGAATTGACCTTATCCCCCCAAAACCATCGAACTATACCCCTTTCCTGCCCTATCCAGCAACCTCTCAACATCTATTGCAGCTTCCACCGGTTTTGCTGTAGTTTTTCGTCCTTGAAGGGCAGCTTGTCCTCTCCCCCATCACACCTCAACCTCATCATTCTTTTGCTTCCTGTCTTCAACCCTGTACAGCACCAAAGTTCCCTGATTCTAGCCCTCTTCCACGTACAACCCTGCTATGTTTTGATTCTCCCTCTTGAGTGACTCTTCTTCTTCTTTTTTTTTTCTATCTTAATTCTCTCTTTCTCTAATCGAATCCTATGCTTCAATCACTTTAAACTTCTTTCCTTCACTCTCTCTCGGTCTTCAGTTCATCTCTCCTCTTATCTTTCATTTCTCTTTTTTGTTTTTTAATTGATAAAAATGGGGGAGGGTCTGCCTCCTGGCAGTGGCAGACCATCAAATCAGCAAGCTCCTACCAAATCCCCTTAGTGTTAGTTTATTTTATTATTTATTTTTTATATATATTTATTTTCATTTATATTAATATATATATATGTATATCTTTCATTATACATATATATATTTTTCTTTTATATACTTTCATATTACATTTTTTTTGTATGTATATGTATTTATTCTTATATGTATAAATATAAATATATACATATATTTCTATATTTATACATATCTACTTAAACATATTTAACTTATTTTCTTATTTTATGGTTTATTTTCATTTCACTTGATCCTTTATTTATTTATATATGTGTTTATATACGTACATACACACGTTGAATGCATGCACATTTACGTATGCATGCATGTGTGCGCGTTGCATGCATGCATGTTGTGTGTTTTTAGTTTGGCTTACCCAAGGACATAATCATATATATATATATATATATATATGCATATAACTACTACAACTCCTTTCGTATCCATTTAACGTACATTGCACAAATTGTATTAATGCATGTTTCCCGTTATTCATGAAGATTTCGATCCTGCAAATGTGATCATGATCTTACATTTGTAAACTCCAAAATTACATTATTGCATTATATTCACGTTTAATTACACTTGAGTACATGATCGTTTTAAGAAAATTTATGGTTCTCACATAACAATTTTGTCATTGAACCTAAATTTGATTATATTATAGATTGAGATAGATTTTGATAGGTTATCTTATTGAAAAATAATGGCTATCAAGATCTAAGAAATATTATATTATAATTATCGAATCAGATCGAGTTTGAGCTTGAAGTGGTGAATCCAACCTCAATCTGGTTTGTTATTGAACCTTGATTTTCAAGCACAAGCCTATTTAGCGAACTTAATATTTTTGTCCAAGCCTGTCTAAAAATTGCCAGAGAAGGGCTAAGGGAGAGGCTTATTGGAAAATAATTGATTATATTAATGCACTCTAAAGAATAATGGTTCATGTTAAATCATTACAGTATATGCACTTAGCTTATGTTAAATCAATACTGTTATGCAAATAATATAAGGGCATTATGGACATATATGCCAAGCGAAATGTTGATGTGCCTAAACTGCAACCTTCTTTATTTGAAGATGGTAATTTAGAGATCGAAGAGACCGTAAAGGGTGAGGGTAGTAATGTACATGCTAATTGTCACACCTTGACCTTGGGTATAACAGACGTCATACACCTGTAAGATATAATCTCACAGACATGCAACTAAAATTTATTTCTTTCAAATATCTAAACCAAAAATATACCACCAATTATCAAAAGAAGTTTACAAAAATTCTAACTTATTACTTAAAGCCTGGAATAAAGAATTAGAACATTCTTATTCCTCAATCTAATCATAAACCTATGGGTCTTGAGACATGTTCTCAACTCTGAAGCGTCACTTCTCGATATTTTTGTAGACATTATCAACATCAAAACCTGTAAGATGTTAGGAAAAAAGGATGAGTACAACCACTCAGTAAGCAACTGATATCCCATAAGTTGGAGTAAGCATACCATAAAACATTTAGGCCAAAATATCAATATATAGATTCAAAATCAAAGTTGGTTAATCTCATATTCATACACATAATTTCTTAAATTTATACTCAGATTTCAAAACTGAATAGAGTTTCACAGATATTGAAACTGAACAAAAGTTTCATAATTCAAAATTTTTAGGTTTCCCGTAACATGCCATAGCCACGTTTAACCCTTGTGACACAGGTCAGAATTAGAACAAAAATCACAATTAACCCTAATGGCTCGGGTCAGGAATATCAAAAGCAACTAATAGTTACACAAAATAGAACAAAGAGCCATTATTCTTAACTAGTGGTACGATTAGAAACTAGTTTCTTTTAACAAAATTCATGTCGACATGGCCAACATTTAACCCCCATTGGCAAGGTCAGAGCATAGCCATATTAAAAGACAAAAAATTTCAGATTACCTAATATACAAAGCAATACTATAAATCTCATAACATATTTCATACAAAAAGAATTTCACAAATCAATCAAAGCAAATTTCATATTCACAAAGCACATAGCCTGTAAATACATTATGATAAAGATCAAAGGTTAGAGCGATTAAATCATGTTCCTTTAATTGAACAAATCACTTTCAAAGTCAATTTAAAGAATCATAAACACTTTGCATGCTTACCCAAATTTATAAGCCTAAGGACAAAACATTGCATTTGAACGTAAATATAACTCATAGTGAGGTTAATTTTGAGGGTGTAAAAACACCGAGGGGATATCAAGTCACTTACTTGAACTCGTTAAGTTAGAACCAAAACAAAGCCTTAAGATCTCTTAGAGCCTATTATTCAAGAATATTTAGCATTAGAAAAATACTTATCAATCAAACATAAACTACGTTATCTGACAAAAGCTAAAAACTTATACTGTACGCCATTTGACAGAAGCGCTGAAAATTTATATTGTATGCTATTTGATAGAAGTTGATAGCTTATACGATATTCACTAAATGACTATAACTCGATAAATTATAGACTCAACGTGAGTTACGGTATTTGACAAAAGCTAAAAATATCTGTACTTTTTTTAAAATACAAATTTTTTTCAAATTCTCAATGTCATATTTTTCTTCAAAAGTCAGTCTTTAACTATACAACGTAATCATAAAAATTAAAGAGGATTTTACTCACCTTAGTCTTCTCGCACTCACACTAACAGTGGTGTCACATCCTGAATACAAAGTATTACATACGTTTCCACACACTTTATATGGTTAGGCTGTCTGTGATGTCTTACTTTCCTTATTCCCTTAAATAGTAACTATTTAAAATTGAAATTTATAATTTAATAAATATTTACATGTCGAGAATTTATTTATCGTTTACATCCCCTGTTTAATTTACAACACTGTAGTACCGTAAAAATATGTCTGAAGATATAAAATTAATGATTGTACCTCCAAGATATAAGCTCGCTGCCTCGGGCACTAAATGCGCAGCAAACAATCCCCGGGTGCAAATCACGTAGTCACTGGAAGTACTCTGTAGATGTTGAAATAAAAAGGTGAGCAAACCATGGTTCAGTAAGAGAATTGTATGTAAAACTAGATATTTCGAACTCTATATGCAATAAATATCCTTATTTTCCTATAGGTGCTTTAAGGACCATAATAAGAAGGATACTATAGTCGGCTAGGGATCCGGATGGAGTAAGAAAAGTATTTTAAAATACCTATTTTGTCCCGAAACCTATAAGTGACTATAGGGAGTAAATATTGTTGTTGAAACCTATCATTCCTTATATCATATCATATTCTGTGAGAATTAGTTATTTTGTGCTATATATGTACTATTATTCATTTATTAATAAATAAATGAATTATTTCCAAATTAATTCCTAAAATATAAGTAAATCAAGAAGTGGGCCCCATTTAGAAATTGGGCCCAAATAAAAATATGAAAGTGGAAATAGTGTATTTACAGTGTAATGAGGATGAGGAAAAAATTTTAGAGACCTGAAATGACAAAATTTTAACATTTGGAGTTATAGAAAAACAATTTAGGAAATGATGGTTATGTCCCGAAATTTAATTTTGAAATTTTACTCAAAATAAAATAAGTTGAGATAAAGTAAGAATATCAAAATATTCTACATGAAAAAGAAATCTAATATAGTGACAGCAGATTTATTAAAATCAATGGTTAAATCGAAAATCTACGTGATTTACCCGATAAGGGTAAAATCGTAATTTCTCACAACCAATACACCGCGTGTTGATGAAACCACTTCCATTCATCAAAAAATGATTAATATGAATTTTTGGTGAAGAAATCTGAATTTTTGGAGCACTGGAACATAGTTTTTACGATTACGGAAGCTTGGTGGCAAAATCGTTAATATTGTGACTAATTACGGGTATTTCGATAATTAGCCAATTTTCGAGAATATTCCCCATTTATTTCAGCTGACAGACTGCCATTGTTTCCCATCTTCTTCAGCCATCCCACGCCATCTTCTTCAAGAAACAAAGAAAACAGAAGAAAATCCACCTAAAGCCACCAAAATTGACAATCTCACCAAGATTTCTTCTTAGAAATTTATCTACTCCATTTCCTCTCTACATAGAAGTCAATATTTCATTAAAAGAAGGAGAATACAAGGAGAAAAGGAAGAGCAAAGTTTCGGCCAAGCTTGGTAAGTCATTATGTTTGTGCTTTTTTTAACTTTCAATGGTAGATTTCTATAGATCTAAGTATGCTAAGCATGAATATATCATTTGATTTAATGGAATTGAGCTAAATAAGATGATACCCATGGGAGGGGGTTTCGGCCATTGATGAAGCATGAAGAATACATGTGCTTTCATGCATTAAATGCATGCCATTAGTCAACAAGCATGGTAGAATAAAGATTAACCATTGACATGTTGAAAATCCATAAGAAATGGCAGAGAGGGATTTTGGCCAACGGGTAAAGGATGCCATCGATGGCTGATTTTGATGATTTAAGGATAGATTATGACTGTAGGGATTACAAGGAGTCTGCCGGTATGCTCGGATTTTAAATCCAACGCAAAACGAAGAAGTTATGTTATAATGTCGGTAGAATTTATACTGCAAAAATAATTGCAATGTCTAGTAAGGCTGCACTTAGAAATAAATAATAGCTCAAAAATAAGTATGAAATGAGCTAATAATTTTAATGGAATTGTTTGCAGCCTGAGAATTTTGGATAGCGAGTGGTGCATCTAAGAAATCTGTATATGCTATATGATCTGTAGTGATACTTTGAATGCATATAAATTATAAAAATAATTTAGTATGAATATTTTTGAAATGAATTGCATGAAAATCTGTGGAAATAAGGCTGTTATGGAAAATTTGAACTGCGTTTACCCTGCAGGGAGACTAAGGCAATAGCACCCGAAATGCTGCTGAAAAATTTTAGAATATTTTCTAAAAATATTAGAAAATATTTAATTTCATGAATTGATAATTTCCTAGCCTTGAAATTGAGGAATTTATTATTTTTCATAAAACATGAATATACTGAAAAATATTAATTAAATATTCATCTTACGGTTTTTTATGAGAATAAGGCTTCTAAAAATTCCTCTTTCATGCTTTACAGCAAATAAAATGATTTATGAGATAAAATGATGAAGAGTGAATATTTTATAAATGATTTCCAAAATATTCACTATTTGATTTATTAAAAATCCTTTAAGGAATTGGTTGAAGATTTAATAAATTTCTTTATTTTCCATAAAGGTGAAAAGAGTATGAAATTTCTGTTTTGAGACTTCTAGGCCCCATATCATGCCGATATATGACAAGTGATATGTGATATGTGACATGTGATATGTATGCACTCCCAGTTAGCACCTGATCAATGTTGATCGAGGCCTCCTATAGACTATGGCCATAGGTCTGGCATTACTATTATTACCCTACGGGGTATCGTTTCTCTAGCATGGTATTTTTTGGGTGATGCCTTAGTCTCTACTCGATGAAATATAAAAGGACATGTGATATGAGATATGTGTTGAAATGAAAAGAATATGAATATGTTTTTATATGAACAAGGGATATGGTTTATAACAGTTTATAATACTACATGAGTACTTTACTGTTTATGATTTATACCGTGATATAGGATATGAAACTTTAAATGAGAAATATGAGTTCTTTAAACTAATATTCTTTTAAAGAATATATGAATATTAGTTTACTTTACTTTAAATGCTTTATTTTTATAAAAGCATTATTTTAATGAATATGTGAAAGGATATGGAAATGATTGTTTTCACAAGTCATTAAATTATTCTCTATAGTCACTACTAGGTGCCGGAACACATACGGTATTCTAAAATACCTCCTATTACTCCATCCGGTTGCCTAGCTGACTATAGTATCTTTCCTATCTCGGTCCTTAGAGTATCTATAGGAAAAGTATGGATTTCATGGCATATAGATTTCAGAGTATCTAGCTTGTATATAATTCTCTTACTGAGCCGTGGTTTGCTCACCCTATGATTTTTAATATCTACAGATTATTTCTAGTGACTACTTGATTAGCATCTGGGGATTATTGGCTGCGCAGTTATTACCTTGGAGCAGCGAGCTAATACCTTAGAGGTATAATCATTTATTTAATATGTTCAGACAATGTTTTACAATATTACTGTGTTGTAAATTATACAAGGGATGTAAGTAATAAATAAACTATCACTGTATATTTAATTTTGATATATGAAGAAAGAGGAAAGTAAAATATCGCAGACAGCCCAACCATATAAATAATGTGGAAAATATGCAGAAATACAGGTTTAAGATGTCACATATTCATTTCAAAATAATGCTATTATGAAAATAAAACATTTAAATAAAATAAACTAATATTCTTATATTCTTTAAAAAGAATACTAGTTTAAATAAATCATTTTTCTCATTTAAATCCATATCACATGTCCTGGTATAGACCATAAACAGTAGAGTACTTCATGTAGTACAGAAAACTGTTTAGAAACTATTCTTCTTTTCATATAAAGACATATTCATATACTTTTTCATTTAAACACAATTTCCATATCACATATCATTTCATATCTCGTAAAAAAAATAAGGACTAAGGCATCACCCGGAATATATCATACTAGAGAGAAAGTACACCGTAGGGCAATAATAATAATGTCAAATCTATGGCCATAGTCTAGGGTAGTCCTCAGTCGAACACTTATCAAGTGTCAACCGAGACTGCATACATATCACATGTCACATGTCACGTATTACATATCACATATCAACGTGAAATAGGGCCTAACAGTCTGAAAACAGTATTTTCACAATCATTTCACCTTTATGGAAATAGTAAAACCAGTAATTCTTCAATCAGTCCATAAATGATTTTATTAATCATATAGTGAATATTTCAGAAAATAATTTATAAAGTATTCACTTGTCACCATTTCATCATGAAATCCATATCATTGACTGTAGAGCATATAAGAGGAATTTTATGTAATCTCACTTTCATTAAAAGCAGTAACATGAATATTTAAATAATATTTTTTGATATATTCATGCTTTATGAAAAATAATAAATTCCTCCTTTTCAAGGCTAGGAAATCATCAAATCATATAATATATTTTCTAAAATTTTTAGAAAATATTCTCTAAATTTTTAACAGCATAACGGCTACTAGTACCTTTGCCCTCCCGCAAATTAAACACAGTTCCAATTTTCACAAACAGCCTCAATTCCACATGTTTTCATGTAATTCATTTCAAGAATATTCAAAATAAATTAGTTGCATAATAAATATGCATTCGAAATATCGCTACAGGTTACACACGTATCCCTTGCCTGTGTAGCGTATTCAAACTCTTACTGCGCACCACTCGAAATCTAATTCTTCTAGGCTGCAGATAATTCCATTAAAATTATTAGCTCATTAAATACTTATTTTTGAGTAATTGTTCATGTCTAAATGCAGCTATATTAGACACTGCGATTATTTTTGCAGTATAAATTCTACCAGCAGTATAACGTAATTTCTTCGTTTTACGTAGGAATTTAAATCCTAGCATACCTACAGACTTCTTATAATTCCTACAGTCTAAATCTACCCTCAAACCATCAAAATTAGCCAAGCATAATGGTCCCCTTATGTTGACCAAATATGGAATGATGAGGAATTGGTGGAATCTCAACAATTCAATGCTACCATGTTAATCTACCATGCTTATTCATCATTTTGGCATGCATTTCATGCATGAAAGCTCAAGAATTCCTTAGGTTCCATGCTTGGCCGAATGCTCCTTCAATGGTGGATTTTTATTTACTCAACAAAAATCAAATCTAACGGTAGATTCATAATCTACACCTTTGATTTAGTCAAAATATAACTTTAAATTTCAATGAAACATTAAATCATTGAAATTCTTACCTTAACTGAAACCTCTTGGCTCTCTTTTCTCCTTGTTTTGTTCTTTATTTGATGAGCTAATGGTGTCAATGGAGAGAGAAGAGTGTGTAGATAAATTTCCTAGAAGCAACCTTGGTGAGAAAGTCAAGTTTAGTTGGTTTTTGTTGACTTTTTTCTTTCTTTTTCTTCTCTTTTCTTTCTTGGTGTCATGAGAAGTGAGGAAGAAGAGTGAATAGTGGCCGGCCATCCCTTAGGAATTATGTAGCAATTTCTAGAAAATTGAGAAATTACCCTTTTGCCCATGGTTATGAACTTTTCAAACATTTCTTATCCTTAAGTTCCGTAACCATAAAAACTATGTTCTTGTTCTCCAAAAATTCAGATTCATTCACCAAAAATTCTTATTAAATATATTTTGATGAATGGAAGTGGTTTCATCGACGTGCGGTACACGAATATGATTTTACCCCAGTGACCCGCCAGCAAATTTTTTAGTTTTTATGACTGTTACGAAGAATCCGTTGACACTATATTGAAGTACTTCTCATATAGAATAACATGATATTTTTACTTCATCCCAATTCATTTTAGTTTGGGAGAAATTTACAAAAATACCCTTGTGATGTATCTATCATTTCCAGATTTGTTTGCTAATAGCTTCAAATAATAAAACTAAACCAATTTCAAGTCTCTAAAATTTCCTCATTATAATCATTTCACCATCTGCACACTGTTTCCACATTCATAATTTCATCTGGGCACAAAATCCAAGTGGGGCCCACATCATTTTATATTTACAATTTATAAAATCATTACAAATAAATCCTTTACTAATAAATAAATGAATAACTGTATATGTACAGTACAAAATAATTGGGTCTCACAAGCGGCTCCAAAATCATAATTTTTCCCTTAAAACAAAAGATGGAAGCTTTTTGAACAAGGAAGTGGCATTTACCATCATCATCCATTGTTGCCAATCATTGTTTCTAATCTCTCTACTTTAATTACTATTTCTCTTCTATCTTTATTTCTCCATTTATCAACTCCTGTCTAAATTCTAAAGTTTCCTTTGGTGGTTGCATTCACGCCAACTTTGTTTTCATTTTTTTAATGCCCGGTTCCTTTATATATTGTTATTGGGCTTCTTTTTTTTTTTGTTCTTTTGTCTAAGGTGGGTCTAGGTATTACACTATTGTCAATTTAAGGGGTGAGTGTAGTTTTGTACAAGTTGGTGGTAATTTATAAGATGGGGTAGTAATGTACAAATTGATGGCATTTTAAGGGGCAAGGATAATAAAGAGGCAAATGGTAGTTGAGGGGCTGAGGGTTGTGATTACAAGTTGATGAAATTTTAAGGAGTGAGGATAATGAAGTGGTTGATGGTAGTTTAGAGGATAAGGTTGGTAATGCACAAGATGATTGTTTAGGAGGTGAGGCTTGTACAGAACATTGTGTTATGACCCTCTATATGCAATCCCTACCTGTGTAAGAATCACTATTTTATAAATTGTTATTAAATTAATTCAATATATTTTAATTCATGAGGAATATGGAAAATGATTTAAGGCTTTGTTTGGAGAAAGTATGAATTATGGAAAATTGAAAAAAAAATATGTAAGAAAGAAAAATGGTAAAGTAGGATATTTTGGGTTGCAAAGCTTATGGAATAAGCTTAAAGCCTTATTTTATTAATTCTTTTATTTCCTTTCCTTTTAAGTGCACGGCAGCCACATTTTACCCAGCAAAAAGGTCAAAAGAAAAAAAATATAAGAGAAGAAATGTGAGAGATTGGAAGAAAAGAGGAAACCGTAAGTTACTGTACAAGCAGATTTTGTTGCCATTTTCGTCCTACTTTTAGTCAGTTTAACCTTTCATTGCTTCATGAAAGTTGTTCCAAATTCTCTCATCTAAAACATATCCAAAATTCATCTCAAACGGAGTTCGTTTGGCTAGTGAGAAGTTTGCTAGAAGTCAGATCTGTCAAGCTGCCCTGTTTTGACGAGATTGAGAGAATAACTTTGTAGGGCAGAAACGATCAGGAAGATGACCTTTTCTTGAAACGGCCAAGAAGGATCAATTGAAGCTCTACCTCTTCTCTACCACATATCTGAAAATCAGCTCAAGTGGACAACGTTTGATGGGAAATCTGTTCTGGAAATTTCTGCTGCATAGGGTAGGCAGTGCTGGAATTTTCTGTTCTTTCTAAATTGAATATAGGCTGCATTTCTGATTTTTCTAGGCCTATTTCTAGTCTTATAATGGTGTAAAACTGACCCTAAAAAAGTGTTTTAAGTATTGGCCAAATGGGTTTCTATAAGGAAAGTGTAAGGAGACAAGGGTGCTTTTGTTATTGATAGTGTAATTCATGTTAATAAACATGAGTTAAATGTAATAAAGCGTTAATGTGAAATTTGGACTTGTATATAGAAAGATAAACATTAGGCCTAAGGAAGGGCAATGTAGTAAATTCACCTTTAAGGTGAAATGACACTGGTAAATGAGAAGTGGATGAGTACTAATGTGAATGGTGCAGTTGGAATGATCAAAAAGATCGTATAGTGACTTTTGTCACAATACAGCTAAATGCAGCTAAGAAAGAGAAACAATTAGTTAGTGTTAAATGGCTATGTGTAAGTGTAAGGTGGTAAATGGCATTATCTATATATGCTTGTAGTGTTACCGACACGGTTTGGTGGTGTACAGTACACGGATTTCCAAGCTTGAACGAGCGAGCTCTTTGCTTTCGATAAGTTTATTATGCAAGCTACGAGTAGTAGCTTACGGGGTAAGTGCCCTACATACAAGTAATGATTTAGAAAACAAATGAAAAGTTTATGAAGTAAATGAATTGATTTGGATGTGAATTTTGAGATGTGTTGCTGTTGGAATATAAATTGTTTTTCCTTTGCAAGCTGGGTAATGACATATCTTAACCCCGTCTTATTGCATAAATTTTGAAAAATTATTAAAAGTTGGATGTAGATCTCTATGTTTGCATCATGCTACTGCATCTTTATGCATAAGTGGTTTTATGAGAGTTAAGCTTACAAGAAGTTTATACGAAATGTATGAAAGCTTTTACATCTCATTTACATCATGCTTTGAAGTATGTGAATGATATGACTTTATAGCATATTCATATGAGTTTTTTGGACTGAGCATGCATTGCTTGTAAATCCTATTGATGTGAGACTTCAAAACATGAGATGATTTCTAGTTTACACACTTTTATGGCATCCCATTGTATTATGAGACTAATAGAGCACTATGGAACATGCCCGAGTAGTTAATACTCTTATATGGGCAATATGAGGCTTGTCCGACATTGTCATTGATAGGTTCTAATTCTAGCTGATCACTAGGATTGGAGATGACGAGGATCTATGGCGATAGGTAACACCCTAGTTCCGGGGTAACGAGGACTGCTTGCTAATAGCTACAGTAGGCTAAGACTTTATTAGTTGAATTACTGGGTTTGCCTAACGAGAAATGTTTTATGAACATGACATATGAGATTACATGATATGTGATTGAACTTTGCAAAGCATTGTTTTTATGATAACTACATGGTTTGACAAAATCGACTTTGCATCGTTTTACGTGCATGATATCGGTTTTATCATAAAGGCATTGTGATATTGAGTTACATGAGATATGAACTTTAAATGAGTTACTAATATGCGATTTTATACGAAACACGTGTTGCATGCATTAGTGGTGCTATATCTTGTTTGTTACTATCTCTGCACTTGTGTAGTAGCTTATTAAGCTTTCTCCAAAAGCTCACCCCTTCATTCTTCTCCACAGGTTAAACCGAGATAGCAACGTTTGATAAGAGTCATTCCTCATTTTGACGTTTCAAGCTAGACGTCAGACTTCAGTTCATAGCTCGGTATATATGTTTACTATTCATATGTACTTGGAATTTGATGATTTTGTACAGTAATGTAGGGTGAGATGTGATAAGTATGAATATGTGATTATTTTCAAAATCGAGTTAAAATGGGATGTAAACGAGTGTTGGTTAATTGTTTATGTGAATAATGTCAAGTATATAAAAAGTTTTGATTGAGAAAATTTTTAACAACCTTCGAGTTATTAAAAAATTATGAAACTTTCTCGAATATTCTATTGGACTGTATGAGAGTGTGATAAGCCATTTAGGGCCAAAGATATCGGAAAATGGATAGTATCTTGTTTTGTTGTTGAATTATGTTGCAGGGGTTTTTCGTAGTTTAGCGAAAATGCTGCCGAAATTTAGTCTTGAGTGATTTTAAGTTATGAAATAAACTGGGACCTAAGGAAATTAACCTTGAACTGTGATCAGGTGAATAGTGAATCAAAATTGAAATAGTGAGATTACTCACTACACAAACCGTAGTTAAAGTAAAAGGAAAAAGTTAGCCCCAAAATCCGTTATTCTGCTATTTCGTTATTGAAAATGTTTCGTATTTTTGGGGTATGACAACATGCCATCTTTATTTTGCATCAGAACAAAATGATCAGCTTCATATACGTCAAGGCCTCGTCCGTTTATCTGTCGTCGAAGAGCATCCCCTAGGTGCCTTCGCCCTAGGTTTGCCTTGACTCGTGAGGTTGGCAGTCGCCCAAACACTCACTAACGTATTGTCCGCTTTGGCGGTCACCCACCTCACAGCTTTGTCTCAAGGTGCCTGAAGTACTTTACAAGACATTTATCACCTTGAGCACGTTTCAGTTTGAACCCAGATACTTGAGGGGATCCCAGGTTCGAACTGAAACACACTCAAGGTGATAAATGTCCTGTAAAGTACTTCAGGCACCTTAAGACAAAGTCGTAAGGTGGCTGACCGCCAAAGTGGACAATACGTTAATGAGTGTTTGGGCAACCACCAACCTCACAAGTCAAGGCAAACCTCGGGCGAGGGCACCTAGGCGATGCTCGCCGACGGCAGATAAACGGGCGAGGCCTTGACAAAAAGTGTGAATAGTGCTCACCAAGGTTGGAAGGAAAAACAATGGATAAGCATTTTCTGTGGGCCAATGATCGTCATGGGCTTGATACGTTGAGAAGAAATGGACAGCCCTCTTCAGTGTAATTGTGACCTTCTGATAGGAAATTTGCTCACCATCCTCAATTTTCACTATTGGTATAGTTTGCTTGAAATCCAAAGTCAACAAAGTTAAAATATTAATTATATGTATGGCCGAATAAAATCCAATCATCTTGTAGGAACTAGGAACATGGGACAAAAAAATAGGGCAGACCCAACATGCAAAAAGACTTGTTCATGGGTCGGTTTGGGATGGATTCGGGTCGAGCTTAGGTAAGGTATTAAAGAAGTAAATGTGTGCCCAGGCTCGGCCCATTTTTTCGAGCCTAATTTTTTGCCCAAACTCGTTTTTACATGTAGTGAATAAGCTCAAGTCCGTCCAAATACTATTATTTTTTAAAAAAATATAAGAAAAATATAAAAAAACTAAAACACGTAATAGTTAATAAGTATAACACAATAAATTTGAATAAATTTTTACATAAAAACTAAAACAAACATGAAAATTTAAATTAAAGCATAAAAAATATACAAACTTAAAATAAATTGCACAAAGAAAGCAAAATTAATTAAAAATATATTAATATAAAAAATAAAAAAGTATAGTAAAAGGATAAGCCAGGCATGGGCTTGAAACGATGAACCTAAGCCTGGCCTATTTTTAACCGGCCTCGATTATTAAGCCCAAGCCCATTTAATGAGCTTAATATTTTTATTCAAGTCTGCTAAAAAAAGAAGGCTTTTAGATTTGGGCATATAGCCCGGCTTTTGAACAGGTTTAAAAGAACACAACTTTAAATCTAATTTTTTTCTAGGCTTGATTATTATATAAAAAGAAGTGGAAAATGTATTAAAAAAAAAAGGAATAGTCATGACAACATTAATTGGAAATTAATGCCCTTGACATCAAAATCCGTTGGGCCACTTAATATCGCCATTACAGCATTAATTCCCTCGCCATACCAAAAACCGAATACAAGTAACCTTCATTAATTATCTTTTGGCTTTCAAGGCATTATGACTCATGACATATACCCAAAAATCCCAAAATATTTCAAACTAAAAACGACGTATAAACAAACTTAATTAGGATATTCTTTTGGGTGCATTTGGATTCAAAATTTTAAAATTTTGAAGTATTTTAAAATGAAGACATTTTAAAATTTATCATTTAAAAATACTAACATTTATAATTATCTTTGTTTGGATAAATATATTTAGAAGGAATTTTTGAATACTAGAATTTGATGAAATAAAAAAATAATTATAAAAGAAAAATAATGATATGATATATTAGAAAAAGAAAAATATCAAATAAAATATACAATGTGAATATCATTAGATTTGTAAAAATGTACAAATATTATTAATAATATAAAAAAGCAATATATATTATATTTAAACAAAATAATATGTTTTTGTTTTTTCGATAAACAATATGTTTTTGTTTTTAAATTTATATTCAACAGTGAGTCATGTCTAATAAAATAGGGAAGATCATGACAAATTTTGAAAAACCACCTCTTTAGGTGGATTTTCTCTTGAAATTCCTCCAAAATTTTGAAATTCTTCAAAATTATTTTAACAAACAAGAAAATTGGATATTGGACTTGTAAATATCATGATTAAAATAAAATTCCTCCTTAAAATCCCTCGTTCATATACACTCTTAACATGGAAACTACCAGAAAAATAGCTTGTTTAATGTTGCTCCAAAAAAGGAAGATTCTTTTTGTAGAAAGGGTCAAGTTGGGTACAAAACCCAAATAAAATCGTGTTGTCTATATATTGTTTGGAAATTGAATAGGCATGCAAATTCTCATTAGAAATGAGAGAGAGACGACACCTACATGTGCCAAAATTTCTCACAAAGCAAACAAAGCCTAAACTTTTTCTTAAATTAATACTCGCTTTAGAATACTGTGACCTATTTTAAGCAAGTACCACAACCGCACGAGTCATAAAAAGTAATATCAGTGGCATAAAAAGTAAAGAGAGTATCGACCCTGCACGAATCACATGAATGAATTCTTTTGCTAAGTCCTAAAATCTTACACTCT
This sequence comes from Heritiera littoralis, assembly GCA_031772115.1. Taxonomy (NCBI): domain Eukaryota; kingdom Viridiplantae; phylum Streptophyta; class Magnoliopsida; order Malvales; family Malvaceae; genus Heritiera; species Heritiera littoralis. Next base: position 2,215,697 of record JAPDPK010000064.1, read on the forward strand.
AATTAGTGGCGTAGCAGATAATTTGTGTCAATGGGGTCAATATAGACATGTTCAAGGGCTAGACTATTCGTCTAAGCCTGAAGCCTCTCCCCCAACCCTTCTCTAGCAATTTTTAGATAGGCTTGGCCAAAAATATTAAGTCCGTTAAATAGGCTTGTGCTTGAAAATCAAGGTTCAATAAAAAATTGGATTGAGGTTGGGTTCACTACTTCAAGCTCAAACTTGGTTTGATTTGATAATTATTGTCGTAACGATTTTCGTCCGGGGACTCGATCGCTAGACGATTTTAAAAAAAACACAAAATGGAGTCGCCACCAATCTTTTTTGGATAGGTGTGATTGGCCACCTAAAATCATTTATTTTTTTCAATAAAGGTTTATCAAAAAAAAATAATAATAATTTTTGGTCTGCGAAAACAAAGTTTGGGTTCGGGAGTTCGGTTACGCGTGGGGAAGGATTAGCACCCCCACAGCGCCCGTTAGAAAACGGTACCACTTAATCATGTATTATCTTTTGATCTTAATAAAATGGTCTTAATTAAACATTTAAAAAGAAATTCATTTATTTTGAAATCAATTTGTTATTTGCTTATTATTTGAAACATTAAATTTTATTTTTATTTATGTTAAATTTATTTTTTATTTGAAATAAATGAGAATCTTTTGTATTGAAAATTATTCCGAAGAACCCCAATACTTTTGGTAGCATTTCGGATAATTTCCTCACCTAGAGATTTCGTAAGAATCGCTACTTGCGATTTCTATAGAATCCCATCCTTGGGAGATTCACACTTATTTTGAAATTTCATGGATGCAAATGATGCAATCAAAATATAGATGATGCACATGAGAAATCCATTTTATTATTTTTTAATTCATTTATACTTATATTATTATTTTGTAATTTATTTATATTTATAAAATCTTGTTTTTATTGAAAAATCATACTAAATATTCCAATACGCTGGTAACATTTAGCATATTTCTCTCACCTAGAGATCAGTTAGGAATCACTACTTGTGAATTCCGTAACATCTCATCATCGGACATTATTTATATCTTATTTATTTTTAATTTGTTTTACTCTTTATTTTGAAGTCTTGTTTATTTGTTTCTTTAAAATATTTATTTATTTATTATTTTAGTGTTAGTTTATTTCATATAAGTTGATTATATTAGAAATCTTAATATCGAACTAAAATTATTTGAATACTCCAATACGCTGGTAATACTCAAATATTTTATTTCGACCCTAAGGATAATCAAAGAATCACTACTTGTGATTTTTAAGGAATCCTATCATCGGAGATCTTTTTTATATTTAAGATGTGTATTTACATTCATTTATTTATTTATTTATTTTGATTCCTAAATTTTTACTTATTTAAAAGTTTTTATTTCTATTCATTTACTATTTTCTTGTATTTACCTATTTTTTATATTATTATTTTTATTACCATTTTCATATTTATTTATTTTTTTATACTAAGACATCTTATTAATATTTTCTTTATATCGGAATAAAATCATTTGAATGTCCCAATACGCTGGTGACATTAAAGATTTTATTTCGATCCTAAGGATTGTCAAAGAATCGCTACTTGCGATTTCTAAGGAATCCTATCATCGGAAATTAAAAATTTGTTATTAAAGTTTTTATATTTAAATTTATTTATTTTAAGTTTATATTTATTTACTTTTTACCCTTTTTTTTATATTTATAAGAAACTTTGATATCGAGTTAAACAAATTAGATATTCCAATACGCTGGTAACATCTAATGAATTTTCTCGATCCTAAAGATTATCGAAGAATCACTACTTGTGATTTCTTCGAAATCTTATCATCGGAAATTTAAAATTTATTATTTGCATTTATTTTTTTATTTATTTGTTTTATTATTTGTTATTAATTTGTCTGTTATTGTTTTTATTTATTTTTTTAAAAAAAAATTTCTCCTAATAACATTAAAAATTATGTATATGAATTCTTTCAACATCTTAAAAAAAACAAGAAAAAATCTTTTTACAATCCTTTTTTTTTAAAAATATATATTAATATAAGTTCTTTTCCAACCCTAAACAAAAGCACATGGACACGTACAAGATGATGGTACTTAACAGGAGGCAATGATATCTATATAAATAAAATATGTATGAACTCTTCTTGTTGAGCTATGCATAGTCACGTACAAACAAAGGCAGTCATTGTTTTGTTTTTTTTACTTTCCATTATTATACATTATTTTGTGAAGTATGAAGACAAAACTTGCAGAGTATAAGGTAGAGAATATACCTCAACAAGAAGACTCAATTCTTAATTCTTGGTCTTTCTTCTTCACGCAGACTGCACTCTCCTTGGCTTAACAGAAGTGGCGTTGGTGATAAACTGACAGGGAGGTAGCGAGGGCTGGAGCAGGAACGGCGATACAGATGGTGTCGAACAAGGATCTTGGAGATGATGACTCGAGCAGTAGAAACCAACGCAGCAGCAGAGGATCTGGACAAGAAGATGACGCACTAAAGCAAAGGACTCTTCTTCACAAGGACGTGACAGTAGCAGGCTTAGGCAATGCCGGACAGGGGCGACTCCAAGCAAGGCAAAAAAACGTGAAGCAAGGTGACGAGGCAGGGCTTGAAGAAGATGATGATGATGATGATGGTGGCTTACGGTGAAGCAGTGTGATGATGCTGGGTTTGATAAAGAACAGCCGCGAGTATGAAAGTGCAGCATGGATGTGAAGGAAGAGGCGGTGATGAGGTTTCAACGAGGAGGAAGGATACAACCACAGTGAAGCAGCCTAATGGTAACGGCAACAGTACGGTTTGATGAAGCCCGGAAAAATGCCAAAAGCTACTCCTTTTTTTTTCTTTCTAGGGTTTTTCTCCCGTGTTTCTTTTTTTCGTGTCCAAGGTCCCCCCAAAAACCCTAGCAGACTCCCTCTTTAAATGAAAAAAAAAAATCCGTATATCAATCCCACAATCTTGGGATTTTATTATTTATTTCCATTTGACCTTTCCATCTTTTTGTTATTTGTTTCCTTTTCATTATTTTTATTTTTGGTAATTAACTTTAATTCCTTGATCATTTCCTTGATTCTTTCTTTTATTTTCTTCTTGGCAACAAATCCCTTTTGGTTAACATTTTGATTTAATTCTTTAAGAGAAGATTGCATGATGTGTATGGAATTGCATGGAACAGCATTGACATTTTTTATCATTATTTTTATTTTTTTTGTTTTTTTTATTTTTTTAATTTTTTTTTATTTTCTTTATTATTTGTTACTATTATTATTTTTTTTTTTGCTCGGACAAAATTCGGTGTTTACAGCTGCCCCTCTTTGCACCTTGCTGAGAATCAGGAATAGGGCAAAGACTATAGACAACAATTTTGTCCGAACCTCTTTTTTTTTTTTTTGGGAAAATTCAATTTTGATTCTCGAAAATAATACCTTGACTCCATACCAAGACTCGACCCATGAGAACAATGGATTCGATTTGAAACACATAATACCTTGACTCCCTACCAAGGCTCGATCCACTGTGAAAAAGTGAATTCGATTTTGAAACACATGATACCTTGACTCCATACCAAGGCTCGATCCACTGTGAAAAAGTGAATTCGATTTTGAAACACATGATACCTTGACTCCATACCAAGGCTCGATCCACTGTGAAAAAGTGAATTCGACTTTAAAACATAATACCTTGACTCCCTACCAAGGCTTGATCTACTGTGAAAAAGTGAATTCGATTTTGAAACACATGATACCTTGACTCCATACCAAGGCTCGATCCACTGTGAAAAAGTGAATTTGACTTTAAAACATAATACCTTGACTCCCTACCAAGGCTTGATCCACTGTGAAAAAGTGAATTCGATTTTGAAACACATGATACCTTGACTCCATACCAAGGCTCGATCCACTGTGAAAAAGTGAATTCGACTTTAAAACATAATACCTTGACTCCCTACCAAGGCTCGATCCACTGGGAAAAAGTGAATTCAATTTTGAAACATGATACCTTGACTCCCTACCAAGGCTCGATCCACTTCGAAAAAGTGAATTCGATTTTGAAACACATGATACCTTGACTCCCTACCAAGGCTCGATCCACTATGAAAAAGTGAATTCGACTTTAAAACATAATACCTTGACTCCCTACCAAGGCTCGATCCACTTCGAAAAAGTGAATTCGATTTTGAAACACATGATACCTTAACTCCCTATCAAGGCTCGATCCACTGTGAAAAAGTGAATTTGACTTTGAAACATGATACCTTGACTCCCTACCAAGGCTCGATCCACTTCGAAAAAGTGAATTCGATTTTGAAACACATGATACCTTGACTCCCTACCAAGGCTCGATCCACTGTGAAAAAGTGAATTCGACTTTGAAACATGATACCTTGACTCCCTACCAAGGCTCGATCCATTTCAGAAAAATGAATTCGACAAGAGAAATTTTTGTTTTTAGAGAAATTCACTTATTTGGAACAAAGAAAATATTCCATGATTGACAAAAATTTTGAAATTCGCATCTAGAAAAACTCGAAGATTTACATCCTAAGAGATTCACATATAAACTTGAAGATTCACATTGAGTTTCACATCTTGACTTGAAAGTTCACATTCTAAGAGTTTCTCATCTTGACTTGGAGATTCACATCCTAAGAGTTTCCCATCTTGACTCACGGATTCACATCTCAAGAGTTTCACATTTTGACTCAAAGATTCGCATTCTAAGAAACTCACATCTTAAATGTAAGATTCACATCTTGACTGGAAGATTCGCATTCTAAGAGTTTCTCATCTTGACTTGAAAGTTCACATTCTAAGAGTTTCGCATCTTGACTCAAAGATCCGCATTCTAAGAGATTTACATCTTAGCTGGAAGATTTGTATTCTAAGAGATTCACATCTTGACTACAAGATTCACATTCCAAGAGTTTCGCATCTTGAATCAAACATTCACATCCTAAGAGTTTCACATCTTTAGAATTTCACATCTTGATTTGGAGTTTCCCATCTTAAGCGTTCATTGGTTTTGTAGGTTTCATCTAGAAGATTTAAGGTATAATCTTATCATGCATCAATCTCACCATGAAGCCAACTAAATCTCATTTACTCATACGCTAATTTCACCGACTTAAAACCACACAATGATGCTAGCAACATTAGACTTAAACTCTTGTCATGACTGCACCATTTTTCTAGAAAGATTTTCTTACTCCTTAAGGAACAGCTAAACCCGTTGCATTCTTTATTCATTCATTTTCTTTTTTTTTTCTTTTTTTTTCAATGATGCAAATGCAAAATGCATGCCCTTAAAAAAAAAGTCTATCACAATGATGATAATGCAAATGCTTTCTTGAAATATGCCCCAATGTAATAGTTAAAAACCATGATGCATGTGTCTTTTAGAATGATGTGAATGCCTGAATGATAGAAGTCTCCTTTTTCTCAAAATTTCTCTCTTTTTTTTTCGGTGCCAAAAATCCATGGCTTTCTTAATTAGGATCATTTCTTCTTCTCACAAAGATTCTCTTCTTTCTTTCCCATCTCGTTCGTAGAAGCACATATGTTAGCTACATTCAACATTCTTGCTCTCTTTTTGTTTTTGGCCCTTTGTCATCTTTAGAATCTTTTCCAAAGTAATGCCAAAGATTTTTATGTATAGTTGTCATTTATTTATTATCATTCCAATTCCATGAGAAATGCAGTTCAGTCACCAATTTCCTCGATCCATTTTGGGAAAATAAAGACACTAGAAGGTTTGGCGAGAATAAAAGAAATGTAGGAACAAACTTGTCAAAGTATAACAAGAAATTGGACAATTTGGGGTGAATAACAATGATAGGTTCTCAATTAAGAAATTGGATAATTCAAAGCAAATGACAATGATAGATTCTCAATGAAAAACCAGACAATTTTGACAAACTAGTCAGGATTCTTTGAAAAATCTATTCAATTGAGATTCTTGATCAAATTGAGTTGCCCCTTACACCATGAGATTCTCAAATGATGCTGGTTCTCCTTATGTCAAACCATCTTCCCAAATCTTCAACTAGATTATCATTCTTTTACCTCAAACCGCCCTTTCGGGTTTTCAATTTGAGCCTCCCCCTTTTATCCTTCCTTTCTTTCTTTTCTTCTTTTTTGTCTTTTCTTTCTTTTTTTTTTCATTTTCCCATTCATTCTCTTTTTTTTTTTCACCATCACTAATATTCCCAACAAACTAATCGCAATCTTGTTGTTTCTTGATGGCATCATAAGTATGTCCAAGTTCAATACATGATTCTCCAATTTCAGGTATTCACATTTGATCAAAATGGACTTTTAAGGCACGTAATGTAGGCTCTGGTGATGGGTTATGAAAAAAATGGATATAATCAAGCTCAAAATTTGTTTCTCTAAGGGTCAAAAACCAAAGGATCATTTATCATCAAGCAAAGCATGCTTGCTGCTTTGCCTTAATTGATTTTTATTTTCATCATTTTCTCTTCTTCTTCCATTTTTTTTTTACAACTTTTCATTTTCACCCATCCTCTTCTTTTTTTTTTTTACAAGAGGATTCAAACATCAAAGGGTATTTTCTCCTGAGTTTTTTTCATGACTCATGACCTGAATTCCTTCATTTGTCAACAGGTTTTTTTTTTTGCAAAATTTGCCCCTCAATGTGAAGGGTGATCCTTGGTGGGTTTGTTTTGAAAAAAGCATGATAGGCTCAATAGGGGTGGCAAATGGATAATTTTACTCATGCACGAAGGATAGATCAAAGATGGCCATTTCTCATCTCAAATGTAAATACTCTTATTGAAGAACATTTATTGAACAAGAACAACACAATGGATACAAGAGCTTCACTTCTTTCTCATTTCATGCGATTTTAACTTCTCTTGATAAGAGCTATCTCTTTATTGCTTCAACAATTTTAGCAATTTAAGGGACAAGAATGATCACTGATTTTGCCAATAGAAATAGACTTTTCAAAATAAAATCCCAGACTATCGTCATAATTGACTGCTCATTCATTTTTTGGAAGTTAAGTGTGGCTGAAATACAAAGAGATGAAAACAAAGATCTGTATGGAAGAGGATATGTAGTGCAAATGCATTTGTCATTTTATTCAAATGATAATAGATAAACTAGCCCATGCATAAAAATTTCCCCAAAAACTTATGGACGTAAGCATTTAAGGAATTTCATTACTTTAGAATAAGAACTCAAAAGTGACAAAAACTTTGGCCTTTCCTCATAGAACACTTATCCTCCAAAATTTATGCCTTTTTGTAGCGAAAAGTTCCCACCAACATTTTACTTTTCCTTCTTATCAAAATTTAACAAGCCAACATTGATCAAACTTTGCACCTTGTATTTAAAAACAAGGCAAGTCTCTATGGAGTGGTCTACATTCCCATAATGATAGTCGCATCGAGCAGTGACATCATACCATTTAGGATATGGAGGTTTTAATGGTTCTAGATAAATAGGTGCAACAAGATTATCTCTCACCAATTGTGGAAATAACTCTATATAAGTCATAGGAATTGGATCCACAGAGATTCTCCCTTGATTGTTCATCACCTTTTTTTACTACCCACTGGTTTGTTTGATTGAGTTGGGACTTGAAAGTTTGATTGCCAACTTGGGTGATAAAAAAAAGGACTATGGGTAGTGCTGTCTATAGTTGGGTAATAAGGATATGAGTGATGTGTAATACAGGGTTCAAAAGGAACGAAACTCCTTGGTGGTTGATTCACAAAAACATGAGCTGGGGGATAAGCTCTTTGGGAAGTTTGAGTTTGAGGGGCTATAAACTCCGATGGGTACAGTAGATTCTCTCTCATAGGTTGAGGCTCATTTCCTGATCCTTCCGTGACCTCTTTGGCTTTCATCAAAGTCATCATCATCTCCATCATCTTCGACATTTGCTTCTGAGATTCTTCTTGAGATTTAGCTAGCTCTTGTTGAATTCTTTCCATCTTTTCCATTCGCTCAAAATGTTCATTTTCCATGGCTTTGGTCTTTGATTGAGTACTGTAACGATGTCGAATAAGTGGTTCAGAATGCGGTGGCTTCTTTATTTTGGCACCTCTGACATTTGTTTACCACAATTTAGAGCATATTATTGTTTGAAATTGTGCCATAAAAGAAAAGACTATTAAAATCATCCCAATACGCTGGTGAGGATTTTAAAAATCTTGACTTTTTACTTCCAAGATTTGATGTCATTACTTATGATCACCAAAAATTTTCATAAGTGGGCACAAGATGAAATGTATGTATGCATGCTAAATGCATGTGTGCGCATGAAATTCAATAGCTATTACACATGTGATGAGATGCATATATCAAGTTTAAAATCTTACAAAAACACCTTCCTTTTTTTTAAAAAATGAAAATCTCTTTTTTTTAGAATATGCATACTATTGAAATCACAAATAAAATTGAATGGAAGGTTTTTATTTTTATTTTTTTCACAATTTCAATATTCACTTTATTATATTTCCCATAAAGGTGTCACATAAAAGTATTCATTCATGTGCCATAATTTAAGGTAACCCCCACAAAAGGCTGGTATGGCTTTAGCTAAGGTTAGTTTCTCTATGGCTCAGTACATGCTTGGTTTAAGTCTCTAAAGGATAAAAGGTTCTCAAATTGTTCCTTACTGACGTCCACACTAGACTAGTAAGGCACCCCAATCCTCACCCATGACAGGCTACAAACGGAAAGAGTTCAACTTGAGTGAGAGTATTTCGCTTGCCATTGCGGAGGTTATCACCTCACGAGAGCAAAGGTACTATACTCTCTCTTAAAAGGGACAAACCCGAGTGTAGGGTTGATGTATGCAATGAATATGTCATGTATGCAAAGGAACAAAATTTAAAGTGCATCCCAACAAAATGCAAATGATGAAGATGATTCACACATTTTTTGTTTGTATTTTTTTGTTTTTTTAATTATTTTTTATGAAAAGTTTTATTAAATATTTATTAAGACCATTAACTAAGATTTTGGATAAAACATGATTAATCATGGTTCGACTCTCTAATGTCCCCAGTGGAGTCGCCAAGCTGTCGTAACGATTTTCGTCCGGGGACTCGATCGCTAGACGATTTTAAAAAAAACACAAAATGGAGTCGCCACCAATCTTTTTTGGATAGGTGTGATTGGCCACCTAAAATTATTTATTTTTTTCAATAAAGGTTTATCAAAAAAAAATAATAATAATTTTTGGTCTGCGAAAACAAAGTTTGGGTTCGGGAGTTCGGTTACGCGTGGGGAAGGATTAGCACCCCCACAGCGCCCGTTAGAAAACGGTACCACTTAATCATGTATTATCTTTTGATCTTAATAAAATGGTCTTAATTAAACATTTAAAAAGAAATTCATTTATTTTGAAATCAATTTGTTATTTGCTTATTATTTGAAACATTAAATTTTATTTTTATTTATGTTAAATTTATTTTTTATTTGAAATAAATGAGAATCTTTTGTATTGAAAATTATTCCGAAGAACCCCAATACTTTTGGTAGCATTTCGGATAATTTCCTCACCTAGAGATTTCGTAAGAATCGCTACTTGCGATTTCTATAGAATCCCATCCTTGGGAGATTCACACTTATTTTGAAATTTCATGGATGCAAATGATGCAATCAAAATATAGATGATGCACATGAGAAATCCATTTTATTATTTTTTAATTCATTTATACTTATATTATTATTTTGTAATTTATTTATATTTATAAAATCTTGTTTTTATTGAAAAATCATACTAAATATTCCAATACGCTGGTAACATTTAGCATATTTCTCTCACCTAGAGATCAGTTAGGAATCACAACTTGTGAATTCCGTAACATCTCATCATCGGACATTATTTATATCTTATTTATTTTTAATTTGTTTTACTCTTTATTTTGAAGTCTTGTTTATTTGTGTCTTTAAAATATTTATTTATTTATTATTTTAGTGTTAGTTTATTTCATATAAGTTGATTATATTAGAAATCTTAATATCGAACTAAAATTATTTGAATACTCCAATACGCTGGTAATACTCAAATATTTTATTTCGACCCTAAGGATAATCAAAGAATCACTACTTGTGATTTTTAAGAATCCTATCATCGGAGATCTTTTTTATATTTAAGATGTGTATTTACATTCATTTATTTATTTATTTATTTTGATTCCTAAATTTTTACTTATTTAAAAGTTTTTATTTCTATTCATTTACTATTTTCTTGTATTTACCTATTTTTTATATTATTATTTTATTACCATTTTCATATTTATTTATTTTTTTTATACTAAGACATCTTATTAATATTTTCTTTATATCGGAATAAAATCATTTGAATGTCCCAATACGCTGGTGACATTAAAGATTTTATTTCGATCCTAAGGATTGTCAAAGAATCGCTACTTGCGATTTCTAAGGAATCCTATCATCGGAAATTAAAAATTTGTTATTAAAGTTTTTATATTTAAATTTATTTATTTTAAGTTTATATTTATTTACTTTTTACCCTTTTTTTTTATATTTATAAGAAACTTTGATATCGAGTTAAACAAATTAGATATTCCAATACGCTGGTAACATCTAATGAATTTTCTCGATCCTAAAGATTATCGAAGAATCACTACTTGTGATTTCTTCGAAATCTTATCATCGGAAATTTAAAATTTATTATTTGCATTTATTTTTTTATTTATTTGTTTTATTATTTGTTATTAATTTGTCTGTTATTGTTTTTATTTATTTTTTTTAAAAAAAAATTTCTCCTAATAACATTAAAAATTATGTATATGAATTCTTTCAACATCTTAAAAAAAACAAGAAAAAATCTTTTTACAATCCTTTTTTTTAAAAAATATATATTAATATAAGTTCTTTTCCAACCCTAAACAAAAGCAGATGGACACGTACAAGATGATGGTACTTAACAGGAGGCAATGATATCTATATAAATAAAATATGTATGAACTCTTCTTGTTGAGATATGCATAGTCACGTACAAACAAAGGCAGTCATTGTTTTGTTTTTTTTACTTTCCATTATTATACATTATTTTGTGAAGTATGAAGACAAAACTTGCAGAGTATAAGGTAGAGAATATACCTCAACAAGAAGACTCAATTCTTAATTCTTGGTCTTTCTTCTTCACGCAGACTGCACTCTCCTTGGCTTAACAGAAGTGGCGTTGGTGATAAACCGACAGGGAGGTAGCGAGGCTGGAGCAGGAACGGCGATACAGATGGTGTCGAATAAGGATCTTGGAGATGATGACTCGAGCAGTAGAAACCAACGCAGCAGCAGAGGATCTGGACAAGAAGATGACGCACTAAAGCAAAGGACTCTTCTTCACAAGGACGTGACAGTAGCAGGCTTAGGCAATGCCGGACAGGGGCGACTCCAAGCAAGGCAAAAAAACGTGAAGCAAGGTGACGAGGCAGGGCTTGAAGAAGATGATGATGATGATGATGGTGGCTTACGGTGAAGCAGTGTGATGATGCTGGGTTTGATAAAGAACAGCCGCGAGTATGAAAGTGCAGCATGGATGTGAAGGAAGAGGCGGTGATGAGGTTTCAACGAGGAGGAAGGATACAACCACAGTGAAGCAGCCTAATGGTAACGGCAACAGTACGGTTTGATGAAGCCCGGAAAAATGCCAAAAGCTACTCCTTTTTTTTTTCTTTCTAGGGTTTTTCTCCCGTGTTTCTTTTTTTCTGTGTCCAAGGTCCCCCCAAAAACCCTAGCAGACTCCCTCTTTAAATGAAAAAAAAAAAATCCGTATATCAATCCCACAATCATGGGATTTTATTATTTATTTCCATTTGACCTTTCCATCTTTTTATTATTTGTTTCCTTTTCATTATTTTTATTTTTGGTAATTAACTTTAATTCCTTGATCATTTCCTTGATTCTTTCTTTTATTTTCTTCTTGGCAACAAATCCCTTTTGGTTAACATTTTGATTTAATTCTTTAAGAGAAGATTGCATGATGTGTATGGAATTGCATGGAACAGCATTGACATTTTTTATCATTATTTTTATTTTTTTTGTTTTTTTTATTTTTTTAATTTTTTTTTATTTTCTTTATTATTTGTTACTATTATTTTTTTTTTTGCTCGGACAAAATTCGGTGTTTACAATTATAATATAATTTTTTTCTTTTGTGTTGAAATTATATTTATACCATTAAATAACTAATTATGTATAAGAGAATTATTGCATCAAGAGCAACAAACCAATCATTTATAAATTGGATCAAACTCATATATATTATGTATTGTAGAGGTTATTAAGAAGAAAAGCTATAGTTAAAAAGTATGATCATAACAAAGTGAAGAGAGAATTTCAATAAGAAACAAGCAATAAATCAAAAATTAAAATCAGACTAAAAATATGTTAGCAAAAAAAATCAATAAAAATACATGTTAATTGCTAAAGAATTTTTAAATCTCACAAGTTAAATTTGTACATATCATAAAAGAAAATTATTAAATTTTTTAAATTAAAAAAATGAATAAAGGAAAATTAAATTTATCTTTTAATTCCTTTCTTAACTAATTTTAAAAATTTCAGTGGTGTCAATTGGGGAAAAACACTATTTTTTTAAACTAAATATACATATGTATGTATTAATTTATGTGTTTTTCAAAAGTTGAGTGGGGTCAATTGACCCCACTCAACACCATGTAGCTATGCCACTTACTCTAATTTTATTTGTTAGGGGTGTGAGTAGTGCGAGTCAAGTATAACGCATGCTAGAATATAGGTGGTTCAGCAATAATGCTTATGCCCATAGAGGGTAGCTGAGGATGATACAATATGAGTAGCGTGAATTAGATTGTTTACAAGTTACAAGACTCTTTTTAGAACTGATCAGTGTCTGGGCGTGATTAAAGTAAAAATAGGCTAAAAAAAGAAAGGCATAATATAATACCAGCAAAGCTTAGGAAATAAATAGAAGTTGAAGGATGCCTTTCCCTTGGAATAAAGGCATATATATAGGTGTTTAGGGGTCCTCAGATCATGCTATAGAGTCTATCTATATGCATGGAATCAATCTCTCTCCAAGCCAGAAGATTGAGTGGACAGGGACACGGAGCAAGGTCTGGGCTAGGCTCGTTGGGTCAGGCTTAGTGTGACTATTTCCTAGCTAAAAACATCCATAACACTTAGTTCCCCCATTAGATTAGAATTGATCATCACTTTCAATCTTGGCTTGTCAAATGGCTTGAATGAAGCTTTGTCGCATTGTTACAATCACCCTATCTTTGGTGAGCACATTTGCATTTTTGTTAATCTTGCTCTCTTGACAAGAAAGAAAGCTTCTTGTAAGCCCTCAAACTCAAATTTAAATTCTCTAAAAATTAAAACTTTAAAACCAAAAATTGTAAGGTTTGTGGTTCTTCATGAAATCTACTTTTCGTGGATAATGATATTGAGCCGTTGGGGTGTCACGACTCGAAGGTCGTAACTTGCACTTGATACTTGTACCTTTTCCTTCTTACAATTTTACAGACTAAAGTTTTCCTTTTCGTTTTACAGTTTGTATTCGGTGTCAGTGCAGTCACTAAATCATTTTCATTCATTCATTCTTTAATTCAATTATGATTTAAATTACTCTCTAAGGTAGGGAAAGATCATTTATAGTCCATAACTTACTATTTCTTAAAAACATATTGAAAATATCCCTCCTTATATTTTGAGGTTTCCCCAGTTAATTACTTACAATTCATCATAAGGCAACATAACAACATTTCCCACAATCCACAATATTCACCAAATATGTGTCATCTCAACAGTCCTAGTATTCACAACTAATCACCACATACACATCATCTAATATCAGAATATTACATCAACCACTCATTATCCTAGTTTACATCTCATCCTATAGTACTAGGCAGAAATTGCCTGAAAATAAAAGCATATACGAAAGAGTGTATACCTCAAAAGCAAGCAAGTAGGTTCAGAAAACAAGGGCTAGTACCAAGCCTAGATACCGTCTCTGAAGCCCCACTCAAAAGCTCTCATGGCTGAGTTTAACTCAAATAGTCTGAAAAGAGGTGAAATTAAGGGGGTGAGCAAATCCAAGGCTTAGCAAGTCATTTATATAAGTGCAGAATTAGACGTATACTGTCCTAATGCAAATGCATGAAACCATTAAGTAAAGATTCTCATTTCATATTCACTTTGTAATCGTTTATCAAGCAGATCAAATCATGCCTAAAGGTTTCTAAGTGAGCAAGGGTTTAAGATATCGATAGAAAAAGGGTGTTTCGGAATACCTTATTATCCACGTTTCGATACCTATCTATCACATTAACCTTTGATTATAACCAATCAACCATTTTTCAATCCTCTTGTTATTATTCCACATTATGTCCTGCAACAATGAATCATATGTAACTCCGACATCATATGGTATTAATTTTACGCTCGTATCAATCTCAGGTCATATCAAATCTCATATGAAAATTATGTTCAAACACAATATCAAATCATGTCACTTTTTATCTAGTAAATATACTATGTACTGTATCAAATCATATCACTTTCAATGTGAAGAAACATAATCACATGTGGTAGATAAGTCATGATACTTTTTCATATACCTCTCTTGTTCATGTACCGTATAAGATCAAGACATCTTTCATGCCGAAAGCTTATCGTTTTGTCACGATTCATTATGCAAACTTATGTAAGCTTTGCTATATAAAAACGACTATCATTTCAGATCATCTTACATATACCTTTAGAACATGTTCAAAACATGTAAAATCTCAATTCATTTCATATTCACTTTTAAGACATGTTAAACTATGTATACTTCGCAAATCATATCACTTGTACTTTTAAGGCATGTTTAAAAACATGTAATGTCTCAAAACATTTCATATTCACTTTTAAAGCATGTCTAAAACATGTACAGTCTCAAAACATTTCTCGTATACTGTAAAATCATGTCAAGTCTAAAGTTCATATCAAATAAAACCATACTCTAGACAGCATATCATATTAAGGTTGAGACTAGGCTGAATCTCTGAAACTCTATCAATAAAGACTTTAATCACTGTAGCTAGCAGTGAAAATCATGTTATCGTCTCTTGGAAACCAACTAGGGCACTATCTATGGCCATAGACCTCATGTCTCCCAGCCCCACTGATCAGGTATGACTGAGCCCTGTCCACGACTACTATCGGACAAGCATCTCTGCCTAATGAGTAATCTCTAATTAGGCGATTTTCACTATGCTTCATTGAGTTTAACTTTCTTAAGGTGCCTATAATCTCATAAAACATTTAAACTTTTCACTTTTCTTATGAAAATAGTGTAAAGTATGCAACATATTTCTTTAAGATTGTTTACATTTATAAATACATACACTTACACTATATATTTAGTCTTTTCGAAACATTTCAACATGTAATATATTCATACATGTACCGCATGAATAAATCATTTCAAAAATCTCAAGTTATAAACAAAGCATGCTTAAAAGCAATGTAATTTTAAAACCTCATGAAATATATTGATGTAATATCATTCGGTATAGCAATAACTATGATCCCAATTCATTATTTCCATCCTTTCGATTTCAGTCGGATTATACCTAATAAATCAATTCAATATCTCCTATTGTTCCACTATATTCATTACCATTTCACAACATTTACCGATTAACCAATCATCTTTACCTTTTTTTTTTATCAATACTAAAACCCCTAGCACTAATGTAGGTCCTCTTAGTATTTCACGTATAACCAAATATTTCCTGAGCAACTTTGACAATAACACTAAAATCATTCAAATGTAATTAAACTCATTTACTGTAAATCATTCAATCATTTCCTCAATTTGTCATCGTACCATAGATATATTATTCCTTATATATCACTAAGTCTCAACCTTTAATCATCATCATTATCACACAATCTAACTATGTCTATACAATATAATTCTAAGTTTGAATTATATAAATATCTTACCAACTCCTTCCTTAGCGTGCAGGTACGCCGAGCTTAGCCGGGCTCATGTTGTTGCCTTTACATCGTGTTACACCTTTGATCATGATAACACTGAATTAGTGCTTATTTATACAAGTTCATCTTCATAAATATATATATATATATATATGTGTATATATATATATGTATATTAATAAGATGTTTCTCATTCTAATATTGTCTTATCGACTTCTGAGCATAACGTGCGTACACCAAGCTTAGCTATATCCATGTTCATCGCCTTATTGTCACGCTACACGTTCAAACATAATTAAATCAACTTAGCATTAATCCAATAAATTTGTAAATATTTTAAAAAATTTAAATCGACATCTCTTATCGAATCTCACTAGTAACTCGGCTAAAGCGTGTAATTTCCTTCCTCATTTCTCATTTCATTCATTCAATTTTTTTTTCTTTTCCTTTATTTTTCGGTCTGTACAGTAGCCCAACGTAGTTCCCAAATGCTACTGTTCAACTCTATATTTGGCTATTTTTCAGCCATCAAAGTAGCCTTAAGAATCACCGAATGGCTCCCTACTTCTATGTATCTAAAGCCACGACATTGCCATTTAACCAAACCTTTAGGCAGCTCCAGCAACAGTGCTTAAATGCCACACTCAGCCCTTGAGTCACTAGCTTCAACCTTTAAAACCCCACACCAAAAGCCATGTTTAAGTACCTAAAACTGCACAGCTCATCCCCCTTACAAAGCTTTGCACCGCCTGCTACAAACAACCATAGGGCCAGCTACAATCCAAGTGTACGCCAGCTACCATTCTAGCCTCTGTTTTCATGCCAAAACCACCTGGAAATGCCACGCAAGGTGTAACGGTCGCGGCCACCCCTGTATGGGCCCTACGCACACGTTACTCACTCGTATTGTCCTCTCTAGGCCCACTGGCCCTCAAGGTTTTCTCTCGCGTCCCGGAGGGTTCAAACACTTGATCTCTATCAAATGTCAAACACCTCCTACCATAGGTCCAATGGTAGGAGGTGTTTGACATTTATTGTAACGGTCGCGGCCACCCCTGTATGGGCCCTACGCACACGTTACTCACTCGTACTGTCCTCTCTGGGCCCACTGGCCCTCAAGGTTTTATTTCGCGTCCCGGAGGGTTCGAACACTTGATCTCAACCAAATGTCAAACACCTCCTACCATTGGACCTAGGTCCAATGGTAGGAGGTGTTTGACATTTGATAGAGATCAAGTGTTCGAACCCTCCGGGACGCGAAATAAAACCTTGAGGGCCAGTGGGCCCAGAGAGGACAGTACGAGTGAGTAACGTGTGCGTAGGGCCCATACAGGGGTGGCCGCGACCGTTACACAAGGCTGCTATTCACGCCTGACCAGCACCATGCAAAGCTCCTCTGTTCCGGTTCAGTTTAAACTTCCAACCTTTCACGTTTTCTGTTGCAGTTTTCCTATTATGTTTCAGCAAGGTAAATAGACCCCCAAATGCTCTTCTGTTCAGCTACTCCAAACAGCCACTAATAAAACTTCAAATAACCCCTAAATCAGCAACCCATAATGCCTCCATCAGCCCTCATCGACGCCAGCCGCTACTTCCTCATGTGGAGTTGCTTTAGCCTTCAAGCCAACACATTTTTTTTTGGCCCTTGCTTCTCTCGGTTACAACTTCATCTCAAAGCAGCCCTTTTAAATATCTTATTTTAAATCCTGATTTTAAACTTATAATAGCCTTATATTTCGGGTGACAAACTTAACTTCAAAGGCCATTGTTTTCAGCTCTTTTTATCATGCCATTCCGGCAGCATCAATGCCACGCTCGATGCCCCTAGAGGCCACTGCTCTAGGCTGACTGGAGCCTTCAAACCAGGGCTAACCAAGAACCCCTTGTATACTGCCCCAAAATCTGTCTTCAAGCCTTGGGTTTTAACACGCCAGCTTCAGCAAATCCAGAACCACCTCGAGCCATCTCTGAACGCCCGAATGCCATCTTCAGTTTCGCATTTCAGTCTCTCAAGTCCCTCTCTTTCTCGCCTGAACCAACTTCTGTTTTTAAGCTTCTTTCAGTACAATCTCCCCTCGAGTTTTTTTTTTCTTCTTTTCTTTTCTCACTTTGTTGTGAGTTGTGTCGAGAGTGATCATGAGAGAGAGAGGGAGAGAGAGCAAATGAGGAGGAGGAAAGAAGGTGAAAAGAGACAGAGGAATGGAGAGAGAGACCGAAGGAGAGTGGAAAGTGGAAGTGAGGTAGCGTGATGGGGAGGTACACTATATATAAATTTGCATCCATTTAACTAATTGTATATTATACCAATATTTATACCTAAATATTTTTGTTTTCATCCATGTGCACATATAATATGTATTTTTACTTATATACTCGTGTGTTTATATATATATATATATATATATATACACACACACACACACATTTTTATTTATTTATTTATTGATGTAAGTTCATATATTCGCATGCATGCATGCACATTGCATGCATTTAATTTATGTACACATGCATGCTTGCACATTGTATGCATTTATCGGTGCATGCATGTACATAACCTATACGTAAAATTTTGAGTGATCTTTACATATTGATTTAAGTACATCATATACACGTCTTACTTGTGTGTTTCTCGTCATTCTTGATTTCTATTCTTAAGGACTTCATTTCGATAGTTATAAACCATAATTATATATTTGAAATCGGTAAACTACCTCATTGCATTATAGTCACTTATCATTACGCGTTGGGTATATGATCGATTTAAGAAAATTGCGGTTCTCACATTCTCCTCACCTTAATAAACTGGGTCCTTTAAATTGCTCCAAGTTATACTAGAATAGGTGAGGATACTTCTCTTTCATCAAGCTTTCCAACTCCCATATAGCTTCCTCTAAAGAGTGATGTTGCTATAGCACTTTTATCAATGGAATTGTCTTAAACCTTAGTGCCTTATCCTTTCGATCGAAAGTCTGTATCGGCTTCTTAATATAGTTTAAGTCTTCCCTGATCTCTATAGGCTTATATTTAATCACGTGGGAGTAATCCGAATAATACTTCTTAGGCATGATGCGTGGAAGACGTTGTGCAAATCCGATAGCTTTGAAGGTAGTGCTAATTGGTATGCCACATCACCCACATTCTTAAGTATTTTGAGTGGCCCAATGTATCGAGGACTCAACTTTCCTTTCTTTTCAAACTTCGTGATGCCTTTAAATGGAAAGGTCTTCAAATACTCTATCTCTAACCTGAAATTCTAAGTGTCTTCTCTGATCATTATTACAACTCTTCTATCTGCTTTAAGCTATCCTTAACCGATCACATATTAACTTCATGTTCTCAGAAGTATGTTGTTAAGGCTTCACCGTCTAAAATACATATCCTGCAAGGCTCAAAAGCTGTGAGACCTTAGTTAATCTGATTGGCATGATCACAACTTATAATGACTGTACCTTATCCTAAATGTTGTATTGAGGACATATTCCCTTTCAATTTTCAATTGAAGGTACCCTAATCTCAAATCAATTTTAGAACTTATGTGGGTACCCTTTAACTCGTCCAATAAATCATCAATCCTAGGCAGCAATTATTTATTCTTAACTATCACCTGATTCAATTGCCTATACTCTATATACAACCTCAAGCTGTCATCTTTCTCTTTCACTAGCAATGCTAAAGCCCTTACGGTGAAACCCTTAGACGTGTAAAACCATTGTCTAGCAACTCTCGTAGTTGTTTTTTTTTTTAAGTTCTCCCCGTATTGATCATTGTCATCCCCAACATCTAAGGGTGTTTTGTTTTTTTTTTTAAATCATTTTCTCTGTCACTATATCATCTCGGAGTCTGATAAATTTCAAAATCAGATTTCAACATTACTTATTCTATAGATCGTATTGTTCCCATATTAATTTTTCAAAATTCAATACTCGATGAGTCCACCAAATTAGAAGTATCTCGTAGGTTCACACGTTGTGACTATTCATCCTCTTATAATTCAAAAACTATCAAACTAAGTCAAGACCATTGCCAAGACATGATGATCTCGAGTTTCTTATTTCACGTAGTCTTAACTTCTATATCTATTTGCTATTTTGCACGACATGTTCTAAAAATCTCTAGTTTCCATTCAATGACATTTTTTTTTACATGTCGTATTCGTTTCGACTCTACTAGTGAGAAATCTAAAGAGTCTTGTAGGTTTCGAATCCATATAATTCAAAACCATAGGGTTCAATTCATTGAACTTCCAAAATTCATGTAGTTTAAACGATATATTTTAAAGTTAGATAATTTTCAGAGTCCATGTAGTTTCCAAAATATACAGGATCCTATATGTCTTTCAAATTCATAAGGGCTTGGGCAATTATTCTTCTTAAACATCTCAATAAAGTTCACTTCTTGCCACACATGGTGGACTGGTTCTAAGAAATTTTCTTGTCACTATCGTGGTCAAACCCAAACTCCTATTGGCACACTCTAGTAGGTCCAATTGAACCATACTTTATTGAAACTCATTATGGATGTATCCAAAACTTTCGTACTTTAACATTGATTTTCAATTCAATAGTTTTCAAAACAAACTTGGGTCTCACATCCGATCAAATCTTATACCCTTTGTGCATGTTTGGCACATGAGATTATTTAAAGGATAGGATGATAATCATCTTATCTTATGTTTGTTATGTAATTAAGCAATAGGATAGGATTAGTGGGATGATTAGTCATCCTATACCAAGAGGATGACTTAATCCTTTAGAAAAGTGAAAGATTATTTTTAATCCATAGGATATGATATATTTTAAAAAAATTTTAAGAAGAAAGTTCCTATTTTACCCTTAAATTTAATAAATAAAATTTTATAAATTATAAAAAAAAATTGCTTAAACCAAACCATCGGGTAAACAAATTTTTACCTTTTCATTTCAAAGTTCAAACTTCTCCTGCGAGTCTTTTCTACTCCGGTCAGTCTGCTCTGCTCCTGCCAATCTTCTCTGCTCCGACCTCTCTTCTCTGCTCCGGTCACTCTTCTCATGTTTCCAGGTAACCAAACATTTCGATTTTTCTTTCAACTCTTTTTTTGGATTCGTTTGTTTTTTTTTTATATTATTGTTAAACATTTCGATTAAACAAGTCATCTTCTTAGTGCGATTCTTCTCTATTCATCTGTTTAGTTTTATTTTTTTGTGTATTTTAAATCTATTTTCTCTCATTTTCTTTTCGATTTTCTTGGAAACCAAATGGGTTTGGTTTTTGGAGATGGCTTCTTATTCTAGTTTTCTTAACAAATATTTTGTTTCTGAGTTTCTCTTGATACCTCGATTACCATTTTGCTGCAATTTTAATAGTATGATAGGAAATTCAGGATAGCCTATATCTGGAACTGTTTTCTGCTTGAGAATGATTGTGTAAAACTTGTTCATACCTAGCAAACAGGAGATGTATGTGGTCTAGAGGCACCTTTCCTGTTCCAAGAATGCCTTGGTTACATTTCATGAACCTTGTTTCTGAAATTGAAATTCAGTTGAGCTTTAGGGGATAAGGAATCATTGGATGCTTTGTTGGCAAATTTCTTGTAGTAATTAATAACATAGAGAATCTGCTTTTTATTCTTTTATAGTGAAACTAAGAGGTGCATTGCTATTTCTATAGCTGTGTGCCACCAGTCACCACCCCTTGAAATCTGACAATGGCGGAGGGAAATGCAAGCTTAAAAAAGTTACCAAAGACTTGAATCTAGCTAGCTAACTTATGATCTAATCAATAAGCTATATTATGTGTGTGTGTATGGTAGATACTAATAGCAAGTGTCTTGAGGGCAGTTCTTAAGATTATTGTTCAAAAGGTTGCAAATAAATGCAATTGTTCAAGGACTAACATAAAGATTTTTTAATGTACTATACTGAAATTTTCATTAAATAGTAATTTTATGGAATTCCTTTGACATTCTCCTAATGAATTAGTAGAACATTAGAACTTATAGTTAAGGTACTTACCACATTCAGTACAATAACATTTCAATTCATTTTAGTATCTATTTTTTAAGAACATAGTTGTCTGCCAAACAGTAATTACTTCATATGCATTTGCCCTTTGATTCTTGTTGGGCAAATAAACAGCCTAGCCAGCGTATGATCCATCTGCATATTCCAACTTTTAGTAAACATGACCTTGTTTAAGCAGTTGAAATAATCCAAAAACCTAAGACTGCAATTGCATGAAAAATCTTGCCAACTAAGTTTTTGTAAAGTATTCTGTCTAGGGAATCTGGCTAGCTCTCTCTTAGATCAGACCAAACTGTTTTGCTTTCCAAAGGAAACATTGAGGAAAAAAGTGTGGGTGTAAAAATTCTTAAACTTAGTCTTCGATCCTAACACAATTCTATCTTATTAGTCCCCGTACTAATCAGAAAGAGCAGCAAAACTATATATTAGTAGCAAAATTATTCTTTCTATCTATGCATTCTCACTAGTATTCCTTATTGGGTTCAGTTAAAGCCACAGAGAGTAATAGCAGCAGCTTTCTAGTTTTTAGAGTTGGTAGGCTTTAAAATGCAGGTGTGTGTACGGTCTAGTTTTTGTATGTTTGATAGAAGATTATTGAAAATGAAAAATCAATAATAACAGTTTGCACCATCTGATTGACGCATGTTTGTAAATATGCCAAGAGATTTTTCGGTAATTGAAAAATGAATTTGTTTCATAGATTGAAAGTTGCGTTTTTAATTTCTTGATGGCCTGGTGATGTTTGTGTCCATTAAGGGTTTGAGTTGCAGCCCTTTATGGGCTCTGTTGGACCTCAGAATCCAACTGGATAACAGCTTTGATTTGCATCCGTAGTCCCAATTTTATTGCCTAGCCCATAATCTTGAATGAGAATTTTTAATAAATTTATTGAATGTTAGTTTAATAGGTACAATTAGGTGGTCCAAAATGTTTAATGTGAAAACCTAGCTAGCAAGATGTGCATACACTAAGGTTACACTACTTACTAACTTGTTCCTAAGAGCTGTCCATCCGTATTAACTTTCAATTTATCATTAACTAGCATAGGCTGGGCTATTTTAACTAAAATAGGCAGAATAGAATTAATTTAATTTTATAATTTTACTATACAGATTCTTTTTTTGTACATTAATTGGATTACATGCCTAACATTTTTTTATCTTAACTAGGATTCAAATCCAACGTCTTTATATATGCATTTATTATTGAATGTAAAGGAAAGAAAATGGAAGTTGAAGAAAAAATTACTTTCTTTTCGTAGATATTTTCATTTGGTAAGAGAAAAATAAAAGAGAGAAAAAGTTAGAAAATGAATGAATTTGACTTTTTCTCTTTCTAAATTCAATTTTTAAATAAAAAAAATTATTTTTCAGCATAGGGATTAAATTATTTTTCAGCATAGGGATTAAAAAATTCATTATTTACATCTTTAAGAATATTAAATTAAAAAGCTTAGTTTTACTTAAGATTATTTTAATGGAATTTAAACATAAAAACTTGTAAAATTACAAGTATAATGGTATAAATTTGTAGCTCTGTTCCCATCCCGTACCCATAAAACATCTAAAGTTTTAAGCATGTTCAGATTTCATCATATAATAAAATTAATATGACAATAATTTGCTTAGCCAATAGAGAAAATGTCAATCATGGGTGACATTATTATAATAGCATAATAAAGAATTCATCTACTTTGAAAGGTTAGGTATTATATTTGGGAAGGATCGTACTATAGGAAAAGGAGTAGAAGTACCGGCAGATGCTGTAGAAGAGTTGGATCGTGAAGAAAATGATGAAAGTAATGATGGAGATCAAACAATAAATTCCGTGAATCAAAATGTTCATGTTGAAAAGAAAGTTGGAGGCTCTCGTAAAAGGCCTTGTAAAGGTGGTGAAGCATCGGCAGATGGCTTGGTAGAGGCGGTTCACATCTTTGGCTCCTATTTTGATAAGTCTAGTGAGAGACTTGATCGCATTGCTGACAAACTTGGACATGGAAAGCAGTTATATGATGATCAAAGGAATGTTCTTGAGGAGCTTGAGAAAAGAGGTTTAGGCACTGAGGACATGATTGAAGTTGGTATGAAGATGATGGTCAAACCTCAAAATGTTCATCTATTTTAGGGTTTCAAAGGAGATGCTAGAGTAGCCTTTGTTCAACGTCTACTTGCAAAGTAAAGCTTTTTAGTATAGGTTATAAATATTAGTTTTGTTGGTATTGTTATTGTTATAATTGTCAATATCATGATTTTACTAGCAAACTTATTATTTTTAGGATTGTTAGTATTATTGTTACTTTTGTTTTAAGAAATTGTTCTTGATTCCAAGAAAAAAAAACTTGTTATTTCTATTGATACTTTGGATATGTAAAAATTGCGTTGCTATATTACATAAAAAAAAATTGCTTTGCTATAAGTTTTATTTTTATATGATTTTTTACTATGTTTTATTTTTTGATACATGATTTTATGTTTTTTTTTTGTTATTTTTAAATTATTATTGTGTGATTTGAAAGAAAAAAATGTCAAGTTTGAATTAATATATAAATAAGGGTAATTTTGTCCAATAAAAAATATCATCCTATCCTAATTTTAATCTTGCACATAACAAACATGGTAAAGGATAAAAAATTATCCTATCTTATGCTTAATCCATGTACACACTAAACATATGATAGGATGTTATCATCTAATCTTATCCTGTCCACAATATTATATTATCGTATCCTATCTTTGTCTCATGCACCAAACACACCCTTTAGGTATTACAAGTTTATTGACATAAAGTCATTTAATCCTCTCTTTTTGTTTCACCTTTGAGGTTTTATAAAGCAATACTTGCCTAAAGCTAAATGTATAGCTCAAATTCTATGTCATCACATAACTTATTTTGTAGGCTAATTAGTGCCAGGCCACTCCACTATCATTTATATCAAACACCATTCCATACTGCTTTCATGAGCCCTAGCAAGTATACCATATTAGCTTCTATCTCACAATATTTCATATAGGCTATTGTGCCTTTTCTAATCTCATTGTACATCACAATACCTTACAGGCCATTGTGTTACCTATTGAGGCTTCAAATCATTCACAACTTAACAATCTTCTTTACTTTGTTATCATTTAATTCTATATGAAAACACATGCATTTAGAACAATATTCTGCACTTACTGAGCACTTAACATTCAGGCAATTACAGTACTATGAGATGTAAACAATTTTAACTAATTTACACTGACACGTACTAGATAAACATTACTCTGATACCATTAAATTTGTCACTACCCAAAGGTCATAACTTGCACTTGATACTCATACCTTTTCCTTCTTTACAATTTTACAGACTAAATTTTCCCTTTTTGTTTTACAGTTTGTATTCAGTGTTAGTGCAGTCACTAAATCATTTTCATTCATTCGTTAATTCAATTATGATTTATTTAAATTACTCTCTAAGGTAGGAAAATATCATTTATAGTCCACAACTTACTATTTCTTAAAAACAGATTGAAAATATTCCCCCTTATATTTTGAGGTTTCCCCAATTAATTACCTGCAATTCATCACAAGGAAACAAAACAACATTTCTCACAATCCACAATATTCACCAAATATATGTCATCTCAACAGCCATAGTATTCACAACTAATCACCACATACACATCATCTAATATCAGAATATTACATCAACTACTCATTATCCTAATTTACATCCCATTATAGTACTGTGTAGAAATTGCCTAAAAATAAAAGCATATACGAAAGAGTGTATACCTCAAAAGCAACCAAGTAGGTTCGGAGAACAAGGGCCAGTACCAAGCCTAGGTACCGTCTCCGAAGTCCCACTCAAAAGCCCTCATGGCGGAGTTTAACTCAAATAGTTTGAAAAAAGATGAAATTAAGGGGGTGAGCAAATCCATAGCTCAGTAAGTCATTTATATAAGTGCAGAATTAGACTTATATTGTCCTAATGCAAATGCATGAAACCATTAAGTAAAGATTCTCATTTCATATTCACTTTGTAATCATTTATCAAGCAAATCAAATCATGACTAAAGGTTTCTAAGTGAGCAAAGGTTTAAGATATCAATGGAAAAATGGTATTTCGGAATACCTCATTATCCATGTTTCGATACCTGTCTATCACATTAACCTTTGATTATAACCAATCAACCATTTTTCAATCTTTTGTCATTATTCCACATTATGTCATGCAACAATGAATCATATGTAACTCCGACATCATATGGTATTAATTTACGCTCGTATCAATCTCAGGTCATATCACATCTCATATGAAAATTATGTTCAGACACAATATCAAATCATGTCACTTTTCATCTAGTAAGTATACTATGTACTGTATCAAATCATATCACTTTCAATGTGGAGAAACATAATCACATGTGGTATATAAGTCATATACCTCTTGTTCATGTATAGTATAAGATCAAGACATCTTTCATCCCGAAAGCATATCATTTTGTCACGATTCATTATGCAAACTTATGTAAGCTTTGCTGTATAAAAACGACTATCATTTCAAATCATCTTACATATACCTTTAGAACATGTTCAAAACATGTAAAATCTCAATTCATTTCATATTCACTTTTAAGACATGTTAAAGTATGTACAGTTTGCAAATCATATCACTTGTACTTTTAAGGCATGTTTAAAAACATGTAATGTCTAAAAACATTTCGTATTCACTTTTAGAGCATGTCTAAAACATGTACAGTCTCAAAACATTTCTCGTATACTGTAAAATCATGTTAAGCCTAGAGTTCATATCAAATAAAATCATACTCTAGACAGCATATCATATACAGGTTGAGACTAGGCTAAATCCCTAATACTCTATCAATAAAGACTTTAATCACTGTAGCTAGCAGTGAAAATCATGTTATCGTCTCCTGGAAACCAACTAAGGCACTATCTATAGCCATAGACCTCATGTCTCCCAGCCCCATTGATCAGGTGTGACTGAGCCCTATCCACGACTATTGTCGGACAAGCATCTTTGCCTAATCAGTAATCTCCAATTAGGCGGTTTCCACTATGCTTTATTGAGTTTAACTCTCTTAGGGTGCTTATAGTCTTATAAAACATTTAAACTTTTCACTTTTCTTATGAAAATAGTGTAAAGTATGCAACACATTTCTTTAAGATCGTTTACATTTATAAATATATACACTTACACTATATATTCAGTCTTTTCGAAACATTTCAACATGTAATATATTCATACATGTACTGCATGAATTAATCATTTCAA
The DNA here is from genome assembly GCA_031772115.1 of Heritiera littoralis. NCBI lineage: Eukaryota > Viridiplantae > Streptophyta > Magnoliopsida > Malvales > Malvaceae > Heritiera > Heritiera littoralis. The sequence continues at coordinate 2,242,979 of JAPDPK010000064.1, forward strand.
AAATCTCAAGTTATAAATAAAGCATGCTTAAAAGCAATGTAATTTTAAAACCTCATGAAATATATTGATGCAATATCATTCGATATAGCAATAACTATGATCCCAATTCATTATTTCCATCCTTTCGATTTCAATCGGATTATACCTAATAAATCAATTCAATATCTCCTATTGTTCCACAATATTCATTACCATTTCACAACATTTACCGATTAACCAATCATCTTTACCTTTTTTTTTATCAATACTAAAACCCTTACCACTAATGTAGGTCCTCTTAGTATTTCACGTATAATCAAATATTTCCTGAGCAACTTTGACAATAACACTAAAATCATTCAAATGTAATTGAACTCATTCACTGTAAATCATTCAATCATTTCTTCAATTTGTCATCATACCATAGGTATATTATTCCTTATATATCACTAAGTCTCAACCTTTAATCATCATCATCATCATTATCACACAATCTAACTATGTCTATAAAATATAATTCTATGTCTGAATTATATAAATGTCTTACCAACTCCTCGCTTAGCGTGCGTGTACGCCGAGCTTAGTCGGGCTCGTGTTGTTGCCTTTACATCGTGTTACACCTTTGATCATGATAACACTGAATTAGTGCTTATTTATACAAGTTCATCTTCATATATATATATATATATATATATATATATATATATTAATAAGATATGTCTCGTTACAATATTGTCTTACCGACTTTTGAGTGTAACGTGCGTACAGAAGCTTAGCTATATCCGTGTTCATCACCTTATCGTCACGCTACACGTTCAAACATAATTAAATTGACTTAGCATTAATCCGATAAATTTTTAAATATTTTAATAAATTTAAATCGACATCTCTTACCGAATCTCACTAGTAACTCGGCTAAAGCGTGTAATTTCCTTTCTTATTTCTCATTTCATTCATTCATTTTTTTTTCTTTTCCTTTTTTTTTCTGTCTGTACAGTAGCCGAACATAGTTCCCAAATGCTACCATTCAACTCTATATTTGGCTATTTTTCAGCCACCAAAGTAGTCTTAAGAATCACCGAATGGCTCCCTACTTCTATGTATCTAAAGCCACGACATTGCCATTTAACCAAACCTTTAGGCAGCTCCAGCAACAGTAGCCGAACATAGTTCCCAAATGCTACTGTTCAACTCTATAGTTGGCTATTTTTCAGGCACCAAAGTAGACTTAAGAGTCACCGAATGGCTCCCTACTTCTATGTATCTAAAGCCACGACATTGCCATTTAACCAAACCTTTAGGCAGCTCCAGCTCCAGCAGCAGTGCTTAAATGCCACATTTCAGCCCTTGAGTCACTAGCTTCAACCTTTAAAACCCCACACCAAGAGCCATGTTTAAGTACCTAAAACTGCACAGCTCAGCCCCCTTACAAAGCTTTGCACCGCCTGCCACAAACTACCATAGGGCCAGCTACAATCCAAGTGTATCCCAGCTACCATTCTAGCATCTGTTTTCATGCCAAAACCACCTGGAAATGCCACGCAAGGTGTAACGGTCGCAGCCACCCCTGTATGGGCTCTACGCACACGTTACTCACTCGTACTGTCCTCTCTGGGCCCACTGGCCCTCAAGGTTTTATTTCGCGTCCCGAGGGTTCGAACACTTGATCTCTATCAAATGTCAAACACCTCCTACCATTGGACCTAGGTCCAATGGTAGGAGGTGTTTGACATTTGATAGAGATCAAGTGTTCGAACCCTCCGGGACGCGAAATAAAACCTTGAGGGCCAGTGGGCCCAGAGAGGACAGTACGAGTGAGTAACGTGTGCGTAGAGCTCATACAGGGGTGGCCGCGACCGTTACACAAGGCCTGCTATTCACGCCTGACCAGCACCATGCAAAGCTCCTCTGTTTCGGTTCAGTTTCAACTTCCAACCTTTCACGTTTTCTGTTGCAGTTTTCCTATTCTGTTTCAGCCAGGTAAATAGACCCCCAAATGCTCTTCTGCTCGGCTACTCCAAACAGCCACTAATAAAACTTCAAATAACCCCTGTTTGTCCCTGTTTTAACTCTAAAAATAGCCATATCCTCACGCATGTCCACCGCTAAATCAACAACCCAGAATGCCTCCATCAGCCCTCATCGACGCCGGCCAGTACTTCCTCACGTGAAGTTGCTTCAGCCTTCAAGCCAGCACATTTTTTTTTTTGGCCCTTGCTTCTCTCGGTTACAACTTCATCACAAAGCAGCCCTTTTAAATATCTTATTTTAAATCCTGATTTTAAACTTATAATAACCTTATATTCCGGGCGACAAACTTAGCTTCAAAGGCCACTGTTTTCAGCTCCTTTTATCATGCCATTCCGGCAGCATCAATGCCACGCTCGAAGCCCCCTAGATGCCACTGCTCCAGGCTGACTGGAGCCTTCAAACCAGGGCCAACCGAGAACCCCCTGTATACTGCCCCAAAATCTGTCTTCAAGCCTTGGGTTTTAACACGCCAGCTTCAGCAAATCCAGGACCACCTCGAGCCATCTCTGAACGCCCGAATGCCATCTTCAGTTTCGCATTTCAGTCTCTCAAGTCCCTCTCTTTCTCGCCTGAACCAACTTCTATTTTCAAGCTTCTCTCAGTACAATCTCCCCTCGAGTTTTTTTTTTCTTCTTTTCTTTTCTCACTTTGTTGTGAGTTGTGCCGAGAGTGATCATGAGAGAGAGAGAGAGGGAGAGAGAGCAATGAGGAGGAGGAAAGAATGTGAAAAGAGACAGAGGAATGGAGAGAGAGACCGAAGGAGAGTGGAGAGTTGAAGTGAGGTAGCGTGATGGGGAGGTAGACTGCTCTGTCTGCCTATCACGTCCCACTAACTATTCAAATAAAAAAATTATATATATTATATTCTATTCTATTTTATTTTATTTTATTTATTTATTTTATTTTACTTTCTTTTTCTTTTTTTATACATAATATATAAATTTGCTTCCATTTAACTAATTGTATATTATACCAATATCTATTCCTAAGTATTTTTATTTTCATCCATGTGCACATATAATATGTATTTTCACTTATATACTCATGTGTTTATATATATATATATATATATATATATATATATATATATATACACACACACACACATTATTTATTTATTTATTTATTGATATACGTTTGTATATTAGCAGGCATGCATGCACATTGTATGCATTTAATTTACGTACACATGCATGTTTGCACATTGTATGCATTTATCGGTGCATGCATGTACATAACCTATACGTAAAATTTTGAGTGATCTTTCCATATTGATTTAAGTACATCATATCCATGTGCACATATAATATGTATTTTCACTTATATACTCATGTGTTTATATATATACACATATTTATTTATTTATTTATTTATTGATATACGTTTGTATATTAGCAAGCATGCATGCACATTGCATGCATTTAATTTACGTAGACATGCATGCTTGCACATTGTATGCATTTATCGGTGCATGCATGTACATAACCTATACGTAAAATTTTGAGTGATCTTTCCATATTGATTTAAGTACATCATATACACGTTATACATGTGTGTTTATCGTCATGCTTGATTTCTATTCTCAATAACTTCATTTTGATAGTTATAAACCATAATTATATATTTGAAATCGGCAAATTACCTCATAGCATTATAGTCACTTATCATTACGCGTTGAGTATATGATCGATTTAAGAAAATTGCGGTTCTGACATGGTGTTCATGGAAAACAAAAGAATGTGAGGTACACATTCAAAGGCTAAAGTAGTACTTGGGTATTTTAGTTTTGGTTTTTTTGAATTGCTTTTATAAAGTTGATGGTTGAGGTAGAATAAATTATTCCTTTTTTTTTTTTAAATTTTTGCATATCTCTTTATTGTTTTGTGTGTTGTAAATGTTGTTATGTATTCAATGTTGACTAAAGAAACTAATGTATTATTTCATTATAATATACAATGATGAACCTAAAGTTATTTCTTATTAAGATACTTTCATGATGGCAATTTTGCCATTGAACCTAAATTTGATTATATTAATGAGACCTTGGATAGATTGAGATAGATCTTGATAGGTTATCTTACTAGGAAAAAATGGTTCATGTTAAATCATTAGGGTATATGCACTTACCTTATGTTTACTTTAGGGTCCCAAATGTTGAGTTCAACGGGAATGAATTAGTATTGGTACATAAAGACAATACTATTATGCAAATAGTGGACCATTTATTATATAGGGGCATTATGGACATATATGTCAAGGAAAATGTTGATGTGCCTAAAATTCAACCTTCTTTATTTGAGTATGGTAATGTTGAGGCTGAGGAGACCATAGAGGGTGAGGGTAGTAATGTACATGCTAATGTCAATTTAAGGTGAGAGTGTAGTTTTGTACAGGTTGGTGGCAATTTATAAGGTGGGTTAATAATGTTCAAACTGATGGCATTTTAAGGGGTAAGGATAATAAAGTGGCAAATGGTAGTTGAGGATTTGAGGGTTGTCATGACAAGCTGATGAAACTTTATGGGGTGAGGATAATGAAGTGGTTGATGGCAATTTCGGGGTGAGGGTAATAATGTCCAAGATGATAGTTTAGGAGGTGAGGGTTGTAATGCACAAGTTGATGGTAATTTAAGGGGTGAGGATAATGAATAGAGGAGGCAAACGGGCGGGTTTCGGGCGGGTTATATTCGGGTTCGGGTTTTTTCAATTTCGGTTTTTTTTTGGGTTTTTCGATCTCGGGTTTTTTCGGTTTCAAGCACATTCGGTTTTGGGTTTTTTCAGTTTCAGGTATTTTCGGGTTCTATTATTCGCGGTTTCGGTCCGGTTTCGGGTTCGGCCCGATTTTAATCGAGCGGGCTTAGCGGGTTTAGTCAAATTATTTTAAAATTTTATAAATTATAAATATTTTTATAATTTTGAATGTAATAATTAATTTAATTTTATATAGTTAAATAAAAATATAATAGAAATGCTAAATTAAAGTTAAAATTTAATAAATATTTATATAAATATAAATTTTTACATTTTAATGTTTTTATTACTTGACAATTATTATTTGTTTTTTTAATTTCTTGTGATATTCACATTTGTTATAAAATATATAATTATATATTAATTATTATATAAAAATTTATTTTTTAAGTGAGCCAAATACATATATAGTAAATCTAAAAGAAAGTGAAAATCTAAAAGTATTAGCTATACAAATAAATAACTAACAAATTATAAATAAATCACACTAAATAATTAAACATCTATATATAAATGGTTTATACTGTTAACAATAACTTATTGGGTTATTGTATTTTTTGGGTCAACATTGGGCTACTGGAATTTAGATATTCTTAGTTCAAAAATTTTTTTTACTTTTTTTATTAGCTTTTTTAATAATTATATTATATTTTTAATAAAATTTTAAATTTTTAAGAATTTTTTTTACATTTATTTTGTCTTTTAAATATCAATGTAATTAGTAATTAAATTAAATGTAATCGCATAACTTGTTAACTAATTGTTCAATTATAATGTTAAATAAAATTATAGTATACATCAAAAAAATACTTAATATTATGAATAATTGGTCAATTAATGTGAAAACTGAGAATTTCTAAATAAATATTAGGTATCCGGAGATTTTGATTTGGATAAATTGAAATTCAAATTAAATAAGGAATGAAAATGAAGAAAATAAATTTGGATATTAAAAAGTCCAAAACTTAATAAGAGATAAAAATATGTATTTTGATATATTTATATAATGATATTATATAAATATACTTTTAATAAACATATATATATTTATACATGAATATATGTATATATTTTATACTTTATAAAAGCACATATGTATATGTTTATGTATTTTATATAAATACATATATATATAAATATAAATATTATTTTATGTTAAAGTGTAAAAAGTATATATACATATATATATATTTATTTATACAAAATATGTGAAGACCGAGAATTTCTAAATAAATATAAGGTATCCGAAAAATTTAATTTGGACAAGTTGAAATCCAAATTTAAATAAGAAACTAAAAGGGAAATTAAATTGGAAATAAGAAATGAAGGAGGAAATTTAATTTGGATAAATGAAAATCCAAATTAAATAAGAAAATGGAGAAAATAATTTTGGATATTTAGAAATCCAAAACTTAATAAGAAATAAAAATATTTTGGTATATTTATATAATGACATTATATAAATATTATTTTGTATTAAAAGTGTAAAAGTATATATATAAATATATATTTTAATACGAAATATGTATTTAAATACATATTAAAAATAGTGTATATATATAATTATGGTGTATAATAATTATATATATTATAGTTATTATTATTATTATTATATATAAAAATATATATACTTAAAAAAAAAGAAAAGAAAATGAAAACTGAAAACGGGCGGGAATCCCACACATTTTCCTCCTCTGTTGTAGTTTCCAAAAGAAAGACCGGCCCCCTGCCGGCCGAGAGAGGAGGAGGAAAGAGAAAGGGGCGTCGCCGACGAGACGAGGGGGAGAAGGAGAAGCAACCGGCGGCGGCCCGAAGCGGAAAAAGAAAGAGAAAAATGGAGCGAAACGAAGCAGAAAACCGAAAGGAAGAAAGGAAGGGAGATCGGCGGTGCCGATCGATCCAGGCATCGCCACCGCCACCAACGCCACTGGCGAAGGCCAACGAAGGAGAGGGAGGCCACCGACGGTGAAGGAAACGGTGGAGGAAGGAAGAAATGGAGGAGAAAGGAGCCGAAACCCACGCCGCCAGATCCGGCGTCGTCGCCGGTGAAGGGGCCAAGCCGAGACCAGATCCGGCTTCGTGGCAACCTCGGCAAGCTGTGGAGTGGCTGAACCGCCGGAATGGGTGCCCGCCGGTGACCGAACCGGTCAGCCAAAGTAGAACCGGCCAAGCCAAACTGAACCGGCCCGAACCCGACCGGACCCAACCCGACCCGGCCCGACCCGACCCGGTTCAGAAAGGAAAAAGAAGAAGAAAAGAAAAGAAAAAGAGAAAGAAGGAGAAAGAAAAAGAAAAGAAAAAGAAGAAAAGAAAACAAAAAGAAAAAGGAAAAGGAAAAGGAAGAAGAAAAAGAAGAAGAAGAAATGGGTAAGGAAAATTAAAAGTTTTTGCTATATTTCTATAGAATTTATTAGGAATTGTTGGATTATTTTCTAAATGAAAATATGTCTCAATTATTGAAATTGTAGCTAAAAAAAAATGGAAATGAGACGAAAGGCGGAGTTTGGCAAGGCTCGAAAATCAGAAAGTGCGCTAAGCTTTGGCGAACAAGATACTTTTATAAAGCATTAGTAGCATTATATTGTATGTGGGATTTATGATCTTATATAATGCTCTGATGAAATGATTTTTAATGGAATTATGATTTTTTTATATATGATGAATTGATTTAATTGATGTTAAAAATACTAAGAGGACCCACAATTGATGGTGGGGGTCTTAGTAAGAGGTAAAAAAATTGGTGAGAATCAACGGCTGCAATTATAAATTGTATTTCCTTGCAGGAGGTTTAGAGGAAATTAAGTCGTTATGCTACCAAAATTTTTAGGAAAATATCTGAGGAAAAAGATTAAATTTCTCACATAAATGGAATCTTGGAGATGATTGTTGAAAATAAATATTGAAAGGATTTTATGGTATTACCGAAAGTGTTTGATATTGAAATCGATGAGAAGATAGATCGTTGAAAATGAAAATGTGATGAATTACATGGTTTAAACCTTATAGAATCGATAAATCAAGTAATTTTAATATCACAAATGGTATCAAGTTGAGATTGAGGTGGAATTATTAATTAGACGGATCACGGATAAAAGTGATGATAATTATATGATATAGCTTGGAAGAGAAGATCACAGTTGAAATTTCGATGGTCGAATGATTGGATTGTGAAGTTATTAACGGAGTAATGATTTCCAGAATTTACCGAGTCCGGTTTCATGATTTTGAAATAATTTCGAAAGTGATAATATGGACAAATTCGAGAGATCGAAATGGAGATTGAATTACGACACAATCCGATCAATTATGTATTCAAAGAAATGAGTGATAAATATATGAAAAGATGATTGTGCTTATAACCTTAGAATAGATCTTGAATAATAAGATCGACAATTGCATAAGTTCGAATAAAATCATAAAGGCCACATGAAAATTGATTTGAGGATTTAGATACGATTTTGTGGTAGTAAATGAAATTGAACCTCAAATCGAAAATGATGAACATGTATCAATAGATCAAATCATAGATGGATTTGATAAGTGACTATCGATTTTGTGATTCTGTTATCCTCGATGTCGATTCTTAAACAGATATTGAAGGATGATATTGTTAATTGCATAATTTCGGTAACTTGATGACTATTTTAGAAACTGATGTCTAAATGCTTATAGAAACTTAGAGGATTCATATTAATGATGCGATCCTAATATTGATGATGAAGTGTATAAATGATTATAATAGTCAATGACGATCGAGAAAGGATATTGAATACCGAATGGTCTGAATACCAAGTGATTCGATTTCTAAATGAATTGAGTACTGAGCAAATTGAATACTGAATTAAATGAATAGTGAATGAATTGACTAGTGATTTACTGATTTGACATAAAGAAAGGCTTGAAATCGAATAATTGATGGTGATAAAGTTAAATGAATCGCTTCAGCGTATTGATGGAAATAATACCGAAGTTGCATACTGAACTGTTTTATAGCATTGCATTTAAGCATGCTTTCTTGCAACTTGAAACATTTTAATAATGTTTATATGAATACTGAAAAGTATTGATTTGTTTTGAAATGAAAGTATATGGTAGATATATATATTTTGATTTATGAAATATCATACAGAATTTTACCATATGCTTTACATGATATTGAAAATAAAGCTATAGATTTAAATGTTTTATGAGACTGTAGGCACCCTAAAAGAATTAAATTCAGTAAAGCATAGTGAAAACCGCCTAATTGGAGCTTTGCTCATTAGGCAGATATGCTTGTCCGACAATAGTCGTGGACAGGTCTCAGTCACGCCTGATCAGTGGGGCTGAGGGAGATGAGGTTTATGGCCATAGATAGCGCCCTAGTTGGTTTCCAGGGGACGATAACATGATTTTCATTGCTAGCTACAGTGATTTAAGTCTTTATTGATAGACAGATGATAGGGATCTAGCCTAGTCTCTAACCGATATGATATGAAGTCTAGAGTATGATTTTATTGATATAAACTCTAGACTTGATATAATTTATACTGTATATGAAACAGATTTGAAATGAAATATGTTTTGAAACAGTACATGTTTTAAACATGTTTTAAAAGTCCATGAGATATGAATTCGACACTTATATGATTTATATGTGATTTTGTGTCGAACATGGCATGATATGCGGTCTAGAGTATAGTTTGATTTGATATGAACTCTAGACCTGATATGATTTACAGTAAATGTTTTAAAAGTATATGATAAATGATTTCGACACTTACATGATTTATATACGATTTTGTGTCAAATTTGAAACGACATGCGGTTTAGAGTATAGATTGATTTGATATGAACTCTAAACATGATATGATTTATAGTATATGAAAAATGTTTTAAAACCGCACATGTTTTAGACATGCTCTGAAAACGAATACATGAATTGAAATTGAATATGTTTCTATTATGCCTTAAAGGCAAACTTGAAATGAATTGAAAATTTATATGTTGAGCATGTCCTAAAGTATATATGATATGATTTGAAATGATAGCGGTTTATACAGAAAAATTACATGAATTGCATATTAAACCCTGATACGATAATATGCTTAGTATATGAGAATTCCATGAGGGATGTCATGACTCGACGTTAATGATGTTTCATCTATATGATGACATGATAGGATATGATATGATATATGAATGTAAGATTGATATGAAGAGAATTCTGATCTTACTCTATCGTGATCATAAATTCCCATACGATAAGTGATATGAATTGATTTAAGACGGGAATATGAATGTTAAATGTAAAGTGACTTGATAGGATATCTCAATTAAACATGAAGAATATATGAGGAGCATCATGACTCGGTGGTAACGATATTTAATCTATATGATGTCATGATATGATATGAAACATGAATATGGAAATACACGAAGAGAATTATGACTTCGTACCACCGTGATCATGATCCACAATATGAGAATTGATAAGAGATGATATGAGAATTGATAAGAGATGATAGAATACAGAAATATGATTATGAAATGAAAAGTAAATATGAGAATTGATATGAGATGATAGCATACCAAAGTATGATTATGAAATGAGAAGTGAAAATGAGAAGTGATAATGAGATGTATCGATGAGAAAGGATTAACTGTAATTGCATCCTTACAAGTTTTAAGCATTGCAATTTAAGACAGTGTAATCCTACTCATGTATTTATATTAGTATCTTACTGAGCCGTGGTTTTGCTCACCCCACTAAATTTCATCTCTTTCAGATTATTGAAGTTAACATCTGCCATGTGAGCTGCTCAGTGGGCATCGGAGATGGTATATGGACTTGGTACTAGTCTTCTGAGGTATATGTTTCTTATAAAATACTTGTTTACATGTAAGACTTAAATTGATGCACAGTACATATTCTGTTTAACAAGTCGGGATGTAACTAAGAACCGTTTCCGTGGTTGTTAAATATTTAAATGGAATAACTATTGGTCACCGAGATAGTATAGTAACTACATTGACACCGAATACAAACCTTAAAATGAAAAAGAAAAATTTAGTCCATAAATTTGTAGACTAAGAAAAGTATAAGTATTAAAGGAAAGTCGCGGCCTTCGGATCGTGACAGATTTAATGGTATCAGAGCACGATTTGTCTAGTACGTGTCAGTGTAGTTGAGACAGTGATAGTGTTACATCCCATGTACTGTGCAGTGTCTACATGTAAACTTGTTGATTTTCGATCTATACCAAGATTGGTCAACTATTGGTATGGGTGATACCAGCCGACAGCCTATTGAAAACAGGCTGGGCTTTGACATAAAGATGTCAATCGATGACCTATTGAAACGGACTGGAATCCGTTAATGAATGGTATCGATATAATATAGAAGAATTGTGTATCACCTTAAAGGAATAGATTATGAATGATCGAGAATGATTGATTGTGACAGTTATATGGAAGATAATGGAATGATTGTATAGAATATGATCGATATGTGAATTGAAAAGGATTGAAAGAAGTAAAGAAATAGCCAACGAAAAATGACCGAACCCAAACATATGGCTCGATTGAAAGTACAATCCCACTTTAATTACGAAGATTATTGGAAATTGAAAATATGATTTCGAGTTATAAGGGAACACGAATATGAAGCAATTTTCGAATTTAAGACTGGAAGTGATTTCACTTTGGTTATCACATTGAGATGTAATAAGAATACTACATGAAAAGAGATATAGAGAGAATATGATTGATAAATGTTACATTTATGGGACGAGATAATTAACAGTAAAGTCTGCAATGAGGTGCAACCTTGATTTATCAATGTGACAATGAGTGTTGTGGGATAATACGAAACCCAAAAGAAATATGATGATATGTAAGTGATTAAGGACTGATTGTCTGAATGGAATCACTTTCCATTATCAGACTCCTAAATTCCTCTAGTGCCATAGTCGGAACATGATTATAGAATGATGAGAACATATGTGAAGTTCTAGTGAGCATACATGTGATGGGAGTCCCGGAGTTGCCATATGCTTATGGGAAATAGCAAAAGGCTTTGGGATTTCTAAATTTATTGATAGCACTGCTCTGTATTGATATGAATATTCGAGCGTAATATGTGAACGCTTACAGATATATGGAGAGTGGGTGCACTGAATTTAAAAACTACTGGGACAATTACATACTACTGATTAAATTGCTTAAATGATAGCTATCAAGCTATATCGACTTGGCACCAAATGAGAAAAATGGATGATGAACAATATGAATCAGCTATAATGCAAAGAGAGATGAAATTCGTTAACTCCCAAAGTTATAAGAAGTTTTAAGGAGTATAAAAAATATGGAGAAAAACGATATATAACAGTATAAAAAGTGAATTTGAATTTGAAAGTATGCTGGTAGCATCATTTAAAGGATGATTGAAAGGATAAGAAAGATAAGAGTACAAGATGATACCACCTTTTAGTATAAGTTAAATTCGGAGGACCGAATTTCTTAAGGTGGGGAGAATGTGAAGACCGAGAATTTCTAAATAAATATAAGGTATCCGAAAAATTTGATTTGGACAAGTTGAAATCCAAATTTAAATAAGAAACTAAAAGGGAAATTAAATTGGAAATAATAAATGAAGGAGGAAATTTAATTTGGATAAATGGAAATCCAAATTAAATAAGAAAATGGAGAAAATAATTTTGGATATTTAGAAATCCAAAACTTAATAAGAAATAAAAATATTTTGGTATATTTATATAATGATATTATATAAATATTATTTTGTGTTAGAAGTGTAAAAGTATATATATAAATATATATTTTAATACGAAATATGTATTTAAATACATATTAAGAATAGTGTATATATATATAATTATGGTGTATAATAATTATATATATTATAGTTATTATTATATATATAAAAATATATATACTTAAAAAAAAAAAGAAAAGAAAATGAAAACTGAAAACGGGCGGGAATCGGGATACCCGATTCCCACCCATTTTCCTCCTCTGTTTACAACAGAGGAGGGGTTTCCAAAAGAAGGACCGGCCCCCTGCCGGCCGAAAGAGGAGGAGGAAGGAGAAAGGGGTGTCGCCGGCGAGACGAGGGGGAGAAGGAGAAGCAACCGATGGCGGCCCGAAGCGGAAAAGGAAAGAGGAAAATGGCGCAAAACGAAGCGGAAAATCGAAAGGAAGAAAGGAAGGGAGATCGGCGGTGCCGGCCGATCCAGGCACCGCCACCGCCACCAATGCCACCGGCAAGGGCCAACGAAGGAGAGGGAGGCCACCGACGGTGAAGGAAATGGCGGAGGAAGGAAGAAATGAAGGAGAAAGGAGCCGAAACCCACGCCGCCAGATCCGGCGCCGTCGCCGGTGATGGGGCCAAGCTGAGACCAGATTCGGCTTCGTGGCAACCTCGGCAAGCTGTGGAGTGGCTGAACCGCTGGAATGGGTGGTCGCCGGTGACCGAACCGGTCAGCCAAAGTTGAACCGGCCAAGCCAAACTGAACCGGCCCGAACCCGTCCCGACCTGGTTCAGGAAAAAAAAAAAGGAAAAGAAAGGAAAAAGAAGAAAAGAAAAGAAAAAGAGAAAGAAGGAGAAAGAAAAAGAAAAGAAAAAAAAGAAAAGAAAACAAAAAGAAAAAGGAAAAGGAAAAGGAAGAAGAAAAAGAAGAAGAAGAAATGGGTAAGGAAAATTAAAAGTTTTTGCTATATTTCTATAGAATTTATTAGGAATTGTTGGATTATTTTCTAAATGAAAATATGTCTCAATTATTGAAATTGTAGCTAAAAAAAAAACGGAAATGAGACGAAAGGCGGAGTTCGGCAAGGCTCGAAAATCGGAAAGTGCGCTAAGCTTTGGCGAACAAGTAAGATACTTTTATAAAGCATTAGTAACATTATATTGTATGTGGGATTTATGATCTTATATAATGCTCTGATGAAATGATTTTTAATGGAATTATGATTTTTTTTATATATGATGAATTGATTTAATTGATGTTAAAAATACTAAGAGGACCCACAATTGATGGTGGGGGTCTTAGTAAGAGGTAAAAAAATTGGTGAGAATCAACGGCTGCAATTATAAATTGTATTTCCTTGCAGGAGGTTTAGAGGAAATTAAGCCGTTATGCTGCCAAAATTTTTAGGAAAATATCTGAGGAAAAAGATTAAATTTCTCACATAAATGGAATCTTGGAGATGATTATTGAAAATAAATATTGAAAGGATTTTATGGTATTACCGAAAGTGTTTGATATTGCAATCGATGAGAAGATAGATCGTTGAAAACGATAATGTGATGAATTACATGGTTTAAACCTTATAGAATCGGTAAATCAAGTAATTTTAATATCACAAATGGTATCAAGTTGAGATTGTGGTTGAATTATTAATTAGACGGATCACGAATAAAAGTGATGATAATTATATGATATAGCTTGGAAGAGAAGATCACAATTGAAATTTCGATGGTCGAATGATTGGATTGTGAAGTTATTAACGGAGTAATGATTTCCAGAATTTACCGAGTCCGGTTTCATGATTTTGAAATAATTTCGAAAGTGATAATATGGACAAATTCGAGAGATCGAAATGGAGATTGAATTACGACACAATCCGATCAATTATGGATTCAAAGAAATGAGTGATAAATATGTGAAAAGATGATTGTGCTTATAACCTTAGAATAGATCTTGAATAATAAGATCGACAATTGCATAAGTTCGAATAAAATCATAAAGGCCACATGAAAATTGATTTGAGGATTTAGATACGATTTTGTGATAGTAAATGAAATTGAACCTCAAATCGAAAATGATGAACATGTATCAATAGATCAAATCATAGATGGATTTGATAAGTGACTATCGATTTTGTGATTCTGTTATCCTCGATGTCGATTCTTAAACAGTTATTGAAGGATGATATTGTTAATTGCATAATTTCGGTAACTTGATGACTATTTTAGAAACTGATGTCTAAATGCTTATAGAAACTTAGAGGATTCATATTAATGATGCGATCCTAATATTGATGATGAAGTGTATAAATGATTATAATAGTCAATGATGATCGAGAAAGGATATTGAATACCGAATGGTCTGAATACCAAGTGATTCGATTTCCAAATGAATTGAGTACTAAGCAAATTGAATACTGAATTAAATGAATAGTGAATGAATTGAATAGTGATTTACTGATTTGACATAAAGAAAGCCTTGAAATCGAATAATTGATGGTGATAAAGTTAAATGAATCGCTTCAGCGTATTGATGGAAATAATACCGAAGTTGCATATTGAAGTGTTTTATAGCATCGTATTTAAGCATGCTTTCTTGCAACTTGAAACATTTTAATAATGTTTATATGAATACTGAAAAGTATTGATTTGTTTTGAAATGAAAGTATATGGTAGATATATATTTTGATATATGAAATATCATACAGAATTTTACCACATGTTTTACATGATATTGAAAATAAAGCTATAGATTTAAATGTTTTATGAGACTGTAGGCACCCTAAAAGAATTAAATTCAATAAAGCATAGTGGAAACCGCCTAATTGGAGCTTTGCTCATTAGGCAGATATGCTTGTCCGACAATAGTCGTGGACAGGTCTCAGTCACGCCTGATCAGTGGGGCTGAGAGAGATGAGGTCTATGGCCATAGATAGCGCCCTAGTTGGTTTCCAGGGGACGATGACATGATTTTCACTGCTAGCTACAGTGATTTAAGTCTTTATTGATAGAGAGATGATAGGGATCTAGCCTAGTCTCTAACCGATATGATATGAAGTCTAGAGTATGATTTTATTGTTATGAACTCTAGACTTGATATGATTTATACTGTATATGAAACAGATTTGAAATGAAATATGTTTTGAAACAGTACATGTTTTAAACATGTTTTAAAAGTCCATGAGATATGAATTCGACACTTATATGATTTATATGTGATTTTGTGTCGAACATGGCATGATATGCGGTCTAGAGTATAGTTTGATTTGATATGAACTCTAGACCTGATATGATTTACAGTAAATGTTTTAAAAGTATATGATAAATGATTTCGACACTTACATGATTTATTTACGATTTTGTGTCGAATTTGAAACGACATGCGGTTTAGAGTATAGATTGATTTGATATAAACTCTAAACATGATATGATTTATAGTATATGAAAAATGTTTTAAAACCGCACATGTTTTAGACATGCTCTGAAAACGAATACATGAATTGAAATTGAATATGTTTCTATTATGCCTTAAAGGCAAACTTGAAATGAATTGAAAATTTATATGTTGAGCATGTCCTAAAGTATATATGATATGATTTGAAATGATAGCGGTTTATACAGAAAAATTACATGAATTGCATATTAAACCCTCAGACGATAATATGCTTAGTATATGAGAATTCCATGAGGGATGTCATGACTCGACGTTAATGATGTTTCAGCTATATGATGACATGATAGGATATGATATGATTTATCACTACAAGAAAATTGATTTTCAGCGAGGAAATTTAGCTACGGAATTTTTCCGTCGCTGAAAAGTGGTATTAGCGACGGATTAGCGACGGAATTTATAATGAATATAGCGACGGAATTAGCGACGGATTAGCGACGGAAATTCGTCGGTAATTAGCGACGGAATATTTTTCGTCGATAATTCCGTCGCTAATTATGCTGGGAGGTGCTGTTCAATCGCGCCAAATATTATCGACGGAATTAGCGACAGAAATTTCTGTCGCTAAACCCAAAACTATGTATAGAAATTAGCGACGGAATTTTTTCGTCGCTAATTCCCTTTAGCGACGGAATTAGCGACGGAAAAATTCCGTCGCTAATTTCTTTGAATAGTCACGTGAAAAAATCAGTAAGGAAATTAGCGACGGAATTTTTCCGTAGCTAATTCCGTCGCTAAAGGGCATTAGCGACGGAAAAATTCCGTCGCTAAGTTCGTAAATATTTTCTCAAGAAGAGAAATTGGCGACGGAATATTTTCCGTTGCTAATTCCGTCGCTAAAGGGAATTAGCGACGGAAAAATTCCGTCGCTAATTTCATAAATATTTCTCACCTTAGAACGTGAAAAATATATGAAGAAATTAGCGACAGAATTTTTCCGTTGCTAATTCCGTCGCTAATTTCTTTGAATAGTCTCGTGAAAAATAAGTAAGGAAATTAGCGACGGAATATTTTCCGTCGCTAAATCCGTCGCTAAAGGGCATTAGCGACGAAATTGGCGACGGAAAAATTCCGTCGCTAATTTCTTCACATTTTTTTTCTCAAGAAGAGAAATTAGCGACGGAATATTTTCCATCGCTAAAGGGCATTAGCGACGGAATTAGCGACGGAAAAATTCCGTCGCTAATTTCATAAATATTTTTCACCTTAGAACGTGAAAAATATATGATGAAATTAGCGACGGAATTTTTCCGTTGCTAATTCTGTCGCTAATGCCCTTTAGCGACGGAATTAGCGACGGAAAATATTCCGTCGCTAATTTCTCTTCTTGAGAAAATATTTATGAACTAGGCGACGGAATTTTTCCGTCGCTAATTCTGTCGCTAATGCCCTTTAGCGACGGAAAATATTCTGTCGCTAATTTCTCTTCATATTGTTTGAGAAAATGTAAGGAAATTAGCGACGGAATTTATTCCGTCGCTAATGACTTTTAGCGACGGAAAAAATTCCGTCGCTGATGCCTTAAATCGAAAAAAATATAAATAAATGAATTTCTTCATTAAGCATCAGCGACAGATTTTTTCCGTCGCAAATTCCATCGCTAAAAATCAACAGCGACGAAATTAGCTACGGAAAAAATCCGTCGCTGATGCCTTAAATTCGAAAAAAATAAAAAATTGTTTTTGAATTTTTCCCCTCCTAAGCGAAGCGGGAAATATTTTGACATAGCATTAGCGACGGAATTTCCGTCGCTAATCCGTCGGTAATTCCGTCGGTAATTCCTCTGTATGCGCGCCAAAGACTCTATATATTCTCATATTCTCTGTTTTCTCTCCTCTTCACTCCTCTCTATCTTCTTTTTTGTCCATCTTCTCGTTTTTTTCTTAGTTTTTCTTCTTTATCCCTCTTTCCTTTTATTTTTTTCCTTTTTTTTGTAAATTTACTCTATTTTTCTTTTATATTTATGTTGTCAATTTTTTTATATGATAAACTTTAATACTTATATTTTTGTTTTTTGTTTTTTACTTACAGATGATGATGATGATACGATGAGGTGCTAGTGGTAGTGGTGATAATGATGTTGAAGATAATGTATTTTTGTTTTTTTTAGTTAATTTATTTTAAGATAATGTTTATGGATTTAAGTATAAATATTAGGTTTATTTTAAATGTTTCTCTTTCTCTCTCTCTATATAAATATAAATATAAATAATTAATTTCAGAACATTTTTTTTGACAAAATTCATAGAAATTAGCAACAAAATCTGTTAAATAAGTGAAAAAATTCATCCAATTAGCGACGAAATTCATAACATTAGCGACGAAATTTCCGTCACTGATGCTCTTTAGTGACAGAATATTTATTGAATTAACAAAAATAACAAACTATCAGCGACGGAATTAGCGACGGATTGTTTTTATAAAATAAAATAATAATAAAACTATCACCGACGGAAATTTCCGTCGCTGATGCCTTTTAGCGACGGATTTTCATGTAAATTAAAAGACGAAATTATGTTTTTAGCGACGGAATTTTTCGTCACTAATGACGTAAAATCCGTCGCTGATGTAAAAAAATTCCGTTGCTAATTAGTGACGGAATTACCGACGGAAATGAAGTTTTAGCGACGCAGTGAGCATCAGCGACATCGATTTTTCCAACAGAAAAATTTCCGTCGGTAATCCGTAGGTAATCCGTTGCTGAAGACCATCAGCGACGAAATTTAACTATCAGCGACGGAATTTTCCGTCACTAATTCCGTCGCTGAAGGTTCATTTTTTTGTAGTGTATGAACGTAAGATTGATATGAAGAGAATTCTGATCTTACTCTATCGTGATCATAAATTCCCATACGATAAGTGATATGAATTGATTTAAGACGGGAATATGAATGTTAAATGTAAAGTGACTTGATAGGATATCTCAATTAAACATGAAGAATATATGAGGAGCATCATGACTCGGTGGTAACGATATTTAATCTATATGATGTCATGATATGATATGAAACATGAATATAGAAATACACGAAGAGAATTATGACTTCGTACCACCGTGATCATGATCCACAATTTGAGAATTGATAAGAGATGATATGAGAATTGATAAGAGATGATAGAATACAGAAATATGATTATGAAATGAAAAGTAAATATGAGAATTGATATGAGATGATAACATACCAAAGTATGATTATGAAATGAGAAGTGAAAATGAGAAGTGATAATGAGATGTATCGATGAGAAAGGATTAACTGTAATTGCATCCTTACAAGTTTTAAGCATTGCAGTTTAAGACAGTGCAAGCAAGGGGTGAACTGGCCGAACCGATTAGAATTGGTTCGGTCAGAAAAAAAAAGAACAGAAAAATAGGAAGAAAAAGAAAAAGAAGGAAAGGAAAAAGAAAGAGAATAAAAAGAAAGAAAGGAAAAAGAAAGAAAAGAAAAGGAAAGAAAAAGAAAAGAAAAGAAAAGGAGAAAGAAGGAAAGGAAGAAGAAAGAGAAGAAGAAGAAGAAAAGAAAAAAAAAGGTAAGAAAAATTGAGGAAAAATAAATTATTGATGTTATTGAATAATTTTATTGTCACATATTCACGTAAGTGTATTGGTGTTGTGAAAATTATAGCGGAAGTGACAGGCGCGATTTGGTGTTCGACGATGCTAGGAGCTCGTTAAGGCGCTAAGCTTCAGCTCCAAGTAAGATACTTTTATAAAGCATTAGTAGCATTATATTATATGATTTGGAATTATGATTTTTGATATGATGCATATTGAAATGATTTTAAATGCTAAGAGGACCTACAATTGGTGGTAGGGGTTTTAGTAAGAAATAAATAAATGGTGAGAAACAACGGCTGTGTGGTTATAAACTGTATTTCCTTGCAAGAGGTTTTGATAAAATTAATTTGTTATGCTGCCAAAAATTTATATGAAAATGTTTGATGAAAAAGGTTAAGTTTTCTCGCATATATGGAATTTTGGAAAGAATTATCGAAAAATAAGTTATGAAAGAACTTTATCATGTTGCCAGAAAATTTGATTTTTGGAGTAGTTGAGAAGGTAAATGATTAAGTATGATAACATGATGAGTCACATGATGTAAGCCTTATAGAATCGATAAATAGATTTATCTTAATATCACGAATTGGTTACCAAGTTAAGATTGAGGTGGAATATCGATTAGTAGATTTATTGATAAAAGTAACGATGATTATGTGATATGGTTTGGAACAGAATATCGAAGTTGTAATTTAGATGGCTGAGTGACTGAATTGTGGAATTATCGACGTAGCGATGATTTTAGAATTAATTGATTTCGATTCTTGATGTTGGAGTAGTTTTTGAAACATGATAACACAGACATTGCGAGAGGTCTCTGTTGAGAGGATTTTATTTTATTACATCGTATTTCCGAATATACAGGAGATCATAGGCGGACCTACACTAGTGATATGGGTCTTAGTATCAATGTTGTGGTATACAATGGATAGTTATGATATTGAGTCATAACGAACGCATGAATCGTGCATACATAATCCTATTGAAATTAAGGTTGAATTACGACACAATCCGATCATTTATAGATTCAAACACATAAGCGATAGACATGTGAACATATGGTTTAGTTATAACCTTGGAATAGGCCTTGAATAATAAGATCAACAATTGCATAAGTTTGATATCAAATTATACAGGCCATATGAAAATTAATTTAAGGATTGTGATTTGATTTTGTGATAGTGAATGAAATTGAACCTCAAGTCGGAAATTATGAAACGTGTGTCAATAGATTAAACCATAGATGGATTTGATAAGTGACTATCGATCTTGTGGTTCTATTATTGTTACGTGTCTAAGACCTATACCGCAAGTGCATGGGTCGTGACAAGTAATAAAGTGATGAATACAGATATCGTTCTCACGAGGATTAGTTAAAATTGTTCTAGCTAAGTATTAAAATTGGTCATCCTAGGTTTATTCGAGCAATATGAAATTTTCAAATTAACTAAGTAGTAAAAATTAATAAGATGCAAATAAAATTTATGGAACTCGGGAATTAAAAGTCAATAAAAATTAAAATTAAAATGCATGAAATTAAAATAAAACAAAATTAAATAGATGAACATAAAATAAAATTATTTAAAACTAAAATTTTTAATTGTTTTACTAAATTTACCGATAATGCTATCAAAAAAAATTTACCTAATATTATCAACTAAAATAAACTATCAACTAAACTTTATAAACTAACAAATTAAGAAACTATTAACTAATTACCTAAATAATATATAAAACAAATTTAATCAAATCTTCAGCTCAAAAAAAAAAACAACTAAATAAATAAACTTTAAACTAATAAAGGTAAAACAGAAAAAGAAACACATGCAGCCAGCCAACACACGGTCATTCACGCCACTAATAGCTACTGCTTTTGCACCTGTCATGCCACAGCAGCCCCTCCCCGTTTCTGGTCCATGCACCTTCAGCAGCTCTGTCCAGCGAACCAGCATTCCCAGCACGCAGAAAGCATAGCCAAGTAGAACGCAGTAGACAGAAGCTTCAGCACCGCTCCAGTAACCTGCCAATAACAATCAACTAAAGCCAATCGAAAATTAAAGAAGAAACAGAGCACGACAGCAGTAAGGAGGATCCGACTGTTGCTTCCAGTCACTCCTCTTCTAGAACTGATCCTCAGCAGTTGCAAAATAAGAAAGGAGCAATAAAACAATAACTTGAAAGCAAAACTGAGTAGACTGAGGAATAATTGAGGACTGTTTCACTCGGCCGCTTCTCACCATTTTAACTCTAACTAAACTTCATTTAAATGATAAAACATAATCTAAAACTAGTAAAACTTGAACTTGGAAAAGAAACCGTAAAATGAAATCTAAACTAAAGTAAAATACAGAACCAAATTTGAAAGAAATTTCAATATCACTAAACTTTGGAATGAAATTACAACTTAAAAATAAACAAGGAACGATGAAGCTTTAAAACCCTAAAGTTGTAAAGAGAACCAGTAAACATAATGTAAGAACGATGAAGAAAAGGGGCTACTGCCACCAGCCCTCTCCCCCACGTCAGACCGAAACTAAGGCAGCAAAATAAGGTTTATAATCATTCCTGACTAAAGAAAATGTACAAAGGAAATGCAGAACAACGATGAAGAAAACGCAGCAAATTGGGAAGACTAGAGCTGTTGTCACCAGCCGGTCTCCATGCATTTCACTCTTGCGGCAGCTTTCTCCCTTTTAATTAGGGTTGCTTCAAGGGCTTTTTGCCACTAGCATCCACAGGCTGCTCTATCCTTTTTGGGCCAAGACTCAAGTAAAATGGTTAGTTTTGAGTTGTTGGATTTTTGGGGATTTATGTAGGCTAACTGTATTTGAGTTTGTTGTGATAATGGGATATGATTTAAGTGGGATATGGTAAAGTATGGGTTAAAGGTTTAAAAATTTTTTTTTTAAGGTGATAGAAATAAGGTTTAGAGTTTAGAGAAGGCTAAGTCTATGATTTTAAGGTGTTAAACACTAAACCCAATCATTTTTCCTTGATTTCTTGCTATTTTCTTGATCTTCTCATTATTCTCGAAATTCCTACACATGAAGACAATTTAATTAAATTAGAAAGAAAATACATTAAAATTCCAAAATTTAATCAAATTTGATGCAATATAATACTCTAAAAAATGCATATTTTAGAGACTTATCAATTATCCTCGATGTCGACTCGGGAATAAATATCGAATGATGATATTGTTTTTGCATAATTTCAGTACCTTGATGGCTATATAGAAGCATAGTATTTAAATACTCATAGATACTAAGAGGATTCACACTAATAATGTGGTACTAGTGTCGATAATGGAAAATACATTAAAATTCCAAAATTTAATCAAATTTGATGCAATATAATACTCTAAAAAATGCATATTTTAGAGACTTATCAATTATCCTCGATGTCGACTCGGGAATAAATATCGAATGATGATATTGTTTTTGCATAATTTCAGTACCTTGATGGCTATATAGAAGCATAGTATTTAAATACTCATAGATACTAAGAGGATTCACACTAATAATGTGGTACTAGTGTCGATAATGGAATAAACAAATGATTGTTATAGTCGATAATTATCGAAAAAGGATATTGAATACCGAATGGTTTGAATACCAAGCGATTTGATTATCGAATAATTTGAGTACTGAGCAATTTGAATACTGAATGAAATGAATATTGAATGATTTGAATAGTGATTTACTGATTGGACAGAAAGAAAGTCTTGAAATCGAATAATTGATGGTGATAAAGTTAAATGAATCGCTTCACTGTATTTGATCAAAATATTATCGAAGTTGCATGCTGAAATGTTTTATAGCATCGTTTTTAAGTATAACTTGCTACAACTTCAGATGTTATAATAGCATTTATATAAATGCACTTGAGACGTTATACTAACACTTATATGAATGCTATAAAGTATAGATTAATTTTAAAAAGGAAAGTATATGGTAGATACACATTTTTATATATGAAGCATCTTAAAAAATTTTACCATATGCTTTACATGATTTTGACATGAAAAGATAAAGATTTAAATGTTTTATGAGACTGTAGGCACCTTAAAAGAATTTAAATTCAATAAAGCATAATGAAAACAGCCTAATTGGAGCTTTGTTCATTGGCAGAGATGCTTGTCCGACAATAGTCGTGGACAGGTCTCAGTCACGCCTGATCAGTGGGGCTGAGAGAGATGAGGTCTATGGCCATAGATAGCGCCCTAGTTGGTTTCCAGGGGACGATGACATGATTTTCACTGCTAGCTATAGTGATTTAAGTCTTTATTGATAGAGTGATAGGGATCTACCTAGTCTCTAATCGATATTATATGAAGTCTAGAGTATGATTTTATTGATATGAACTTTAGACTTGACATGATTTATACAGTACATGAGACATGTTTGAAATGAAATATATTTTGAAACAGTACATGTTTTAAACATGTTTTAAAAGTACATGTGATATGATTTCGACACTTATATGATTTATATATGATTTTGTGTCTAACTTGACATGATATGCGGTCTAGAGTATAGATTGATTTGATATGAACTCTAGACCTGATATGACTTACAGTATATGAAAAATATTTTGAAACCGCACATGTTTTAAACATGCTCTAAAAATGAATATATGATTTGCAATTGTACATGCACCGATCATGTCTTAAAAGTAAATATGAAATGAATTGAAAATTTATATGTTGAGCATGTTCTAAAGTATATATGTTATGATTTGAAATGATAGCGGTTTATACAGTGAAGTTTACATAAGCTGCCTACTAAATCATGACTTAATAGTATGCTTTTTACATAAGATATGTCATGACCTTATATGGTACAAAAATATGAAGAGTATATGAGGAGTATTATGACTCGGTGGTATCGATATTTCATCTACATGATGTCATGATATGATATGATGCATGAATATAGAATATACACGAAGAGAATTATGACTTCGTACCACCGTGATCATGATTCTCCATATGAAAAGTGATATGAGATGATAGAATACAGAAGTATGATTATGAAACAAAAATTGACTGATACAATATCTCGATTGGACATGATGTACTATGAGATTGATGAGAATATGGACTAATAGTATATGATATTCAAATTGGACACGACATATTGTTCTGCGATGACTGGATAGGATATCTCAATTAAACATGATACACGATGCATTATTGTGCGATGCATCGTGGTATAAGGATAAGAAGATTAAAAGTGATTATTGATTTATCTAGAAGTCTGAGTGATAGATAGATGACATGAATTGAGATAATTAAATGTTATCGATGAAAAAGTTGAACTGTAATTGCAAACTTGCAGGTTTTAAGCATTGCGGTTAAGACAGTATAATTCTACTTCTGCATTTATATTAGTATCTTACTGAGCCGTGGTTTTGCTCACCCCACTAAATTTCATATCTTTTCAGACTACTGAAGTTAACATCTGCCATACGAGCTGCTAAGTGGGCATCGGAGACAGTATCTAAGCTTGGTACTGGCCACCGTTCTTCGAATCTGCTTCATTGCCTTTGAGGCATACGTTCTTTGTAAATCTCTTGTTTACATGTACAGACTTTAATTAATACACAGTACGTATTTTGTTCAACGAGTCGGGATGTAACTTAGAAGTGTGGTAAATTATTGTATGGAGAATCAATGACATTAGAGTAATAACTACACTGACACTGAATACAAACCTTAAAAAAAAAGAAAAATTTAGTCCAAAAAATTGTAAACTAAGAAGAAGTATGAGTAATAAGCGAAAGTCGCGACCTTCGGGTCATGACAATTAATTACCTCAATTTTATATTTATTTTGTTTTTGGTTTGTACATAAATCATAATATAACATTATTATATTAAATATAATCGTACTCGTAAGCAATAATTAATCAAATATCTCATTAAAAATTTAGAACATTAAATTAAATAAGTTATATACACTAATTAACATTATATTATAAATAATATTTGATATAATTATATCATATATAGTTATACACCAATTGAATATTAATTTTTTTATGTTCACATTAACATAATAATAGTAGATATATACCAATTGATCGAATATCTAATTAAAATATTAAATAGTACATATTAATAAATTAATTAATACAATGATAGTTATTTAAATATAATTAATAATATTAATAAAGTATGAAAACAAATTTTATTAAAATTACCACTTACATAGTAATAGGTATTATTCCCCGATAAAGCCGTGAGGGGCGGTGGCCTGTGGGTGCACCGCAAAGCGGACAATACGGATGAGTGACCCGCTTAGGGCGGTGGCTCGGGTCAGTGGACCAGCGGGTGTACCCCGGGGCATCACATAAATAAAATAATATTATTACTAAAATTTATGATTATTAATTCATATTCTTATTTAATATATAAATTTAGAATTTTAACAATCTAAATTATTATCTAATAAAAAGTAATATTAAAAAATTATTCAATATTATTTTAATTGAATTATTTTATTTAATATTATATTTAATATTTAAATTATATTAAATTTTTATAAGATTAAATGAAAATATTTAATATTAATATTAAATAGTATAAAATAATATTATTTAATATTATGTAAATAATATTATTTAAGAAATATATTATTTTTATTTATTTTTTTAAAATTTTATTTTGTGAATTGAATTATTTTATCTGAATTAATTTAAATATTTGTTTTCAATATGTAACAATAATAGCCAAACATGTTTTTTATTTTCAGAATTTGAAAACAAAACAAAACAAAAACAAAAACAAAATTTTCAAAAATAAGAAATATAAAACAAAAAACAAGAAACGATCTCAAATGACCCCTAAGGGTTTGTTTGGGATTGTTTTTGTTTTATGTTTTATGTTTTCATTTTCACTTTTCTAAAACATGCAGCAGAATTTATGTTTGTTGGTAATGTTTTTGTTTTAAAAAATAGAAAACAGAAACACAATTTTAGAAATTGATGGAATCACAATTTTGGTGTTTCCCAATATTTTGAAAATATTTTCTACATTGTTACTACATGATTGAATAGTACCCATTTGGCTATAGTAAAAATTTGAGCAAAAAACCTATGCGGACCGAATAAATCTTGTAACCACCAAAATTCGAACCTTTCTTATACTTTTCACCTAAGGCCTACCCATCTAAGCTTACCTCTGATTGTTTTCAATTTCAATAAATTAAACATAAAACAAAATAAAATTTTTGAAAACATAAAACATAAAAATCACAACAATCCCAAATGACCCCTAAATTTTCCTAAAGTAACCTAATTATATTTGCCAAGTTGGAAATTTTTTTGCCACTTAATATCCCACGTCACCATTTAAATCTAGTTGGAAAAAAGTAACAGATGTAATGGTTACTGTCCAAAAAATGGCTTAATTGAGTGTAGATTGAAATATAAATGCTCAATTGATTGTAAAAAAAAAATTTAGAGCTCAATTGCTAATACCATTATTTTTTGAGGGCTTTTTTACATTTGAACTTAGTGATATTTATGTTCTTGGTGGTGTAGAGATACGTATCTCTAGAAGAAGGTAGATTAAATTTGGTGCATATTGCATGGGATATGATGGATTTGATTCATGTTAGTCAGATAAGTTTCATGCCCAATATATTTGCCATGACTCATGATCTTTCTCCTTATGTTTTTTTTTTTGACATTAAAAGTTTGTATGAAATTGGCAGAAACCTAATGCCTTTTCACTGTGCTGCAAAATTGATAATTAATTCTAAATTAGAAGATGTTGACTTTCCCTAACAAGTGATAATTCTTTGTAGGCAAAAAAATCTAAAATGCCCCCAGTAATAATGTGTTTCGCAATTGAGTTTTTATCTTTTTTTTCGCAATCAATTGAGCCCTTATATTTTCAATTTCACTCTATTGAGCTTTTTGTGGACAGAAATTGTTAAGTTTGTTATTTTTTTTACCACGTATATTATATGGATTTAATGGTTTTCGTCCACAAAAGGGTTCAATTGAGTGAAAATTGAAATATGACGGATCAATTGATTGTGAAAAAAAATTAGAGGCTCAATTGCGGATACCATTATTTTTCAAAGGTCTTTTTGACCCTTTAGCCTTCTTTATATTGCTTACTTGAAAATGTTACGAGAAAATAATAAAAAAAGGAAAAAGAGGAAACTACCTTTACTAACCTGTTTTGTAGACGTTATAGAAATTATAGTAGTCTTTTTAAATAACATGCTTATTTAAAAGCATTTAGGAAATATAAGTATTACGTTCCTACACCTAAATTTAGAGCTGTTAGAGGGCTGGACCAGTCTGATTCTGGATCAATTTTTACCGATTCCAACCCACTAATTACTAAACCGGTCTGAACCGGTATGCCGGTTCGTATTATATCCAACTGCGAACTGACCCAATTCGCAGGACGATTCGGTCCAGGTTTTTTAAATTTAAATTTTTTTTATTGGATAAATTTAAAATTTTTATTTTTTAAAATTTATATTAATTTATTTTAATAAAAATAAATATATATTAATATATTTTATAATTTAATCTAATAAATTTATTTTTATAATAAATAATGTTAATAGTTTAATTTAACAATAATTTATTATAAAGTTATTATAATTTATTTAATTAATGTAACAATAGTGTAAAAATAAATTACTATAAAATTATCTAATAAAATTATTGTTATAATAAAATAAAGTTATATTATGAATATAATATTATAATAAAGTTATTATGATAAAGTGATATTTGATTCAAAATATAAATAATGATATTATGAATATTATTATTATATTCATTTTGCAATATTATTTTTCATATCATTATTTATATTCATTTATTATATTCATTTTACATTTAAAATAATTTATTATATTTGAAATATCATTTATTTAATATTTATTCATTTATTTAACATGTTTTTAAAATATTCATTCATTTTGTATTTTAAGTATTTATTTAAACATAGATAAGTATAACATTAATTAATTTGGTATGTAATAATAATAATAATAATAATAATAATAATAATAATAATAACAACAAAGGAGAAAAAGGAGAGAGTAGGAGACCAAAGATTTTTTACGTGGAAAACCCCTTCAAAAGTTAGAAGGGTAAAAACCTCGGGACTGTAGTCCATAAAAATATTTACTATGACTAAACCTATTTACAATTTTACATACAATTTACAAAAAAAAAAAAGGGGGACTATTATCTATTCTTCATAATTTATACAGATTACCTTGAAAATTTCTTCCTCCTCCTTTGTATTATTATCAGCGAATTCATTAGTCATTCCAAGTTTGACATTGTGTGATTCCGCATCAAATCAATCTTTAAGGCATGTTAACATCTACAATGAATCCGGATTAAGAGTGGTTCAATAGTCTCCAATAATTTTTCCACATGTTGAGAATGCGGATTCTGAAGCAACAGAAAAAACTTGCACCGCAAAAACATCTCAGGCCATGGAATCTAAAATTGAAAATTGTTTTTGGTTTTCTTTCCACCATTGGAGAAGATCAAAGTTTTCATCTACAAAAAAATCCTGACTTAAGAAAAATTCTATCTCATTAAAGCTAGAACTTTGTTGAGTTGTTGATGATCTAGATCTGCCAGCTTTTCCTTTTAGCTTCATTCTCTTCTTTGTTGCTTCCTTAATTGCGTTCAAAATTCCTTTTCCTTTTTTATTGCTACTCTCGGTTTCTTCATACAAATCTTCTTCTTCTCGATTAAAGTTGAATTGCTCCCTTTCTGCTTCATAAATATTAAACAATTCTCGAAAAAGATTATTAATTGAGGACTTTTGATCCTCAATAGAATCAAGACCAAGAAATTCTTTATAACAATAAAAAAAATCTCTATATTTACCTTACCTTGACTAGGATCTAGTAAAGTTGCAATACAATAAGGAAGCGTTTGGTTCAAGGAATTTTTTATTCCGGCCAGTAATTTTTTTTTCCGTAATATGATTCCCTTGTGTGGTTGCAAAATTTTCCCCCACATCAGTAATTTAATATTCCCAACAGTACCAAAAGGGGGGAAAATAGGGAGAATCATATTACCTCCATCTCTTGAGGTATTTTAGAATTCCTGGGAGAAAATATTTTTTTTCCAATTTTGTCCTCACTTAATTATGTTTTTGGACCATATTATCCTTTTTAGTCACTAAAAATTACAAAATAAAAGTGTTTTATTATTTCACAATCTTACATCCCTCTTACATTGTTAAGTAATATTTCCAACCCAACCATTAAATATTATTTAAATATTATTTACGTGTTAAATAAATAAATAATTTACATGTTAAAGAATATAAATAAGCAATTTATATGTTAAATAAATAAATAATTTAAATGTTAAGTAAATTGATATATAATTTACATGTTAAATAAACAAACAATTTACATGTTAGATAAATATGTAAATAATTTAAATGTTAAATAAATTAATATATAATTACAGGTTAAATAAACAAACAATTTACATAAATGATATTTAAATTTGACTTAATATAAATGATAAAAAATTATTTAAGCATAACTTTTGAAATATTATTTACATGTTAAAATAAATAAATTACATATTTAATACTAAATAATTTAAGGATAATTATTACATACACTGACAGTGGAGTTTTTTTACTCCACAAGCAACGTTAAGATCGTGACACATGTTCTATTTTATTTATTTTAATATTTTTATAAGACACATGTCATGATCCTAACACTGCTTGTGGAATAAAAAAACTCCACTGTCAGTGTATGTAATAATTATCCATAATTTAATATGTTAAATAAATAAGTAATTTATTTTTGTCATGACTTATTCACTTAACACAACTACTAATATATAAGGGCAATATAGTAAAATAAATCATTAGGTAATTTTATATTCCTCCCAACCAAACACAAAAATCTTATTTTCCTTCTAATCAAACCAAACACAGAAATTTAATATTCCAAAGATTCCCAGATGTATAGTGTTTTGGTGGTAATCAAATTCCCAAAGGTAATTTATTTTTCCGCGAACCAAACGCCCCATAAATAGGAGGAATTATTTCCCAATATTTTTAAAATTTTTCCTCCATATCATATACAAAGGAACTTAAAGTTTCATGATTCCTAAATTTTACAAATTTATCAAACATTGCGTAGATAATAGGAACAAAATAAGGTATAGTTGGATAAAATTGAATTGAAAATCTTTCGGTTGCATCTTTAAAAGTGGGTAATAAATTAACACAACATTCAGTAAAAATCCAATCTTCTTCAAAAAGTGCTAAATGCGTGCTACTTGTATAATTGTCATAAAAACGAGTAATAATTTCTTTATAAGGTAAGACAGAAGAAAGTAAACGATGAAGTGAATTCCATCTTGTTTCCACAGGAAGTGGAAATGCTTTAACAGCTATATTATTTGCTATACAAATTTGCTTCCATTCACGTTTATTATTTGGTGTGCGAATCCATTTTGCTAAAATTTTAATTTTATCAATTGGACCATGCCACTACCAGTACCAGTAGAACTAAAACCACTTTAAACATATAAATTTATAATATGACATGCACATTTTGCATGAAAAAATATACATTGCATAACTGGGTTTAAACTTTTAATTAACAGAGGAATAACTACAATATTACTCGAAGCATTATCAAAAGTAATAGCAAAAACTTTATTATTTTCAAGTCCATATAATTTACAAACTTTAGTAATATATTTATGAATAGTATATGAATTATGTGCTTCTTCTATTACATCTAAAGATAAAATTCGTTTTTGCATGCACCAATCTTCATCTATCCAATGACAAGTTATAACAAGATAAGTTATACCGTTAGTACTAGTCCGTATATCACTAGTTAAACTAACCCTAGATGAAATATTACTAAGTTTATCAATTAAAGCTTGTCTATATTCTTTAAACATATCCATGCAATCTTTTTTTAATGTATACCTAGAAACATATTTATATGCGGGTTGCAAATATTTACAAACAAATTCTAAATATCATATTTTTTCACAAATTGTGAATGGTTGTTCAGTCCTAACTACAAATCTAACTAAACCACGTCTAGCTTGAACATTATTAAAATTAAATTTTTTTCTACCATCATGTGTGTTAATTTGAGTTTGTTTGCCTTCAAAAATTTTATTTTCTTCGGCATCAAGATTAACTTTATGTGCAGTAATTAAATATCTTTTATACGTACCTGTACCGCCACTACCTCCACCAGAGTTATAAGAGTAAACGCTTTTACACAATTTACAAATAACACAATATTTATCCATTGTACCTTCTTTTACTACAATGTCAAATACTCCTATACCTTGTTTTTATTTTTTTTGCTAAACTTCAGTCTTGATGATGTAGCAGTAGTGGTGGCAACTGATGATTGTGTTTGAGCACAACCTTTTCCACGACCATGACCAATCGATGGTGCCAAAGGAAGCTTCTCCTTCTCCGGATGAATATCGGGTTCGATTTCATTAAATGATTCGTCACCCAAATTAGGGATTTCAGTAGAACCAAAAGGTCGAGAAACAGAGCATGAACGACGAAAGAAATTTGACATTTTTATATTTTTTTGAAAATAAATATATGTTAAAATTTAAAAAAAATAGATGTAGGATATATATAATATATTGGAATTTGGAAATTGGAACTTGAAAATTAAAAGTAAAATTTGTAAAATTATAAAATAAAAAGAAAAACAAAATTTAGAGATGAAAATGATGATATTATAAATTTGGAATAAGGGAATTTAAGTGAATTTGAGAGAGTTTGAGTAAATATTGAAAGAGTATGTGAGTGAGTATTAAAAGAAAAAGAGTAGATGAGTGTAGATTTGAGAGAAAATATGGAAGAAAATGTAAAGAAAAATAAAAGGAAGAATAGGTATTTATAGAAGAAAAAATGAAATTTAAAAAATTTAAAAAATAAAAAAAAGAGAAGGTTGACCGATGATGGATGGATGGGCAATGGCCATTTAGGATGCCATCAACGTGTCACAGTAACCTGCTTTTGCAGGCTACTGTGAAAGTGAAATCTGCCACTACGCATCGCATAGTGGCAGGTTTCCTTTTTTTAATTTTTTAATTGAATCAGATCAGTTCAATCGGAACCGATTTAGTTCGGGACCAAAAACTGGACTATCTCGGTCCTTAACGGCCCCAGTCCCAAAAAATTGGAACCTACCTAGCCCAGTATTATACCGAGCTGGGCCAGTTCGAAACCAATAAGAATCGATTTCGGTTATTGGGCCAGATCGACACGATTCGGTTTCAAATCGGGTCGAGCAATAACCACCTCTACCTAAATTTTACCTAACAATTGAATCTTATCCCAGACAGGAAATTATTGGAGTCTTCATGAAAAATTGCATGTTAGACCATTAGCATGTTCCTAACATATATTGTGGGCACTTGCAGAGTACTGCAAACATGTTCCATTAGCATAATCCCATGTGGAAGGGTTTGAATCATTCACGAACTTGTAAAACTTTAGTTATTAAATAGTAAAGAAAAGACGGATTATAAGGATGTCAATTATGTATTACTACTCTATACCTTTTTTATCTCTAGTATCTTTCACAATGGTCATTCACAAATGTACAAATATCACGACTCGAAAACCGTGATGTTCACTTAATAATTACATTTATTTCATTTAGTAAAATTACGAACTAAATTTTTCCTTTTCCTTTTATAGTTTGTATTCGGTGTCAATGTAGTTACTAAACCATATTCATTCATTCTTTAATTTCAATTATGATTTAAATTACTCTCTAAGGTAGGAAAAGATCATTTATAGTCCATAACTTACCATTTCTTAGTAACAAGTTGAAAATATCCCTCCTTATATTTTGAAATTTTTCCAGGTAACTACCTACAAATTATCACGACATAATAGAACAACATTTCTCACAATCCACATTATATTCACCACATGTCTATCGTTTCAACAACTCTAGTATCCACTGCTACTCACCAAATACATATCATATAATATCATAATATTACATCAACTAATCATTATCCTAGTTTACATCCCATCCTACAGTACTATACAAACATTGCCTGAAAATAAAAACATATAAAGCAGGAATATTACTATACCAAGATATTCAACAACAAGAACTTCAAGAGTCGAGGTATTGTCAAATCACTAAAACAGTCCAACATGTCCCTTAAATCAATATGAAAAATAGTTCTCTTTTAATGAGTGAGGGCTCAGTAAGTCATTTATATAAGTGCAGAATTAAACTTATATTGTTTTAATGCAAATGCATGAAACCTTTAAGTAGAGATTCTCATGTTATATTCACTCCGTAATCGTTTATCAAGCAGCTTAGCTCATGTCCTAAAGGATTTTAAGCAATTAAGAGTTTAAAGTATCAATGAAGAAGGGTATTTCGGAATACCTCATTATTCACACTTCGGTACTTATATATCACATTGACCTTTGATTATAACCAATAATCAACCATTTTTCAATCCTTTTGTCATTATTCTACATTATGTCATGTAACAATGAATCATATGTAACTCCGACATCATATGATATTAATTTACGTTCATGTCATATCACATCTCATATGAAAATTATGTTCAGACGCAATATCAAATCATATCACTTTTCATCTAGTAAGTATGCTTTATACTGTATCAAATCATATCACTTTCAATGTGGAGAAACATAGTCACATGTGGTAGGTAAGTCATGATACTTTTTCATATACCCCTCTTGTTTCATTATGCAAACTTATGCAAGCTTTGCTGTATAAAAACGACTATCATTTCAAATCATCTTACATATACTTTTAGAGCATGTTCAAAACACGCAAAATCTCAATTCATTTTATGTTTACTTTTAAAACATGTTAAAGTATGTACAATTTGCAAATCATATCACTTGCACTTTCAAGGCATGTTTAAAACCATGTAATGTCTCAAAACATTTCATATTCACTTTTAGAGTGTGTCTAAAACATGTACAGTCTCAAAACATTTCTCATATACTGTAAAACCATGTCAAGTCTAGAGTTCATATCAAATAAAAGTATACTCTAGACAGCATATCATATCACGTTTGAGACTAGGCTCAATCCCTAATACTCTATCAATAAAGACTTACTTCACTGTAGCTAGCAATGAAAAATCATGTCATTGTCCCCTGGAAACCAAATAAGGTGCTAGCTATGGCCATAGACCTTATGTCTCTCAGCCTTACTGATCAGGTGTGACTGAGTCCTGTCCACGACTATTGTCTGACAAGCTTCTTTGCCTAATGAGTAATCTCTAATTAGGTAATTTTCACTATGCTTTATTATGTCTAACTCTCTTAGGGTGCCTATAGTCTCATAAAACATTTAAACATTTCACTTTTCTTATGAAAATGGTGTAAAGTATGTAACACATTTCTTTAGGATCATTTACATATATAAATACATACACTTACACTATGTATTCAGTCTTTTCAAAACAATTTAAACATATAAAAATATTCATATAAGTATCGCATGAATAAATCCTTTCAAAATCTCAAGTTACAAGCAAAATATGCTTGAAAGGCAATTCAAATTAACCTGAGTTTAAAACGATTTACTATCATGCTTATGAATTGTATCGATGCAATATCATCTGATATAGTGCCAATCATAAGGCCAATTCCTCCTTTAATCCTCACCCTCAAAACACATCTATATATCACCTATATCTAGCTTAAGATCATTACACTTTTCTCTTTAATTCCTCAATTCCATCCCTTCGATTTCAACAAGATCATATCTAACAAATCAATTCAATATTTTCTATCATTCTACAATATTCAATTTCATTTTGCAACATTTACCAATCAAATCAATCATCTTTACTTTTTGATATCGATACTAAGACTCCTACCACCAAATTTGGGTCATCTTAGTATTTCAAGTATATTTAAATATTATCTTATCAACTTTTACAATAATGGTAAAATCATTCCAACATAAATAAACTCATTCAAGGCCTATTTCGTAAATCATTCAATCACAATACCAATATTACTAAATCATTTCATCAATTTATCATCATACCGTAGGCCTATCACTCCTTGTGTATCACTAAGTTTCAACCTTTAATGATCAGCACCATCATCACTCAATCTTAACTATACTTATACAATATAATTCTAACTCTGAATTATATAAACGTCTTACCGACTCTTATATTCGAGGCTCGTGCATCGAGCCTAACCTAACCCAAACAGGAGTTGTCGCCTTAACGCCTTGTTTGTATGTAATAACTACAATTTCCTCTACATGTTAAATAGTGTTAAACGAGCCTTAGAGGTATTTAGAGGTCAAATTGTGACACATTTAGATTTTGGCGTAGAAACACAGGCTTTCGTACATACAAGTTGGCAGGTCCCACGGGACCGCACACTTATCTAGAAGCCATGTAAGTACTTTAAATTCATCATAAATGGTTTCGGGTAAGACAATTTATTTCATATGGTTATGATTTGGGCCTAATCCGAGGATTTGACAATAAACAAAAAATTTTGGCCTTTGGCTCATGACCAATCTAGTTTGTTTCGATCATATCTCTTGATCGGAGTATCGAAACGATAAACCGTAAAATTCTTATGAAAGCTGACTTAAATTTATTTTATCCATGAAAAGCTCGTAATTTAATTCCATAGAGAGTAATACCAGAAAAATTCTGAAGTTGAACAACGTGCAGTGAAACCTGTCAGTCAACACTTCTGTAAAGAATCGAGCATATCACTTAGTGGGAAACTCCAATTAAGGTGATTCAAATTTTTATGAAAAGATAACTCGATAAGATTTTCGACGATATAAGGCTTGCTGTCTAATTCAATGTGGATCAACGGCAATGAATTTTGAGATTCATGTCACAGCCAGGAAATTCTAACAGTGAGCAACCGGTAATGAAACGGGCATAACTTTTGATAGAGAACTCCGATTTAGGTGATTCAAATTTTGTTGAAAAGCTAATTTAGAGACCTTTTTGCTCATTTATGGCATGTCATTATACCCCTTATAGATTGATACAGTAAATTACTGGAAGTTAGACTTTAAATTTAGAAAATTGGGAGTTTATCAAAGGATTAAGATTAAAATGAAAAGTTAAAGGAAAATTTGGATTATTGTTGGCTTAAAAATAATCAAGAGGGGTTTAAATGGAATAGAGATAAATTAAAAAGGGTCCATCCATGATAAAAGCAAAATACCAATTCAGAGTTAAGAAGAATTTTGAAGTTGGGGTTCAAAATAGCATTTCGTATTTAATAACCAAGTTGAAACCGTAGCTACCTCTTCCATTTGATTTGTTTGTGGCCATTTTATATTTTATTCATCTTTATTGTACCAGCAACTTAATTAAAAAAAAGAATAGAAAAAGGAAACAAGCCGTGGGTTATATGGTGCCCAGCCCACTTGCACTTCATGCATGCCTTTCACTCTCATCTCACCCATTCGGCTAGGTCTTCAAAGTTAAACAACCCACCTAAATTTTTCCCTCTTGGCGTGAAGGAAAACAGAAAAGGGAGGCCACGATTCTTCCTCTCCTAAGCAAAACTTCTTGATTTTCCTACAAATCTATGAAGCACCCATAAACAGCTGAAGTTAAGGGAGTGAGAATTACCCCTACATGTGAGATTAATGGTTGCTTGAGTGAGAAACCGAGAGTGAAGGGTAGCTTGAGAGATTTGGGAACTTCAAGAGACTAGGGTAAGGAAAGACAATTTCTTTTGAATTTTTATTGTATAAACTCTCTTAGATTGTGAATTCATGGTTTTGCATGTGACAATACTATTAGGAGAGGCATTAACCAAAGAAAGGAGAAGGGGTAGGTTCTGTTTTGAAGGAAATCAAAGATAAGTTTTGGAATGAGAGCTACTGCTTCAGAGAAATAAGGAAGAGCTGCTAGAAAATTTGGGTAAATGAGATATTCTTCTAACCTTACAATGTTTATTTATTAAGTATGAAAATAAAATTATAATAAATTGAATCAAATGGGCGTTGTATGGATAAAGGATTAATTGAATTCCAACTTGATGTTCAAATCTGGAATCTATGTTCTGTTTTGGGTTGCAATTAAAACGTTCAGTTTAATTGTTATACAGGGAGAAAAATTCTAGAAAACTTATAGTGGATAGCCTTTTAAGTTAGGAGCAAGTCAGTTTTGGAATTTCTTGATTTGGATTTCAATAACTTGAGATATGTACAGATGAGTGGAGGTTACTCTGTCTAGAAACGTGAATCATGGTTTTGACTTTGAAAAATTGTAGAAAATAGCCTACAATGAATTAGGTTGCAAGCTCCACATTTATTAATAGCTAATTAAGTTAGGATTGTGATGGTTCTACATTTGCAGCAATTGGATATGCCTATAATTAAATATGAAGTATTTTGTGCAAGTAGGTCGGTGTAATACTGTGCCTGAATACTGTTGGAAGATAGTACAACTTTGGAAAATTGCTGATGTTGATCTAGGAAGAATTAAATCATGAACCTTACATTTCTAGATAGGGAAATGAGTCAGCTTTCATCTAATTCTAGAATTTGTGAATTTGGAATTATGTAACTTAGGATATGTATATATAAATGCAGGATACTCACTGCAGGGTACAAACAACCTAATGTCAACTTCAAAAATTCCTAGAAAATAATTCAGATGGAGTTTGATTTCAAACTTTACATTTTCAGAAAGGTAAATGAGTCAGGATTGATATGTTTTTGGGTTTGTACAAATTATATATCCCTATAATTAGTAATATAAATTTTAATGAACACGTCAAGAAACTATCCTGCTTAATGTGCCAGATTTGGACCAAAGTTTGGAAAATTATTGGAAATGGCACAGGATGAATTAAGAAGTAAGCCTTATACTTCCGAATAAGGAACTGTGTGATGCCCCGGGGTGCACCTACTGGTCACCGACCCAAGCCACCGCTCCAAGCGATTCACTCATCCGTATTGTCCGCTTTGGGGTGCACCACACTGGCCACCGCCCCTCACGGCTTTATCGGAGTGTGCCCTTAGGGCACAACTCCAATTCGTGTCCCCAGAGGTTCAAACTCAGGACCCTTAGGTACCTAAGCCTTACACTCATGGTACCATTGAGACAACGTGTCTCAATGGTAACATGAGTGTAAGGCTCAGGTACTTATGCTGTCACAGCCTGTGACCCTATTTTTCATCTTATTTGGTTAGGCTGTCTGCGATTCTTTACTTTTCTTTTACATATAAAAAATTTCATATAAAATTATAATATGAATTACATCCCTTATCTTAATTCATAAGGAAGTAGTACTGTAGATAAGTCTAAATACAGAAAATAAATGATCATACCTTATTAAATAAATCAAGCTGTCGCATCATTCCCAAATGCACAACCGAAGTCCTTTAGATGTCAGACTCTTAATCCTCGAAAACCTGAAATGTTAATATTAAGGGGTGAGCAAACCACGGCTCAGTAAGGGAATTATATGCCTCACTTGATATTCAGCTATCTATATGCCGAAAAACTTTTTCATTTTTCCTATTAGGCTCTAGGCACACATGTAGAAAGGATACTACAATCAGCTAGGGATCCGGATGGAGTAAGGTAGGTATTTTGAAATACCTATCTTGTCTCGGAACCTAGAAGCAACTGTAAGGAATAATTTTATTTCATTTGAAATAAAATATCCTTTTCCTTTTTATGCCATATCATTTTCATATGCTTTTTAAAATAATGCTTTTATGAAATAAAAATATTTAAATAAAATAACTAATATTCATATATTCATTGAAAAGAATATTAGTTAAATCATCATCATTCTCATTTAAACTCATTTCATATTTTTCTGTACAATCATAATTAGTACAGTACTTTAAATAGCAAAATAAGCTATTAATTCCTTTTTGAATAACATATACATCATTTAAATCTAATATTCAATTTAAAAATTAAAAATAGGAAAATTAGATTTATTTTCCTCCTTTTTCCTTTTTTTGAAAACATATTACATATTCATATCACATATCATATGAAAAAACCATTTCGTAGTACTAAAAACAGTATCGAAATGAGCATTTTATAAAAATGCTATAAATCACTTTCATTTAATTTATCACATATCATGTAAAACATTTTCATTTCATGTATCACATATCATATAAAACATTTTCATATATGGAGACTAAGGCACACCCAGCCTGTCTACTAGGTCGTTACTCATATCATGCTATATACCCCAAAGGGTATAAAATAATCATGTCAAATCTATGACCATAGTCTATAATTGTCTTCGACGGATCACTGATCAGGTGTCGACCGAGACTAGATATCATATATCACATGTTACATATCACATATCACGTATCACATGTCGGCATGATAGAGGGGTCAACTAGTCTCAAAACCATGTTTTTCTCATAAAATAACCTTCATGGAATATATAAAATATATAATTTCATAATTTAAAATCATAAAGGTTAAAAATCATTTAGTGAATATTTCAGAAATATTTATAAAAATACTCATAAAAATATTCACTGTATTTCTTTTCATTTTTCGTCTCGTATTTCGTGTAATTTACCTTTCACGAGAATTTTCGGTGATTTCATTATCACCATTCTCGAAAACATGAATATTTTAAAACTAAATCTCATTATATTCATATTTTATGAAAAATAATAATTTTCTTGTTTTTCGTGATCAAATATCGATTTTCGTGAAATAAAATCATTTAATATGATTTTATAAAATTTTCTAAAAATTTTCGGCAACATAACGGTAGCCGATTGACTAGCCTCCTGCTGTCACATCCCAAAATGTACAGTTTTTACCATATTATAATACCACACGTGACGGTTGGGCTGTCTGTGATGCCTTTGTCACTCACTTATGAAAACAGTAACTACTATTATGCTTAAATTAAATCAGTAGTCGATGAGAATATTTACCGCAATATATATACAGTATATACACGTGTTCTACATCCCCGGTACAGGAATTATACAAAAGTAGTACTGTACAACTATGTCTGAAAACATATAAAAGAAATGCTACCTCCAAGATCCACTAAGTGCTGCCTCGGGGTCAACTACGACGCAGCCAAATCTATGGAATCAGAATCACTGAAGATAGTCTGTGGAGTGAGAAAAATAAGGGGTGAGCTAACGCGCTCAGTAAGAGAATTGTATGTGAAACTGATACTATAAAATCTATATGCTAAAAATAATTGATATTCACATGATAAAACACTTAAGTAAATAAATGAGGAATTAATATTTCTTTCAAAAGATATTTATTTTCACACTTGTAAAGCACCGTATAATATTCAGTTCAACACGTAGTATATCAAAAACTCAGTGGCTGCAATTAATTTAGCACCAGTTACAAGTTCAGTAAAAGTACAATCATCAGTACAGTATCATGGAGACCAGGCAACACCCTAAATATATCATGCTATAATATCATCCCAAATAGGGGAAACACATGAGATCTATGGCCATAGTCTATGAGGTCTACAGTGTGCACTGATCAGGTGCCCACTGGAGACGCTGACAATAGGATCAGTATCTATCAGCAATAACACGTGACACGTGAGCATGATACGGGGCCTAACAGTCTCAAAACAGAAAACACGTGATCTAAACACTATTTATGAAATCAATTCCACCGAATATATTTTCAATCAATCTATAAATATTTAAAGTGAAAATATATTCATTTTATGAATAAAATTTTATAAAATATTCATACTGTAACAATCATTCTAGAAAATGTTCTAGATATTTGTAGAATAGTATAAATCACATGCTGGTACTTTCACATAAATAGAATTCCTTAACAGGAATATTTAAATATAGTTTTTCGGTAAACTATAAAATTATGCAATTTAATGAATTTCATGGAAATTTCTCAAAATTTCACTTTAGAAAAATACTAGAAATGTTTCTCAATTATTTATGTAATTTTCGGCAGAGTAACGGTTATTTCTAACCTAGCCTCCCTGCACGAAAATTACAGTTTAATATTTCAACAACAGCCACAATTCCACCAAATTTTCACCAATCTCAAGGCAATTTATATCCAAATTATTATATAAAAATAGTGTGAACCAAACCATGCATTTACAGTATCCTTACGGCTCACACACGTATCCCTTACCTGTCTGATGAAATCTAGTCGCCTGATAGCACCACATACAATTCACCACTCCCGGGCTGCAATAAAATTCACCCAAGACCATTATTCACCATAATTAAAATTCTAATAATTTTTCTTGAATTAAATTCTACTATATTTTCAGTAGAAAATATTAAACCAGTATAATTCGCACTGGTGCTAAAACCTAACTTCGTCAATTTAACTCCAAATCGAAATCCGACTTCACCATCAGTCTTCTTATAATTTCTACAGTCTCTTAACATCCTAACATCATAATTTGAGGCATTAAAACCCTCCCATCTCACCATGACCGAAAATGGCTTCTTGTCATTTTTGTGTTTTTTCAACAATTTAACTAATATACTTTGTTTAATTAAGCTTAATCATCATCCTAATCCTGTTTTTAAACATCAAACCATAGCCATTCACCAATATCCACTCATGACCGAAACCCTCTTGAATTGCTTGAATTGGATTTAATCAAAATCAATCAAAATAAGCCTTAATCCATGCTTAGGAAACTTAATCATGCCAAAATCAACCATTAAAATTCAAGAAATATAAAAGCATGAAAATGGGTTACCTTGACCGAAATTAAGGGGCTGACTTTCTCTTGATTTAGCCACTTAATCAAAGGGCTATTGGTATGTTTAAAGAGAGGAAAATTAGTAGAGTAATTTTGGTAGAAATAGCTTAGTGGAAATAATGTGTTTTTGGTGAGTTTTTGGAGCTTTTGTTTTCTTTTCTTTTAGTCTTCAATGGAGTCACGAGATGAAGAGAAAGAAGAAACTGCAACAGTGCCGGCAGCAGCAAAACAATTAATAAAATAGTTTTTAGTTATTTTAAAATGCTAAGAATTACAAAAATGCCATTAATGATAGGTTTTTCGATCTTTTCTTCCGAAATTTTTATCACTCGGCAGTTGAACTCCAAAAATCCATTTTCCATCACCAAAAATTCACATTAAATGTATTTTGATAAATGGTGGAGTTTGGTTCGGGTTTTACTTTTTCGAGAAGGTGAAATTACAAAAATACCCTTATCGGGTAAATCGCGTAGAATTCTAATTTGACTACCGATTCAGTATATCTATTTACATAACCCAGGACTTATTTTCATGTAGAATATCATTCTTTAATCAAGACATTAAATTCCCATTTATTTTGACCTCAATTTACGAAAATGCCACCGTGTTATGGACTTAAACGTCATTTCCTAATTTGTTTCCATACTCTTCAAAAATAATCTAAATGAGGAAATTTAGACTTAAAATTCATACCGTATATTTATTAGACTCTCTGTGTATTATCTGTTCGGTCTCAAGTCCATCCGGTACTGTATAACCTGTGGGGCCCACCACACTGTATTGGCTCGTATCTGCGAAATTCACAGAAAATGGATAGTGTGAGTGTCCTTACATGTGAAACAGTACCTAAATACACGGTTCTCACATTCTCCCCACCTTAAGAAATTCGGTCCTCCGAATTAAATCGAACCTATCACTGGAAGAGCTCTGGATACTTTTCTCGCATGAGACTCTCTAATTCCCATGTAGCCTCCTCCTCTGAGTGATACTGCCAGAGTACTTTCACCAGTGGAATCGTCTTAGACCGTAGTACTCTATCCTTCCGATCCAAGATTCGTATCGGTTTCTCCACGTAGCTCATATCCTCTCTAATCTCCAGTGGCTCATGTCGAACTACGTGAGAGGGATCTGGATGATATCTCTCAACATCGATACATGGAAGACATTATGAACCCTGATAACTCCGGAGGTAATGCCAATCTATAAGCAATATCTCCTACACGGTCTAAGATCTCAAAGGGCCCGATATAACGAGAACTCAACTTGCCCTTCTTACCGAATCTCATAATACCCTTCGATGGTGAGACCTTAAGAAAGACATAATCCCCCACTGAGAACTCCAATGGTCGGCGTCTAGTATCTGCATAACTTTTCTGCCGACTCTGAGCTGTCCTCAATCTATCCGAAATCAACTGTACACTCCGGGAAGCTTGCTCTACTAAATTAGGAGCTAATATCTGACGATCACCTACTTCCTCCTATGCAACAGGTGATCTACATTTCCTGCCATACAAAGCCTCATAAGGTGCCATGCTGATACTGGAATGATAACTATTATTATATGCGAACTCCGCTAGTGGCAAATGGTCATCCCAGGAGCCTCTAAAATCTAGTGCACACGCTCTCAACATATCCTCGAGCGTTTGGATAGTGCGCTCGGATGTCCATCAGTTTGCGGATGGAAAGCAGTGCTAAAACTCAATCGGGATCCCATCGCCTCCTGAAATCTCTCCCAGAAATGAGATGTAAACCGGGAATCCCTATCAGAAGTGATACTCACTGGAACACCATGCAATCTCACTATCTCCCGAATATACAAATCGGCTAATGCACTAGGGAATCAGTAGACTTCATGGCAAGAAAATGAGCGGACTTCGTCAATCGATCAACTATCACCCATATACTATCGTGATTCCTCCGGGTTCTTGGTAAGCCCATCACGAAGTCCATAGTAATGTGCTCCCACTTCCATGTCGGAATCTTTAGAGGCTGTAATAATCCAGCAGGCTTCTGGTGCTCAACTTTTACCTACTGACATGTGAGACATCTAGCAACAAACTCCGCGATGTCTCGCTTC
Organism: Heritiera littoralis; assembly: GCA_031772115.1. Taxonomy (NCBI): domain Eukaryota; kingdom Viridiplantae; phylum Streptophyta; class Magnoliopsida; order Malvales; family Malvaceae; genus Heritiera; species Heritiera littoralis. The sequence goes on from JAPDPK010000064.1 coordinate 2,287,340, forward strand.
ATCCTAGGCCACCAATACACTCTCCGTAAATCATGGTACATCTTAGTACTGCCTGGATGCAGAGTGTACCTAGAGGTGTGAGCCACTGCCAAAATCAGATGCTTTAGCTGCTGGTCATCGGGAATACATATCCTATTTCTGAACCTCAGTATCCCATCGCTGCCAATCCCATAATTAGACTGAACTCCCATCTGTACCTGACTGGCAACCTCTATACAATCAGAATCACTCCTTTGAGCATCCCTGATTCTGTCCATCAGATCCGGCTCTATCCTGAAGCTAGCCGTAAATCCATATCTCTCAGAGGAAATCTCACTCAAACTGAGGCCCAAGAACTGCTTAATCAACTCATACTCCCGGACCATCATATAAGCAACCATACCCATCTGCTTCCTACTCAAAGCATCTGCCACCACATTAGCTTTCCCCGGGTGGTAGAGGATCTCGCAGTCATAATCCTTTAATAGCTCCATCCATCTGCGCTGTCTCATATTCAACTCTCTCTACGAGAATAATACTTCAGACTCTTATGGTCTGTATATACCTGGAATCGCTCTCCATATAAGTAATGCCGCCAAATCTTCAATGCAAATACTACTGCTGCTAACTCTAAATCATGGGTCGGATAATTCTTCTCATGCTCTTTCAGCTGTCTGGAACCATAAGCAATTACCCGACCATTTTGCATCAAAACACACCCCAGTCCTAAAGCGGATGCATCACTGTACACTGAAAAACCACCAGATCCGCTAGGAAGAGCAAGGACAGGAGCACTAGTCAACCGTCGCTTCAACTCCTGAAAACTGCGCTCACACGCATCTATCCACTCAAATCTAACATCCTTATGCGTGAGGCGTGTCAATGGAGCAGCTAGTCTCGAAAACCCCTCCACAAACCGACGGTAATATCCGGCTAGACCCAAAAAACTCCGTATCTCTGTAACTGTACGAGGCCTCTCCCACTGAATAATCGCCTCGATCTTAGACGGATCCACAGATACCCCATCTTTAGACACCACGTGCCCCAAAAATACGATGCGATCTAGCCAGAAATCACACTTACTGAGTTTGGCATAAAGCCTCCGGTCTCTGAGGGTCTGTAAGACTATCTGGAGATGCTGCTCGTGCTCCTCTGATGATCTGGAGTAAATCAATATATCATCTATGAAAACATCACAAACTGATCCAGGTATGACTTGAACACCTCGTTCATCAGACTCATAAAAGCTGCAGGGGCATTAGTCAATCCAAAAGGCATCACTAGGAACTCGTAGTGACCATACCGAGTCCTAAATGCAGTCTTAGGGACATCAGACTCCCATATCCTCAACTGATGATACCCTGATCGGAGATCAATCTTAGAAAATACCACTGTACCCCTGAGCTGGTCAAATAAATCGTCAATCCTGGGTAAGGGATACTTATTCTTGATGGTAGCCCGATTAAGCAACCTGTAATCAATACACAATCTAAAGCTACCATCCTTCTTCCGGACGAATAGTACTGGAGCACCCCACGAAGAGACACTAGGGCGGATGAAACCCTTATCTAACAACTCCTGGAGCTGCTTCTTAAGCTCCTCCAACTCCACTAATGCCATCGATATGGGGTTTAGATATAGGCTCCGTACCGGGTACTAGATCAATCACAAACTCCGTCTCCCTATCCAGTGGTAACCCTGGTAATTCATCCGGGAATACATCTGGGAAATCCCTAACCACATGAATATCCGACAATTTGGACGTTCCTGTTCCACGTCCTCCACATACGCAATAAAACCTTCAATCATACCAAAGTAGCATTTAAACAATTTTAGTAAAATACTTCAATTTATTTATTAAATAACTTTACAGTATATCGTTCAGGACGAGAGAAGGTAATAAACTTGGTATTACAGTCTAAACTAACAAAATTCGCAGTTAACCAATCCATCCCTAGGATTACATCAAAGTCAAACATGTTTAACAAAATAAGGTTAGCTGTCATCTCCTTCTCTCCTACAGTAACCTTACAATCTCTATACACCATGTCCGTCATCTGGGACTCCTTAAATGGCGTACTAATCTGCAAAGTATACCCTAAAGGTTTAGGTTCTACTGGTATCTTATAGCACATACAGGTGATACAAACGAATGCGTAGAACCAGGATCAAACAGTGCTAATACTGAAATATCAAAAATATAAATCTTACCCTTAATTACATCTGCAGAAGTATCAGCAGCCTCCTGATCTAATGCGAACACCTGTCCACGTGTCACAGCCTTCTTACCCTTCTCTGCAGCTGTCACGCGTCTAGGCTGTGAAGGGGTCGCCTTATCTGTCTCAGCCTGTATCGGGGCTGCTGGAGGAGGAGTAGGAGCTGAAGCTGTAGATGCAACTGCCTCTCTCAACATCGGGCAATCTCTGACCAAATGCCCCGTCTGTCCACATCTAAAGCACGCCCTAGATATCATATGGCATGGTCTAGTACCGTGCGACCTCCCACACAATGTACACCTGGCCGCAGTACCTCTCTGAAATGTACTAGGGCTAGTAGTAGTAGGGGCAACTGTAGCAGGTCTAACTGGTCTCCCCTCTGAAATCTGTATACCCGATGTCCTGGCCCTCTTAGGCTGCCATCTATGATCGATCACTGATGCTCCTCTTCGGCTGCTCTTGCCTTTACCCTTACCCTTAGACCCAGACTCTGTATGAAACTGCTCATAATCCCGCTCGTATAACTGTGCTCGTCTCACGGCCTCATCATATGTACGTATGTCTAATGGGACTAATCGGGTCCTAGTAGAGGGTCTCAAACCTGCCATAAATCTATCTATCTTATACTGACCACTCATCTGAACCTGCGGGTCAAATCTGCTCAAGGTGGTGAATCGTGACTCATACTGATCCACCGACATACTCCCCTGTACTAACTCCAAAAACTCCTGCTGAAGTTTCTTCTGTGCTGTATCGGGAATGTACTGTCGGCGAAAAGCCTCCATAAATATATCCCAGGTCACCACCTGATGCTGGGCAAACAAAACTGTCTGTGTGGACTTCCACCAGTGTTCCGCATCATCAGTCAACTGGTACACTGCTAGTCCAACACTCTCTGTCTCTGTGCACCGCATATACCTAAATAATTTGTCTGTAGCCTCAACCCACTGCTCTGCCACCAATGGATCCTTATCCCCTTTAAACTTCGGAGGATCCAACTTCTTAAACGACCGTATCAAAGTGACATCACAGTAAGACTCAACACTACGCGGCCGTGCTGGTGGCTATGGTGCTACTACGGCAGGTGCCTGCGGTACTGGCCGAGGGACAGACTGCGGCTCGGGAGGTGGTACTACTGGCTATGGTGGGGGTGGTGCTACTGCGGGAGCTGCTGCTGCTCTATCTCTATCTCTCTCAGCTCTGTCAGCAGCTCTATCAGCGTTATACGTGGCTACAAAGTCTGCCAACATCCGTTCCATCCTATTCATTCTGGTATTCGGACTCTCAGGCTGTGGAGGGAGTGCGGGTCCTAGGGCTGACTCCGGTGTAGGCTCCGGAATAGGTGTCGCCCTACCGCGTCCTCTACCTCGTCTACCCCTGCGTCCACTCATTTCTGCACAACACAGACATTTCAAAACAATGTTCAATCACTTGAATCACTTAAATAAGTTCAGACTATACAGTACTACATGGGATGTACTCTTATTTAAACCTAAAGACACGACAAACATCAGACCAACCTACTCTGATACCAATTTAACTGTCACATCCCAAAATGTACAGTTTTTACCATATTATAATACCACACGTGACGGTTGGGCTGTCTGTGATGCCTTTGTCACTCACTTATGAAAACAGTAACTACTATTATGCTTAAATTAAATCAGTAGTCGATGAGAATATTTACCGCAATATATATACAGTATATACACGTGTTCTACATCCCCGGTACAGGAATTATACAAAAGTAGTACTGTACAACTATGTCTGAAAACATATAAAAGAAATGCTACCTCCAGGATCCACTAAGTGCTGCCTCGGGGTCAACTACGACGCAGCCAAATCTATGGAATCAGAATCACTGAAGATAGTCTGTGGAGTGAGAAAAATAAGGGGTGAGCTAACGCGCTCAGTAAGAGAATTGTATGTGAAACTGATACTATAAAATCTATATGCTAAAAATAATTGATATTCACATGATAAAACACTTAAGTAAACAAATGAGGAATTAATATTTCTTTCAAAAGATATTTATTTTCACACTTGTAAAGCACCCTATAATATTCAGTTCAACACGTAGTATATCAAAAACTCAGTGGCTGCAATTAATTTAGCACCAGTTAAAAGTTTAGTAAAAGTACAATCATCAGTACAGTATCATGGAGACCAGGCAACACCCTAAATATATCATGCTATAATATCATCCCAAATAGGGGAAACACATGAGATCTATGGCCATAGTCTATGAGGTCTACAGTGTGCACTGATCAGGTGCCCACTGGAGACGCTGACAATAGGATCAGTATCTATCAGCAATAACACGTGACACGTGAGCATGATACGGGGCCTAACAGTCTCAAAACAGAAAACACGTGATCTAAACACTATTTATGAAATCAATTCCACCGAATATATTTTCAATCAATCTATAAATATTTAAAGTGAAAATATATTCATTTTATGAATAAAATTTTAAAAATATTCATACTGTAACAATCATTCTAGAAAATGTTCTAGATATTTGTAGAATAGTATAAATCACATGCTGGTACTTTCACATAAATAGAATTCCTTAACAGGAATATTTAAATATAGTTTTTCGGTAAACTATAAAATTATGCAATTTAATGAATTTCATGGAAATTTCTCAAAATTTCACTTTAGAAAAATACTAGAAATGTTTCTCAATTATTTATGTAATTTTCGGCAGAGTAACGGTTATTTCTAACCTAGCCTCCCTGCACGAAAATTACAGTTTAATATTTCAACAACAGCCACAATTCCACCAAATTTTCACCAATCTCAAGGCAATTTATATCCAAATTATTATAAAAATAGTGTGAACCAAACCATGCATTTACAGTATCCTTACGGCTCACACACGCATCCCTTACCTGTCTGATGAAATCTAGTCGCCCGATAGCACCACATACAATTCACCACTCCCGGGCTGCAATAAAATTCACCCAAGACCATTATTCACCATAATTAAAATTCTAATAATTTTTCTTGAATTAAATTCTACTATATTTTCAGTAGAAAATATTAAACCAGTATAATTCGCACTAGTGCTAAAACCTAACTTCGTCAATTTAACTCCAAATCGAAATCCGACTTCACCATCAGTCTTCTTATAATTTCTACAGTCTCTTAACATCCTAACATCATAATTTGAAGCATTAAAACCCTCCCATCTCACCATGACCGAAAATGGCTTCTTGCCATTTTTGTGTTTTTTCAACAATTTAACTAATATACTTTGTTTAATTAAGCTTAATCATCATCCTAATCCTGTTTTTAAACATCAAACCATAGCAATTCACCAATATCCACTCATGACCGAAACCCTCTTGAATTGCTTGAATTGGATTTAATCAAAATCAATCAAAATAAGCCCTTAATCCATGCTTAGGAAACTTAATCATGCCAAAATCAACCATTAAAATTCAAGAAATATAAAAGCATGAAAATGGGTTACCTTGACCGAAATTAAGGGGCTGACTTTCTCTTGATTTAGCCACTTAATCAAAGGGCTATTGGTGTGTTTAGAGAGAGGAAAATTAGTAGAGTAATTTTGGTAGAAATAGCTTAGTGGAAATAATGTGTTTTTGGTGAGTTTTTGGAAGTTTTTGTTTTTTTCTTTTAGTCTTCAATGGAGTCACGGGATGAAGAGAAAGAAGAAACTGCAACAGTGCCGGCAGCAGCAAAACAATTAATAAAATAGTTTTTAGTTATTTTAAAATGCTAAGAATTACAAAAATGCCATTAATGATAGGTTTTTCGATCTTTTCTTCCGAAATTTTTATCACTCGGCAGTTGAACTCCAAAAATCCATTTTCCATCACCAAAAATTCACATTAAATGTATTTTGATAAATGGTGAGAGTTTGGTTCGGGTTTTACTTTTCGAGAAGGTGAAATTACAAAAATACCCTTATCGGGTAAATCGCGTAGAATTCTAATTTGACTACCGATTCAGTATATCTATTTACATAACCCAGGACTTATTTTCATGTAGAATATCATTCTTTAATCACTACATTAAATTCCCATTTATTTTGACCTCAATTTACGAAAATGCGACCGTGTTATGGACTTAAAAGTCATTTCCTAATTTGTTTCCATACTCTTCAAAAATAATCTAAATGAGGAAATTTAGACTTAAAATTCATACCGTATATTTATTAGACTCTGTGTATTATCTGTCCGGTCTCAAGTCCATCCGGTACTGTATAACCTGTGGGGCCCACCACACTGTATTGGCTCGTATCTGCGAAATTCACAGAAAATGGATAGTGTGAGTGTCCTTACATGTGAAACAGTACCTAAATACACGGTTCTCACACCTGCACGGAAAATACGTTTTATAATTCCAGCCAGTACATCATCACAAATTTTCAACCAAAGAATCTTCACAATATTTTCATAAAATATTTCATAATTAAAAACATGTAGACTAAATATCCTTACAGTGCTGCACATGCATCCCTTACGTATATGAGGAATACGTATTTCTCGATCGTGCCACTTGTAAATCGTAACTCCTGGCTACAAAATAATTTCACCAATAATTCATTCCCTTTGATTTACTTTTCCTTACTTAATAAATTATGGAAATTCAATAAATCATAAAATTTCCAAATTCCTTCCATCAATTAAAGATTTATTTTCATATCATAAAATTCACATGATCAACATGTAAAACATACTTGATCAAGTATATCTTCATGCCCCAAAACTCATTCTTTTCCAAATTCACTCTCACAAATAATTCTATTATCCTTCTATTTATTTTGCTTTAACTATATATAGCATATTAAGTTACCATATTATTTCTTATTCATAATCCATCAATTCCATATTTCAAGTTATGGAATGTACTACAATTGATCTCAAAATCAATACATTCTTCTCCCACTTTAACTTTACAATCATTCTTAATTTATCATAATATAAATCTTTAAATTTATCATTTCATTAAAAATTGCATTTATATTTTTCTTCTATGACTATCTAGTCACTTATCTTATTTTCTTTCATTCTTTTTTTTTTCTTTCTTTTTTGTTTCACGTTTTACTGCAGCTTCACTTTTCGTTCTTCACGTTTTCTTCTTTCTCTTATTTTTCCAATTATTCTTTCTCATTTGTTATCATATGGTTACTCTTATATCCTTTAGTATTTTCATTAAACAATCTACAATTCATAACAACACCTTTATTAACGTGGAACCATGCTATAACAAAACATATTCATCATTCACGCTACCATCATTTTTCTGCTTCTTTTCTGTAAGCTGAAATTCAGCTCACCTTCATGGTTCCTTCTCCTATATTTCCTTCCATGGCCAGCAGCCTCTAATTCCACATTCTCATGAGTTTCATCCTTCAACCAACTCTAAGTTCATAAAATTGCTCTACTTACTTAGGACTTACATGAAGCATTTTCAATTCATCAAAGTATCCCCTCCATCGTTCAACCTATACCTAGGCAGAAAAACAACATCATCACGTCATTGCTTCCTATATGTTTTTATTTCAATAAAGACCACAAGCATCATCTACTCAATCAACACAGCCCTACACAATAAATAAAATTGCATGAAACGTTGGCTGTCAATTACCTGTGCAGGAACCGATTTTGTCCAGCAAACAGAGCAGCCATTTTTGGTGGTTGTGGGCTGAGATATGTGGATGATTATGAAGCTCTTAAGGTAAAGAACTTTTATTATTAAGGAGCTTAAGTGAACAGGTGAAGAAAAGAAGGGGTTCATCTTGGCTGACCGGAAGACAATTTAGGTGAAAATGGGAGAAACAGAATAGACGCAGCAGCAGCAGTAGAACGGGGAAGAAGTTTGAAGAAAGTGGTAGAAGTTTATGTGTTGTTCTCCATTTATTGGTGTATAATTATATTTTAAATTAATAAAATCTGATCCAATATTAGAAGGTCCAAAATACCCACTAAAGCTCATTTATTTACTAAATGTGCCACTGCACACTGTATAATCGGTTCCAACTCATTTTTCTAATTGCTTTACTGCATTTATAACCAACTTTAAAAATTCATCAAGATCAATCCAAAATGTATAAAAATATGAGCCATATATCACCGGAAAGGTCTTCGAGTTAACTTTCCAACGCAATTTGAATCACCTAAATTGGAGTTCCCTATCAAAACTTATGTCCGACTCTTTGCTGATTGCTCAATTTTGAACTTGCTACAAATGACGTGAATGTAAGAATTTATTGTTAGAAATATATAATGAATTAAAATATGAGCCTTATATGGATAAAAAGATATTTAAATTAGCTTTCTTATGGATTTTGAATCACCTTAATCGGAGTTTCCTACCAACTGCTATGGGTGAATCTTTATAGATAAGTCGGTTGAGTCGGTTGGTAGAATCTACTGCTCATGGGGGTAATTATACAAAATTTCTGGTACTGATCCTTAAGGAAATAGAATAAGAGGTCTATATGCTTGGAAACATACTTAAGTTAGCTTTCCAAAGAATTTTACGATTTATCAATTTGATACTATGATCAAAAATTATAATCGAAACACTATCGATTGGTCATTCAAGCTTCAAGATATTTTTATCATCACAATTTTCAATCTTTAATTCAACATCCAAAAATATATTTTCTCACTCATATCATCGTCTGAACACCGAAATCTAAGTGGAGCCCACACATCTTTTTATTTAATATTTGTAAAAATGTACAAAATAATTTATTTGTTAATTAAAATTTATATGTCCATACATGTACAGTACAATAAAATCGGATCTTACATATACAATAAGTACCAGGGTTCGAGCCTCAGTGAAAAGGCGCCCTAAAGAATTAATCTTGAGTTCTTCAAGACCCTTGGGGTAAAGCCGTGAGGTGGGCGACCGCCAAAGCGGACAATACATAAGTGAGAGTGGGCGATCGCCTATCTTGCGTGTAAGAGTAAACTCGGGGCGATGGAGCCTAGGGGATGCTCGCCGACGGCTAGGGAAACGGGCGAGGCTCTTACATAAAAAACGCGTGTTTTTATGTAAGAGCTCCGCCCGTCTCACCAGGTCATCAGCGAGCATCCCCTTGGCGCTCCCCCGCGCCTCAGGTTTACTCTTACACATGAGCTAGGCGATCGCCCACTCTCACACGTATTGTCTGCTTTGGCGATCGCCCACCTCATGGCTTTATCCCAAGGGTCTTGAAGAACTCAAGATTAATTCACTCGGGCGCGTTTTCACTCATGTTCGATCCCAGGACCCATAGGTACCTGGCTCTTACACTAGTGCTACCATTGAGACAAGTTGTCTCAATGGTAACACTAGTGTAAGAGCCAGGTTCCTATGGGTCCTGGGATCGAACATGAGTGAAAACGCGCCCGAGGGAATTAATCTTGAGTTCTTCAAGACCCTTGGGATAAAGCCGTGAGGTGGGCGACCACCAAAGCGGACAATACGTGTGAGAGTGGGCGATCGCCTAGCTCACGTGTAAACTGGTGAGACGGGCGGGGCTCTTACAAACTGAGTTAGAAGAAATATAAAATTTACAGCTTGACGATTAGATTCTAAAATTTATACTTAAGGCTAGCACAATGATAAAAGGTCAGAAAATCCTAAAATGCAGAAATTGAATCAAGTAGATTATGAGAGGCTCAAGGGAGCTAAAAGGAAATGAATAGATAGAACTAGTTCATATTTGAAATAATTCAAAATTACTCCTTGATGTCATTCTTATTGAATTGTGTAATTCTTAATCCTAGCATGCCATTGGGGGGTAATGGGTAACTTGATCCACCTTGTGTATGTAGAGGGTGATGCTAAGGACTGAAATTGACTAAGAGCTCATATAGCTCGTTTGGAACTTGATAGGCCAAGGAGGATTGAATCTGTAAGTTAAGGAAGCACGATAAGTAACCCTAAGCAGCTACCTCTCATCTAAATTGTATAATGTTTTAAATTCTGATTTGGTATTGAAACGAAATGAAATGTTGCAAATGAAATTTGTTTTGACATGTATTGAAAATGCTACACATTGAGCTTATCCTTGACCAATTGATTTAGTTTTCTGAAAATGTTTTATAGCATGTTAAAGGCTCGCTAAAGCTATGTTTGGTTTCATGTATTATTGCTTTAATATGATGACACTTTTGAGTTTCCAAATTGAACTAAGCTTTTGGTTTGATACGGTTTTCTGATTTTGTTTTATAACTTAAAGTGCTTTAAAAGCTTAGTGAGCCCTTGATTATTACCTGCATATTTATGCACTATGATTTTGATATGAAGTCTTGGAAGGCTTATTTGATAAGAGTGATATTAGATACTGTTTTAGACCCGAGGTATTGATTCCTTAGGGCACCATACCTTGAGAATTGTGTAGGCATTCTTAATTAGCTTAGAGCACTTAGCTCGATGACTAGCTCTCGAGAACGATTAGCTTGTCCCATATATTACGTTTGGACAAGTCTCGGTGTCATCTGATCAATGAACCAGGGTTATTGGTCTATGCATAAGCAGCGTCCTTTTTGGGAGATTGCTACGGTTAGCTACTGTAGATAGTTATTGTGTTAGCTCTAAGTATCTTGATGATGCTATGCCTTATCTCTTGGTACTACGATCTGTTTTATCGATTAGACAGTATGATTTATGATAATGTTTTGACGATTGATGATTGGCTTTTGCCTTATGATTTGAGAACATGTTTTACAATGTAGCATATCGGATTTGATTTATCAATGTTTGAAATGAGATTTAAATCTGTTTATGAGACTACTATTCTTTATATTTTAAAAAGCAGTCATGTTTTATACTGCAGCATATCGAAACTGATTTACCGGATGTGTATGATTTATGAGTTTTGAAAACTGAGAGATGCATGTTATGATTTTTAGGTTGCTCTGTAGTTACTTACTGAGTTTATGACTCACTCCCCTCTTCTTTCCCTCCTTTTCAAATTGATGATCATTATCATAATGCTTTGACTCGAAAAGCTCCTCGGGAGTGATTCCCAAGTGCAGTTTCAGGCATATGGCTTCCAGCACACTAGATAGACACAGATTGAGTATGGCATAGTGTATTTACTTATATTTTGTTGGTTGCGTATGCAAAGTCCGGGATGTAGGGTATGTTATTTTACTATCATGATTGTAACATCCCGAATCTACAGTAAATCACATATTTTACTCTTATTCACACATTTTTACCGGTTGGGCTGTTTGTGATGCTTAACATCTATTAACTCTTTAAGAAATAAATGGTACTTTCATTTCAGTACCAAAATAGAACTATGAATACCTCAAAAATTCATATGAGATAACCTACATTCCCTTTTTAATCAAAGTAGTACTGTACAATTTTACTGAATATATAAAAGAATACAATGTACCTTTAATATCGTATATCTGCTGACTCTAGCAGCCGATAACTCTGGAAGGTAAACCTTTTAATTCGACTCAATAACCTGTGGAGTGAAAATAAGGGGGTGAGTGACAATGTGCTTAGTAAGGAAGTTGTATGCTGCTTTATAAAACCAAAACTATATACCACAAAACGTTTATTTTCCTAATAGGATACCCAGTAGGAAAACAATGGATATAGTAAACAGTCTTTAATATTCCAATCACTGGCTAAACAGTTTACAATAAAATATAATAAACAGTAAACAGGATTTAGTAAATCCTTTCAGTAAACAGAACTCAGTAAGTTGAGACTAGGCATCACCCTACAAATAAATCATGCTATCATCATTCCCCCAGGAACACAAGTCGTCCGCTTTTGGGGTGCACCCGTAGACCATCGCCCCTCACGGCTTTCTCGGAGAGTGCCCTTAGGCCAAAACTCCAATTTGTATCATCTGCTTTGGGGTGCACCCATAGGCCATCGCCCCTCACAGCTTCCTAGGAGTATGCCCTTAGGTCAAAACTCCAATTCGCATCCCCATTGGGACACAGCTAGCTCTATGGCCATGGTCTATATTGTGATGCCCTGGGGTGCACCCGCTGGTCCACCGACCCGAGCCATTGCCCCAGGCGGGTCACTCAGCTACGTGAATAGTAATGCATGAAACTCGGGGCCTAAAGTCTCAAAAATCAATTCATATCTCATAAAGAACCTTTAAGGAATATTTCACACATTTTATCATTTCATTAAAATGATTGTTTTCCAAAAGGGTATTATATTTTCTGTTTACAAAACACAATAAAAACAATTAGTAATCTCACCATTTTTTCGTGTGAGAAAAATACAAGTTAAACCAGCTCACCCCTTACCAGCTCGCCCATTACAGCTCGCCCCTCGCAGTGGATTGAGTTCACATGTTTTCATTCACCCATGTGGCGAACTAACAGCACCCACTGTGGGTCTCACATCGAGTTGAACTGGGAGGGTTGCCCACAAAATATTTCTCTTTTAAAAAAACAAGGGATCTCCCATTGTTGGCTAACCCAGAATTATATCAAAGGGGTCGCCTATCTTTGGCTCGCCTGGATTTTATTAAAACAGGGGTCGCCTTTCTTTGGCTTGCCTAGAAAACAACATAGGGGTTGGCTTTATAGCTCGCCCAAATCATGGTCTGTGAAAACAGTTTATCAAACTAATGCATGTCTCAAACCAAATCATTTTCTCAATATTTTTATAACATTTTACTCCACAGGACATGCATTTTACTTCACATACTACTCCCTTACCTGGTCTTACAAAACCGAGCTTCCCGGTTGCGTCTACCGAACTCGTACTTCTCGGCTGCAAAATAATTTTATCGAAAATTATTAATAATTTTCTTCTTATTTTTAAACTACTAAAATTCATAAAATGCAGCCACTAACTTCATGTTATGCATACAACCAGTATAAATTATACTGGTATTTAAAATCAACTTCTTCGTTCCACTTCCTTTTTCGGTTTTAATTGCACCGAAAATTCTCTTTTAATTTCTAGAATTATTGTTGACCAAAGTTCTTAATTTCAATTGTCATGGCCGAACTTCTCATGGCCATTTTTATTGACTTTTCAACATTTGATTTTATTTTCTTGTTTTCCATTTGCTTCTTGTCTACGTAAGTCTCCTCTTGCCTTATTCTTGCATGCAACTAGCTTTTTCCCATCTTCTCATGCCAACCGAATCTTCCTTGTCATTAGCATGATTTTGATTCTATTTCCACATTCAATAAAGAGTACTTAAAAACCATGCTATATCCATGATTATCCTATTTTAGATCATAGATATCTACCATGGAATATTAAGAAAACCATAAGGATTTACTAGCTTACCTTAACCGAATCTCTCAACACTAGATTAGTGTAGTGTTCTGTCCACGTCAGTCCCTTCCTCTCCTTGTTTTTAAGTAGTCTTGAGATGAAAGGGAGATTTAGCAAAGAGGGTTAGGTAGTTAGCTAGCTAGGGAAATGGATTTTATACTAAGACTCCTTGGAAAACAAGAACAATGCAGTCAACTTCCAGCTACATCATCAAGGCTGGCGTATAGCAGAATGGATTGAAAGAAACATGAAATTTGCTGGGGTATTCGATCCCATAATTCCTCTTTATATTTATATTACTCAATGCCCCTTTGCTGCATGTTCCCTTAGCTTTTTCCCTCATCAATTCTCTTGTCTTATATGTGTTAATGCATGGAGAAATTCACAACACAAGAAATCGGCTGGTTCCCCCTTTTTTTTCCTTATACGTTATTGACTTTGTTGGCTTACCATTTGATGGCTACTTCAGCCAATAAAGTCCACCCTTCCTCCAATCAATAATTACCTCCATGTAATCACTGATTATGACTTTTATCCCATGCACAAAAGTCCCTTTCAGCTTGCATCAAGCCGTATGGCACCTTACAAGAGCATGTTTACTTGTGATCCATGTGCTGCACCTTTTTCTTGTCTTCCTCATCACTTCATGTCTGATTTAGCATTAATAGCATGAAGAAAACTGCAGCAATTGAAACGGCTATGGGAGGCAATTGCTACACGTTTTTTGACTATTATCTTAAGCCTCTCCCATTCGGTTAGCTCTAGTCTTTTATCTCATATTGTTTTTATTAAATTTCCAGCTTCCTTTCACGTTCCACACCCTTCCCCTCTTCCTCTCTAAGTTCCATTATACTTAGCCACAATTGTTGACTATTATTCCTTAATCTTACCTTTCACTCAACCTAGGTTTTCTTCTTTCTTTCTCCTTCCTTTCCACGCCATTTCCAGCCCCTTTTATTGACTTTCATTCCAGCTCTTCTTCATTCGGTCCAGCCACAATTCTCCTTTCCCTTTTTCATTCGGTTCTTCCTTTTGTGTTTCGGTTCCAGCCTACATCTTTAGTTTCCATGCTTTCATTTAATGTTTTCACACAATGTTCACACCTGAATTTAATCAAGACCAACTCTCCTACATTTCTATATTGTCCTCTTGTTAATTTTGCTCCTTATAACCAACTATAACCTATTGGTCTTGCATAGGAAGGAAGTGGCGTGAACTCCACTTTGTAGCCACCTTTCTTAACTTCTCTTCACCCTTCTTTTTCATTCTTCAACCAATAAGGTTTCTTTCCTTGTGTAACATTTACTTAAATTTCTTTCAAACATTACTTATATTAGATTTTATATTATAACTTTGTTTGCTTTCACATTTGCTAGAGGAATAACCAAACATTACATGCAGCCATGTAGTGGCGTGATTCACCATTTCTTGTTGCACTTTGGTGCTTATTTTCTTTCCTTTGCACTTGCATCCAATAGTATTTAGTCAATATTCCAAGTACTAAATTTTCTCTCCATTTAAGTCTTAGTTTGGCTTTAATATAATTTCTTTTATCCATGAACTTCATTTTATTTCCTTTGCATTCTTTCCAATCGAATGCTTTCTATGCATCTCTTAAATTCTCATTTTAATTCATATACTCCATATTGTAAATTAAAATTCCAAAAATTCCATAATGTAAAGTGGAATTTCATATTCCATATTTATTTAATTCCACTAAGTAATTTATTTCGGTTATCTGTCATTTACAATATGCTATACAGTATAATAAAATCGGGTCTCACAATGATGAAATTGTTTGATGGTTGTTCAAGATGGCATTCGTGTTGATATGTGCAATAATAAAATATATATATATATATAAATTACGAATGCTTGATGGTTTAAGACAAATATCATAATTGAATCAATTAAAGAAAAATAGAAATGGGACCTTAATGATCAAGGATCACTTAAAATCGAATTGTTACCTATACAGTCACCTACAAATGAATAGTGAAGTAAAAGGATATATATAAAAAAAAATATCAGCCCGCAAATTTAGGCTTATATAAGGATTAAGTAGAAATCGGGACGTGACATTATACCTTTAACACAATAGCGTCGGATTAGTAATAATTTATATGAGCTTATTTTCTAATTTAACTATACAATATGTGACACCTCGAAGTTGTCTTACCGACTTAAAGCTTAACATGCATGAAATCGAGTTTCACGCGCGTGCATCGAATTTCATGCATATGCCGAGCTTGACGCGTGTAGACCGAGCTTAGCTAAATCCGCGTTCGTCATCTTATCATCATGCTACATATTCAAGCATAGTTAAGATGTCTTAATGTCGATTCAATAAAATTCTAAATATTTTATAAAAATTAAACGGTATTTGCTTATCGATTTTCTTATCAGATTTCGATACTACTGTGATAACCGCAAATTTTTCATTTTTGAAAATTAATATTTAAGAAAATAGATAAGTTGAAATAAATAAATATAATATGAGAACAGAATATTAGTGAAAATTTCGAGAAGTGAGGAAGTGATTGATGGTGGAAATTCGAATGAAGGAAGATTAAAATGGGAATAAAAAAATAAGATGTGAAATTAAGAAATAATGAAAAAGGGAATATCGTTAAAATTCTCGAAATTGATGAAAAGATGAAATCGAGAAATTTAATTTGGATAAATGGAAATCCAAATTAAATAAGAAATGAAAAGGACAATTAAATTGGAAATAAGAAATGAAGGAGGAAATTTAATTTAGATAAATGAAAATTCAAATTAAACAAGAAAAAGGGGAAAATAATTGGATATTAAGAAAATCCAAATTAAATAAAATAAAATGTGTATATTATATATTTATATAATTAGATTATATAAATATATTTTTATATGTTTTTATATAAATACATATGTATATATGAAATATAGTATATATTATAAAATAATATATATACTATTTTATATTAAATAAAAACATATGTATATTTTTATATACAATTATGTATATAAATAAATATATAAATGGAATATATATTAAATTTAAATTAAAGAGTGAATATATATATATATATTGTTAAAATAAAATATATATTATTAATATTTTAATATAATTATAAATATAAAAAAAATAATAGAAATAGGGGTCGAGACCCAACCCCTGTTATTCTCTTCTGTTGAAGAAAAAAAACAGAAGGGAAACGTGAAGGAGAGGTTGGCCAACGACCTGTCACGCCCGATCTTTCTTAATATCTTACAGAAGCCTAAATTGCGGAATTAATTTTTTTTCTTATATCACTATCCATTTGTAGGTGAATATGTAGGCCAATCTCAATTTCATATAACTCCCTTAATATATCTAGGCACATCTACCAACATACATAATGCCAATTCAAAAAGTATATTGATCGTCATATTCCAATAATACATAATCTAGCTTACATCCCAGACTCGTCACATAAGTATATATATGTACAATCAAAAGAATTCCAATACATTGTGCCATCATCTGTCTATATTTATACAAACCGCTGGGAGCCATATACCTTAGACTGTGCAGGGAAGTCCACTCTCAAGAAGCTTCCCTAGCCAAAAAGAACAGTCGCTGTATCGATCACTCTGAAAGGGAGGGGAAAGAAGAGGGGAGTGAGTCGTAAACTCAGTAAGTAACAACAATAAGCAACTAAATTTACCAAGCATCCCTCATTTATGAAAGCTAATTCAAATCACTTTCAAATAAATCAAATCAATTATGCTGCATCAAACTTAAAACACAGTATGGAAACTCAATAGCAAATCATAGTCAAATATGGAGTTCCATCATTAGACTAGAAGTCTCAATATCAAACCATACTTAAAGTATGCAGTGAAACCAATAAAACAAACCATAGTACCAAGAGAGTTCACAGAGTATCAACCGATGCTACTTAGAGCGAACAAACCCACGGTAGCTAACCGTAGCCAAACTCCCATAAAGGGTGCTGCCTATGCATAGACCAATCAAACCCCGGCTCATTGCGCATATGAAACTGGGACTTGTCCAAACGTAATATACGGGACAAGCCAAACGTCTCCGAGGCTAATGCTCGAGAAATAGTGCTCTAAGTCAATCAAATGTGTCTACAAAGTTCTCAAGGTATAGTGCCCTGAGGTCTCAATACCTCGGGTCTAAAACAGATATTCGGTAGTCTTAAAACAAATTTCATTCTTCCCTGACCTCATAGCAATCTTTGGAGTTTATAAGGAAGTAATTCAACAAACAAGGCTCACAAGGCATTTAAAAGCATTAACAAGGTTACAACACAAGGTATAAAATCATATTAAATCAGAATTTAATTTAAACCTTTAAAACATTTAAAATATTTCTTATGTATATAAATACGTGCAAACAGTACATTTCTTGTGAGCCCATCACTTGTTTACAAACCATTTCTAGTAAAGCAAACTCAACAGTCAAGGGAAGACATCTCATATGCAACATTCATTTGGTTTCAATTGCCAAATTCCAAGAGTTTATAGCATTAAGCAAATTGGATGCAAGTAGTCGCTTAGGGTTACTTACAGTACTTCCTTAGCTTCTGAATCAGTTCTCCCTCACCTAACAAGTCTTGGAGTATTGATTGATTTCAGGTCTATCCCAGTCCTTAGGACAACCTTCTACATAACAAATGGTAGATTGAATCAATCTCTATACATCCATCGATCTTAGTATTTCCAATCATAAGCTAACATTAAGCATTATATAATTCAACAAGAACAATACTTGGCTGTGTTTCCAGAGTTATTCAAACGTTACTAGCACCGTTTATTGCCTTTTCGTTCGTTTGAACTACTTACGACTCATTTGGTCCATTTTTGTTCTTTAAGGTTCTGGACCTTATGGCATTGTGCTAGACTTAGGTACAATTTTCAGAACTTAATTATCAAACCATAATTTTTATATTACTTCTAACTCAAATCCCTATTTAGACATATAAGGCTCATTTCCTAATTCATTTTGTGCCATTTCCCATCAATTTTTAGACCTTGGTCCAAATCTGGCACAGTAGGCAGGAAATTTCCTGTCCTGTGTACAGTAAAATGCTTATTGCCAACTATAGGGATATGAGATCTGTACAAACTCAATACCATGTCAATCATGACTCATTTATCTTTCTGAACATGTAAAGTTTGCAGTCATATTTGATCTGGGCAATTTTCTATGAACATTTGAAGTTTAC
Source organism: Heritiera littoralis (assembly GCA_031772115.1). Classification (NCBI taxonomy): domain Eukaryota; kingdom Viridiplantae; phylum Streptophyta; class Magnoliopsida; order Malvales; family Malvaceae; genus Heritiera; species Heritiera littoralis. The sequence continues at coordinate 2,305,998 of JAPDPK010000064.1, forward strand.
ATTAAAAATCTATCCCCAGCAGTGAGTATCCTGCATGCATTCATACATATCTTAAGCTATGAAGTTCCAAATCTGGAAATTCCAAAACTAATGAAATTTAACTCATTTCCCTATTTAGAAATGTAAGATTCATAATTTAACTCCTCCTATATCAATACCAGAAATTTTCCAAAGTTTCAGTATGTACAGTAGTCTCCTGACACAGTAAACACTAACCAATATGCACAAACTGTCTCATATCTGGTTATAGGAGTATCCAAATGATGCAAACCCAGAACCATCATGTTCCTAACTTAATTATCCTTTCTAGACATTTAAGGCTTGCACCCTAATTCAATTTAGGCCATTTGCTATGATTTTCCAAAGTTCCAGTATGTACAGTAGTCTTCTGACACAGTAAAAACTGACCAATATGCACAAACTGTCTCATATCTGGTTATAGGAGTATCCAAATGATGCAAACCCAGAACCATCATGTTCCTAACGTAATTATCCTTTCTAGGCATGTAAGGCTTGCACCCTAATTCAATTTAGGCCATTTGCTATGATTTTCCAAAGTCAGGACTGTGATTCACGTTTCTAGACAGAACAGCCTGCACTCATTTGTGCATAACTCAAGCTATAGAAGTCCAATTCAAGAAATTCCAAAACTGAATTTCTTGTAACTTAAAGGGCCATAATTCATAATTTTTTCAGATTTTTTCTCCATACAGAACTATTAAACTGCTCTTTTAAATTTTCCAGCCAGACAGAACAGCAAATTTCAGATTCACACCAAGTTAGAATTTCAGTTTATCTTTATCTAACCATAGCCATTTAAATTTAGCTCATCACAACATCATTTTCATGCATAATAATCAATCATTATAGGGTTAGAACCTTACCCCCTTTAATTAGATGCACAAATAGAATCTGTTGGAGCCATTTCAGACCATTCCTCACAGCTTGTTTGCTGTCACACCCATACACATCAATGCCAATCCAATAAACACATTTGCATTCTATTTCCATAGATTAATTCCAGCATAAACACATCAACTCACCTCAATTTACTACCTTTCTTATTTGCCCTGAAATCCCAATCTAAATCTGCTGTAGTTTGGGTTTCAACTCTTCACTTATTCAGTCACTAATGGCAGCTCACTCTCATTCCTTCTCCATTCACTTCCCTTGCCCTAATCTTGTTGAATCCAAGCTCCCATTGCATCCATGGCTCACGATTCTTTGGCCAGCTCTAGCATGAAACTTGCTCCTTCATTTTTGTTGTGGCCTCCTTCACAATGTAGACTCTTTAAATCAGTTTGGGTGGCTGGGTGAAATGGAAGAAGGTTGGAAGGAGATTCTTAGATCTTGGCCGGACTTATGGGAAGAGGAAGATGGGTTCTTCTTTCTAAGGTTATCGACAAGTGCTGGAGGAGTTTTACTCTTCTTGGTTTCGGTTTTGGGGAGGAAAACAGAAGGGAAAAAATGTGGTTCATAATTTTTTTTCCAGCCTTTAACTTAGGTTTTCCAGCCTTTTAGTCTTAGATCTCCAACCCTTGATTTATTTGTCAACCTTTGACTCTTGTTTCCAGCCTTGATTTATTTGGCAGCCCTTGCTCTTGTCTCCAGCCCTTTACTTGTATTTCCAATCCTCATTTCATCAGTTTCTAATAACCCAATTTAACATAAATGGATTAATAGATGAATAACCATTGTTTCAAGCAAATAATAATGTCTTCCATTTTCTATTGTCTTAATAATTCTAATTTCCATAACTTATATATGTATGTATATATATATATATTTATACACATATATATTTAATTCTCTCATAGTATATCTTAATCAATTTAATTTATTTCCTACTTCATATCTTAGTACCTACATATTCACATTTACGTATCCATCGCTTCTTGACCAAGATGGCTCGGATATTCTCAACTTCCATAATCTGTCCAAATTCCAAAATAACCTCAAGTCAGTCAAAATTTACTCTAGTATACTTACGATAGATATCGAAATTAAGGGTTACTACACGACCAAAGAAAGAAGGAGAGGAGTGAAGCCGTCGGCGATGCGAGGAAGAGGCGACCGACAACCGACGATGAGAAAACGAAAAACAGGAAGCAAAACCGACGGAAGCTAGGAAAAAAAAGAGAAATGGAAAGTGGCGGTGCCGGTCGATCCAGGCACCACCACTGCCACTGAAGCACCGCCGGAGGAAGAGGAAGAGGAAGAGGAAGGAGGCCATCGGAGGCGCGGTGAGTGGCGGAGGAGGGTCGGCAAAGAGGCGGAAGAAACTGAAGGTAAACCGAGTAGATCGGCCGCCTTGCCGTCGATCCAGACTGAACGGAGACCACTAGCAGGTTCGCAGTGCCGTCGGCCAGCTGAGGAGCTGCCGAACCGCCGGAGAACCGACTGCTGACGAGGAAGGAGGCAGATCGGTCTGACCTGGAAAAGAAAGGAAAAAGGAAGAAAAAAGAAAAAAAAAGGAAAAAGAAAAGGAAAAAGAAGAAAGAAAAGAAAAAGGAAAAGGAAAAGAAAGAAAGAAAGAGGAAAAAAAAGGGGAGAAAAAGAGAGAGAAAAATGAATTTTCGGGAATTTGAAAATACTCGAAAATTAAAAAATTCACGGGAATTCGAAATTACGAAAATTACGAAAAATTCGGTAAGAAATTTCAAAAGTTAATTTCGAATGAATTTTAATAATCTTCAATAATTAACTACTTCTAATAACCTAGAGTGGGAAATTCTTGATTGTCACACTTATATATTATTTAATACTATTTTATGTAATTGAGAATATCTCCTAAATTTTTCATCGTACCTCTCACCCAGGAATTCCTCAAGTGTTACTTATTCGCAATTGCCTTAAAGATTTCATCAATGAAATTATTTGTATAATTTATGTTTTATTATCCCATAAAATTTTTTTACTATTATTTTTGTTACATTCTTTTTACAGTTGTTATTTTTTATTATTTGGAGAATAGAGCGTTGACCTTAATTTCTTGAAAAAACACTTCCTAAATCTTCCATCATTCTAGATAAACTTAGAAGAGTTCTTTCACTTAGAAATTATTCGAGTGTACTCATTCGTAATCGCTTCAAGAGTTCCATCATCAAGATGGTCTAACTAATTCTCAAAGTTTATTATGTCATGATTTATTATTTAAACATATATTATCATCATCATCATCAGAGCCTTTTCCCAAGAGATTAGGGTAGGTTACATGAACCAATATCTAAACTCACACTAAATGGTCCATATGAATCCGATGCAAAGCGTCGCTGAGTGGGGGACGCCTCAACGATATTCTAATATTGGTTCATTTCATGATATTGAACTAGCTTTTATGACTGGTTGTCCAAACCTACCGTCGCCATCCTTCTTTATCCGGGCTTGGGATCGACTGTGTTAACTAACACAAGCAGAGTTATTAGTTAAACATATATATATATATATATATATATTTATTTATGTCCTTAGTTATTGTTTTTATTTCTTATTCTATTATTTAAAATATTGAAAATTCTTTTAAGACTTCTCCATCACTTTGGATGAATTCTTAAAAGACTCTTCTCACCTTAAGGTGGCGTTTGGTTCGTGAAATGGAATAGAGAAGGAATGGAAAATGTATTATGAGAGAATAGAAAATAGGTGGAATATGTATCATGTTGTTTGGTTAGTGGAAAGGAATATTTTTTTTTTGTTTGGTTTGGGATAGGAATAAGGTAGGAATAAGGAAAAGATGACCAAAATACCCTTTTAATATAAATTTCTTAAAATTGATTATAATTTTGTTCTCATTTTGATATATACTGAATTACCCATGTATTTAAATTTATTTTTTCCAATTGACTACTAAAGTACATATTTAAAATATATAATTTTAATATTATATATTTAAAAAATTAAAAATAAAAAGTTTATTATCTATATTACATATAAAATAAATAATATTAATTTTATTTATTTAAAAATATTTTATTATCTAAACTAAAAAATATAAAAGCAAACTATAATTATGTTATTTAAATATTTATAATTATTATTTTCTAAATTATTAAAATTTATTCATAAAATATTTAGAATTATTATTTTCTACATAATTAAAATTTATTTATGAAATATATCAATTTACAAATATGTTTATAAAATATATAAATTTTATTAATTTTTATTTGGAAAAACGTATTTCAGCATAGGGAATTCGAATGCCTTGTGCAAGTCATTTGAATGCCCTCTATTGAAAGGTGTTTTGTTTGCAAAATATCTTGGGGCATTTGAATGCCCCATCATGGGCATTCGAATGCCCATGCGACAGGTATAATAAAAATGCCATCAATAGTAACCCTAACCCATGACCCTCTTTATTCCCAACTCAACGTTTCATTAACCCAATCCTATTTTCATTTTATTAATTTTTATTTGGAAAAACGTATTTCAGCATAGGGAATTCGAATGCCTTGTGCAAGTCATTTGAATGCCCTCTATTGAAAGGTGTTTTGTTTGCAAAATATCTTGGGGCATTTGAATGCCCCATCATGGGCATTCGAATGCCCATGCGACAGGTATAATAAAAATGCCATCAATAGTAACCCTAACCCATGACCCTCTTTATTCCCAACTCAACGTTTCATTAACCCAATCCTATTTTCAGTCTTCAGTCATCAATTTTTCACAAATTTTACACTAATCGTGCCTACAAGACCAACTAGAACGAAAAATCCTTCAAATGCTTTATTTTAGCAAATCCTTCTCAAGCCAAAAAGAAACAAATGATTGAAAATTTGCAAGAAGAACTAAATAATGATCTTCAGCTTTGTAATTTAAATAAAAACAAGTAAACTGAAAATGAAAAAAATAAAATAAAAAAAAAAGAGAAGAGATGAAGCTGGAAAACGATTTTGAGTAGAAGTAGTCGAAGAAAATGATTTTGGGTAAAAGTAGTCGAAGGACACGCTTGTCCAATTTCTTTTTTATCTACGCAGAAAACCCATTCTTTGTTGAGGGAGAAGATTAGATTTTCCTCTCCGCCAGCCAAAGCTTTTCTGCATAGAAAAGCTATTATTTTTGTTATTTTGAACCAAACTTATGAATTGTGGGCCCAGTTGGAATAATAGGGGAACAAAAAATCAATTACCCCCAAGCAAACACGCCATAAGAGTATTCAAGGAGTACCATTCGACTCCTTTAAAAAGACTCTGTCGTTACAAATATTTTAAAAATTTATTGTTCCTAATTTATTACTTTATTTATTTGTCTTATTACTTTTATTTTTATATTTTTTAATATTATTTCTTATATATTATTTAATACTATTTTATTTAATTGAGAATATCGTTTAAATTTTTCAGCATTTTGGATAAAACTTAGAAGAACCCTCTCACCCAAGAATTTCCCAAGTATTCGCAATTGCCTTGAAGATTTCATCATTGGAATTATTTGTATAATTTATGTTTTATTATCCCATAGAATACTATTGTTTTTGTTACATTCTTTTTACAGTTATTATTTCTTATTTATTTTTTTATTATTTGGAGAATGGAGCGTTGACCTTAATTTCTTGAAAAAACACCTCTTAAATCTTCCATTATTCTAGATAAACTTAGAAGGGTTCTCTTACCTAGAAATTCTTTAAGTGTTACTCATTTGTAATTGCCTCAAGAGTTTCATCATCGGGATGGTCTAAATAATTCTCAAAGTTTATTATATCATGATTTATTAGTTAAACATATATCATCATCATCAACATCATCATCAGAGCCTTTCTCTCAAAAGATTAGGGTAGGCTACATGAACCAATATCTAAACTCATGCTAGATCATCCATATGAATCTGATGCAGCGCGTCGCTGAGTAAGGGACGCCTGAACGATGTTCTGATATTAGTTCATTTCATGAATTGGACTAGTTTTTATGGTTAGTTACTCAAAACCTACTGTCACCCCCTCCTTTATCTGAGCTTAGGACCAGATGCTTTAACTAATACAAGCGAAGTTATTAGTTAAACACATATATAAATTTATTTATTTATGTCCTTAGTTATATTTTTTTTTATTTCTTATACTATTATTTATTATTATAGTTACTTAATTTTAGGTTTTACTTATATTCCATTATTTATTAACTTTATTTTCTATGTTTAAATTATTACTCTTATATACCCTTATATATTTTATTCTTTAATCATCATTTTTATTCTACATCATTTAAAGAAAAGCAACGTGACATAATGTTCAATCACTAATAACACTTCCACATCATTAATAAGAAACATCAAATGAAAAGAGAAAATAAAGAAAAGCAAAAATTCTTACCTTGTGATTGAAGCACAAGCCTACAAAGATTGATTGGGCTTTGAAGACTGTTCACCGCATATTCCCTCATGAACTTCAGCTAAGGTGTACTCAGCCTTTTGGGGCCCTAGACACTTCAACAGGGGCATTGTAAATCCCCATTTATAAAGTTCCCCATTCACCACAGTAAACCTGGCACTTTTTAACTTCAGCCTTCGAGCTTCGTCTCTGTTAGTGGGGAGTGTGCCCCCCAATATGTAGTCTTTGATTGGGCTTCTCCAATCGCTTCCGATTTCGACATCATAGACATCTTCTTCTTCAATACTTGGCCTTGCGAGGATTCCATTTTAACCATACCCCCTTTGACTCCTCTAGAAGAAGCCAACTTTGAAAGGGCATCTGCATGGTTATTCTCTGACCGGTTTATCTGAGTCAATTGGAAGTTCTTAAATGACTGTGCCAATAATTGCACTTTCTGCAGATAAGGGACTAGAGCGGGTTCTCGTGCTTCATACTCACCCGAGAACTGGTTTACCACTAATTGCGAATCGCTATAGGCCATTAAGTTGATGACTCCCATTTTCTTAGCAAGTTTCATCCCAGCTATCAAGGCTTCGTACTCGGCTGTATTGTTCAAACTTGGAAAGTCGAAACGTAGGGAATACTCATAGGTTTTCCCTTCAGGCGAAGTTAGCACAATTCCGACTCCACTGCCATCCATGTTACGAGCTCCATCCACAAATAATTTCCACCAAACTAACTCTGTTTCTACACGGACTTCTCGGCCAGTGCATTCTATAATGAAATCTGCCAATGCCTACCCTTTTATTGCTTGGCGAGGCTGGAAGTGTATGTCATATTCACTTAATTCGATGGCCCATTTGATCAGACGACCGGAATGCTTTGGTTTTTGTAGTATTTGTCTCAAAGGCTGATCTGTTAAGATAGTCACCGAGTGAGCTTGGAAGTAAGGTCATAACTTCCGGGTTGCCATCACCAAGGATAAAGCTATCCTTTCAACTAAGGGGTACCTTGTCTCGGCATCTAGCAAGACTTTACTCACATAATATATCGAGCAATCCCTATCTCCTTCTTTCCTTAATAGGACTACATTTACAGTTTTCTCTCTTACACCGAGGTACATGAGGAGGTGATCTCCGGGTTGTGGTCAGGATAACAGAGGCAACTCTTTCAGTTAGTCTTTCAACCTTTCAAAGGCGTCGTTACACTCTTCCGTCCAATTAAAGTTCTTTCCTGCTTTTATTGCCTTAAAAAAGGGTAGACTTTTTCAGCTGATTTGGACAAAAAACGATTCAAGGCTACTATCCTCCCTGTCAGCCTTTGAACTTCTCTTACAGTATTGGGTGGTCTCATGTCCAAAATAGCTTGAACTTTCTCAGGATTAGCCTCTATCCCCTGATTAGTAATCATGAATCCCAAAAACTTTCCAGACCTCACCCCGAATGAGCATTTATTAGGATTCAGCTTCATCTTGTACTGCCGCAACACGTTGAATACCTTTGTCATTTTTCTGGCATGTGATTCTCCCTGTCGGCTTTTGATGATCATATCATCGACATAAGCTTCCATGGTGTTGCCCAACAAGTCTTGGAACACCGTATTTACCATGAGCTGGTAGGTTGCCCCCGCATTTTTCAAACCGAATGGCATTACTCGGTAACAATATGTCCCAACATCGGTAATGAACGAAGTCTTCTCCTCATCATCCGGATGCATCATGATTTGGTGGTATCCTGAGGAGGCATCCAAGAAGCTAAGTAATTCATACCCACAAGTTTCGTCTACCAACTTGTCAATTCGAGGTAGTGGATACGAATCCTTAGGACAAGCTTTATTCAGATCTGTGAAGTCCACACACATTCTCCATTTCCCGTTGGCTTTTTTCACCATCACAACATTAGCCAACCACTCCGGATAATTAACTTCTCTGATGAATCCTGCTTGCAATAACTTCAAGATTTCTTCGTTTATTGCCTGTTGCCTCTCTGGAGCAAAATTCCTCTTCTTCTGTTTTATCGGCTTTGCCCCTGAGATTACGTTCAACCGATGGCAAATAACTTCAAGGTCTATTCCAGGCATATCGGCTGGGGTCCATGCAAACACATCACAATTCTCTTTTAACCATCGGACTATCTCCCTTTTCACTTCTTCAGGCAGCTGGCTTCCCACATATACTGTTTTCCCTTTATCTTCGTCATCTAACTGGATTGCTTCCATTTCCTAATCAGGTTTTGGTTTAGGAGGTTCTTCAATTGTCAGGGTTTCCTTCCTTTGAATCCCTTTGCATGTGGCGGATGCGACATTACATGTTCTGGCTTTCTTTTGATCTCCCCTTACTTGTCCAACACCGTGGGTAGTTGAAAACTTCATTAACAAATAGCAGGGGTGCACTACCGCTCTCATGTCATTTAACAATGGCCGCCCGAGGATCATATTGTACGCCACTGACGTTGACTTCGCCACCATAAATAACACTTGTCGAGTGACACACTTCGGGCTTTCCCCCAATGTCACAGGTAGCTGAACTGCGCCCTCCACCTTCACTTTTTCTCCTGAGAAGCCATACATTGGTGTGGTTACTGGCTTCAGTTTATCATTCGAGATGTTCATTTTCTCAAAGCAACTCCAGTAAATCAAATTTACCGAACTCCCATTATCAACTAAGATGCGACTCACTGGGTGTTTTGCTATTACCGCCGAAATCACCATTGGGTCATCATGAGGGGTTATTACATCACCTCTGTCAGCTGGAGTGAAAGCAATGGGCTCTTCATCATGCTTTTCCTCCATCACCGAATTAATTTGATAAACCTGTCGGGCGTAGGCCTTTCGAAACGAGGAAGAAGTGCCAGCTAATGACTCACCTCCGGATATTACATTAATAGCTGGCCCTGTGGGTTCATTATCTTCCTCTCATTTCCTTCTTTCTACCCTTCTGTCATTATCTCTTCTTTCACCTTCATTTCGTCTAAAGGTCCTCTGTTTTCACCTCTTCTATCTCTGAAATTGTTTCCTCTGTTCTGCGCAGGATAGTTAGTTCTATCACCTCTCCATACGAAACGGTTTATTTTTCCCTCTCGTGCTAGCTTTTCTAGCTGATTCATAAACTCCCTACATTTTTTGGTTATGTGCCCATGCGCTGAGTGATAATCACAATACGACCTTAAATCACGGCCCAGATTCCCTGACGCCTTCTTTGGAGTCTGTATAAGACCTAACCCCTCAATAGCTACTAATACCGTAGCTCGAGATTCAGTGAGTGGGGTATAAGCGGAGTATTTCAGTGTGGGAGCTTTTTTCAAACTTCCTTGGTTGGCTAGAAGATGCTTTAGTGACCTCTCTTCCTTGTTTCCTTCCATCCTTGGTTTCTCCTATCGTCACCATTTTCATTACTTCCTCCTGGGTTACATACTTATTTGCACGGGAAAGCAGGTCTGAGATGGTAGTTGGCTGGTCTAGCGACAGGGATTCTTGCAATTTCTCAAACCTTGTCCCCTGTAACATAGCTGCCACAGCTATACCGACTTGCAGATCTCGTACCTCTAAGGTAGCATCTCTGAACCGATCCACATAACTCTTCAAAGACTCCTTAGCTCCTTGCTTAATAGTGAGCAAATAGGTCGGTTCCTTCCTTCTTTGACTGTTCACCGCAAACGCTTTAAGAAACTCACTTCGCAATTGGTCAAAAGAGGCAATAGACCCTTCAAGCAAGTTATTAAACCATTTCATCGCATGTCCGGACAAAGTTAAGGAGAAGGCCCTGCACATTATCTCGTCCTCCCATCCATGTAGCAACATTAGGGCCTCATAATTTTGCATATGATCATAAGGATCCGTCTTCCCGGTGTATGGGGCTATTTGTGGCATTTTGAACTTTGAGGGCAAAGGTTTTTGCATGATGGTTGTGCAGAACGGTACTCTTCTTCTCTGGCTCTCTTCTGCAGACACTAATTTTTTCTCTTCTAACACCTGTTCAATCATCTTCTTCATGTCTAAGGGCCCTCTGTTGTCTACGGGGGGAGCAAGCTGATTTCTAGCATGAGACAAATCAGGTAGGTCTACGACTACTTCCTTACCTTTCGCTTGGGGTGCGTTTGTTCGTATCATCTGCGTGCACCAAGTGGGGTCGAACTCCGACCCTGCCCCCCAAGTGCTTTGATCTTCGCCACCATTCTTTCCAGTACCTCCCACACCATGTTCTAAGTTGGTGTAAGCAAAATTTGACAAGTCATGGTGGTGGGCGGTAGATCCTGTCGCCCGATCAGCTTCCTGTTGCCCAAGCACCTGTCGCCCTACATTTGGAGTCTGTTGCCTGACCCCTGTCGCAGGATCTAAGCCTGCTGCTTCCTCAGTCTCTCGCCAGGTGCCTGCGACAGGCCTCCCGCTCTCCTGTCCTGCCACATCCTGATGAATATCATTCCCTTCCATAGGGGGAACCTCTCGTGGCCGATAGGGGTTTGCCGCTGTCGCATCTTCCTGTCGCCCAAACACCTGTGGCGAAACCCTGTGGTTCGTTCCTTCTACCAAGTTCTGCACAGCAGGCGGCAGATTCAATGCCGGGAGAACTCCTTGGAACAGATCCACCATGGCTCTCAGCGCCTGGGTAGTTTCTTCACTCTTCGCCTCAGAGCTTCGAATTCTGCCACCGAGACAGTAATTCTTTCTTCTTCTTTGTTCACCTGGTTCCTCTGGTGAATCCGTTGTTCAGGGGAGCTCACAGAGTTTTCCTCACTCCCGATCCTCACGTTTGTAGATCTTGTTCTCACCATCTTTGAAAGTATTGGTTGGCTTTTTATGCGTTTCCCACAGACGACGCCAATTGTTGTTGCACAAAACAACAATAAAGGTATGCTGACATCGATGTTCGTACTTGGTCTCCACGTGTCTCCAAGAAGCTTCTGTAAAACAAGAAAAGTCAGAGAGACGCAGGGGTGATTCCCTGCGTAGACACTCCGATGCTTAAGTCAGCAGAAAGTTCTTCAGTATTGGGAAGCGTAAAAGCCAGTAATCAAAAGATCTCTTATAAGATTATTCCTGAAGCCTATTTATAGGCGAATATTCTAGGTTGATTACCTGGGGATAAGTACGTAACTTTGCTAAGAGTTTGTATCCATATGTAATACAAATTCCACGTACAGATAAACTCGAATCCTGTCACCGGCGAGAGACCATCTCGCGAATCACGTTATGGCGTTAGGGGTCTGTCGCTAGTCGGTAGACGGGACTGATGCCACGTGTCGCGTTGTGACGTCAGGCGATAGGCTGAGAGTCTGTCGCCTAGCGACAGGTATTGTACAGCAGCCTATGTCGTCTGTCGCCGAAGGCCACGTGGCCTAGTGATCTCCTGCCACGTGGTGGTCTTTGATGAACCTTGGGCCTGGCCCAAAGTTGGTCGCGAATCATGTTATGGCTTCAGGGGTCTGTCGCCAGTCGGTAGACGGGACTGATGCCACGTGTCGCGTTGTGATGTCAGGCGATAGGCTGAGAGTCTGTCACCTAGCGACAAGTATTGTGCGGCAGCCTATGTCGTCTGTCGCCGAAGGCCACGTGGCCTAGTGATCTCCTACCATGTGGTGGTCTTTGATGAACCTTGGGCCTGGCTCAAAGTTAGTATACTTTGTCATATCAATTGTTGGAGCTAGAAGGAGGGCAAACATAAAAGTCCCTAAGCGAAAAATGCGCGAGATGGGCAAACAAAAGTCCCTAAGAGAAAAATGCATGAGACGGGCAAACACAAAAGTCCCTAAGCGAAAAATACGCGAGACGGGCAAACAAAAGTCCCTAAGAGAAAAATGCGCGAGACGGGCAAACATACAAGTCACTAAGCGAAAAATGCGCGAGACGGGCAAACATAAAAGTCCCTAAGCGAAAAATGTGCGAGACGGGCAAATCTAAAAGTCCCTAAGCACAAAGGCACGAGACGGGCAAAAGACCAGTCCTTAAAAAAGTGCACAAAAAGACAAATTTCGGAAACATCAAGCACTGGGCAAACAGACATGTGCGAAATCCAAATAACACAAAGATACAGATTATATAGCATGTTACGAGTCTTGATTACTCTAATAAGTCCTTAAGCGAAAAGAGCGCGAGATAGGTGTAGACACCTAATTTTGTCCGAGCAGTTTCAAAATAAAAAAATTAAAATAAAAAAAATTAAAAAAATAAAAAAAATAAAAAAAATAAAAGAATAATAATAATGAAGGAGATAATTAAGGTGAAATTAAATATGAAAATTCATTGCCTAAAGTAAAAAAAATTGAAAAGGAAACAAATTAAAAAGGGTCAAACAAAAATAAATGATAAAATAAAGATCCCATGATTTTGGGATCAATGCATTAAAATCAAAATTTTTCTTTCTTAAATAAAAGGGGGATTTTTTTGGTTTTAAAAGGGGAGAGAAAAAAAGATACAGGAGGGAGGAAGAAAAAAAAACCCTAGAAAGGTAAAAGGAAAAGAAAAGCCCTAAAAAAATTTTTTTTTACTGCTCTTAGTCACCCAAAGCCACCATCCTCTGTCATCCTCGCTACAGCCACCATCGTTTTACGAGACTTTCATCTTCATCGCCTTCGTTTTTGGCTACTCTGTCTAAAAAGCCCGAGCCATCCTGCTCCTGCTGTTGAAGCTATCGTTCCTCTACTTTGGAACATCATCACTGCATCTTATCCAGGGAACCGACACCATCATCTGCGGCCATCTACGAACTCCCACTGCACCAGACCACAACGCCATCTCCTTTGTTGCTGCACTTCACCGCTGCCTTGAACTGCACCGAACCGCCACTGCTCACCCCTACAACCCACGATTTTGCATCACTGCCTGCCCGAGTTTACACTTGCTCGACGTTGCTTCAGTTTCCAGTTACACCGTTGCCTGTTGCCTGTGTTGTGAAATCGTTATTCCTGGAGGCTGCTGTTGTCCCGCGTTGCTGTGCCACAAGCATCTCGTCATTGTCTTCTTCCTATTGCTACATGTGTACATGAATTAACTACTGCTACCACTCTTGAAAGAATACTGAATATAAAGCTTGGGAGCTGCGTTTGTGAAAAAAGAATTAAAGGAAGGAAACGTGAACAAATAAGCTTCAAAGGAAAGAGTTTGGCATTGACAGATATTGAAAGGTACCTGTTCACAATGATTATTGGTTATGGGGCAAGTGTTTTTTTTTATTTTTTTATTTATTTTATTAGTTATTCGTTGGAATTACTTTCTTTTTATTTATTTACTTAGCTTGTTTAAATCAGTTTAATTTATCTAACTTGTTTGTTTTCTTAAAAAAAATAATAAAAAATAAAAGTAAAAAATGTGTAGTAAAAATTAATTATGATATTATAAAAAAAACAAAGAGTCTCCGATGATGGGATTTCTTAGAAATCGCAAGTAGCGATTCTTTGATAATCCTTAGGATCGAGATAAAATCCTTAAATGTTACCAGCGTATTGGAACATTTAATTGGTTTCATCTCGATTTCAAAATTCTTTAAATAAATTAATATAAAAAAATAAAAATAAATTAATCAAATATAAAATTTAAAATGAACAAATAAATAAATATAAATATGAATTATAAATAAATAAATAAAATATAAATTTAAAAGAATATCCTATGATAGGATTTCTTAGAAATCACAAGTAGTGATTCTTTGATAATCCTTAGGGTCGAAATAAAATATTTGAATATTACCAGCGTATTGGGGTATTCAAGTAATTTTAGTTCGATGAAATAAATTATTATTAATAAACAAATAATAAATAAATAAAATTTGTAAACAAATAAATAAGAGTACTAAATTGTTACAATTAACCTTCGGAAATAAATGATAATAAAACAATTAAAAATTAAATAAAAAGTATAAGTTTTAAAGATTTTCCGATGATGAGATGTTATAGAATTCACAAGTAGTGATTCCTAACTAATCTCTATGTGAGGAAAATCTGCTAAGTGTTACCAGCGTATTGGAATATTTAGTATGATTTTTCAATAGAATTTTATGAATAAATTTAAAAAAATAATAATAAAATAAAATAATATATTTCTCATGTGCATCATATATATTTTGTTTGCATCATTTGCATTCATAAAATTCTAAAATATGTGTGAATCTCCCGAGGATGAGATTCTATAGAAATCGCAAGTAGCGATTCTTAAGAAATCTCTAGGTGAGGAAATTATCCGAAATGCTGCCAAAAGTATTGGGGTACTTCGGAATAATTTTCAATACAAAAGATTCTCATTTATTTCAAATAAAAAAGAATAAAATTTAACATAAATAAAAATAAAATTTAATATTTCAAATAATAAGCAAATAAAAAAATTTTTGATTTCAAAATAAATGAATTTCTTTTTAAATGTTTAATTAAGACCATTTTATTAAGATCAAAAGATAAGACATGATTAAGTGGTACCGTTTTTTTAACGGGCGTTGTGGGGGTGCTAATCCTTCCCCACGCGTAACCGAACTCCCGAACCCAAACTTTGTTTTCGCAGACCAAAAATTATTTTTTTGATAAAACTTAATTAATTTTAAGATTTTATTAAAAAGATAAATAATTTTAGGTGACCAATCACACTTAGTCAAAAAAAACTGGTGGCGACTCCTTTTCTTGTGTTTTTTTTTTTGTTTTCAAAAATCATCTAGCGATCGAGTCCCCGGACGAAAATCGTTACGACAGCTTGACGACTCCGCTGGGGACATTAGAGAGTCGAACCATAATTAATCATGTCTTATCCAAAATCTTAGTTAATAGTCTTAATAAATATTTAACAAAACTCTTCACAAAAAAAAAACAAAAAAAAAAAACAAAAAGATACAAACAAAAAAAGTGCGAATCATTTTCATTTTTGCATTTTGTTGATTTTGTTCATTTGCATGCATGACACGTTCATATCAACCCTATACCCGGGTCTGTCCCTTTTAGGAGAGAGTATAATACTCTCACTCAAGTTGAACCCTTTCCGTTTGTAGCCTATCATGGGTGAGGATTGGGGTGCCTTACTAGTCTAGTATGGACGTCAATAAGGAACAATTTGGGAACCTTTTGTCCTTTAGAACTCCAAAGCATACATATAGTAAACTTAAGAGGACCAACTTGGGATAGAGTCATGTTAACCCTATTACTTAGGACATATCTTTGATCATGTATATTTGCTTTTGTTTGACATGTGAGACACTAATAGGGAATCATAGGTTCTTTAGCAAAACATTTCCATGCATGATTTTTTTTCCAAACACATGTAGCATTTTGTTCATCCATTCATCTTCATTCATTTTTTTCCAAGCATCACCACATGTGAAATGATAAATTCTTAATTGTGGTAATAAAGATTTGAAGATAGCTCGACCAAAAGTTCATTCACACAACACTCGTTATCGAGCTAAGATCATGGAAGAAGAATCAAGAGCGCGCATGGAGAAGATGGAAAAATCTCAAGAGGAAATGGGGGGGCAACTGGCCCAAATTACAGAATTATTAAAAAATCTAAGCAAGGGCAAAGGAGTAGTAGAGGAAGCTGCAGTCCAAGAAGGGGTTCAACAACACAGTATGGAAGATCCTATCTATCCTCCTGGATTTGGTCCATTTCCAAGTCAAACATCTCAAGAAAGAAGATATCCACCTGCTTACACTGCTATACCCCAAGTGTTTGGACAAGCTCAATTCCAAGGACCCACCCATCCTTCCCAAAGCGCAAAATCTACTGATCCCATTGAGGTGCCCGACTTAGATGACCCAAGGGAAATTGAGAAGTTGAAAGCCAAACAAGTAGAAGAGAAAGATGAGGCGAAGCCACAACAAAAGATTAATATGTTGGAGGAAAGGATTCGAGCTATTGAAGGCTTAGACTTTTATGGTTCCATGGATGCTACTGGGTTGTGCTTGGTGTCAGACCTGGTTATTCCACCCAAGTTCAAAGCACCAGAGTTTGAGAAGTACAATGGAACTTCTTGCCCTAGCTCTCATCTTATTATGTATTGTAGGAAGATGGCTGCTTTTGCTCAAGATGATAAGCTCCTTATTCACATTTTTCAAGAAAGTCTCACTGGATCTGCTGCCAAGTGGTACAATCAATTAGACAAAACCCGAGTTACCACATGGAATGACTTAGCAATGACATTCATGGCCCAATATCGACATATTGCTGATATGGCCCCTGACCGTTTATCAGTTCAAAACATGGAGATGAAAGCCAATGAAAGCTTCAAGCAATATGCGCAAAGGTGGCGCGATGTAGCTACAGAAGTGCAACCTCCTCTTTCAGAAAAGGAGCTCACCATCCTATTTGTGAACACTTTAAAGGCTCCATATTATGATAGGATGATAGGCAATGCCACCAAGAATTTTGCTGATATGGTGTTATCCGAGGAGATCATTGAGAATGCGATCAAGCGTGGCAAGATTGAAGTTCCTAACAATATTGAGAAGAAAGGAGGAGCCAATAGAAGGAGGGAAGAGGATGCCCATGCTGTTATAAATGGGGGGCAACATGGACGATACACTCCACGACACTCTTATCCCATGCCACAACCATATTATCTTGTTCAATACCCTTACCAGTCATATCCGTAAATTAATGCTCAGCCTAACTTTCACCCTCAAACACATGCACCAAATACCCAATTAGTTTCCCAATCCAACAAACAAGAAAGCAATCCTAGGGGGGCATGGCCAAAACAACAAAAAGCTCCCCTTGATCCAATTCCCATAACCTATACCGAGTTGTACCCAAAACTAATCAAAGAGCAACTCATTGCCCCAGTTTATGCGGAACCTCTCAAGCCTCCATATCCAAAATGGTATAATGAGAATGCTCGATGTGAGTATCATTTTGGGAATCCGGTCACTCCTTGGAGAATTGCACTGCTTTAAAGTATAGGGTGCAAGGTTTGATAAAAGCCGGCATATTGCACTTTGAAACAAAGGGGGAACCGACTGTGAATGCGAATCCATTGCCCAACCATGGAAATGAGGGATGATTCTTTTGGGGTGAAAGGAGTTTAAGCCATGCAAGTCTGGAGATTTATCAGAATTTTTTTTTTAGTAATGCAAGACAGTTTTTTTAAAGTGCTTAAGCCCATAAGCACGAAATAAAGTTTTATGTATAGGCTAACTTTTATTTATTTCCCTTTCAATAAAGCGACTAGTGTGATGCACTGTCATTTTCTCATTCTATTCATTTGCCATTTCTCACATACTCACCATATCTTTCATTCACAAGTATCCAAATAATGAACATGATGATAATGATGTCAATAAATCTGGAATTCAAATTTGAAAGAACCACTTTTGCTAATGGATTGTCAATCTGCCAAGGTGTCCAAGTAAGAAAGAAGAAAATTTGTTCACAATTTTCACCTAATTTGATGGTATAAGAAAAGGTCAACCTCTTACAGAAGTTTTCTAACAAGTTTGTATTTGTTCAGTAAATGATCTTTAAAGAGAGTATTTGCATTTGAAATGATAAATGGCCTTCTTTCACTATCCTTCAAGCGTGAGTAAAATTATCCTTTGATTACCCCTTTGAGCTTATTATGTATTCTTGTAATATAACCCACCAAGGATCACCCTCCACATTGGGGGCAAAGAAGATGAAATAAAGAATTTTTGGGGGCAAAAATGAAAGTGTTCATGATGAATCAAGGAAAAAAAAGCCCATTTTTGTGAAAAAAAAAGAAAAGGGTTTGAATACAAAGAACCCTAAAAGAACAAAAAAAGAGAAAGAAAGAAAAAAGATATGAGTGAATTAGAATGGGGCAAAATGCTCAAATGATTTACTTCATAAGAAAGTGATCCTTTGGTTTGTAAACCTTGAAACACATTTTGGGCCTACTATATCCTTTTCTTTCATAAACCCTCACATGAGCCTACATTACGTGCCTTTAAAAGCCCATTTTGATCAAATGTAAATGCTTGAATTGAAGAATCATGCGTTGAATGAAAACATACTTGTACAATGAGATAATGATCCTTTGAAGGAAGTAGATCAAGTTGAATGAAAAAATCCATGAGCTTTGGAAGATATCTTGGATCGAAATCAAGAACGCCTATTAGGGGCATGAATTTGGATTGAAAACAAAAGGCTGAAATTTGTCAAAGCTAATGGAGTTGAAATGAAGAAAAAAAGAAATAGATGCAAAAAGAAAAAAAGAAAAAAGGAAAATGAAAAGAAAAAAGAAAAAAGAAGAAAAAAAGAAAAAAGAAGAAAAAAGAGAAAAAGGAGGATTCAAATTGAAAACCTGAAAAGGCAGTTTGGATCAAAAGAGGGGAACCTAAGTTGAAAACCTGAAAAGGCAACTTAGGAAAAAAATCATCACCAAGAGTTTTGATATAGAAGCAAGATTGGCAGGCCCAACATGAATGAACATATCAAAATGAGTGGATTTTTCATAAAAGAATTCTAGATTGACTTGATTGAAATTATCATAATGTTTATTAAATGGATACTGAAAACCCTATTCCAAACAAACTGGCCCATTGATTTTTCTTGATTTCATGTTCCTTTTCTAAGAATGAATACCCATATCTCTCATGATTATTTTAAATTCATTCCATCCCTATAATAAATTGAGAAGATGTATGAGTGCATTACATTGGTGGTCAAATTGGAAGGAAAATAAATAAATGTTGGTAACCTTTTTTGGGTAAATTTTTGAAAAAAAATATTTTTGAGAAATCTTGCATTACTAGAGAAAGAAACAAAAATAAAAAATGATGAAAACATAACTTTGAAAGCATGATGCAAGTCTTCAAGCATAATGGGACCAAGACTCATTAGAAGGTGGGATGAGAAGTGGAGATAGAAGATTTGAATAAGAAGAAGAATCCAGCAAATATGTGGAACTTAAGGAAAATGAGATGAGCTTGAGAATCTTGTTACCACAATTGAGATTGCATTTACATACATTCATGAAATAATTCAGGGGGCATGAAATTAACATGTGCATAACATTCATAGCATCCATGGTATTCATGACATTCATTATATTCATGACATGCATGACATTTCATTAGTGCATTTTGACATTGAACTATTTGTTAAGACATTAGGATAAGAGACTCTGAATGATTAAAATTTTGAGGAAAAGAGAAAATATAAGAGACAGTAATTTGAAAAATGATGAGGTATGAGAAGATGATGAGGAAAATACCTTTTTGAAAAACTTTAGATGAGAGCAAAGTCCAGTTTAGCTGGCACCTTAAAGGAGGATGAAGCCCAATATTGTTGGCATCAAAATGAAAGTTAAGCCCAGTCAAACCCATGTTAACTGGCATTCTGAAATGAAAGCTTTATTTTTCAAAGTCTCATTGCCTCTGTTGAGAGGAGCTTTATTTTTCAAAGTCTCATTGCCTCTGTTGAGAGGAGCTTTATTTTTTCAAAGTCTCATTGCCTCTGTTGAGAGGAGCTTTTATTTTTCAAAAAGTTTCATTGCCTCTGGTGAGAGGAGCTTTTATCCCATTCATCTGGCATTCCTTAGTCTTATGATAGGAAAGACCAGGAAAATTTCATTTTCATTCCTTAGCCTTATGATAGGAGAGACTAGGAATTTCACTTTGCATTCCTTAATCTTGTGATAGAAAAGATTAGGAAAATTTCATCTTGCGTTCCTTAGTCTTATGATAGGAGAGACTAGGAATTTCACTTTGCATTCCTTAATCTTGTGATAGAAAAGATTAGGAAATCTCATTCTACATTCATTTCTTTAGTCTTATGATAGGAGAGACTAAGAAAATTTCATTTTGCATTCCTTAGTCTTGTGATAGGAGAGACTAGGAATTATCATGTTTTACAAAAAAAAAAATCATTGATAGGTCTTGCATTCGGACAAAATGGTTGTCTATGTCTTTGCACCATTGCTGTTTCACAGCAAAGCGCAAAGAGGGGCAGCTGTAGACACCTAATTTTGTCCGAGCAGTTTCAAAATAAAAAAAATAAAAATTAAAAAAAAATAAAAAAATAAAAAATAAAAGAATAATAATAATGAAGGAGATAATTAAGGTGAAATTAAATATGAAAATTCACTAAAGTAAAAAAATTGAAAAGAAAACAAATTAAAAAGGGTCAAACAAAAATAAATGATAAAATAAAGATCCCATGATTTTGGGATCAATGCATTAAAATCAAAATTTTTCTTTCTTAAATAATAGGGGGATTTTTTTGGTTTTAAAAGGGGAGAGAAAAAAAGATACAGGAGGGAGGAAGAAAAAAAAAACCTAGAAAGGTAAAAGGAAAAGAAAAACTCTAAAAAAATTTTTTTTTACTGCTCTTAGTCACCCAAAGCCACCATCCTCTGTCATCCTCGCTACAGCCACCATCGTTTTACGAGACTTTCATCTTCATCGCCCTCGTTTTTGGCTACTCTGTCTAAAAAGCCCGAGCCATCCTGCTCCTGCTGTTGAAGCTATCGTTCCTCTACTTTGGAACATCATCACTGCATCTTATCCAGGGAACCGGCACCATCATCTGCGGCCATCTACGAACTCCCACTGCACCAAACCACAACGCCATCTCCTTTGTTGCTACACTTCACCGCTGCCTTGAACTACACCGAACCGCCACTGCTCACCCCTACAGCCCACGATTTTGCATCACTACCTGCCCGAGTTTACACTTGCTCGACGTTGCTTCAGTTTCCAGTTACACCGTTGCCTGTTGCCTGTGTTGTGAAATCGTTATTCCTGGAGGTTGCTATTGTCCCGCGTTGCTGTGCCACAAGCATCTCGTCATTGTCTTCTTCCTATTGCTACGTGTGTACATGAATTAACTACTGCTACCACTCTTGAAAGAATACTGAATATAAAGCTTGGGAGCTGCGTCTGTGAAACAAGAATTAAAGGAAGGAAACGTGAACAAATAAGCTTCAAAGGAAAGAGTTTGGCGATGACAGATATTGAAAGGTACCTGTTCACAATGATTATTGGTTATGGGGCAAGTGTTTTTTTTTATTCTTTTATTTATTTTATTAGTTATTCGTTGGAATTACTTTCTTTTTATTTATTTACTTAGCTTGTTTAAATCAGTTTAATTTATCTAACTTGTTTGTTTTCTTAAAAAAAATAATAAAAAATAAAAGTAAAAAATGTGTAGTAAAAATTAATTATGATATTAAAAAAAAAACAAAGAGTCTCCGATGATGGGATTTCTTAGAAATCGCAAGTAGCGATTCTTTGATAATCCTTAGGATCGAGATAAAATCCTTAAATGTTACTAGCATATTGGAACATTTAATTGGTTTCATCTCGATTTCAAAATTCTTTAAATAAATTAATATAAAAAAATAAAAATAAATTAATCAAATATAAAATTTAAAATGAACAAATAAATACATATAAATATGAATTATAAATAAATAAATAAATAAATAAAATATAAATTTAAAAGAATATCCTATGATAGGATTTCTTAGAAATCACAAGTAGTGATTCTTTGATAATCCTTAGGGTCGAAATAAAATATTTGAATATTACCAGCGTATTGGGGTATTCAAGTAATTTTAGTTCGATGAAATAAATTATTATTAATAAACAAATAATAAATAAATAAAATTTGTAAACAAATAAATAAGAGTACTAAATTGTTACAATTAACCTTCGGAAATAAATGATAATAAAACAATTAAAAATTAAATAAAAAGTATAAGTTTTAAAGATTTTCCGGTGATGAGATGTTATGGAATTCACAAGTAGTGATTCCTAACTGATCTCTATGTGAGGAAAATCTGCTAAGTGTTACCAGCGTATTGGAATATTTAGTATGATTTTTCAATAGAATTTTATGAATAAATTTAAAAAAATAATAATAAAATAAAATAATATATTTCTCATGTGCATCATATATATTTTGTTTGCATCATTTGCATTCATAAAATTCTAAAATATGTGTGAATCTCCCGAGGATGAGATTATATAGAAATCGCAAGTAGCGATTCTTAAGAAATCTCTAGGTGAGGAAATTATCCGAAATGCTACCAAAAGTATTGGGGTACTTCGGAATAATTTTCAATACAAAAGATTCTCATTTATTTCAAATAAAAAAGAATAAAATTTAACATAAATAAAAATAAAATTTAATATTTCAAATAATAAGCAAATAAAAAAATTTTTGATTTCAAAATAAATGAATTTCTTTTTAAATGTTTAATTAAGACCATTTTATTAAGATCAAAAGATAAGACATGATTAAGTGGTACCGTTTTTTTAACGGGCGTTGTGGGGGTGCTAATCCTTCCCCACGCGTAACCGAACTCCCGAACCCAAACTTTGTTTTCGCAGACCAAAAATTATTTTTTTGATAAAACTTAATTAATTTTAAGATTTTATTAAAAAGATAAATAATTTTAGGTGACCAATCACACCTAGTCAAAAAAGATTGGTGGCGACTCCTTTTCTTGTGTTTTTTTTTGTTTTCAAAAATCATCTAGCGATCGAGTCCCCGGACGAAAATCGTTACGATAGCCTGTAGACACCTAATTTTGTCCGAACAATTTTTTAAAAAAAAATCAAAAAAATCAAAAAAAAAATGATAAAAAGAAACAAGTCAATTTTGGTCAGATCTTTCAAATTTAAAAATCTCATGTGAAGCACATGCAAAATTTACACCCTCAATAGTTGACTTGGTTGATTTGTTGCCAAAAAAAAAATGAACATAATAATTTGCAAATTGATGGAAATAAATCATGAATGAGGATCCCATGATGGCAGCCATGGTTTAAGCATTAAAAGGGGGAAGTTTGTTTCCTTCCCTAAAGGTTTAGGGCTAGAAATGGCTATAAAAGCCAATGAAAAGGAGAAATTAAAAGTGGACACGGGAAGAGAAAAAAAACCCTAGAAAGGAAAAGGAAAAGAAAAACCGAGGAAGAAAAGAAGTTTTTTTCCTTTTTTAAACACTGTTCATCATCTTCTCATCGTCTGCTGGCATAAGCCAACGTTGCCACCATTCTCGCTTTGCTGTGTCACCACTACTGTCATCATCATCTTAAAGCTTTGCCTTGCAAGCATCATCATTGTCACGACTTCCCTTTGCTGTTTGCTGCATCATCTTCGCCAATCACCATCATCACAGTCCAGCCACTACACAAACCAAGCCTTCATCTTCCTTTAGTCAACATAGCCAGGCTCCAAACTATTCTAGCCTCCATTCCGTTTCTGCATCAAACCACCACGGTTGTTACACCATCACCAAAGCCGTTCTGCACTCCATCGTTGCTGCATGTTCTGTGATTTCCTTCGTGACCCGAAGCACCACTGCACCGCTTTGCTTCTTCACACGTTTCCTGCTCCTAAATAGTTTGGAAACCCACGTTTACTGTATCCCATTCTTGCATCGCCGAGCCCATTCTTGCCACCTTGTGCCCAGTGTCCCTACTGAGTCTTCATCATCGAGCTACTGCTGCAGCTTTCCTCGTTGAAGCTAGCCTCTATATCTTCATCATTGCCTTGCATCCCAGCCTTGCTACTCCTTACTGTTGTCACCTATTCATTACTCTGCTGTTTCATCTCCATTAAGTCTTACACGACCATCACCTGCGCACTGCTGCTTACTGTCGGCGTTGTTTGTTTTCGGTCATCTTAAGCAGTTGGTTGTTCATCGTAGGGCTGAGTAACACGTGCATTTGCTTGCTTCCAGGTAGTCTTCTTTTGCTAATATAAATGCTTGAGTTGATTTGTTTTGTTTTGCTTGTTTATCCTCTCACTTGTACGTGTACTGATAAGCCTCTCCATCTTATTATTTATTTATTTGTTAACTATTCATTTGCTCACTTAACAGTTTAAGTTGACTAAGATGAAAAAAAAAACTTTTGATGGTTATATCCACGTGTAGTACTTGATTGGCTATACTTTTGTTTAGATGATTAATTGAATACTTGTATGCTTGTTGGTTATATGATTAATATTGTTAATTATAATATAATTTGTAAAATAAAAGAATATAAAAAATTCTCCGATGATAGGATTTCTTAGAAATCGCAAGTAGCGATTCTTTGACAGTCCTTAGGATCGAAATAAAATCTTTAATGTCACCAACGTATTGGGACATTTAAATGATTTTATTCCGATATAAAGAAAATATTAATAAGATTTCTTAGTATAAAAAAATAAATTAAAAAATGGTAATAAAAATAATAATATAAAAAAATAGGTAAATACAAGAAAATAGTAAGTGAATAGAAATAAAAAAACTTTTAAATAGGTAAAAATTTAGGAATTAAAATAAATAAATAAATGTAAATACACATCTTAAATATAAAAGGTATCCTATGATAGGATTTCTTAGAAGTCACAAGTAGTGATTCTTTGATAATCCTTAGGGTCGAAATGAAATATTTGAATATTACCAGCGTATTGGGGTATTCAAATAATTTTAGTTCGATGAAATAAATTAATATTAATAAACAAATAATAAATAAATAAATTTTTTTAAACAAATAAATAAGAGTATAAAATTGTTACAATTAACCTTCGGAAATAAATGATAATAAAACAATTAAAAATTAAATAAAAAGTATAAGTTTTAAAGAATTTTTGATGATGAGAGGATACGGAGGGGGAATGGTGGTTGTAGCGAGAATGACAGAGGATGGTGGCTTTGGGTGACTAAGAGCAGTAGAATTTTTTTTAGGGTTTTTCTTTTCCTTGTCCTCTCTAGGGTTTTTTCTCTCTAGGTTTTTTTCTAGGGTTTTTTTTCTCCGTGTATCTTTTTTCTCCCCTTTATATACATATTTTTTTGTATCTCCTTTTGGAAAATGAATCAATGAGTTTATTCATCCCATAATTATGGGATTTTCTTCATTTATTTTCATTTGACCTTTCCATCTTTTTTTTATTTATTTCCTTTTCATTATTTTATTTTTGGTAATTTATTTTTAGATTTTATTTCACTTTGATTATTTCCTTTATTATTATTATCTTTCTTATGGCAACAAATCATTGAAGTCAACTCTCTTTTATTTTATGATTTGTTTCTTTTATTTATTTTTATTTTTATGTTTCTTTATATATATATATATAAAAAAATTGTTCGGACAAAATTAGGTGTCTATAGCTGCCCCTCTTTGCGCTTTGCTGTGAAACAGTAATGGTGCAAAGACATAGACAACCATTTTGTCCGAATACAAGACCTATCAATGATTTTTTTTTTGTAAAATATGATATTTCCTAGCCTCTTCTATCATAAGGCTAAGCAATAAATGCAAAATGAAATTTCCTAATCTTCCTCTCTTATAAAGATTGAGGAATAAATGCAAAATGAAGTTTCCTAGCCTCTTCTATCATAAGACTAAGGAAATGAATGTAGAATGAGATTTCCTAATTCTTTCTATCACAAGATTCAGGAATGCAAAGTGAAATTCCTAGTCTCTCCTATCATAAGACTAAGGAATGCAAGATGATCATGGAATAAAAGCTTCTCTTACTAGAGGTTATGAGACTTTTGAAAACAAAAAGCTCCTCTCAACAGAGGCAATGAGACTTTGAAACAAAAAGCTCCTCTCAACAGAGGCAGTGAAACTTTGAAAAACAAAGAGCTCCTCTCAACAGAGGCAATGAGACATTGAAAAATAAAGGGCTCCTCTCAACAGAGGCAGTGAAACTTTGAAAAACAAAGAGCTCCTCTCAACAGAGGCAATGAAACATTGAAAAATAAAGGGCTCCTCTCAACAGAGGCAGTGAAACTTTGAAAAACAAAGAGCTCCTCTCAACAGAGGCAATGAAACTTTTGAAACAAAAAGCTCCTCTCAACAGAGGCAGTGAAACTTTGAAACATAAAGAGAGCTCCTCTCACCAGAGGCAATGAAACTTTTTGAAAAATAAAAAGCTCCTCTCAACAGAGGCAGTGAAACTTTGAACATAAAAATTTCATTTCAGAATGCCAGTTAACATGGGTTTCACTGGGCTTAACTTTCATTTTAATGCCAACAATATTGGGCTTCATCCTCCTTTAAAGTGCCAGCTAAATTGGGCTTTCCTCTCATCTAAGGTTTTTCAAAAAAAGTATTTTTCTCATCATTTTCTCATTCCTCATTATTTTTTCAAATTACCATCTCTTATATTTTCTCTTTTCCTCAAAATTTAATCATTCAGAACTTCTTATCCTAATGTCTTAAGAAAATAGTTCGATGTCAAAAATGCACTAATGAAATGTCATGCATGTCATGAATTTAATGAATGTCATGAATACCATGGATGCTATGAATGTTATGCACATGTCAATGTCATGCCCCCTGAATTATTCCATGAATGTATGAAAATGAAATCTCAATTGTGGTAACAAGATTTTCAAGCTCATCTTGTCTTTCTCAAGTCCATTCTATCTGTTCAATTCTCCTTATTCAATCCTTTATCTTCATTTCTCATCCCATCTTCTATTAAGTCTTGATTCAATCATGCCGAAGAGATGCTAGCACACTTTCAGATCAATTTTTTTTCTTTCTTTTCTTTAAGCAATGCAAAAATTTTAGAGAAGAAAAAAGAAAAAGAAAAAATCAAAATTTGTTAACATTTATTTGTTATCCTTTCAATTCAATGACCAAAGTGATACACTCATGCATTTTCTCAATTTATCATGAAGGTGAAGTACATTTCAAAGAATCTGAAGTGGGGAAGTATTCATTCTTGAAGGGAACATGTAGTTTTAAAAAAGGAAATCAATGGGACAACTGTTTGGGATAGGGTTTATAGTATCCATCTAATAAACATTCTGACAAATTTAATCACATCAATCAAGAATTCTTTTATGAAAAATCCACTTCTTTTGATATGTTCATTCATGTTGGGCCTGCCAATCTTGCTTCTATATCAAAACTCTTGGTGATGATCTTTTCCTAAGTTGCCTTTTCAAGTTTTCAACTTAGGTTCCCCTCTTTTGATCCAAACTGCCTTTTCAAGTTTTCAATTTGAATCCTCCTTTGTCTTTTTCTTTTTCTTTTTTTTTTCTTTTTTTTTCTTTTTCCTTTTCATTTTCCTTTTTTTCTTTTTTTTTTCTTTTTTCATCTATTTCTTTTTTTTTTCATTTCAACTTCATTGGCTTTGACAAACTTCAACCTTCAGTGCTCAATCAAAATTCATGCCCCTAATAGGCGTTCTTGATTTCGATTCAAGATATCTTCCAAAGCTCGTGGGTTTCTTCATTCAACTTGATCTACTTCCTTCAAAGGATCATTATCTCATTATACAAGTATGTTTTCATTCAATGCATGATTCTTCAATTTAAGCATTTACATTTGATCAAAATGGGCTTTTATAGGCACGTAATGTAGGCTCAGGTAAGGGCTTATGAAAGAAAAGGATATAGTAGGCCCAAAATGTGTTTCAAGGTTTATAAACCAAGAGATCACTTTCTTTCTCAAGTAAAACATTTAGGCATTTTGCCCTTTCTTGTTTTTTTTTTTTTGGGTTTTCTTTTTGAATTCAAACCCCTTTCTTTCTTTTTTTTTTCACAAAAATGGGCTTTTTTTTTGCCCCTTGATTCATCATGAACACTTTCATTTTTGCCCCCAAAATTTCTTTATTTCATCTTCCTTGCCCCCAATGTGGAGGGTGATCCTTGGTGGGTTATATTACAAAAATACATAATAAGCTCAAAGGGGTAATCAAAGGATAATTCTACTCAAGCTTGAAGGATAGTGAAAGAAGGCCATTTATCATTTCAAATGCAAACACTCTCCTTGGAGATCATTTACTGAACAAATACAAACTTGTTACAAACTTCTATAAGAGATTCACTTTTTCTTATGCCATCAAATTTGGGTGAAAATTGTGAACAAATTTTCTTCTTTCTTACTTGGACACCTTGGCAGATTGATAATCCATAAGCAAAAGTGGTTCTTTCAAAGTTGAATTCCAGATTTATTGACATCATTATCATCATGTTCATTATTTGGATACTTATGAAAGAAAGATATGATGAGTATGTGGGTAATGACCAATGAACATAGAAAATGAGAGAATGATAGTGCATCACACTAGTCGCTTTATTGAAAAGAAACCAAATAAAAGTTAGCCCATACATAAAACTTTATTTTGTGCCTATGAGCTTAAGCACTTTAAAACTGTCTTGCATTACTTAAAGGAAATAATAGAAAAAAAAATCTAATAAATCTCCAGACTTGCATGGCTTAAACTCCTTTCACCTCAAAAGAATCATCCCCCATTTCCATGGTTGGGCAATGGATTCGCATTCACAGCCGGTTCCCCTTTTGTTTCAAAGTGCAATATGCCGGCCTTTATCAAACCTTGCACCCTATACTTTAAAGCAGTGCAATTCTCCAAAGAGTGACCTGGATTCCCGAAATGATACTCACATCGAGCATTCTCATTATACCATTTTGGATATGAAGGCTTGAAAGGTTCCATATAGACTGGGGCAATGAGTTGCTCTTTGATCAATTTTGGGTACAACTCAGTATAGGTCATGGGGATTGGGTCAATGGGAGTCCTTTCTCTTTTTGGCCATGATGTATTATGATTGCCCTCTTGTTTATTGAATTGCTTAACTGGTTGAATAGTTGGGGCAGGTGTCTAGGGGTGAAAGTTAGGCTGAGCATTAATTTGCGGATATGACTGGTGTGGGTATTGAACATGATAATATGGTTGTGGCATGGGATAAGAGTGTCGTGGAGTGTATCGTCCATGTTGCCCCCCATGTATAACAACATGGGCATCCTCTTCCCTCCTTCTGTTGGCTCCTCCTTTCTTCTCAATATTGTTGGGAACTTCAATCTTTCCACGCTTGATCGCATTCTCAATGATCTCCCCGAATAACACCATATCAGCAAAATTCTTGGTGGCATTGCCTATCATCCTATCATAATATGGAGCCTTTAAAGTGTTCACAAATAGGATGGTGAGCTCCTTTTCTGAAAGAGGAGGTTGCACTTCTGCAGCTACATCGCGCCACCTTTGCGCATATTGCTTGAAGCTTTCATTGGCTTTCATCTCCATGTTTTGAACTGATAAACGGTCAGGGGCCATATCAACAACATGTCGATATTGGGCCGTGAATGCCCTTGCTACGTCATTCCATGTGGTAATCCGAGTTTTGTCTAATTGATTGTACCACTTGGCAGCAGATCCAGTGAGACTTTCTTGAAAAATGTGAATAAGGAGCTTATCATCTTGAGCAAAAGCAGCCATCTTCCGACAATACATAATAAGATGAGACCTAGGGCATGAAGTTCCATTATACTTCTCAAACTCTGGCGCTTTGAACTTGGGTGGAATAACCAAGTCTGACACCAAACACAACCCAGTAGCACCCATGGAACCATAAAAGTCTAAGCCTTCAATAGCTCGAATCCTTTCCTCCAACATATTAATCTTTTGTTGTGACTTCACCTTATCTACTTGTTTGGCTTTCAACTTCTCAATTTCCCTTGTGTCATCTAAGTCGGGCACCTCAATGGGATCAGTAGATTTTGCGCCTTGGGAAGGATGGACGCATCCTTGGAATTGAGTTTGCCCAAACACTTGGGGTATAGCAGCGTAAGCAGGTGGATATCTTCTTTCTTGATATGTTTGACTTGGAAATGGACCAAATCCAGGAGGATAGATAGGATCTTCCATACTGTGTTGTTGAACCCCTTCTTGGACTGCAACTTCCTCTACTACTCCTTTGCCCTTGCTTAGATTTTTCAATAATTCTGCAATTTGGGCCAGTTGCCCCCTCATTTCCTCTTGAGCTTTTTCCATCTTCTCCATGCGCGTGCTTGATTCTTCTTCCATGATCTTAGCTCGATAACGAGTGTTGTGTGAATGAACTTTTGGTCGAGCTATCTTCAAATCTTTTATTACCACAATTAAGAATTTATCATTTCACATGTGGTGATGCTTGAAAAAAAATGAATGAAGATGAATGAATGAATGAACAAAATGCTACTTGTGTTTGAAAAAAAAAAGTCATGGATGAGAAATGCATGGAAATGTTTTGCTAAAGAACCAATGATTCCCTAATAGGTATTTTCTATGGGTTAACATGACTCTATCCCAAGTTGGCTTTCTTAAGTTTACTATATGTTTGGTTTGGAGTTCTAGAGGACAAGAGGTTCTCAAATTGTTCCTTACTAACGTCCACACTAGACTAGTAAGGCACCCCAATCCTCACCCATGATAGGCTATAGACGGAAAGGGTTCAACTTGAGTGAGAGTATTTCACTTGCCATTGCGGAGGTTATCACCTCACGAGAGCAAAGGTACTCTACTCTCTCCTAAAAGGGACAAACCCGGGTGTAGGGTTGATATATGCAAATGAACATGTCATGCGTGCAAATGAACAAAATCAACAAAATGCAAAAATGAAAATGATTCACACTTTTTTTTTGTTTTTTTGTTTTTTTTAATGAAGAGTTTTGTTAAATATTTATTAAGACCATTAACTAAGATTTTGGATAAGACATGATTAATTATGGTTCGACTCTCTATTATCCCCAGTGGAGTCGCCAAGCTGTCGTAACGATTTTGGTTCGGGGACTCGATCGCTAGACAATTTTGAAAAAAACACAAAGAGGAGTCGCCACCAATCTTTTTTGACTAGGTGTGATTGGTCACCTAAAATTATTTATCTTTTTAATAAAATCTTAAAATTAATTAAGTTTTATCAAAAAACAATTCTTGGTCTGCAAGAACAAAGTTTGGGTTCGGGAGTTCGGTTACGCGTAGGGAAGGATTAACACCCCTACAGCGCCCGTTAAAAAACGGTACCACTTAATCATGTATTATCTTTTGATCTTAATAAAATGGTCTTAATTAATCATTTAAAAAGAATTCCATTTATGTAAATCATTTATTTATTTATTATTTGAAATATTAAAATTTATTTTTATTTATGCTAAAATTTATTTTTTTATTTAAAATAAATGAAAATCTTTTGTATTAAAAATTATTCCGAAATACCCCAATACTTCTGGTAGCATTTTGGATAATTTTCTCACCTAGAGATTTCTTAAGAATCGTTATTTGCGATTTCTATAGAATCTCATCCTCGGAACATTTGCACTTATTCTGGAATTTCATGAATGCAAATGATGCAAACAAAATTATGATGCACATGAGAAATATATTATATTATTTTTATTATCTTTTATATTTATATTATTACTTTTGAAATTTATTGATTTTATAAAATTTTATTTTTATTGAAAAATTATGCTAAATATTCCAATACGTTGGTAACATTTAGCATATTTCTCTTACCCAGAGATCAGTTAGGAATCACTACTTGTGAATTCCGTAACATCTCATCATCGGAAAATCTTTAAAACTTATACTTTTTATTTAATTTTTAATTGTTTTATTATCATTTATTTCCGAAGGTTAATTGTAACAATTTTGGTACTCTTATTTATTTGTTTAAAAATTTTATTTATTTATTATTTGTTTATTAATATTAATTTATTTCACCGAACTAAAATTACTTGAATACTCCAATACGCTGGTAATATTCAAATATTTCATTTCGACCCTAAGGATTATCAAAGAATCACTACTTGTGATTTCTAAGAAATCCTATCATAGGATATTCTTTTAAATTTATATTTTATTTATTTATTTATAATTCATATTTATATTTATTTATTTGTTTATTTTAAATTTTATATTTGATTTTATTTTTTTATATTTTTTATATTAATTTATTGAAAAAATTTTGAAATCGAGATGAAACCAATTAAATGTTCCAATACGCTGGTAACATTTAAGGATTTTATCTCGATCCTAAGGATTATCAAAGAATCGCTACTTGCGATTTCTAAGAAATCTCATCATCGGATTATTTAGTTTGTTTTAATTTTTAATATCATAATTAATTTTTACTACACATTTTTTTTTAAAGAAAACAAACAAGTTAGATAAATTAAACTGATTTAAACAAGCTAAGTAAATAAATAAAAAAAAGTAATTCCAATGAATAACTAATAAAATAAATAAAAGAATAAAAAAAACACTTGCCCCACAACCAATAATCATTGTGAATAGGTACCTTTCAATATCTATCAACACCAAACTCTTTCCTTTGAAGCTTATTTGTTCACGTTTCCTTCCTTTAATTCTTGTTTCACGCACGCAGCCCCCAAGCTTTATATTCAGTATTCTTTCAAGAGTGGTAGCAGTAGCTAATTCATGTACACACGTAGCAATATGAAGAAGACAATGACGAGATGTTTGTGGCACAGCAACGCAGGACAACAGCAGCCTCCAGGAATAACGATTTCACAACACAGGCAATAGGCAATGGTGTAACTGGAAACTGAAGCAACGTCGAGCAAGTGTAAACTCGGGCAAGCAGTGATGCAAAACCGTGGGCTGTAGGGGTGAGCAGTGGCGGTTCGGTGCAGTTCAAGGCAACGGTGAAGTGTAGCAGCAAAAGAGATGGCGTTGTGGTCTGGTGCAGTGGGAGTTCGTAGATGGTCGCAGATGATGGTGCCGGTTCCCTGGATAAGATGCAATGATGATGTTCACGCAGGGCAGGGGAAGACGAGGCTAGGTAAGACAGGGCAAAGCTCTACGCAGCTGCCACGAATACAAGCTTCACAGCAAGGAAGATGGTTCGGGTTTGGCCCTGTAGAAGATGCTGTAGTGATGGTATGAAAAGGCTAGGATCGTGCGCAGGGCAGGGACCGAAACCACTTGGAGAAGAGTCAGGATACGGAGGGGGAATTGTGGTTGTAGCGAGAATGACAGAGGATGGTGGCTTTGGGTGACTAAGAGCAGTAGAATTTTTTTTAGGGTTGTCCCATTGATTTCCTTTTTTAAAACTACATGTTCCCTTCAAGAATGAATACTTCCCCACTTCAGATTCTTTGACATGTACTTCACCTTCATGATAAATTGAGAAAATGCATGAGTGTATCACTTTGGTCATTGAATTGAAAGGATAACAAATAAATGTTAACAAATTTTGATTTTTTCTTTTTCTTTTTTCTTCTCTAAAATTTTTGCATTGCTTAAAGAAAAGAAAGAAAAAAAATTGATCTGAAAGTGTGCTAGCATCTCTTCGGCATGATTGAATCAATACTTAATAGAAGATGGGATGAGAAATGAAGATAAAGGATTGAACAAGGAGAATTGAATAGATAGAATGGACTTGAGAAAGACAAGATGAGCTTGAAAATCTTGTTACCACAATTGAGATTTCATTTTCATACATTCATGGAATAATTCAGGGGGCATGACATTGACATGTGCATAACATTCATAGCATCCATGGTATTCATGACATTCATTAAATTCATGACATGCATGACATTTCATTAGTGCATTTTTGACATCGAACTATTTTCTTAAGACATTAGGATAAGAAGTTCTGAATGATGAAAATGTTGAAGAAAAGAGAAAGTGTAAGAATACAATGAATAGGACAAAAATATAAGAGATGGTAATTTGAAAAATGATGAGAAAAATACTCTTTTTGAAAAACCTTAGATGAGAGGAAAGCCCAATTTAGCTGGCACCTTAAAAGAGGATGAGGCCCAATACTGTTAGCATCAAAATGAAAGTGAAGCCCAGTCAAACCCATGTTAACTGGCATTCTGAAATTAAATTTTTATGTTCAAAGTTTCACTGCCTCTGTTGAGAGGAGCTCTCATTTTTTCAAAGTCTCAATGCCTCTGTTGAGAAGAGCTCTTTATTTTTCAAAAAGTCTCAATACCTCTGTTGAGAGGAGCTCTTTGTTTTCCAAGTCTCATTGCCTCTGTTGAGAGGAGCTTTTTATTTTCAATGGTCTCATAGCCTCTGGTGAGAGGAGCTTTTATTTCATGATCATTTTGCATTCCTTAGTCTTATGATAGGAAAGACTAGGAATTTCATTTCACAGTCCTTAGTCTTATGATAGGAGAGACTAGGAAATTTCACTTTACCATTCTTTAATCTTGTGATAGAAAGGATTGGGAAATCCCATTCATTTTGTTTTCCTTAGTCTTATGATAGGAAAGACCAGGAAATTTCATCTTGCATTCCTTAGTCTTATGATAGGAGAGACTAGGAATTTCACTTTGCATTCCTGAATCTTGTGATAGAAAGGATTAGGAAATCTCATTCTACACTCATTTCCTTAGTCTTATGATAGAAGAAGCTAGGAAACTTCATTTTGCATTTATAAGAGAGGAAGATTAAGAAATTTCATTTTGCATTTATTCCTTAGCCTTATGATAGAAGAGGCTAGGAAATATCGTATTTTACAAAAAAAATCATCATTGATAGGTCTTGCATTCGGACAAAATGGTTGTCTATGTCTTTGCACCATTACTGTTTCACAGCAAAGTGCAAAGAGGGGCAGCTGTAGACACCTAATTTTATCCGAACAATTTTTTTAAAAAAAAATCAAAAAAAATGATAAAAAGAAACAAGTTAATTTTGGTCAGATCTTTCAAATTTAAAAATCTCATGTGAAGCACATGCAAAATTTACACCCTCAATAGTTGACTTGGTTGATTTGTTGCAAAAAAAAAAATGAACATAATAATTTGCAAATTGATGGAAATAAATCATGAATGAGAATCCCATGATGGCAGCCATGGTTTAAGCATTAAAAGGGGGAAGTTTGTTTCCTTCCCTAAAGGTTTAGGGCTAGAAATGGCTATAAAAGCCAAGGAAAAGGAGAAATTAAAAGTGGACACGGGAAGAGAAAAAAAACCCTAGAAAGGAGAAGAACCGAAGAAGAAAAGGAGTTTTTTTCCTTTTTTAAACACTGTTCATCATCTTCTCATCGTCTGCTGGCATAAGCCAACGTTGCCACCATTCTCGCTTTGCTGTGTCACCACTACTGTCATCATCATCTTAAAGCTTTGCCTTGCAAGCATCATCATTGTCACGACTTCCCTTTGCTGTTTGCTGCACCATCTTCGCCAATCACCATCATCACAGTCCAGCCACTACACAAACCAAGCCTTCATCTTCCTTTAGTCAACATAACCAAGCTCTAAACTGTTCTAGCCTCCATTCCGTTTCTGCATCAAACCACCACGGTTGTTACACCATCACCAAATTCATTCTGCACTCCATTGTTGCTGCATGTTCTGTGATTTCCTTCGTGACCCGAAGCACCACTGCACCGCTTTGCTTCTTCACGCATTTCCTGCTCCTAAATAGTTTGGAAACCCACGTTTACCTGTATCCCATTCTTGCATCGCCGAGCCCATTCTTGCCACCTTGTGCCCAGTGTCCCTACTGCGTCTTCATCATCGAGCTACTGCTGCAGCTTTCCTCGTTGAAGCTAGCCTCTATATCTTCATCATTGCCTTGCATCCCAGCCTTGCTGCTCCTTACTGTTGTCACCTATTCATTACTCTGCTGTTTCATCTCCATTAAGTCTTACACGACCATCACCTGCGCACTGCTGCTTACTGTCGGCGTTGTTTGTTTTCGGTCATCTTAAGCAGCTGGTTGTTCATCGTAGGGCTGAGTAACACGTGCATTTGCTTGCTTCCAGGTAGTCTTCTTTTGCTAATATAAATGCTTGAGTTGATTTGTTTTGTTTTGCTTGTTTATCCTCTCACTTGTACGTGTACTGATAAGCCTCTCCATCTTATTATTTATTTATTTGTTAACTATTCATTTGCTCACTTAACAGTTTAAGTTGACTAAGATGAAAAAAAAAAACTTTTGATGGTTATATCCACGTGTAGTACTTGATTGGCTATACTTTTGTTTAGATGATTAATTGAATACTTGTATGCTTGTTGGTTATATGATTAATATTGTTAATTATAATATAATTTGTAAAATAAAAGAATATAAAAAATTCTCCGATGATAGGATTTCTTAGAAATCGCAAGTAGCGACTCTTTGACAGTCCTTAGGATCGAAATAAAATCTTTAATGTCACCAGCGTATTGGGACATTTAAATGATTTTATTCCGATATAAAGAAAATATTAATAAGATTTCTTAGTATAAAAAAATAAATTAAAAAATGGTAATAAAAATAATAATATAAAAAAATAGGTAAATACAAGAAAATAGTAAGTGAATAGAAATAAAAAAACTTTTAAATAGGTAAAAATTTAGGAATTAAAATAAATAAATAAATAAATGTAAATACACATCTTAAATATAAAAGGTATCTTATGATAGGATTTCTTAGAAGTCACAAGTAGTGATTCTTTGATAATCCTTAGGGTCGAAATGAAATATTTGAATATTACCAGCGTATTGGGGTATTCAAATAATTTTAGTTCGATGAAATAAATTAATATTAATAAACAAATAATAAATAAATAAATTTTTTTAAACAAATAAATAAGAGTATAAAATTGTTACAATTAACCTTCGGAAATAAATGATAATAAAACAATTAAAAATTAAATAAAGAGTATAAGTTTTAAAGATTTTCCGATGATGAGATGTTACGGAATTCACAAGTAGTGATTCCTAACGGATCTCTAGGTGAGAGAAATATGCTAAATGTTACCAGCGTATTTGAATATTTAGCATGATTTTTCAATAAAAGCAAGATTTTATAAATATAAATAAATTACAAAATAATAATATAAGTATAAATGAATAATGGATTTCTCATGTGCATCATCTGTATTTTGATTGCATCATTTGCATCCATGAAATTTCAAAATAAGTGTGAATCTCCCAAGGATGGGATTCTATAGAAATCGCAAGTAGCGATTCTTGAGAAATCCCTAGGTGATGAAATTATCCGAATTGCTACCAGAAGTGTTGGGGTATTTCGGAATAATTTTTCGATACAAATGATTCTCATTTATTTTAAATAAAAAAAATAAAATTTAACATAAATAAAAATAAATTTTAATATTTCAAATAATAAATAAATAAATGATTTCTGCATAAATGGAATTCTTTTTAAATGATTAATTAAGACCATTTTATTAAGATCAAAAGATAATACATGATTAAGTGGTACCGTTTTTTTTAACGGGCGTTGTGGGGGTGCTAATCCTTCCCCACGCGTAATCGAACTCCCGAACCCAAACTTTGTTTTCGCAGACCAAAAATTATTTTTTTGATAAAACTTAATTAATTTTAAGATTTTATTAAAAAGATAAATAATTTTAGGTGGCCAATCACACCTAGTTAAAAAAGATTGGTGGCGACTTCTCTTTGTGTTTTTTTTCGAAATTGTCTAGCGATCGAGTCCCCGGACGAAAATCGTTACGACAATAGGCACAACGCTCGAGAAAAGTTCATCTTTGAACAGGAATGACAAAGCTGTCTCAAAGTAGAACTCGGGGAGCAACATGGTGTAAAGGTACGCTTTATACCATGAAAACAGAATTATTTCATATTTTTATGCTTTAATGCTGCTTTTTAGAATCTTGTGATGTAGCAGTTATAAAAACAAAACATCCATTCAGAGAAGAAAAGAGGAAAAAGCTGCAAAAAGAAATGTACTTTTCATTGAATGTTTACAAACAGAGGAAAATACAAAAAAATCCTAATCTACACTGAATATTAAGTCATCTGGCTGAGAAGAAGCCGCCTCGACACCGGAACCCTCAATAACCGGGGGATCAAGAACTTGAGGAATCGAAGCACAAGGATCCTGGGGAGCCGAAGGAGCCATCCCAGATGAAGGATCATCACTTGAAGGCCCAACCACAGCTACGGAGTCTGGCACAGGATCAACGGTTGTGGAATCAGAAATCTGGAACTCATCACCGTCCAACCCTATAAGTGCCTCGATAGACTCAGGCTAACCGCCCGCCTCGATAGTCTCAATAACGTCACACACTGTTGAAGGTTCAACTCGATCACGTGCGCCAGAAGACTTAGGTTGTAGTTGTGGCTGTCGAGGAGGCCACTGGCCCTCAAGATTGTCCAATTCGTCCCCAGCACCCTTTTCCAAATAGGCATCCGGACCTTGCGAGTCGGGCTCGTACTTGGTCCAAGGAGGAGCTGCATAGTACTTGGCCTCCTCAGTAAAGAGCAACTCAGAAAAAGTCTCGCTAGGCCGATGCTTCTCCAACCACGAAACGAGCCAAATAGAAACTGTACTTGATGAATCCCGCTGCGAACATTGCTTTCTTATCATAGCAATGTTGGGACAAGCGGTACTCACGAACGGCCTCGGCTCGAACCTCTCTCTGACGGTCTAGTACATTGTGCAGCTCCTCAATGGCTTCATCTCGTTGTCTCTCCATGGCTCTCCGGTCATTGACAGCCTTATTATAAGCTTCTTGGTACCCTTGAAGGGAAGCCACCTTCGCTTGCTCTTCTTGGAGCTTTCGCTCAAGATCAGCATTCCTTCGCTCAAGATCAGCGTTCTTTTTATTTAGCTCCTCCGTCCTTTTGGGATAGGGGCGAAGTTGGACAACTTCGTTCATAAGCTCCATTTTCTGCTCTCGAAGTTCACGAATATCTTTATCGGCTTGCTCCCTAAGGGCCCTGTGTCGAGCATTAACAGCTGCAATTTGCTGAGCCGTCTGACAAAAAAAAACAAAAAAACAAACAAACAAAGACTCAACAAACCTGACGAAAAAGCATAAAAAGGAAAAAACTAATTACCAAACAAGCACAAAGCTTACCTTCATCCCGAGGTAGTCAGAATTATCCTCCGCCTCAATCAGATTGGTGAAAAGCCTCGCCTCGTTGTGAGGGAGAATGGTGCTCTAAGCCAGAAGAGATGCTATCCCGGCATCCTCAATGCTGTCATTGTCATTCACCCGGGATAGGTCTGGAAGTCTTCTCCACCTACAACGACCCCGCTATCAACTGGATAGCGCCTCAAAGTCGGATCGGCCACCTTAGGCAAAATTGGTCTTGTAGGTATTGTGGCTTCAATAATTAGCCTCTTCCTGTATTTGCGCCTAGGCTGGCGAGGAACAGACCCATCCTCAGCAACACGAGATCCACCCTCTTGACGGGCTGAATCACTCCTCTGGGACTCTGAGCTCTCGCGGTCGTCCGAACCACGATCAGGGACAAGAGGCCTCTTTCGTTTATTTCTCCCGGCCTCTTATGTAGGATGGCTGGATACACCAGCGGCAGGAGGAGGAGCAGTAGGAGCACGAGCTGGTACAGATGAGGGAGCACGAGTTGGTCCAGATGAGGGAGCACGAGCTTGCGACTAAGAAGCAGGAGCCGCTCGAGCAGCATCACTGGCATCCTTCCTACGCAAAAACTCCTGGAAGTTCATACCTGCACAATATAAGAAGGAATTAGCTGACCAAGTAAAACGCCACACCCACGTATACAAGAAGTAAAAAGGAAATTAGAAAACTAAAAAACCACCAATATCCTCTAAACTATTCAAGGATGAATCCAAGGGAAAATTGACGAAGGGACTCCCAAAGGCATAGGCCCGAGCCCACTCAAGATTCTCTTCTGACTGATCACTAGTACCCGCAGCCTCAGGGGTCTCATCCTTCGAGTCCGAAGAGGATTCATCTACAAGATGACCTACAGGGGCGGATGCTTCGGCTACGACTATCGGAGATGGCTGACTAGGACCAGCATCAAGAACACGTAGAGTTGAAGGCAAGTTAGATGGGGAAGCGGAAGTCCCAACAACGGTCCTGCTTACCCCCATCCGGCAGCAGCGATATTCTCCGGGGTTAAAAGGGAGAATAAGTTACGCTTCCTGGTAGAACAGATCCGCCGAATAGGCTCACCAAATTGGTCTCTCAAAGTTTCTGCTTTGAATCTTTCTGAGCGCTGTGAGTGGTCGGAGGTATCACGATTCCATCTCTTGCGGATCCGTAGGTCGCTTGGAATCTCGACAACGGCCCACTCACTCTCAAAGCCACGCAGTTTATTGGGAAGATCCGAGAAGATCTTATTATTAGGAAACTCGTCGGTCTTCAATCGTTGGAGAGAGAACGTTATCAACCCTTTCAACCCACGAACTCTGAAAAAAGCGCTTAAAAGAGGAACAGTTGGGTCAATACCAAAGTGACGACACACTATGGAAAACGCTACCAACTGGGCCTACGCATGGGGATGGAGTTGACACGGGACGATGTCCTTATACCTAAGAAACGCTTCACGAAACTCCGGAAGAGGGAAGCGAAAACCGAAGGATAACGAGGCCTTATGAACGGCTACACCATTTCTAACCAAGTCGGGTGTAGCCTCCCATTGGACTGGAAGTCTATAACGATAACTTGAAGGAAGAGGGAAACGAGTCCTAAAATCCTCTAAGTCAGCATTTGTTAAAGAACATAGGACACCACCGGTTTTGAGTGTTTTACCCGAACATAGCAAAGACATGGCGAAGGAATGACCTGTTAGGGCGACAGACCTACTGAACGAGAGACCTACGGGAGACCTAAGCTCTACGCGAAAGACTAAAAACACCTGCGAGAGGCCTAAATCTGAATGCGAAAGGTGATAAATAAGGCGACAGATATGCACTTACTGATATGAGTGAGAGATCCTGACGAGAGAGCGACAGGCTCTTTTAGGCGATAGACTCTTTTAGCGAGAGAGATGAAAGATGGGCGACAGACGACTGCTCAGAGGTTTTCGTGCACTCTCTCGACGAGCCCCAGCGGTTTATATAGCCGCGACAGAGAATGCTAAAGGTCGCACCCGATCACGTCTGTCGTAGAGTAGAGCTTTTTCACCTGAAAAAATACCAGAAGAAATAGCAAAAAAATAGAGAAGACTATTCACGGTGGGCTGCAGCCCAAAAAACACACATATTTATACTCTCTTGGTTAGAAAAATCCAACAAGAGAGTGGGGAGCAATTGATATGACAAAGTATACCAACTTTGGGCCAGGCCCAAGGTTCATCAATGACCACCACGTGGCAGGAGATCACTAGGCCACGTGGCCTTCGACGACAGACGACATAGGCTGCCGCACAATACCTGTCACTAGGCGACAGACTCTCAGCCTATCGCCTGACGCCACAGTGCGACACGTGGCATCAGTCCCGTCTACCGACTGGCGACAGATCCCTGACGCCATAACGTGATTCGCGACCAACTTTGGGCCAGGCCCAAGGTTCATCAAAGACCACCACGCGGCAGGAGATCACTAGGCCACGTGGCCTTCGGCGACAGACGACATAGGCTGCCGCACAATACCTGTCGCTAGGTGATAGACTCTCAGCCTATCGCCTGACGTCACAATGCGACACATGGCATCAGTCCCGTCTACCGACTGGCGACAGACCCCTGACGCCATAACGTGATTCGCGAGATGGTCTCTCGCCGGCGACAGGATTCGAGTTTATCTGTACGTGGAATTTGTATTACATCTGGATACAAACTCTTAGCAAAGTTACGTACTTATCCTCAGGTAATCAACCTAGAATATTCGCCTATAAATAGGCTTCAGGTATAATCTTATAGGAGATCTTTTGATTACTGGCTTTTACGCTTCTCAATACTGAAGAACTTTCTGCTGACTTAAGCATCAGAGTGTCTACGCAGGGAATCACCTCTACGTCTCTCTGACTTTTCTTGTTTTATAGAAGCTTCTTGGAGACACGTGGAGACCAAATACAAACATCGACGTCAGCATACCTTTATTGTTGTTTTGTGCGACAACAAAGACAATGGGCGTGGATTTAAGATTGGGCTGGAACCGATTAAAATAGAATGGTCCGTAATCCGATGCAATATTTTTGGACCTTTCACAACAATGGGCTGAGTTAATAATTCAGTGTAGTGGAGCCATGGCTTGTTGCAGTATTTTAAACCCAATATTAGCTTCAAAAGATAAAACCAGAGCACTCAAGGTTGCTCTTGAAAACCAGAATAACGTTATAGCTACCGTCCGATTCGGGTCCTCCATCCATGATCACCTGTTGCCGGCACCGTGCTGCCCCATTCGCGGTGAATGCCACGGTGAGTATGTTGCTGGTTTTACCTTCCTGGAACCGGTGCATATGCCCCTTTCGGTTCACTCAAGTCACAACACAACTGCAGCTACGCATGAAGACCAAAGAAGAACAAGCAGCTGCTGTACAGTACTGCCGTTTGACTTGGCTCGGGATCCTTTTCAACAGCCACCAATCGCCGGTAATGAGTCACCGTCCGCTGTTGTGCCGAAAGCTTGAGTCGACTCCCCACCATATCTGCGCCGCCACTGCCTATGTTTCTACTGTCCACCGATGCCACTAGATCCAAGCACTGCCTCGCCATATATGTCACCTGTGTTTGCCGTGACCTGCCATCGCTCGTTTGCAATGGATGTTGCTTAGCCGTGTGTGGTCGTTGCTTGCTTGAACCGAATTCCCACTAAAAAATTCTCCCTTTTATGAGATTTCCCTTCTTTTTGTAATTGCTTCTAAACTTAGATATTAAATCGAAGTATGTATGAGAATTTTATTTTTAAAAATTGATTATCGAGTGTCAAGTTTTATTTTGTAAGATACGGTAAATAATTTTAAAATTAATTATAAATAATATATACATATACAAAATAAATTAAAAAAATATATTATATATTTTAATAGTATTAAGTGAGTATCTGATAAAAATAAAAAATATTATTGTTTGTAAATCTTTAACATGCTCATTAATAGAATATATTTTTAAATAATATTTTTATATTTTTAATTTATTAACTAAAAGTTTAATTTTAATTCAATTTTTCAATATTAAGTAATGTAGAAAATATGTTTTTAAGTTTTTTTAGTTAAAAAAAATATTATACAAATTAATAAAATTAAGTGAGTATATAATAATAATAATAATAATAATAATAATAATAATAATAATAAATATGATTGTTTGCAAACTCTTAACATACTCATTAATAGTATATATTTTCAAATAATATTTTTTATTATTAATTTATTCACTAAAAGTTTAATTTTTTCAATTTTTCAAGATTAAATTATATAACAAGAATATGATTTTAAGTTTTTTTAAGTTAAAAAACTATTAAAATTGTATTTTTAATTAATTAGTTCAAATCAAATTTTGATTTGGTTTAACCCAATTAATTATAAAGGTATTGAAATATATCGTATAATATGTATCGATTCGTTTGTGTGTCAATAGATACGTTACCGATTCATGATAAACTCGATTTTTTGTATTAATACGTATCGATTTTATAATGAATCGAATCGTATCATACTATACGTATAGTGCATCGTACAATTTTGATAACTCCACTTTTAAAGAATTTCTATGTAATTTTCGCTCTCCTCTGGAACCGAACTTTCTGCTTGATTTATAATTAGATTAAGATAGTCGCGGGCCTTTCCTGTTCCTGTTGACGGTTGGTAGTCGGATGAGTTGATTGGCAAGCCAACTAACAGGGGCCACGAAGGGCCCAACGGATTAGGGCACCATAGTACCCACCTGATCTAGCAATGCCCTCATTGCTAGTGGAGTGTCGGTCCTCCATCCGCGCACGTCTACCACTTCTCCTAGAGCGGTGCCGACGCGTCCTGCCGTTCCGTCATGCCTTCCGCTACACATTCAAGCTGGAGGGGTCTGGCTGCACACTTTGACTCGGGACCTCACCCTCGTCCCCTGATTGAGGGTCGCCCATCAAGCCTCGAACGAGTGCGCGGGACGTAACAAATTGCAGATGCAGAAGCTGCAATCGCAGCAGCCGAAGAAGCAGGAAGAAAAGCAGAGGTTGCATAAGCTAATGCAGATGCAAGATAAGCTTTTGCATAATTTTCTCATATGATCACTTCTTTATAGTATCAAATTTAAGATTTGGAATGTAAATAATTTTTTTTTTTTAATTTCCATGACTAGCGTTAATACTAATACAAACATATTGACCTGTTGCAACTCACGGGTATTGTCTGGTCTGTGTAATTAACACTGAAATTCCTTTGAAATGTGATCCATGAAGGATAGAGGATGGAGACTGGAGAAACAGGATGAAATATTTGCATTCAAGCTATGATTCTTAAACA
Source organism: Heritiera littoralis (assembly GCA_031772115.1). Lineage (NCBI taxonomy): Eukaryota > Viridiplantae > Streptophyta > Magnoliopsida > Malvales > Malvaceae > Heritiera > Heritiera littoralis. Next base: position 2,350,085 of record JAPDPK010000064.1, read on the forward strand.
TTAAGCATCACTAAAGCTTCTTAACATTGCTTGTCATCTTCATACAAAATTGGTCAACTTTGCTGCAGCTAAGTGAAGCTTGGATCAGCAAAACTTTGGTTCAAAGGTTGAACTACGAACAAATGGCTGTCAACTTCACTTACATCATGCAACAAAGCTTTGAATCAATTGAAGCCAAGCATATACAAAAATGCTTGGTAGCCTCTCAATGGATATCTGCAACAGAAAGAAGTATTACAGATTAACTTTTCGTCATTCTTGACTTCAAAAGCTTTCTAAATGTTTGTTCTAGATGTCAAGATCAAAATATTTTCTTTTATCATGTCCATGCATACAATTTAGAAGCTGGTTGAATGATATATATACCTGAAATCCATTATATACTTGTACCTGTCCACTCTGCCAAGCTGCAGAATTGTTTGCCTTCCATTTTCCTAGAAAACAATTTCAAAATAGCCAAGTTAAATTATTCCATACCGCTTTCTGCGAGTGTTCAATCTTGTAAAAGGGCCTCTAGAATCAAAACACACGGATATGTCCATACAAGTTTTTATCATGTGCATGCATACCTTGCATGTATGTCTGCAACATGTCCTGTGAGTGTTTGTTTGCGACATCCAGAGACTTGAATATGTAGTAATGAGGGTCAAACTTAAGAAATTTATGTCCAATGTCAGCTGAAAATTCTTTACTGACTTTGGTATTCTGAGTCCAGATCTTCCCCTATCTCTGAAGTCTAACTCGTATCGTTCCGACATCTTGCTCAAAAGAGAGAAATTAAAGGATTAGTGAGAAACTGAAGTCCAAAATCTCGATTTGAATGATCAGAAATACACCTTTACACACTCTTACATTGTTGTAACAAGGAGTCCTTGAGAACAACCTGTGGATTTTGTCCATTTTCCCCTCCCAGTCCTTAGGTAATGCACTAATGCATTGCATCTACATAAAACAAAAAGATTATCCTACTTATTTTTTCAACTCCATTGAGAGTGGACAACTCATGCAGATGAATCCTTTTAGCTACCTGAGCCACATTCTTTATCTGCATTGATTGGTGCTTAGGTATGTACGCCTTCATGCTTCGGTAACTTCCAGTCCATGTCGATATGGTTGGCGCGAAGCTAAAAAAATAAATAAAAACAATGAACACAAAAGGGAGAGAAGTGAACTAGAAAGAGAGGGTATGTTAGGCTCACATTACGACACCCAAGAGAGGATTAGATTGTTTGTTTAATGACTTGGGGAGACCACCCTGCAATCAACTAATTGAAGTAAGAATTATTTCCCATATTTGATTGCCATTGTTTAGAGGCTTATTGTCCAGTTTAACCTTTTGGAGATCAAACCTGGTCCCATATATTGTATTTTGATCCGATGAGGTTTGCTGTCATGAATCCAATATAACTGTCATCAGAATTGGACAGTATTCCTTTGGTATTCTTAGCTATGGTGAACACTGATTTCCCTTTCCGTCGTTTGTGATAAGCTACTGCTAGTTTGCGATCCTGTCGTCCCTGACCTTCCTGTAATGTTGGCATGTCAGATAGATCCAAATTTTAAAAAAAATAAAAATAAAAATCGTACAACCTGAACATATAGCATTAGTTCATCATTGACCAAAAAAAAAAAAGAAGAAGAAGAAAGCCAGCAACCAGTAAACAATCCCAGGCAGGAGATTTATAAAAGAAGGCAGCAATCACAGAGAAAGTTATCGATGAAATTTAAGGCAAAGATACTATGAGGGCTATCATGTGACTAATTACACAATCGTTACAGATAAAATGAGTGCTCTGGCTTTCACAGACGTTATACCTTATGAGCTCTAATGCTTCTGAGTATAAGTACTTTTTATTTGGTGCAATTCTGAGCATAAATACTTTCATTCAACTAGAAAAAGGCAGAAACAAGTGATTCCATGTTTGAATTTTCAATGACCCAACTCCTTAGATTTTGTTGTCAAGATGTGCATATATTCTAGTAATAGCCTCATTACTTACAAAAATTTCAAAAAGCTCTTTCTTTTTAAAGAATACATAGTCTTAAAGATCAAGCTATTACATTCTCCACACCATACAAAAAGTTTCATCTTTAAATTAACTATATGAGTTATAATAGTTAGTAATAATCATTAGAATGATCTTGTCAATATGACAATTATTTCAGGTTATAATAATAGGATTTATATATGATGTACTAACAATATATAATTTCTATACACTGTTAATGCTACTAACAATAACTAATAATAAAAATGATGAAATGATATATGATGATTTTTTTTTTATTTCTAAAGATTGATTTATGACAGCTTGATACAATATTTGAGTAAATGCATTTTTTACTAATTATTTATTAAATGTTTTAGTAGTATGACTTGATGACTGTTTTTGAACGAGTATATATTGAAAATGATATTTGATCGGGTAAGATGTGTGAGTTTATACTTGGTGAATTGTGGTTTGTTTATAACCTCTTTGTATTTTTCAAATGATTATGTGGTAAGAACTTTAGATTTGTAGAAGCTTAGAGATCGAATTTGGAAGATAACCTTTGATACTGAAGCTTTATGGGCTATTTGTGATCTTATTAAATGTAATTATATATATTTTTTACTATGTAAAATATTAATATTATATTAGTATATATGCACTGTTTACTTGCTTATGAACAATATGAGAAATTAAAACATGTTCTAGAAAACAATAAAAACAAGAAATTTTTGTTTCTAACAATTTGAAAATTTTCATTTTTGTTTTCATTTTTTGAAAACAAAAACATGTTACCAAACATGTTTTATGCTATTGTTTCAAAAAAACTAAAACTAAAAACAAAAACAAGAAACAAAAACCATGCTAAATGACTATAATAATTATGAAATAATAAACTGATAGATGACACATGATATATTCCTTGAATTGGGATTTAAGATCAATCGGGTGGTATTACTTTCATAAGATGAAGGAAAAAAAAAAGTAAATTAAATAGACAAGGAAAAAAAATCAGCAAAAGAAAAAAAATTGTATAAATGAATGCTAAGAAAAAATTATTGAAGGATAAGAGGTAATAAAATGGGTTTACAAGCTAACCCATTGGTTTCGACAAGGTGAGTTTTCAGGGTGCCTTGCGTCACCTCCACAGGTTAGCGTGTGTATTTATTTAATTTTATGCATAGATTAATTTTATTTAAATATGCGTGTATATATATAAAAATATATATATATATGAGGAGAGATTTAATTATACATATGTAAAACAAATTTAGTTTTACACACTTTTATATCTTTTTATATGATTTATAATTTTTTAATCCTACCGTTGAATTTTATGTTCTATTTCATATAGATCATGTATGCCAAATTTCAAATTAATCGAATACGTATAACTATTTATTTCATAAAATAAAATTTCAACCGTTGATATAATTGAAAAAAATATTATTCTCGATTAAAATGATAGAAATAGCAGATTGATTCAAAAATTTACATATATAATAAATATGAGTAGGTTGTTAAATCCAACGATTGATTTGCAAAAATATTAATCCTATATGAAGATATAAAACTATATAAAACAAATTTGTTTTACACATGTGTAAGTAGATCTCTACTATATATATACACACACATAAAATTTGATACTATTCTCACAGTTTAATTTTTAAAAGGTTATGCTTAATTATTTTAATCATTTTAAATGTATTGGATAATTAATTTTATATTTTAAATTGATTAAATATCACATAATACTTTAATTATTTTTCAATTAGATAATATATTAATTATTTTATTTGTAAGGAATTAGATTTTAGATAAATTATTAAAAATTTTAAAATTAGATAAAGGATATAGGATTTAGGTGATTAGATAAAACAATTTATTTTCTTGTGAATAGTAATTAAAAAAAATAGTAGTTTATAGGGTTTAGATGTCTTTAGGTTGACTAAACTGTTTGTTCTTTTGTAGTATAGGAGGACCAAGGGTTAAAGAGGCTTACTTTGTAGCTTAATTAGCTAAAATTCTCATATACTCTCTTCAGAGATTAGTATTGCCAAAAGAGTATTTTGCAATTAGAACCAATCGAAATGGCATTTAAGTATGTAGCTTTTTTTCGAACATTAAATTAGAGCATTTAAATGGCCCTCAATCCTGTAAGCAAATGTTGCTTGGGAAGAAAAAACTTGTTAAAAAACTTCTGGATAAAGTTTGCTCTACAGAAAATGTTAAAATGCATAATTATGATCGTGCAGAATTATAAATAAAAATATTAAACAAAATAAAAAAAAAACTGATATTTATCCACAATTCATTAATAATTAACCATTGACATATATTGAAATTCAGGAGACATATAATTTCACCTTAGCCGGGATGTGATACTTTTGAGCAAGGATCTCCTGATTTTGAAGATTCAAGACCTTGGAGCAAGAAGCTAGACTATTAGAAACCATTGGTTTTAAAAGTTATAAGAAGTAAGCAGCCGAAGAATAATACTTATCTCTTGAGAGAATTGAGTGTAAATTCAGTTCAAACAAAAAGGATGATGGAAACATAGTGATGCTAGATGGGGTGGTGATTCCTAAGCGAGATCATTTTAGGTATTTAGAATCAATTGTACAGAGGGATAGAGAGATCGATGGTGATGTGACCCATAAGACACAAGCTGTTGGAGCAAGTGGAGATCCACTAAGGTATGTTGTGTGATAAAGGAATTCTTGTATAGTTGAAATGCAAGTTTTACAGTACAATTGTTAGACCAATATTGTTCTATGGCAGTGAATGTTGGGTAACTAAAAGACTGCATAGATAGAAAATGAGTGTAGCAGAAATGCGAATACTGCGATGGATGTGCAGATATATAGGAAAAGATAGCATGAGAAATGAAGACATTTACAAAAAAGTTAAGTGGCACCTATTGAAGATAAAATGAGTGAAAATCGTTTATGTTGGTTTGGATATGTACGACGTAGACCTATGGATGCTCTTGTTTACGTTGGTTTGGACACGTATGACATAGATATATGGACGCTCTTGTTAAAAGAGTAGGAGCTATGAATGATATAAAAAGAGTCAATGCTTAGGGAAGACTGAAGACGACTTGACAAGAAGTAAGCCAAAAGGATATAGCGGAACAGGAGTTAGCAAAATACATTGCTTTAGATAGGAATGAGTGGAGAAAAAGAATTCATGCTGATGACTTAGCATGAGATCATAAATTGGTTCATATAGACTACCTTAGTATTAGGATAAAGACTCTGATGATGATGAGAGATATTTCTGTGAATTTAATACTTTAAGTCAAACTCATTTGTCTCTTCCATTTAGCATTGGTTACCACTCTCTCATTGTAAGGTTGCGTGAGGAATTAGGAGATGAAAGAGGTAATATATAAAATTAGGCAAATTTAATGTAAATTTGTTGTAAAATTGAAAATTATTTGACAATTTTTTTAGCAGAATTATTCGATAATTATAGTTTGCATATTATTAATAGATGAAAAAATAAAATACTCAACTTTATTAAAACAAATCACAAGTTTTTAGATGAAAGAAATATAAAAAATAAAGAGATATTTTTGTTAATTAAAAATATAAATAAACAAAATAAAAAAAATTGACCAAATAAGAAAAATGAATATGAAATAATATTATTCTCCTTATAATTTCACAAATATTTTAATAAATTAAGATGAATTTTTTTCTATCTATTAAAATTATACAAAATATTATCTCAAATATTTTTACTCGTTGACATGGCATATTTATTTATTTATTTATTTATTTGATAAATTTAAAAGGTAGATCTCTGTCAATTCATGAAATTATTGTCATAATAGTATTTTTTCCATTTTAATGTGTCTTATTATTTAGATTACCGCATTGTCTATTTAATTATTCATAAAAATTACTTTATTTTTAATGATTTTGGTAATAAATACTTGATTTTTGTAATAATACAACTACATGATATGATTTTAACAGAAGGAACATATACTTACGTGAAATAACCTTTCATACAATTTTTTTTAAGATTTATTAGGGTTACCCCTTTTTGGTGCATTGGATCAATAAACCTGTATTACCTATTATAACGACATTACCCCTAAAGGAATTTATAAAATATAATAATGAACTTGATATTGCCACTTATAACAAGACATTACCCACCATAATTGAGGTTATTAAATATGGTTTACGATTATGGGTATATATTTTTCAAACTGATGTTGCACGAAACAACAATGATTGGTTGCTAACGTCGGATTCTTGATTTTCGTGTCAAGCTATCCCCAGAATTCTACAAGAAAGAAAATCATCAGGGGGCGTAAGAGCTTTCCCCTGCGCGCGCACTCCGATGGTTAAGTCAAACTGAGTTTTTGGTGGCATTTTAGTAGGCAAATAGAGCTTAAGGTTTAAGAATGATACCTGTAACCTATTTATAAGAGTTGTTTTGTGCGTAATTACTTTTAAGACCTATAGTATAAACGATAGCCCAATGGATCATTTATGGCCCTTCTGAGTCCTCTTTCTTCTTGGGTTTAAACTATCATTCAACCTAATGTTCTTCAGTTTGACTTATAGAAAAGCCCAGTAATCTTTAACTTGACCTACATCAATTGCTCCCCACTCTTTCGCAGGGTTTACCCTGTGAAAGAGTATATAAAGAATGGGCTTTTCAAATTCTTTTGCTACCTTCTTTCTGGGATTATCACAAGAGTCTTTTCATCTTCACTTGAGGGCTCAACTAGTGAACTACATTATTATTTGTAACAGAAACGACCCATGTCATCATTTCTTTTATCAAGTGCCTTTTCAGAACACTACCGGGATACGTTTTTCTCCTTTGAGCTAAATGCTTCTCAAGTGGAATATGCCACCTTTCTTTTCGAATTTTAAGGTCTTAGCAGGCCGAAACCAAGAGCTATAAGGAGAAATTGTAAGATTGCAAAGCTACAAAAGCCTTTTATTAGCCAAGAGGAAGAAAACCAAATCTGAGTTAAAGCCATGAGGGCACATCATCAAGAAATGCCACAAGAGGATGCATATGTTTTTAGTTGGTTTCATCATATGCGATTTGTACTTGGCATGCTCTTGATTGGTTGAAGCTTGATCCAGATGCTGAGAATTTGGAACCTTTTTTGAGGATAGGCACTTATAAAGATCTATATGATTTTACCAGCCCTTAGGAGCCTTTTAGTCGATCCGAGATGGTCGAGGTTCTCACATGCTTGGACGAAGATGATTTAGATAATCCAGAGACTAACTGTCCTAGGATCAAGCTCTTGATATTATAGCACCTCAGGACGCACATGCCTGGGTGCCTGTTAGTATCGATACTCCTTTTGATGCAAAAGTTAATCTAAAGTGCTCCTCAGTTTTTTGTGAAAGAGCTTAGTCTTTTACAAACTGATCAACACATTTTTAAACTCATCTACAGAGGCAACTACACATTTACCTTATACTAATCTTACGTAATAATCAGACTTTCCTCACGCACTTTTCGCTTCCATTCCTTTACTTTGTTCATGGCTTATTTCGCACATTTTTCGCTTCAAGCCCATATTTTGCCCATCTCGTGCATTTTTTACTTAGGGACTTTATAGAATTGATAAGACTATAACATCATTTATATCTCACAGCTTGCATACTGTGTGCTCCCTAGTTCTTCTTATGAAGCACTTACATCTGAAGAAGAACTCTTACTTGGGCATCGTATTTATCCGTACACTTTATTGCTTGAGGATTTCACAATTTGGCCATCTCGCGCATTTTTCGCTTGGGGACTTTTAGAGAATTGCCCATCTCGCGCATTTTTCGCTTATGGACTTTTAGAGAATTGCCCGTCTTGCGCATTTTTCGCTTAGGGACTTTAGAGAATTGCCCGTCTCGTGCATTTTTCACTTAGGGACTTTTAGAGAATTGCCCTTCTCGCGAATTTTTCGCTTAGGGACTTTAGCGAATTGCCCGTCTCGCGCATTTTTCACTTAAGGACTTTAGAGAATTGCCCGTCTCGTTCATTCTTCGCTTAAGTACTTTTGATTTGCCCGTTTTGCACCTCCTGTACTTAAGGACTTTAGATTTGCCTGTCTCGCACCCTTTTGTGCTTAGGGATTTTGGATTTGCCCGTCTCGCACCCTTTTGTGCTTAGGGACTTTAGATTTGCCCGTCTCGCGTATTTTTCGCTTAGGTACTTTTGATTTGCCCGTTTTGCACCTCCTGTGCTTAAGGACTTTAGATTTGCCCGTCTCGCATCCTTTTGTGCTTAGGGACTTATGTTTGCTCGTCTCGCACCCTTTTGTGCTTAGGGACTTATGTTTGCTCGTCTTGCACCCTTTTGTGCTTAAGAACTTATATTTTGGCGTCTTGCATCCTTTTGTGTTTAGGGACTTTGTTATTTGTGATAGGCGGCTAGTTCGCACATTTTTCGCTTCAAGCCCCCCTCTTTGGCCAGCTTCCGTTTTTTCTTCTTCTATTTCTGCAACATGTCTATCAAACATGGAGGATTATCATAGTACAAATAAAAGTAACTGGCCTTCCGTTTCATAATGTAATATTTTCAATCAAATGGAACAAGTAACAATATAATTGCAGCAAATGTTAAAATAATAATAGCAAGTGTTTTACCGCCGGTACAGTTCCAAGTTATCTTTGTAAAGTCTGTAAAGTGCAAATGCTTGGATGTTCTGTTGTCAACCATAGATCATGCACTAAGTCGCGCCTCGGTTCTCCACTCATAGGAACCAACAATCTACCTTCACGAGTTTACCATAAGCTGCTTCCAATCTGACTATATTGAACCAAGCTCTCTTTGGCTTGTTGTCTTACAAGACAGTGGCCAGTGCCTTCTTTGAACACCTGCCTAATTTGATCACAACTGTTAGAGTAGACAAGAAAATTGAAAGCATAATATAAGGGTACGTCAAATCTGCTACCACCCGCATGTCTTTGCTTAGTCGGTGAAAATTATAATAATGTGCAAGGGACTTATCTGACCTTGCATCCAAGCAATTGGCTACGTGCTTTTTTCTAGCTCATCAGCAACTAGCTCTCGTTTCTTGCTGTCAACACTAATGGGGTATCCTACCTAGACCATCACCCCTTCACTGTCTCTGCTTGATGCACCCGCGTGCACTTCCGTGACCTCATAAGGGCCATTAATTTGGACAAGGGCCGCCAACCTGACTGTCTTACCCTTTTTCCCTTTTTATTTTGATGGCATCGAGGGCTTTTTTGCCTTTGGTCTCCCACTCTCTGTTGGGACAAAGCACGGGCACCTCTTGTCACCAATTCATAGGCTGCCCGAATGAGGTATAGGTACTGCTTTTGCGTCAGCAAAGAATTTCAACTCGAGGATTAGCTCAAAATCTTCAAGCGACAGTGCTGTAAGTGTGTACTTCTATTCATCTCAACAGTGGTCACGCCTAGGACAGGCTATGCTCTGGCGTTTTAAAGTCTTGATCTGACTTTGGGCACTTAGAGATGGTCAATCCAAGTCGCTGGGTAACTTTGCTGGGAGATGAAATTGTGGTTATCCAGCATGGCTCGCACACTTTGCTCATTCTTATTTGTCTTCACGTACATCAACCCATAATGGGGGCCTAGCTTGCCCACCGTGATGGCATTCAACAATCACATTGGGTTGAGTCTAGGATTCTACTCTTTGCTTTCAGGGTCTATCTGTGCAATTAGACTAGAGGACAGTCTGTCACACGATGGTCTGTAGTAACTTACTAATGCAGTAAATCAAGTAGTCCTCATTCATTTTTTTTAAATTTCCTTAGGCTTGATAAAACACTGATGGTTGAGCTCTTGTTTGCTGTGTTTAACAACCCGTGTTTGAGTCGTAGGCTGTGTAAAAAATATTTTGTATAATCTGTGCATCTGCCCCTTGCGATAGGGTGGTGTCACTACTCCAGTCATAATCCTGGCAACCTCGCGGCCTTAGGCAAAAAACTTGCATCCATATGTCCCTAAGTCAGCCTTTCCTAGGTTAGAGTGGTGTGCACCACTTAACTGACACCACAAAGTGCTTGGCACAACTGAAACTACAAGCACACTCAAGCAGACACGCACACTAGTGTGGGGAACTGTACATTTGTATTAAAACCTTTGTGACAGTTGACTGATCCGGCTAGATCTGCACCTGGACGTGCAAATGGTTGCCCATCGAGCTCCACCGAATTCACTGGGAGCTTTTTTCTACAGAGGCTTGATCGATTCTAGGCCATTCCTTGCCTGGGAGTGCACCTGGTTAGCCTGATCTTTCATTGATTGGCATGTACTTAGCTCGCCAAACTTTTACTCGCGATCAAGGTCCTTCTTGCCTGGGCGTCCTACAAGCTCGTTTTATCTTCCTTTTGTTTGAATAGTACCTAGTTTTCTTGACGTTTACTCGCCAGGGAGATATTGTTCGCCTGGGCATTCTCTTAGATTGCCGACCTAATTACTCACATTTGCACGCTCGCCATCATATACTTCCCACTCTAGGTGTCCTCATAGCTCGTACGACCTTGACCGTACAATCGCCCAGATCCTTCACTCGCCATCCAACCTTGTGCACACGATTCTGTCGACACCTTCGCATTGCGGTTTGCTCGTCCATATGGCTATAACTTTAGATTCCTTTTCTTTTGGGCGAGCTTCCTAACTCGAGTTTCAGTTTTTTCTTGCGTGCCAATCTAGGTCACCCACCGACACATCTTCTCCTGGGCACCAATCTGGCTCGCCTGGCCTTTCTCTGGACCTAATTTTTCAATCGCCATCCATCTTGCACGCTTTTAAGAGGCCTTCGGCTTGTACTTTCTAGCCATTCTGTCTCACCTACCAGAGTCTTTACCACCTAGCGTGCTCCTGGATCATCAAATCTTTGGCATTTACTTGGCTGCGCACCGAGATCCTCCCTTGGCTGGGCGTGTATCAGTTTCGCACAAATCCTTATTGTTTTAGAGTGCACCTGGCTCGCTCGATTGTTTCTCGCCTGGCTGCACCTTCTTTTGGCTAGTGCTTGCCTAACTATCTGGCTCACCTTTGACATCCGCTATTACCTGGGCGAGGTCATGTCTAGCTGATCACACTCGGACCAGTTCTTGGGAGCTTCTTGGCTTGCAGCTCGCTTTATTATGCAGGCTTTCCAGATGATCTCTTGCCTGGCCGAGCTCTTGGATCAATTGGATCCTTCGTTCACTCTCGAGCCTTGTGCACACGCCACTGCTAACTCAATCATTTTGCACCTTGCTCACCTATTCGCTGGCGTTCAAGATTCTTCTCACCTGGACAAGATCATCCTCGCTCGCTTTTCTTTACATCTGCTCACCTTGTAGACATACTTTCTGGCGAGTATTTGATCTCTTGCCTATTGGTTCTCCACTCTTTGGCTTAAAACTCGCTCGTCATTTAGCATCTTTTAACTGGCGAGCTCGTGGATCGCCTGCCTGCTCAACCATCCTCACCTTGTGCGCGTCTAGCCAGCTCTCAGCCTTTTCTCACCCATATTGCTCGCTTTCATATCTAGCAAATTGCATTGGTCTCTTGTCTTGCTCTTTTGCTAGCTATTTAGCTTTGTGCGCCGCTTTTGCTAAACCTTAATTTGTTCATTACCTGCCCACATGGCTCGCCTTCAACTTTCCACCACCTGGCGTGATCAATCTCGCCAGCTTCTCACTTGAGGCTCTCAAGTTCGCTGCTCGCAGGTTGCCATGTTTGCACGTCTCTGCTTCTCGAACGTCCAGGAATCTGTGATCGCCTTTCAATGTGATCGCCATAATTTCTCTTGCCGCGCAGACATTTCTTTCATTAAGAGAATATCAGCTTATATAAGTCAGTATGATCTTCATATAGGAGAAATGACGGTTAGAGAAACATTAGCTTTTTCAATTAGATGTCAAGGGGTTGGACCTCGTTATGGTAAAACTAAAAAATCCTCAATTTTTGCAAGCAATTTTTTGATTCTTTGTATTTAAATGTTTCTTTTTGCCACTTGGGAATTGGCAGAGAGGCTGGAAGAATTGTCTCGTCGAGAGAAAGAAGCAAATATCATGCCTGATCCCGATATTGATATAAGTTTATCTCTGTCAAAGAATTTGTTGAAGCTTTTCAGTCTTTCCACATTGGTCAAAAGCTAGGCGATGATCTTGCAATCCCGTTTGACAAGTCCAAAAGCCATCCAGCTGCTCTGACAAAAGACAAGTATGGTGTTTCCAGGAAGGAACTGTTGAAAGCTTGTGTATCCAGGGAATTTCTTCTAATGAAGAGGAACCTTTTCGTCTATGTCTTCGAAATGATTCAAGTGAGTAAAGAAATTCTAAAGAGACTAAACATGTTCTGAAAATATGCTTGGAACATAAGTCGAACTGATTGTTCTCTTGGTGAAATTTTCAGCTTATTTTAATAGGGCTCATAATAATGACAATATTTCTAAAAACAGAGATGCACCGAGATACATTAATAGATGGTGGGATTTTTATGGGAGCTCTGTTCTTTACACTCATTATGATCATGTTCGATGGGTTCGCGGAGCTCGCCATGACCATTTTGAAACTTCCCATCTTTTACAAGCAAAGAGACCTTCTCTTCTATCCTCCATGGGCATATTCTCTACCTACATGTATTCTTAAGATCCCAATCAGCATCATAGAAGTTACCATCTGGCTTTTCATGAGTTATTTTGCCATTGGCTTTGACCCAAATGCTGGGAGGTGAGAAACTAGCTATACCATATCTGTCATGGTCTGTAATTTGTGTGTGACAATTTAATTAATGCTCTCATTCACAAGTTTTTCAAGCATTACCTAGTACTCATATGTCTTAGCCAGATGGCGTCAGGATTTTCCGATTAATAGCTGGATTAGGAAGAAACATGATTGTTGAAAATACTTGTGGTTCATTTGCTTTATTTGCAGTACTTGTTATGGGAGGATTCATCCTAACCCGAGGTGAACCAACTATAAGTATTCAATAGATATAATTATTATCTTATTATCATTATTTTCTCAATGATCTACATTGAGTTTTGATAGTTTTTACCACATCCTGCTGCATCAGATGATGTCAAGAAATGGTGGATATGGGGTTACTGGATCTCACCTCTGATGTATGGACAGAATGCCATAACTGTGAATGAATTTCTAGGGAAGAGTTGGAGTCATGTGAGAAATACTTTCTTAAATGTTGACAAAAGAAGCAAATTTGAAATTGAAGCTGAGAAATTGGAAAATTGGTTTTGATCAACAGCAAACACTAAATATCTGAAAATATATGTATTGCAGGTTCTGGCCAACTCTACAGAACCATTAGGAGTTTCGGTCTTAAAGTCTCGTGGAATTTTCCCTAAAGCACGTTGGTACTGGATTGGAGTGGGGGCTTTGATTGGATACTATTTCCTATTCAATTTGCTTTTCACATTGGCATTATAGTATCTTGACCGTAAGTTTCTCTCAATAGATTTGTTAGGTATCAAGTATGTAGCTTATTTTCTGAGTGATTAATTTTATTCAGCAATGGGAAAGCCTGCCGCGTGGTCTTTTGCTCACACGCATGGCCTGTCGCACGCCCACTCTATCGCCCAAAACTGTCCGTCGATTGGGCCCTTTGCTCATTGGCATCCCCCTGTTGCATATGCGAGCAACTCCTTTCTGTTTGCCTTTCGCATGGGCTCTCGCTTGAGAGAGCAAGTCTATCACGTGGGAGAGCCACCCATTCGCCATAGGGCTGTAGCATGGGAGAGCAGGTCTATCGCCTAGAAGGCCTGTCACTTCAACATGTGCACTATGTCGCCAAAATATAGCTTGCCGCATGACCTGTGTTTTATAGCTTAATCGGGCGAGCCATTTTATCCCCATAGGTAGTTGCTGCATGGATTAATTGTTCACCTGGAAGCCACTCTATCGCCTGCTGCAAGCCACTCTATCACAAGCATAACCTGTCAAGTGGGTTTTTGCTTGCCCGCGACAACTGTCCCTTGGGCGAGTCACCCTGTCGCCAAAGAATCATGTCGCAGGATCACATTGCTCTTCCTCAGGGCTGCAGCTTGGCAACGCACTTTCTTGCCAAGGGAGCCTGCCGCAAGTAACATTGCTCGCCCACATTCGTTGTCGCATAAGCAAATTACCCTCTCGCCTAAAAGCTGTAGCAGGATCACTGTGTTTGCCCGTCGCTCTACCTTGCCAAAGAGCCTTGCGTGCGGCAAGACCATCCTGTCATGTGCGGGAGTCGTTCCCTTGCAAATGGCCTGCTGCGTGCGGGAGCCCCGTCTCGCCCAAGGCTTGTCACGCAGTTTTTTTTTTCTAAATTAAGAAAGAGTCCAGTTTTGTAGTAGTATAATTTTAATTTTTCTGAAAGTATGTTTGCGGCTAGCAATGATTAGCTGCGATGCGAAGACAAGAAGATGTTGTGCATAGTTTCTGCAAGCATTCTGATTCTGTTCCAATTGGCAAGCCTTGGTCCCACTAATGTAAGATTGGATGACACTCATAGGTTGGCGTATGACAATAAACTAAACAACCCCACAGTTGGCAAGCTTTGGTCCCACTATCTCGTCCAAGGCCTGTCGCATGGACCTCTGCTTGCCCGCATCGCTTTACCCGGCAGGCCTGTTGCTGCCTACGTACCCTACCGCAGCCTACGTACCTGCTTCCTGTAGATCGTGTTCTCACCATCTTTTATGGCTTTTTTGTTTGTTTCCCACAAACGGCGCCAATTGTTGTTGCACGAAACAACAATGATTGGTTGCTGACGTTGGATTCTCGATCTTCGTGCCAAGCTGTCCCCCAGAATTTTGCAAGAAAGAAAACCATGAGAGGGTGCAGGGGCTTTCTCCTGCGCGCACACTCCAATGGTTAAGTCAGATAGAGTTTTTGGTGGCATTTTAGTAGGCAAATAGAGCTTAGGGTTTAAGAATGATACCTGTGACCTATTTATAGGAGCTGTTTTACACGTAATTACTTTTAAGACCCACAGTATAAACGATAGCCCAATGGATCATTTATGGCCCTTTTGAGTCCTCTTTCTTCTTGGGCTTAAACTATCATTCAACCTAATGTTCTTCAGTTTGACTTATAGAAAAGCCTAGTAATCTTTAACTTGACCTACATCACAAACCTTAATTGGAATTAATCTTTTTAAAAATTAAAAAAAAATGCACGATCTCTTCTTATATTGTGTATGTGAGTCCATATATCCATGATATGTGATTTCACTAACGGAGTCAAAGTAAAGCAATATATATATATATATAAATAATTGATATCGAAAAAAGAATAAATGGATCGGTACAACAACAGTATAAATGTACAAATTAAATAAAGACTGATACATTAAATTAGAACCATTAATTAACACCAACACCTAACGAACAGTAATACCATTTAATTTCCAACTCCTATGGGCTATGGCTATTTAGAGTTGGTGTCATATTATGGGTATAACAAGACACAAGCGGTGAAGAAGCCAAGCTAGGAAAGGGAGGGTGAGCTCAACAATTTGGTGAGATTATGCGTTTTGACCGTGGCATCTCTTCTTTATTCTTACTTCATTGCGGCAAAGACCCCAAAGGGTTTGCCAAGGCTCCTCTCCCTCTTCCCTGTCATCATCCTCTTCTCTGTCATCCCCTTTCACATCTATAGCTTCCACATTGGTGTTCCGGCATGGATTTTCCTTGCTTTTTTAGGCAACTTTAAGCTCCTTCTATTTGCCTTCGATCAAGGCCCCTTGTCATCTTGACCACATTTTCTTCATTTTATCCTCATAGCCATTTCCCTAATTAAAATGAAGCAAAACTCAGGTCAAATTAAGAATAACGGTCAAATCCCATCTCATGAAGAGCTCCATTTTAAAGTTCCTAATTCCGTTTTTGAGGTTGCAAATAAAGCTACACTTCTAGCTTTACTGTTTTATAGTTATAAATGTTGAAATATCTCAATAATGTGGACTAGTTAAGTATAATTAATATCATATAAATTAAATTGGTAGTATATTTTGTATATAGTGTGACCATACATATATGTAATATATTTATATTATACATGTATTAATCCATAATGGGATGGATGTAATACATGATGTAATATATGGGAGGTCCCTACTTTTGGCGCCAATATATAAATGGTGGCCCATTAACCATTTTTGCTAAGGGAGATTGACAGTGCACAAGAGTAGCTCTCTCCCATTTTCCTCACTCTCCCTCTCACCATTTTCTTCTATGGCAGACCCACCTGCACTGGCAGACTTCCGACGTATATCCGGCGGCACCTCCTCCCTCTGGCAATGGCGGCAATGGTGGTCATGTGTCTTCTGATTCTGATGTTTGTCAAGAGGCTATATTGAATCGAACTCTTGGAGTTGGATATTTGCCACGCAAGATGAATAAGTGTCTATGTTGCATAAAGATGCATGGGATCTATTTTAGTTGTCACATCATTATAGAACAAAAGAGACTCTAAAGATTAGGTAGATAATTTAAAGCCAAATTTGGCCAAGGCTTTAAATAAAGAGAAGGAATTGGTTTTTTGAAAACCTTATTTCCTATTTCTACCTGAGATTCTTTTAGATTCATAATGGCAATTGGTAGGTCATTTTGATTAGGAGCTACATCTTGGACACTAAAATGTCTAAATGGAGCAGCTTAGAAGTTTGTAGTTCCTAAGATGGAACATATAGTTTGTGAACTCAAGGAGTTCATTTGCGAACGTTTTAAAACAGGATGATTGAAATATAAACTTAAAGAGAACACATTTGATAGTTGGATCCATTACAAGGTCAGTGGGAGTAATTGTATGTTTGTTGTGCTCTAAATTGATGATATCAGATAGCAGCCAGTAGTTCTGACCTGCTGTATGAGACATATTTCATGTTATCATGTCACTTCAAGATGAAGAATCTAAGTGAGGCTTTATTTTATTTTAGGGATCGAGATTCTTCGTGACATATCTATAGGCATACTCTATTAGTCTCATGAAACCTACATTATGTGTGTTGAGTAGGTTTACTATATATTGTTCCCCTATTTGAGGGGCCCTTCCATGAAAAATGACATACTGTAAAATCTCAAGGTCCTCAAAGAAAATGAAAGAGCTCATGTTGAGTGTTATGTATGCCTTATTGTGGTTAATTATTATATGCTCAAGTTTATACACATTTTGATGTTATGTATGTTATAGGTGTATTTCGAATATACTTGAGCGATCCTGCAATAGAGAACCGAAAGATGAAAAGACAGTATTTGGATATCAACAAATTTGACATTCTGGGTTTGGTTAGATTTTCTGATGTTGATTTTGCATGCTATCCAGTTGTTGAAAATTATTTTGGTTATACATTTGTGTTATATGTATAGAAGAGCTAATTTTGGAAAGTGTGAAATAAACACTTACAGCATTTTTGGTTATGAAGGCTAAGTACGTAGCATGTTGTAAAGCTACATGATGGGCCATTTAGGTTGCAAAATTTCATCTCAGGGTTGGTTTCTGTGGTTGCCATACTGAAGTCTTGGAGATGTACTATGGTAATGCTGCAGTACTTAATTTCTCTCTCAAAATGCTAGGAGTTCCTCACACTCTAAATATTTAGATATCATCATTTAGTTTATTAGAGAGAAAATGATGGAATCCACTATTTGATTAGATTGTAGAGCACATAATTAAAGAGCTCATTCTAGTACTAATAACAAAGAGTTTGGCTGCTTAAGTGCTTTGACGACATAGCACTTGTATAAGGCATATGGAGCTATTGCTGTACTAAGTTAGTGAGAGCTCTATAATGAAATCAACTGCAGTTGTGTGGATGGATTCCTATTTGTCATATATGCATATTCTGTCTGCGCACATTCTAGTAAATATGGCATTCCGTTATATGAGACATTTTGTATTGGTCTTATATCTTTTCGTTAAAGCAATGCATTATTCAGTTTAGATGCATGGATCTAATGGAAATGGAAATGGATATTGATTTTGTTTTCATATCATTTCCATTTCACACTTTATACTACTATTTTGTTGAAGTCTTTATGAGTTTACGCATTTGTACCCTATCGGTATGATGCATTCTGAAGCTTGTAAAGGCTTATTGTTGCTAAAGTATTTATAAGACTACACATTTGTATCCTTTCGGTATAATGTATCTAGAGGGCTTATGAATACAAATTGATATTTATATGATATTTTTCGTTAATTAACTTAACTGTCTAAGTGGGAGTGTTGAAATATCTCAATAATGTGGACTAGTTATGTATTATTAATATCATATAAATTAAATTGGTAGTATATTTTGTATACAGTGTGACCATACATATATGTAATATATTTATATTATACATGTATTAATCATAATGGGATGGATGTAATACATGATGCAATATATAGGAGGTCCCTACTCTTGGCGCCAATATATAAATGGTGGCCCATTCACAAGAGTAGCTCTCTCCCATTTTCCTCACTCTCCCTCTCACCATCTTCTTCTTCTATGACAAACCCACTAGCATCGGCAGACCTCCGACGTATATCTGGCGGCACCTTCTCCCTCTGGCAATGACGGCAATGGTGGTGATTGTGGTGAGTTATGGCTTACCCACCTAAGGTTAGTTTTATTATTTTGTTATTGTGTTAATGACTTGGTGAGTTTTAGTTAATTCCATCAATAACTACAAGCAATACTTTCATAAACATGTCCTGCTAACCCTTCACTTTTCACATTCTTATCTTTTAACTCAACTTATGCTAGCCGTGGGTGCAATTCCAGCTCAAGTCATTCTTGGCATTGAACTGGAGCCGCAGTTCAACGCACCATTACTTTCCACTTTACTTCAAAACTTTTGGGGCCAAAGATGGAACCTTAGGGCCTCAGATCTTCTGCGAGCCACCGTGTATAAACCTCTTCGTGGTGTTTTTATACGGATAATTGCACCTTAATGGGCTTCATATCCGGCTGTGTTCATGACATTTGTGACATCGGCTTTACTTCACGAATTGCTTTATTACCATGCAACTCGTGAAACTCCTACATGGGAAATCACATGGTTTTTCGTCTTACAAGGAATTTTGGTGGATATGGAGATTGCGCTGAAGAAAAACTTGGCAGCCACCAACAAATTGCGGCTTCACAGGGTAATTTCTGTGCCACTGACGTTGGCAACCATCACAGTGACTTCTGCCTGGTTGTGTTATACACAACTTCCGAGGAATGGTATAGATGAAAAGATCATCAAAGAATTCAATCTGACAATGAATTTTCTGAAAGGGTTGTTGTGGAGGCAGTTAATTTAATATATAATAATGCATTTTTTTTTTGGTTACATATAATAATGCATTTGCTACTCTTATTTACTATATTTTAAGCTTTAATAAGAATTTGTGGTTTGTAATTTTCGTATTGACAAATGTAATATATATGTATGTAATTTGGGTTGATGTTTATGTGGATCTAATGCTTTATGTCAAAATTATTTGTTTATTCCAATTATTAAATGCCATTTACCACTTCTCATTGTTAAGGTTGTGTTTGGGAATCCACATATATAATTAAGGAATTATGAGATAGAAAAGTTAAAATAACATTTGGCAAATTTAATGCAAATTTTTTTTTTTGAAATATTGGAAATTATTTGATAATACTTTGAATGTTTATCTTTTCAAATATACACAACTAACCTATTATTTAATTAATGATTTTTTGATCAATTATGTAAATAAGTCTTCAAAATGCTTTTATTGTTGAAAATGTTTTCTATTATGATAGTGGCACTGGCAACTAATAGAATTTATATGAACAAGAAATAAATTAATAAATATATTTTATATTTGGATTATATATTATCTAATATACTATTAGTAGATTTTTTATAATTCATAAGCAAAGTTAAGATTATAACACATATTTTTAAAAAATATTAAAAAATAAAAAATAAATAAAATGAAACAAGTATCATCATCTTAATTTGTTTGTAAAATTTAAAAATTTCACCAACAATTTATTAAATCTTTTCTACTCTCAACCATAAAATCATCAACCTTTTAAGCCTCATTGGACCCTTAAAAGCCATGATACAAATAAAAACAGAGCACCAATTTCTATATTAATCACATTAAGGCTTTGCTTGATAGGGTGAAAAGAAAAATGAAAAGATGAAAAATCAAAGGGAGAGAAAAATGGAAAGATAGAAAACATCTATTTTTTTTCTTTAGGTATGCTTGGTAGAAATGATGGAAAAATAAATGGAAAATAAATTTTTTTCCTTCTATTGGTTGGTAGAATGGAGAAATGAGGGGAAAGAAAATTAAGATTGAAATGATTTTACCATCTTACCTCTTATACAACTATTTATCAATTTTTTTTCAATTTTTATGGGAGTTTTCATTTTCAATGATATATTTTGTAAACAAAAATTTGTCAAAATAATTAATTCATGATAATTAATTATTAATTATCAATAAATAAATCATTAAATGATTAATTTATGATCATTTATGATAATTAATTATTAATTAATTTAATTGCTATTTAACTAATTAATAGTTAACCATACATAGTTAATTAAATTTTAAATAATTAAATATTATAATAAATTAATTAATAGTAATTTCGGATTAATGATAAATTAAATAATATTAATTATTTAATAATTTATTTATTTATAATTAATAATGATTTTACCATCCTATCTCTAATACAAATATTAAAGCATAGCATGTACCAAAAAAATATTAAAGTTTAGCAAACAATGTCACAATTCTCATGCATACAATAACATTTTTGTACAAGTAATTTGATAATCTTAAATATGATATAAAAATAACATAAAAAACACGATGATGATATAAATTAAAATATAATAAAATTTACAAATGGGCAAAATCTAAAAAGAAAAAATGTTAAATATTTTACATGTAGACATGAATGTAATTTTCATATTTTACACGATATGAACATGATAATATACATAAAATTTAAAAAACTAATATTATAGATTCCAAAAATAAAACTTTAATAGTATCTAAATATATAATAATTAGGAGTAATTTAAATATTATTTTAAAATGTGGGTGTTGAAATATGGAATTAAATTTATAAAATTTTTACACTTTAAAAATAATAACATAATTATTTTTAACGTAATCTTATTAAAAATTGAATTTGGCGAAGTAAATAAAACGGTACCTATACACCTAGAAATTATATTCTATAAAAATATTTATATCTTCTCTTTATACAAACGCATCATTACCATCTTTAGATAAATGTTGCAGCTAACCAAGGAGACTTGACACTTTATTTTCTATTTTCTATCCAATTTGGATAGATTTTCATTTGTGAAGAGGGAATGAAAATGCTTATCCTTCCCATTTTCTTTTCCTCTCATTTTTTGTCCTACCAAGCAACTCCAAAATTCATTTTCCTTTAATTTTTTCCTCTTTCATTTTCTTTTCTCCCAATTTTCAGCCATACCAAGCAAGGCCTAATTGTGGAATAGCGGATAAAACAAGCTAAAAATAAAAGCGAAAGAACCTGAATTGATTTGAGATTTACCAAATTAGTGAAAGACTCGAGTACATATGCAAATAACAGTAAACAGTGCAGTTATGCATTTATTTGGTCTACGTTTTATAGGAATAGTGCTAATTAAAATGCAGGTAAACATTTATGTAAATTAGTTAGAACCACGTCCATCAAACCATCATCACATTTTCCACTGTTAAAACTTGACTTTTTTTTTTAAGATTAATAGTAGCATCCTACCATTTTTAGATAATCATTATTTGAAAATTTTAATAAAAGACCAACAGGTGAGATTTATTCTCATTCGCGAACTTTCAGCCAAAACATTATGGACATATTTAATGTTTTAATCTTTAAAGTATTTATTTTTTAAAATAAATTTTTATTTTGTTTGTAAAAGACTAAAATTCGATTGACGATAAGATTTTTAATTAAATAAAAATAATATATTAAGATTTAATTTGATACAATGGAAGGATTTGAAAAGGTACAACAATTGTTATCTCTTTTCCATATTTACATTTCCTTTATTTTTTGTAAATCTTTCAAATTGGAAAATTTAAGCACATTGAAAAATTTTCAAGTCATGTTTCATAATCATTTTATTAATCAACAGAATCTCTAAGCATGTTATATGACCAAGTAAATTGTTTAACAATTAATAATATTTCCACTATGGTATCACAATCCTTTTAATCATGGCTTCAAGAAATATCAAAAACACATTGATAGCCCACATAAACGTCTATCAATCTACATACTTTATACTAACATGAGATTTTTACAAATTTCATTAACTTCATACCATAAATCTCAATATGATCGCATATGACGAAAATCACTAAAACACAACAATCATATGCACACAACAATGTATTAAGATATCATGCAATCTCATGTACAAAATAATATTATAGGAAATACAATATTTTCAATATCATCAAACATGAGTGGTGACATAAACCTTTAAGGCAAATTAATCTTACAAGCCTTAACAATAATACATTTCGGTCGAAACTTTAACTTTAATAACTTAAATTTGCAAAACTTAACCTTTTGCTTACACCTATAGATTGAAACCTTTACTCATATATATTTTGTTATCACAACTCATTTGTTATTTATTGCCCAGGATTCTATTGTAGTATATGTCCTATCTTCATAACACTAAAGTCATATCTCAAATACTTACTCATAAATAATTGTACCTACAACTCTCTTATCAATTTTACCATAACTATGTATAGTTTAATATCTTATGATAGCATACTTAATTTAGTAAGTATTTTTAATGAAGAACAAAATTTTTACATTAGTCATTAACAATTTTGAATCATAGGAGGTACAAGGGGTAATGGAGAATCAAACCTTGGACCTAATCCCTCATAAGATGGAGTAACAATCGTTAGTCCAAGTCTTGGTTGTTATCTTTGTGAACAATTTACTATGCAATTATTTAATCCAAGATTTCCTAAAACATAATTGTAGCAATTTAATAATCAAATACTCTCCCACTGTTTTAATCAACTAGCATAACCTAGATGCTTCCTTTAAATCTCAACAACAAATATTGCTTCATGTCTATGACAAATGTGGAATTTAAACAAAAAATCGTATATCACATCATGCACCTTTTTAGGCTTTAAACTTAATGCCTAAAAATTTCAAATAAAAAATGTGATGTATAAAATTAATTGCATTACAAACATATAAAACATATTTAATTCACATAAAACATGCTTTCAAACTTAGCAAGTGTTAATTCCATAGTCACATTCTATAAACACATAATCAACAATTAAAATCAATTTGTCATACTATGGCAACATAGTAATGTAATAATTTTAGTGATCAAGCAAGTGATAATTATTTCTCATGTTGTCACGACCCAAAGGCCACGACGTTCACTTGATACTCATACTTTTCTTAGTCTACAAATTTATGGACTAAATTTTTCCTTTTCATTTTACGGTTTGTATTCGGTGTCAGTGTAGTTACTATACTATCTAGGTGAACTATAGTCACTTCATTTAAATATTACACTAGCGAGGAAACGGTTCTAAGTTACATCCTGACTTATTTAACAAAATATGTATTGTGCATCAATTAAAGTCTTACATATAAACAAGCGTTTTATAAAGAACGTATACCTCAAAAGGCTAGTACCAAGCCTAGATACCGTATCTGGAGGCCCACTCAAAAGCCCTCATGGCAGAGTTTAACTTAATAATCTGAAAAGAGATGAAATTAAGTAGGGTGAGCAAAACTACGGCTCAGTAAGATACTAATATAAATGCAGTAGTAGAATTATACTATCTTAACTGCCATGCATAAAATTTGCAAGTTTGCAATTACAATTCACCATCTCAATCGACAACATCTCATACTTATAACAAGATCATGTCTTAAGGACTGTAAGTGATCGAGGGTTTTGGAGTCTGATGTAAGGAAATTTGAAGTACCTCATTATCTCCATTCCTGACATCTATCCATCATTCAAACCTCTAAACAAATCTATTAAATCACTTACAACCTTCTTGTTCTTATACTACAATGTATCGTGCAACAATACATCCCGTATAACTTGAATATCATATACTATTAATTCATGCTCACATCAATCTCATAGTATATTATGTTCAATTGAGATATCATATCAAGTCATTTTACATTCAATAATTATACTCCTGTATTACATCAACTCATATCACTTTTCATATGAGAAATCATGATCATGATAATGTAAGGTCATAATTCTCTTCACATTTGTCTTATGTTCATGTACCGTATAATATCATGACATCATATAGTTAGAATGTTGTTATGTCATGACTCAGCATGCAAAACTTATGCAAGCTTCACTATGTAAGATAACTATCATTTCAAATTATGTTTCATGTACTTTTAGAGCATGTTCCAACACGTCGATTCTCAATTCATTTCATATTTACCTTTAAGACAAGGTTGAAAGCATGTACAATTCTCTTTTTATATTATGTCAAATCAAAACATATTTTTTCATATCGTTTCAAATCAAAACGTACACATTTCTCTTTTCATATCATGTCAATTCAAAACATGTCTTTTCACTTTTCACATCGTGTCAATTCAAAACATGTCTTTTCATATCATTTCAAATCAAAACGTGCACATTTCTCTTTTCATATCATGTAAATTCAAAATATGTCTTTTCATATCATTTCAAATCAAAACGTGCACATTTCTCTTTTCATATCATGTCAATTCAAAACATGTCTTTTCATATCATTTCAAATCAAAACATACACATTTCTCTTTTCATATCATGTGTAATCAAGTACAATATCGAAACACATTTCATATAATATGAAATCATATCAGTTTAGAATTCATATCAATTTAAAAGCATACTCTAAATTGCATATCATATCGGTTTGAGACTAGGCTAGATCCCTAATACTCTATCAATAAAGACTTAGATCACTGTAGCTAGCAGTGAAATCATATCATCGTCCCCTGGAAACTAACTAGGGCGCTATCTATGACCATAGACGTCATCTCTCTCAGCCCCACGGATCAGGTGTGACTGAGCCTTGTCCACGACTATTGTCGGACAAGCATCTCTGCCTAATGAGTAATCTCCAATTAGGCGATTTCCACCATGCTTTATTGAGTTTAACTCTCTTAGAGTGCCTACAGTCTCATAAAACATTTAAATCTTTAACTTTTCTTGTCAAAATCATGTAAGGTATATGGTATCATTCTTTAAGAGGTCTTATATATATAAAAAATATATATCTACCATATACTTTCCTTTCAAAATTAATCAATACTTTATAGTATTCATATAAACATTATTAAAATGTTCAAGTTGTATCAAGGCATGCTTAAATGCGATGCAAATTCAATCATGAGTTCAAGATAATGAACTATTATTTTCGTAATATATATCATTTAATTATAGTGTTAACTATAATCCAAATTCCTCATTTCCATCCATTCGATTTCAATCGAATCATACCTAATAGGTGAATTAGATATTCACTGTGGTTCCTCGATACACAATATCATTTCGCAATAAATATCGACTATAAAAATCACTTGTACATTTCATCATTCAATACTAGGATCACCACTGTCAGTATGAGTCCTCTTAGTATCTCTGAATATTTAAATGTCACATTTCTATATAGCCATCAGGATACTTGAATTATGCAATTACCGATATCATCACTCAGGACCTATTCCAGAGTCAACATCGAGGATATAAAACCACAAGATCAATAATCATCTATCAAATCTATCTATGGTTTAACATATTGTCACTCATTCGTAATTCCGACTCGATGCCCAATTTCATTCACTATCATAAAATCAATTCACAGTTTTCAACCAATTTTCATATGGCCTGTATAACATAATACCATGCTAGAATTATCTTTAATGGTATTATCGAGTCAAATTTAGTTTAACAGTTTACCCAGTTAAGAGATTTGACCAATTTCTACTATCAACAGTGTTTTAATCATTTAAGTCGCCTTACAACCATCCGTATTATTGCAAGAATCTCAGTTCACATCTATTTAATATAGACATGTATAAGTATACTTTTATGTAGACATGTGTTTTATCAATTGTCCACAAGGCATCACAATTTACTTTCTTATTCTCATCGTCTCAATCACACAACTAAGATGGACCATTCATCATGTCCTCCAAATTTCTCCAAGTCACTCAAATGTGAGAGAATATTTTTCAAGACCTATTCCAAAGTTCAAATCGAAACCATATAATCACGTGTGTGACACTCCTTTATTTGAATCTATCAATGATTAGATTATATCGGGAAATTCAATCTCAATATTCTCTTCCAAATCATATCATATAATCATCATTAATTTCATCAATGGTTCGACTTGTAGACACCTAATTTTGTCCAAACATTTTTTTTTAGATAAAAAAAAATCAAAAAAATCAAAAAATCAAAAAAAAATCAAAAATCAAAAAAATAAATAATGATAAAAAGAAACAAATCAATTTTGGTCAAATCTTAAATTGGAAACCATGCAATCCATGCAAACCCTAAAGTTAAATATTTCAAATTTAAAAATCTCATTTGAAGCACATGCAAAATTTACACCCTCAATAGTTGACTTGGTTGATTTGTTGCAAAAAAAAAATGAATGAACATAATAATTTGCAAATTAATGGAAATAAATCATGAATAAAAAATCCCATGATGGTAGGCACCATTAAGGGATTTTAATAATTTTCTTTCTCAAATTTCCTTTTTGAAATTGATTGGCTATAAAGCCAAGAGATATAAAAAAGAGAAGAACGGAGAGGAAAAAGACGAAGAAAAAACCCTAGGAAGGAGAGAAAACCGAAAAAAAACCTAGTGGGAACCCTAGAAAGAGACCTCGAAAAAAAAGGAGATCGGGGGGGCTGCACCATCTTCCTGATCTGGCCTCACGCCTGCTGCACTGTTTTCTTCCTACTAGTATTCTCTGCACCCGAACTGCTCATCATCTTCACTACTGAATTCAGCCACATTCTGACCACCTTAGACCCAGACCATTATCATCTCTCTCCCCTGCTGTCGTTGTTTTTTTTTGGCCACCTTTGCACCTTAGTTTTTTTTTTTGGTTCAAACCGAAACACAGCCCCACTGACTCCTACAATCCAAGCCAACCCTGCCTCCTTCCTTTACTGCACCGTTCCAACGTGAAGACCCTTACAGCCAACCCTTCTGCCATCGTTTTGGCCACACACCACCATCTTCCTTCATGCTTTGTGGCTGTCGTTCCCATCGCTTCAACCCAGTCTAGCTGCTGCTGTGTGTTTGGATCCATTTTGGCCTGCGTACCAACCCCTTTCCCTGCTGTGGCAATCTGGTTCTCTTCTCCAGTCCACGGCACTACACCTAGACCACAACGCCATCTCCTTCACCCCTGCTCCCCCTCATTTTGCAGCGTTTTCTGCTGTTACAAAGCTTACTGAGCATTACCCTAGCCAAAGCTTCTGAGCACTGCACCAGATTACTGCAGCAACTTTCTTCGTTGAAGCTTCATCACTCATCCCCTGCCAGTGCCACCATCGCT
Organism: Heritiera littoralis; assembly: GCA_031772115.1. Lineage (NCBI taxonomy): Eukaryota > Viridiplantae > Streptophyta > Magnoliopsida > Malvales > Malvaceae > Heritiera > Heritiera littoralis. Next base: position 2,377,646 of record JAPDPK010000064.1, read on the forward strand.
GCTTCGAAACACCTTGCTGTTGCGGCACCGTTTGCTTGCACCATTCCTGCCACTGCTGTAGCGTATTAAGATCTGAAGATATAAAGGTAAGACGTGTCTTTCTTCATGAGATTCTAAATGACGTCACATATATATATGTTTAAAGGTTGATGGTGCTAACCAAGGCTATTCCTCGTTGGACATGATTCACATGCAATTGTTTTTTATGTGTATATATTTCCTTTTAAGGTTTATATTCCACATGCACTGCATGTTCAAACTTTGTTATAAATATATATATGGATAATTATTACATACACTGACAGTGGAGTTTTTTTACTCCACAAGCAGCGTTAAGATCGTGACACATGTCATGTTTTATTTATTTTAATATTTTTATAAGACACATGTCATGATCTTAACGCTGCTTGTGGAGTAAAAAAACTCCACTGTCAGTGTATGTAATAATTATCCTATATATATTGGATGTTTTATTCCTTAAAGGTTGATTTTAGTTTAGTGAAATAAATTTTCTTTAGTTTATTCTATTTAGGAAATTTATATATTTAACTTTAGGTTATCTATTATGTTATAGATATAGAATTATATTTGTGAATTATAAAATTAAACTATAAGTTAGAAAATTAGATCAATGTTATGTAAATTAAAAATCATTTTTTTAAATTAAACAATCAAAATAAAATGATTGCAAATACTCCGAGGATAAGATTTCAAAGAAATCACAAGTAGTGATTCTTCGATAATCTTTAGGATCGAGAAAAAAACATTAGATGTTACCAGCGTATTGGGACATCTAATCGATTTTATCTCGATAAATATATATAAAAAACAAAATAAGTAAGAAATAGTAAAACTAGATAAATTTAAATGTTGATATAAATAAATATAAATTTTAAGATAAATAAATAAACATAAATATAAACTAATTTCCGATGATAGGATTTCTTAGAAATCACAAGTAGTGATTCTTTGATAATCCTTAGGATCGAAATGAAATATTTGAATATTACCAGCGTATTGGGGTATTCAAGTAATTTAGTTCGATATTAAGATTTTTAATAAAATTAACATTTATGAAATAAATTAATATTAAAAATAAATAATAAATAAATAAAAATTAAATAAAAAGTATAAGTTTTAAAGATTTTCCGATGATGAGATGTTACGGAATTCACAAGTAGTGATTCCTAACTGATCTCTAGGTAAGAAAAATATGCTAAATGTTACCAGCGTATTGGAATATTTAGTATAATTTTTCAATAAAAATAAATTTTATAAATATAAATAAATTTAAAAAAAATAATATATTTCTCATGTGCATCATATATATTTTGTTTGCATCATTTGCATTCATTGTAATTCTAAACTAAATGTAAATCTCCCGAGGATGGGATTCTGTAGAAATCGTAAGTAGCGATTCTTAAGAAATCCCTAGGTGAGGAAATTATCCGAAATGCTACCAAAAGTATTGGGGTACTTCGGAATAATTTTCAATACAAAAGATTCTCATTTATTTTAAATAAAAAAATAAAATTTAACATAAATAAAAATAAATTTTAATATTTCAAATAACAAATAATAAAAATGGTTTCAAATAAATGGAGTTCTTTTTAAATGTTTAATTAAGATCATTGTATTAAGATCAAAAGATAAGACATGATTAAGTGGTACCGTTTTTTTAACGGGCGTTGTGGGGGTGCTAATCCTTCCCCATGCGTAACCGAACTCCCGAACCCAAACTTTGTTTTCGCAGACCAAAAATTATTTTTTTGATAAAACTTAATTAATTTTAAGATTTTATTAAAAAGATAAATAATTTTAGGTGACCAATCACACCTAGCCAAAAAAGATTGGTGGCGACTCCTCCATTTTGTGTTTTTTATCAAAATCGTCTAGCGATCGAGTCCCCGGACGAAAATCGTTACGACACGACTAATCATTATTCAACCTCAATTTCAACTTGACAACAAATTCGTCATAGTAAGATAAATCAATTCATCAATTCTATAAGGCTTATACAATATAACTCATCATGTTATCATATTCAACCATTTAACTTCTCAAACTATTCCGAAAACCAAGTTTTTTGGTAATATGATAAAGTCCATTAAAAACTTATCTTTCGATAATTCTTTCCAAAATTTCATTTATACGAGAAACCTTAATCTTTTTCCTGGAACATTTTCCTATAAATTTTGGCACCATAACATTTCAGGAACTAAAACCTCCTGCAACAATTCCAAACAGACACAGTGGTATTCCACAATCATTTTTAGTTTGATATCATGATCATTACTAAGACCCCTACCACCAATTGTAGGTCCTCTTAGTATTTAAAAATTATTTCAATAATTCATTCATCATCAGGATCAAAATTCCAAAACATATAATATAACACTACCACTACTTTATAAAAGTATCTTACCAATTCGCCTCAAGCTTAGCGTGTTCTCGATTTCCGAGCCTAGTCGAAATCCACCATTCGTCTCATTTCTGTTTTGCTACAATTTCAATAATTGACATATATTTTCATTTAGAAAATAATCCAACAATTTCTAATAAATTTCATAGAAATATAGCGAAATCTTTTAATTTTCCTTACCCATTTCTTTTTCTTTTTCTTTCTCCTTTCTTTTCTTCTTTTTCTTTTCTTTTTCTTTTTCCTTTCCTTTTTTTTTTATTCTGGCCTAAACCGATTCGGGCCGGTTCAGTCTGTTCACCTCTGCTTGGCCAGTTCAGCCACAGACGGCCACCATTTTCGGCAATTCAATCACTCCGAAGCTTGCTGGGGTGGCGACGAGGCTGGATCTGGCCTCCATTTCTCGATCGGCGATGGCGACGACGGCGTTGGTGGATCTGAAGGGGTGTTTTCCGGCCTCTTCTCCTCTCTTTTCTCCCTCCTTTTTCCTTTCTTCCTTTACCGTCGGCTCCCCTTTCACTTGGTCTGACCTCGCCGGCGTCGAAGGCAGTGGTGGCGGCGTCTAGATCGGCCAGCATTGCCTCTTTCCTTTTTCCTTTCTTTTTCTCTTCTCTTTTCTGTTTTTCGTTTCGTTTTTCCTTTTTCTTTCCTTTGCTGTCGTCAGCAGCCTTTTTCTCTTCTTATCGGTCGACGACAGCCCTCGTCAGCGACGGCTTCCCCTCTCTCTCGGCCGACGGCATCGACATTCTTCCTTGTAGGCTCTCCTCTGTTTTGTAACAGAGGAGGAAAATAGGAGGGAATCGGGATACCCAATTCCTGCCCCCTTTTCTTTCTTTTTTTTATTTATATTTATAAATAAATATTTATAAATATAATTATTAATTAATAATAATATATATTTACACATCCAAAATAAATATACTCACTTTCATTTCTTTAATATTTGGATCTCTTAATATCCGAAAAGTATTCAAAATAATTTCCTCAACTTCATCACTTCATCAGTTTCGGGAATTCCAACAATTTTCCCATCTCACAAATAAACTTATTTATTTACTTTCGCTTATTTATTTGCATAAAAATTAAATTCCCGAGTAATTTAATACCAAAAATAGAAAAATTTTCGGTTATCACACATGTATCTATAAAACTTAAAAATATTTAAGAGCTCACAAAATTTTCTCTGATAAAATTTTTATCATCACAAAATGCAACATGTCAACACTTGAACAATAATCAATTATAACATTCAAAACTTAATGATTGTGTTCAAGAAAACATCCTTTTCTAAATTAAGCTCTAAATACACCACAACTAAATTGTTTTATCTCTTCAACTAGAGCTACTTGGTCTTTTATACTTTAATTATCACAAAATTTAACAATAATTTTCAAGACAATAGAATGCAACATTTAACTTTGAGCAATAATCCAAATAGCATTGATCCATATGTGCTAATTTGTCATCGAACTGAAGAGCCCAGGTACATCATCACAAACTCCCCCTTTGGGCAGAGAATGTGACATGCTAATAGATACCCTCCACATGAAGCTAATATGAGAATATCCTAATTTTTGAAAAGCCTATCCCCTTTGGGCATATAGACCTTCTAGACTAATATATTCTCAACCATAATACTCCATGTCCCATTCCAAATTACCAAACATAATAACTCTTTTTGGGCAAGCGATTGTATAAGGTAATCTAGAATCATCCCAAATCCTTTTGATTGAGAAAATAATCATTAATATCAATGAATGAGCTACTTTGGCACCGAAGCATTTACATCAATCAATTAAAAAATCTTCTTAATTCAAGAAAGCTAAAATTTACTCAAATTATTAACATGCATACTTAACTCGATGTATGCAATAGACCATTCCAGCAAAGATATGAAACAGAGATATATCTCATTAGTTCCTTAAAGAGTTGATCATTCCTTGCAAGACATAAATTAGCATGTATTTCTATGGATCCTTGTGAGATACTAAAAACCAAATTTGTCTCTTTTGATCAACAGATAATTATTGCATTCAAAACCAAGTGTCTAGAAATATATTAATAAATCAATATTTAATAATGCATAATCCACACTTTGTGTATCATCTGTTAAAATAAAATTTGCATAAATAACGATGATACATAACCAGCACAGTTATGGGAAAAATCAATTTAGACAAAATGTTAAACTCCAATTATTTCAAATAACTAATTATTCAATAATTATTAGTCATTACAAGAAAACAATCTTTCAGCAATGGAAATTTAGCTATGGAAATTTTTCGTTGGTAAAAATATATTTTAGCAACAAATTAGTGATACAATTCTGTCACTAATTTGGTTGGTTAGGTTGGAATGCATTAGCGACGGAATTACGTCACTAATTACCATAAAAAAAAATATGGCGCGAATATATTAGCGACGGAAATTCCGTCACTGAAACCATAATTTCTCGCGAAAAAAATAAATATATTTTTTCAATTACTAATAAAAATAAGCGACGGAAATATGTTTCTAAAATATCTTTTTTTTAAATCCATCACAAAAAGCTTTCTGCGATGAAATTCCATCAAGAACGCTTAATTTTAATAATTTTCTAATTTTTAGAATTAAACCGGATATAAATTTGTCACAACCCGATTTTCACTTAATCCTTACGAAAGCCTAAATTTGCAGGCTAATTTTTTTTGTCCCTTTACTTCGCATATTCGTTTGTAAGTGACTGTATAGACCACAATTTAGTTTTAAGCGATCCTTGATCACTAAGGTCCCATTCCTATTTCTCTTTAATTGATTCAATTATGATATTCGTCTTAAACCATCAAGCACTAGTAATTTATATATACTTTATTATTGCACATATCAACACGAACACCATCTTGAACAACCGTCAAACCATTTCATCTTAATAGTAAAATAACATAACCTACATCCCGGACTTTGTTTACACAACCAATAAAAATATAAGTAAATACAATCTGCCATACTCAATCTGTGTCTATCTAGTGTGCTGGAAGCCATATACCTGAAACTGCACTTGGGAATCACTCCCGAGGAGCTTTTCGAGTCAAAGCATTATGATAATGATCATCAATCTGAAAGGGAGGGAAAGAAGAGGGGAGTGAGTCATAAACTCAGTAAGTAACTACAGAAGCAACCTAAAAGTCATAACCTGCATCTCTCAGTTTTCAAAACTCATAAATCATACACATCCGGTAAATCAATTTCGATATGCTGCAATATAAAACATGACTGCATTTTAAAACATAAAGAATAGCAGTCTCATAAATAGATTTAAATCTCATTTCAAACATTGATAAATCAGATCTGATATGCTGCATTGTAAAACATGTTCTCAAATCATAAGGCAAAAGCCCATCATCAATCGTCAAAACATCATCATAAATCATACTGTCCAATCGATAAAACAAATCGTAGTACCAAGAGATAAGGCATAGCATCATCGAGATACTTAGAGCTAACACGATAACAATCTACGGTAGCTAACCGTAGCAATCTCCCAAAAAGGGACGCTGCCTATGCATAGATCAATCAACCTCAGTTCATTGATCAGATGATACCGGGACTTGTCCAAATGTAATATACGGGACAAGCCAATCGTTCCCGAGAGCTAGTCATCGAGACACAGTGCTTTAAGTCAATTAAGAACGCCTACACAATTCTTAAGGTACGGTGCCCTAAGGTCTCAATACCCCGAGTCTAAAACAGTATCTAATATCAATCTTATCAAATCAGCCTTCCAAGACTTCATATCACAATCATAGTGCATAAATATGCAGCTAACAATCATTGGCTCGCTAAGCTTTTAAAGCACTTTAAGTTTTAAAACAAAATCAGAAAACTGTATCAAACCAAAAGCTTAGTTCAATTTGGAAACTCAAAAATGTCGTCATATTAAAGCAATAATACATAAAACCAAACAAAGATTTGGCGAGCCTACAGCATGCTTATAAAACATTTTCATAAAGCTAAGCCAATCAGTCAAGGATAGGCCCAATATGCAGCATTTTCAATATGCGTCAAAGTTGATTTCATATGCAGCATTTCATTTCGTTTCCATACCAAATCAGAATTTAAAACATCATATTATGATTTGGATGCAAGGTAGTTGCTTAGGGTTACTTACAGTGCTTCCTTAGCTTACAGATTCAATCCTCCTTGGCCTATCAAGTTCCACACGAGCTATGTGAGCTCTTAGTCAATTTCAGTCCTTAGCATCACCCTCTACATATACAAGATGGATTGGGTTACTCATTACCCCCAATGGCATGTTAGGATTAAGAATTATAGAATTCAATAAGAATGATATCAAGGAGTAATTCTGAATTATTTCAAATATGAACTAGTTCTATCTATTCATTTCCTTTTTGCTCCCTTGAGCCTCTCATAATCTACTTGATTCAATTTCTACATTTTAGGATTTTCTGACTTTTTGTCATTGTGCTAGCCTTAAGTATAAATTTCAGAATCTAATCGTCAAGCCATAAATTTTATATTACTTCTAACTCAGTTCCCTATTTGGAAGTATAAGGCTTACTTCTTAATTCATCCTGTGCCATTTCCAATAATTTTCCAAACTTTGGTCCAAATCTGGCACATTAGGCAAGATAGTTTCCTGACCTGTGTTCATTAAAATTTATATTACTAATTATAGGGATATATAATTTGTACAAACCCAAACCATATCAATCTTGACTCATTTACCTTTCCGAAAATGTAGAGTTTGCAATCAAACTCCATCTGAATTATTTTCTAGGAATTTTTGAAGTTGACACTAGGCTGTTTGTACCCTGCAGTGAGTATCTTGCATTTATATATACATATCCTAAGTTACATAATTCCAAATCCACAAATTCCAGAATTAAATGAAAGCTAATTCATTTCTCTATCCAGAAATGTAAGGTTCATGATTTAATTCGTCCTAGATCAACATTAGCAATTTTCCAAATTTGCACTATCTTCCAGCAGTATTCAGGCACAGTGTGACACTGACCTACTTGCCCAAAATACTCCATATTTAATTATCAGCATATCCAATTGGTGCAAACCCAGAACCATCACAATCCTAACTTAATTACCTTTCTAGAAATGTAAGGCTTGCAACCTAATTCAGTTTAGGCTATTTTCTACAATTTTTCAAAGTTAGAACCATGATTCACGTTTCTGGACAGAGTACCCAGCACTCATTTGTACATATCTCAAGTTATAGAAATCCAAATCAAGAAATTCCAAAACCGAATTTCTCCTAACTTAAAAGGCTATTTACCATAGTTTTTCCAGAATTTTTCTCCTTGTATAACAATTAAACTGATCATTTTAATTACAATCCAAAAACAGAACATCAATTCCAGATTTGAACATCAAGCTGGAATTCAATTAATCCTTCATTCATACAACAGTCATTTGATTTAGTTCATCACAATTTCATTGTCATGCATAATAGTCAAATATTATAAAGTTAGAACCTTACCCCTTAAATTGAGCAAAATCGAAAGCCCTTCTTATTTAGCATGGATCTTTGCTGTTTTGTAGCTGCTATGGATTCTAAATGCAGCCCCTCTTATTTCGTTCTCAGCCTTGCATTTTGTGTTTCCAAAAAGCCTCTACTTGCTGTACCAAGAAACCAATCTTTTTGTCACTTACACAGCCTACACAAATAGCCACAAAGTCAGATTTAATCTTACCTCTTTCAATCTTCAAAACAATGCATCTATTGGCTCTTGTTTAAGTTCTAAATTCAGCCCTTAATGACCCATAAGAGTAGCATGTGAGCTGCCATGAAGACCACATTACAGCCCTCTTCTCGGATTGCATTGCTTTAGCCAAAAATAATCCTTGTTCATGCCTTCAAAGCTCCCGATAATGCCCTACAGCCTCCTTGTTTTCTCAACTCTAACCTTACGAATATTTTCTATTCACTTAGTAAATTCATCAGACACATTCCATACATTAAGTTTCATCACCAATATTTAGCCAAGTTCATGGTTGGTTGATACCCATTTTCATGCCACTCCCAAGTTCTTGCAAACTCATCACAAACCAAAATCAAATCAAGTTCCAACAATTTCATTCCTTATTTTTCTACTAATCTCTACATAACATACAACAAAATTTCATCAATTTCTTCATTTCCCATATATGGCCGAATAACCCTACTGCCACTACAATTCATTTTGTTTCAAACTAAAGCCTTACACATGTTTCTCATACATTAGATCATCCAAAAGTACGGCTAGAATTAAAAGAAAACACCAACACTTGTAAGCTTACCTAGAACAGAAAATTTTAGCAGCAAGATCAGTCCCCAAATGCTGGAAATAATCCACCAAATCCCAGGTTTTGAGAGTTTTTAAGATGAGGAATAAGGTTTGTTGAAGGAACTTGGTCATTTGATGAAGAAAGGATAAGGTTTGGCAAGCACACGTGAAGGATTTTGGAGTAATTCTTCGGCAAAACGTGAACAACAGAAAGAGAGGGGAGGAATGTCGGTTTTGCTGGATAAAATGGCTGAGTTTTATCTCATTTATCTATGTTTTAGCCAATAGGAAATAACCACATGGTCCAATAGTAAAATTCCCCCTCTTTCGTTCTCTTTTTTCTTTTCTTTTTATTTTTTTATTTTTTTCTACCTTCATTTGGCTGCAAGAAGCTTCCACGAGAATGCTTGCTGCGTTCTTTCTTTTTTTTTTTTTAAATTAATTTGCTGGTACAATAAAGATGAGTAAAATATAAAATGGTCACAAACAAATCAAATGGAAGAGGTAGCTACGGTTTTAACTTGGTTGTTAAATACAAAATGCTATTTTGAACCCCAAATTCAAAATTCTTCTTAATTCTGAATTGGTATTTTGCTTTTATCATGGATGGACCCTTTTTAATTTATCTCTACTCCATTTAAACTCCTCTTGGTTATTTTTAAGCCAACAATAATCCACATTTTCCTTAAACTTTTCATTTTAATCTTAATCCTTCGATAAACTCTCAATTTACCAAATTTCAAGTCTAAATTCCAGTAATTTACTGTATCAATCTACAAGGGGTATAATTACATGCCATAAATGACCAGAAAGGTCTCTAAATTAGCTTTTCAACAAAATTTGAATCACCTAAATCGGAGTTCTCTAACAAAAGTTATGCCCATTTCATTACCGGTTGTTCACAGTCAGAATTTCCAAACTGTGACGTGAATCTAAAAATTCACTGCTGTTGATCCACATTGAATTAGACAGAAAGACTTATATCGTTGGAAATCTTATCAAGTTAGATTTTCATAAAAATTTGAATCACCTTAATCGGAGTTTCCTACTACGAGATATGCTCGATTCTTCACAGAAGTGTCGACTGATAAGTTTCACTGCACATTGTTCAATTTCGGAATTTTTCTGGTATTAATCTGTATGGAATTAAATTATGAGCTTTTCATGGCTAAAAGACCTTTAAGTCAGCTTTCATAAGAATTTTATAGTTTATCGTTTCGATACTCCGATCAAGAGATATAATCAAAACAAGCTAGATTGGTCATGAGCCAAAGGCTGAAATTTTCGGTCTATTGTCAAATTCTCGGATTAGACTCAAATCATAACCACGTGAAACAAATTGTCTTACCTGAAACCATTTATGATGAATTTAAGGTACTTACATGGTTTCTGGTTGAGTGTCCGTGTAACGGTCTGAGTGTACATTTTTCACTATATTTATTCATAATTCATACTCTTTTTAGCGGTTGGGCTGTCTGTGATGCTTACAGTAAAATAATAACTATCGTACTAAATAGTACTTTCATTTCCAATACAATATCCCGAAACATGAATATTTTATTATTTCTATATCAGAGTTACATTCCCAGTATTGCATTCCGAATTTAAGTAGTACTGTACAAATTTTCTGAATATATAAAAGAAAATAATATACCTCCGATGTCTAGAGTCTGCTATCTCGGGTAACCGAACTAGCAGCCGAAACTTCGGATGGTATGTCTCTCAACCCAAATCAAAAACCTGTTGAGTGAAAATGAAGGGGTGAGCAAACCACGTGCTCAGTAAAGGAGTTGTATGCTGCTCGATATAATGAATCTATATGCTATAAAACGATAATTTTATTCTTATAGCATAATTTAATATTCATTTTTTTCCATAAAAATAAATGAAAGAAACCTTTTATTTTCTTTCACATCAGTACCATTTCAAATCAGTAATTTCAGTAAATAGTATTCAGTAAATAGTGTACTATAAACAGTATTCAGTAAACAGAGTACGATAAACAGTATTCAGTAGACAGTGTACGATAAAACAATATTCAGTAAACAGTGTACGGTAAACAGTATTCAGTAGACAGTGTACGATAAAACAGTATTCAATAAACAGTGTACGGTAAACAGTATTCAGTAGACAGTGAGTTGAGACTAGGCATCACCCTAAATCATGTCATGCTATAATCATTCCCGAAGGAACACAGTAACAGTAAACAGTTTAGATCTATGGCCACAGTCTATGGGCGTCCTCGGTGTACACTTGCCAGCGACACCGGGATTGCTGATGACTTGGCGGGTCTATCAGCCACGTGAACAGTACAGTATAACAGTAAAGCATGAATCTCGGGGCCTAAAGTCTCAAAATCGATATATAATTCTCCAAAATACCTTTAAGGAAATATTCATATGAATTAAATCATTTAAATTGATAAAAATTCCAAAAAGGTATTTATTCTCATTTCCAGATACTGTAAATCAATCAATAAATATTCATGCTCAGGTGAGAAAACAAATAAATATTCAATTTCGAATATTTAACACTGTGTAGAACATAATTTATTTCTCAAATAAATTAAATCATAAAGCATGAATATTTAATTTTATACTTTCTCAAAATTTTCCAATTTTGGAAAATTAATGGAAATTACCTTTAAAATTTCTCAATTAATTCATTTCATGCATCTAAAATATTTATAATATTTTAGAATATTTTTGGAAGAATTTCCGACAGCATAACAGCTGTGGATTCCTAACCTCCTGCATAAAAATTTCAGTTTATAATCCAGCTTTCCAACCACATAATTTGCATGTTTTAAAACAATTCATACTTCCATTAATTTCACAAGATTTAACTTGTTAAAACATGCATATCATCATATCCCTACAACTCACACACTTCCCCCTTACCAGTCTTATGCCGACGATCATCCCGATAATGCTAACCGAAATCCGTCTACTCGGGCTGCAAAATAATTTTATCGAAAATTATTAATAATTTTCTTCTTATTTTTAAACCACTAATATTCATATAATGCAGCCTCTAAAGGCATAAAATAATTACAACCAGTATAAATTATACCGATATAAAAACTCAATTTCTTCATTTCACTTCCTTTTTCGGTTTTAATTTCACCGAAAATTCTCTTTTAATTTCTACAGTTATTTTCTACTAATTTTCCAAATTTTCAACATAATTACTTTACTTTTCAAGCCATGGCCGAACCTCTCATGGCCATTATTGTTGACTTTTCAACATGATTTCTATTTCCTCATTTTGCAATTTATTGCTTCCTTGTCTACGTGAACCTCATTTTCTATTTCCTTGCATGAAGCTTAAATGCTTCTCTGTTTCTACTCTCAACCGAAGGTTTCCTCTTTGGCTAAAGTCTCTTTTCAATCATTTAGATTCTAGGCTTCTTCCTCCTTTTCATTCATATTTCATGCTTCTTTTCTCTTAACTATCATACATGATTCTCGTATCTTTGCTAACTCTATATTAAGGTTTAAGTTATATAATTTCTTGATCTAATAAAATTTAACTAAAATTAATACTTAAATCATGCTTTTCACACTTAAAAACATAAGAATATGTCATGTAATATCAAGAAGCCACAAAGGTTATTGAGATTACCTTGATCAAATGAAGTATCCAAAACAGAATTTTATTTTCTGTTTTGTCTCTTGTCCTCGTAAATCCTCTAGCTTGCTTTCTTGGTTGATTGTTCAATCTATTTAAAGGTCAAGTAAGCAAGGAAGGATGAACCTCATAATGGAATAATTTTCTGAACTTTTTCTTAGTTGAACCGAAGAAGAAACAGCATAGAAAATGAAACAGAGGATAGCTCTCGTAGATGACAATTTTCGGTGGTGAAGAAGATTTTTGCTGAGGCTTTCTTACTTCTTTACTCCTTTCTATCCAAGATAACCAATCTCACTTATACACTTAGCATCTTATCAATTTTCTTCATCATTTCATGCATTAAATTCATTAAATGAACAAAAGAAAACTGCAGCACAATATGGCGTAGAATTCTCCATTCTACACGCCTCATACCACTTTTCTTTTATCTTATCTTCGTTTCACACTCAGCCGAATTCTCTTTTCATTTATTATATATCACTTTCATGTTCTTTTTATAATATTTTCTTTATATTTTATATCATATAATTCATAGTTTATCATTAAAAGAAAAACTGAAGAGAGGCGTACATGACACAAGAGTGGCGTGGATGTGTTCTCTTTTACACATCTTGTATGCTTTTTGTTTGGTCTTTGTTTTATATTCTTTAAAGATAATTATGATAATTGTTTCATCTATTAGTTTTATATATGTATTTTGTCTTCTACTCATTTAAAACCAAATAACTTTTACAGCCAAAAAGGGATGGCTGAAAATTTCTAGTTGTTATCCACGGTTTTTGGCCAAGTTTTCTTATCTTCTTTTCAACATTTCCAGCCAATAATATTTCTTATCTAGTACCTCTTTTATACTATCTTGTTAACTCACGTTTCCTTTAACTTTCTGCTCATAAAAGCCTTCTACTGATAGCCTTTAAAGACTAGATAAAAACATGTTCAAGAAAAAAAACTGGCGTGGACTTCTTCTTCTTGGCCATTTCGGTTTAGCTTCCTTTTTCCCTCTTTCTTTACTTTATTTTGACCAATAAAATTCTAATATCAAGTGTTCTTGATTACTTCATTGTTAAACACTATTTCTACTTATTTTATAGCATAAAACTCATGTTGTTATCATCTTTCATTCATGCATAAACAATCGGCACAAGAAGAACAAGGTGGCGTGAATTCTCCTTGTAACCTCTTTTCTTAACTTCTTTACATATCTCTTTCAAGGCTTTCACACATGAGTTTCTTGGTCTTCATATTATATGTAAATTTGACTTTATTATATATATATATATATTTTTTATCCATGCTTGAATTCCATTTCCTTGTAATTTTCTTCCAGCCGAATGCAATCCAAGTGCAGATTTTGTTGTTGGTGTGAATGGCAACTTAGTTTCTCCTCTTCTCTTTACATTCCATCCAATAAAATAGCTTTGCATGAGCACACATTTAATTCATCTTTTCTTCATATCTTTGATTGCTATTAAGCCAATAATTCCAACAATCAAATTTCCATTCTTGAAATTTTAGATTTTCATTCTACTTCACCTGCACCATATTGCAATTAAAAATTTCAATTTCCATAATGTAAAATAAAGTCTCATCTTCAATCTTTATTTAATTCCATACTTTAATTTATTCTAATTATCAATCATGTACAAGAAGATGTACAATGTATACAAAATACCAGATCTCACATTTCTCCCCTCCTTAAGAAATTTGGTCCTCCAAATTTAACCCAGACCTATCACTGAAAGAGCTCTGGGTACTTCTCACACATCAGGCTCTCTAACTCCCATGTAGCCTCCTCGGTGTGATACTGCCAGAGCACCTTAACTAAAGGAATGGTCTTAGATCGTAATACCTTATCCTTCCTATCCAAGATCCGTATGGGTCGCTCAACGTAACTTATATCCTCTCTAATCTCCAGTGGTTCGTGTTGAATTACGTGAGAAGGATCCGGATAATACTTCCTCAACATCGAGACATGGAATACGTTATGCACTCCTAACAAACTCTGGTGGTAGTGCTAACCGATATGCCACATCTCCCACTCGATCTAAGATCTCAAAAGGCCCGATATATCGAGGACTCAACTTTCCTCTGTTCCCGAATCTCATAATACCCTTGGAGGGTGAGACCTTCAAGAATACATAATCACCCGCTAAAAACTCTAGTGGTCGACGTCTAGTATCTGCGTAACTCTTCTGCAGACTCTGAGCCATTCTCAAGCTCTCACAAATCACCTGTACATCACGAGAAGCCTGTTCGACTAAATCGGGAGCTAATAGCTTACGGTCCCGTACTTCTTCCCATGCTATCGGGGATCTACATCGTCTACCATATAGAGCCTCATAAGGTGCCATATCGATACTCGCATGGTAGCTATTATATATGCAAATTCTGCCAAAGGTAAATGATCATCCCAAGAGCCTCTAAAATCCAGTACACACGCTCTCAACATATCCTCAAGCGTCTTTATTGTACGCTCGGACTGTCCATCAGTCTGAGGGTGGAAAGCGGTGCTAAAATTCAGCCCGGATCCCATAGCTTCCTGAAATCTCTCCTAGAAATGAGATGTGAAGCGGGAGTCCCTATCAGATGTGATGCTCATTGGAACACCATTTAACCTCACAATCTCCCTGACATACAAATCGGCTAAGGCACTCACTGAATTAGTAGATCTCATGGCCAAGAAATGAGCAGACTTCATCAATCTGTCAACTATCACCCAAATAGCATCATATCCCTTCTGGGTCCGTGGTAATCCCATAATAAAATCCATGGTAACATGCTCCCATTTCCAAGTAGGAATCGATAATGGTCGAAGCATACCTGCAGGCTTCTGATGCTCAATCTTAATCTGTTGGCATGTCAGACATCTAACAACAAAATCAGCGATGTCTTTCTTCATCTTAGGCCACCAATATACTCTCTGGAGATTCTGGTACATCTTAGTACTACCCGGATGTAACGTATATCTAGAGGTATAGGCCTCTGATAAAATCAGATCTCTAATCTGCTGATCACCGGGAACACATATCCGACCTCTAAACCTCAGTATTCCATCGGTGCCAATCTCAAAATCCGACTCGACTCCCATCTGAATCTGACTAGCAACCCCGATGCAATAATCATCACTCCTCTGAGCTTTCATGATCCGATCTATCAAATTCGGCTCTATACGAAAACTAGCCGTAAATCCACACTGGTCAGAGGAAATAACTGTCAAGCTGAGGCTAGAAAACTGCTCTATCAAATCATGTTCCCTGATCATCATGTAAGAAACCATGCTAACATACTTACGACTCAGTGCATCAGCCACTACATTAGCCTTACCCGGGTGATACAAAATCTCGCAATCGTAGTCCTTTAGTAGCTCCATCCATCATCGCTGCCTCATGTTCAACTCTGGCTGTGAGAATATATACTTCAGACTCTTATGGTCTGTATACACCTGAAACTTCTCCCCGTACAAATAATGCCGCCAAATCTTCAATGCAAACACTACTGCGGCTAGCTCTAAATCATGTGTCGGGTAATTCCTCTCATGATCCTTCAACTGTCGAGAACCATAGGCTATAACCCAACCATGCTGCATGAGCACACATCCTAGTCCCTGAGCGGACGCATCTGTATATACCATAAATCCACCCGATCCGTTAGGAAGTGCTAATACGGGGGCCATAGTCAATCTCCTCTTAAGCTCAAGAAAACTACGCTCACATGAATCATTCCACTCAAACTTCACCTCCTTACGTGTGGGTCGTGTCAATGGCGCAGCAAGTCTAGAAAATCCCTCCACAAACCTGCGATAATATCCGGCAAGACCTAAGAAACTCCGTATCTCGGTAACCGTGCTAGGTGTCTCCCACTGAACAATGGCCTCAATCTTGGACGGATCAACTGACACCCCATCCTTTGACACTACATGTCCGAGAAATATAATATGGTCAAGCCAGAACTCGCACTTACTAAGCTTAGCATACAATCTCCGGTCCTTGAGGGTTTGTAAAACAATCTGCAAATGCTGCTCGTGCTCCTTTAGAGTCTTAGAATAAATCAGGATATCATCAATAAACACTATCACAAACCTATCCAAAAACGGATAGAATACCTCATTCATCAGACTCATAAAGGCGGCAGGGGCATTAGTCAATCCAAAAGGCATCACCAAGAACTCATAGTGACCGTAACGAGTCCAAAATGCTGTCTTGTGCACATCCGACTCCTTAATCTTCAACTGATGGTAGCCTGATCGAAGATCTATCTTAGAAAACACCTGTGCACCTCTGAGCTGATCAAATAAGTCATCGATCCTGGGCAAAGGATAATTATTCTTAATGGTAGCCCGATTCAGCATCCGATAATCTATACACAACCAAAGACTACCATCCTTCTTCCGGACAAACAATACTGGAGTTCCCCACGGTGACACACTGGGATGTATAAATCCCTTATCCAATAGCTCCTGGAGCTACTTCTTAAGCTCCTCTAACTCAGTCAATGCCATCCGATATGGGGGTCTAGAAATTGGCTCTGTACCAAGTACCAAATCAATCGTAAACTTCGTCTCCCTATCCGGTGGTAACCCTAGTAAATCCTCTGGAAATATGTTCGGAAAGTCCCTAACCACAGGAATCTCCTGAATCTCTGGATGTTCTCTCTCTACGTCCTCCACAGTAGCAATATAACCTTCATAAACATCCATACACAACCACAATTCAGTATACATCACATTTCATAAACAATATTCACATACTTTTATTAATTTACAAATAATTTTACAATGTACTTTTCAGGCTGAGAGAAGGTAATGAACTTAGTAGTACAATCTAAACTGACATGATTTACAGCTAACCAGTCCATACCCAAAATGACATCAAAGTCGTACATATTCAATACAATTAGGTCAGCTGTCATAACCTTCTCTCCTACCGTTATTTTACAATTTCTATATACAGTATTGATTAACTGTGATTCTCTAAAAGGAGTGGTTACTTGCAAAGTACACTTTAATAACTCCGGTTCTACTGGGATCCTGTTAGCACATGCAGGTGATAAGAACGAATGTGTAGAACCTGGATCAAATAAGGCAATTACCGAAATGTCAAAAAGATAAATTTTACCTTTAATCACATCCGCTGAAGCATCGGCAGTCTCCTGATCCAATGCGTACACTCGTCCCTGTGTCACAGCCTGCTTCCCCTTCTCAGCGGCTATCGCCCGCTTAGGCTGTGAGGGTGTCGCATTCTCCAATCCACTCAGAGCTGCCGGTGCTTGAATCTGAGGTACTGTAGGAGGAACAGTGGAAGCAGTAGACTCCTTAAGCATTGGGCAATCTCTAACCATATGCCCTGTCTGTCCACACCGAAAACATGCCTTAGACAGTAAGTAACAGGGGCGTAAACCATGCGACCTACCACAATGCCTACATCTGGTCGCAGGACTCCTCTGAGTAGAAATAAGGCCAGTAGCAGGAGTAGAAGCTGCTGATCTAGTAAATCGGCCCTCAGTAATTTGTATGCCCGTAGGTCTAGTCCTCTTAGGCTGCTCCCTACTTTGTCTGTCCTCCGGAAACCTCCTAAACTTAATCTTACCTTTACTCTTACCCTTACTCCCAGCCTCTGTATGATACTGCTCGAAATCCCTCTTGCATAGCTGAGCCCGTCGTACCACCTCATCATATGTCAAAATATCAAACGGGGCTAGCTTCGATCTGATGGAGGGTCTCAAACCAGCCTTAAATCTCTCTATCTTATACCTCTCATTAACGCTGGTCTGTGGATCAAATCGACTCAGAGTAGTGAACTTAACCTCATACTCATCTACAGCCATACTACCTTGAATCAAATCCATAAACTCCAGCTGCAACTTCTGCTGAGCAGTATCGGGAATATATCTACGTCTGAAAGCATCAACAAAAATATCCCAAGTAATCTCTGGATGCTGGGAAAATAATACTGTCTGGGTGGCCTTCCACCAGTGCTCCGCATCATCTGTCAACTGGAACACTGCCAAACCTATCCTTTCGGTCTTCGTACACCTCAAAATCCGAAATAACTTCTCTATAACAATAACCCACTGCTCTGCCACCAACGGATCTCTAGCACCCTTAAACTTCGGCGAATCTAACTTCCTAAATGACCGTACCAGCGTGACATCATAATATGACTCCATATCTCGAGGCGGCTGAGCTAATGGCTAAGATGCCGGTGGTGGAATAGGCCCAGGCTCGGGTATAACCGGTGCAGGCTGTGGTGGAGCTGGTGCTACTACAGGGGCTGCTACTCTCCCTCTCTCCACCCTATATGCAGCTTTATCAGCCTCATACATAGCCATAAAATCTGTCAACATCCTCTCCATCCTATTCATCCGATCACTTGAACTCTCGGGCTGTTGAGGATAAGCAAGTCCTGGGGCGGGCTCCGGTGCTGGCTCTGGTATCTACGGCTCTAGAGTCTGTGCCGCCCTACCTCTACCTCTACCTCTAACTGAGCGGGTCACCCTTCTTCCACTCATATCTGCACCACAATTTCATTTATTTCACATTTCATTAGTATTTCTATTATACATTCAGATTATACAGTACTACAGGGAATGTTTACTATTCATGTTTTTATTTTAAACATCACTAAACATCAGACCAACCCTGCTCTGATACCATTAAAACTGTAACAGTCTGAGTGTACATTTTTCACTATATTTATTCATAATTCAACTCTTTTTACCGGTTGGGCTGTCTGTGATGCTTACAGTAAAATAATAACTATCGTACTAAATAGTACTTTCATTTACAGTACAATATCCCGAAACATGAATATTTTATTATTTCTATATCAGAGTTACATTCCCAGTATTGCATTCCGAATTTAAGTAGTACTGTACAAATTTTCTGAATATATAAAAGAAAATAATATACCTCCGATGTCTAGAGTCTGCTGTCTCGGGTAACCGAACTAGCAGCCAAAACTTCGGATGGTATGTCTCTCAACCCAAATCAAAAACCTGTTGAGTGAAAATGAAGGGGTGAGCAAACCACGTGCTCAGTAAAGGAGTTGTATGCTGCTCGATATAATAAATCTATATGCTATAAAACGATAATTTTATTCTTATAGCATAATTTAATATTCATTTTTTTCCATAAAAATAAATGAAAGAAACCTTTTATTTTCTTTCACATCAGTACCATTTCAAATCAGTAATTTCAGTAAATAGTATTAAGTAAATAGTGTACTACAAACAGTATTCAGTAAACAGTGTACGGTAAACAGTGTACGATAAAACAGTATTCAATAAACAGTGTACGGTAAACAGTATTCAGTAGACAGTGAGTTGAGACTAGGCATCACCCTAAATCATGTCATGCTATAATCATTCTCGAAGGAATACAGTAACAGTAAACAGTTTAATTCTATGGCCACAGTCTATGGGCGTCCTCGGTGTACACTTGCCAGGCGACACCTGGACTGCTGATGACTTGGCAGGTCTATCAGCCACGTGAACAGTACAGTATAACAGTAAAGCATGAATCTCGGGGCCTAAAGTCTCAAAATCGATATATAATTCTCCAAAATACCTTTAAGGAAATATACATATGAATTAAATCATTTAAATTGATAAAAATTCCAAAAAGGTATTTATTCTCATTTCCAGATACTGTAAATCAATCAATAAATATTCATGCTCAGGTGAGAAAACAAATAAATATTCAATTTCAAATATTTAACACTGTGTAGAACATAATTTATTTCTCAAATAAATTAAATCATAAAGCATGAATATTTAATTTTATACTTTCTCAAAATTTTCCAATTTTGGAAAATTAATGGAAATTACCTTTAAAATTTCTCAATTAATTCATTTCATGCATCTAAAATATTTATAATATTTTAGAATATTTTTGGAAGAATTTCCGACAGCATAACAGCTGTGGATTCCTAACCTCCTACACAAAAATTTTAGTTTATAATCCAGCTTTCCAACCACATAATTTGCATGTTTTAAAACAATTCATACTTCCATTAATTTCACAAGATTTAACTTGTTAAAACATGCATATCATCATATCCCTACAACTCACACACTTCCCCCTTACCAGTCTTATGCCGACGATCGTCCCGATAATGCTAACCGAAATCCGTCTACTCGGGCTGCAAAATAATTTTATCGAAAATTATTAATAATTTTCTTCTTATTTTTAAACCACTAATATTCATCTAATGCAGCCTCTAAAGGCATAAAATAATTACAACTAGTATAAATTATACCGGTATAAAAACTCAATTTCTTCATTTCACTTTTTTTTCGGTTTTAATTTCACCGAAAATTCTCTTTTAATTTCTACAGTTTTTTTCTACTAATTTTCCAAATTTTCAACATAATTACTTTACTTTTCAAGCCATGGCCGAACCTCTCATGGCCATTATTGTTGATTTTTTAACATGATTTCTATTTCCTCATTTTGCAATTTATTGCTTCCTTGTCTGCGTGAACCTCATTTTCTATTTCCTTGCATGAAGCTTAAATGCTTCTCTGTTTCTACTCTCAACCGAAGGTTTCCTCTTTGGCTAAAGTCTCTTTTCAATCATTTAGATTCTAGGCTTCTTCCTCCTTTTCATTCATATTTCATGCTTCTTTTCTCTTAACTATCATACATGATTCTCGTATCTTTGCTAACTCTATATTAAGGTTTAAGTTATATAATTTCTTGATCTAATAAAATTTAACTAAAATTAATACTTAAATCATGCTTTTCACACTTAAAAACATAAGAATATGTCATGTAATATCAAGAAGCCACAAAGGTTATTGAGATTACCTTGATCAAATGAAGTATCCAAAACAGAATTTTATTTTCTGTTTTGTCTCTTGTCCTCGTAAATCCTCTAGCTTGCTTTCTTGGTTGATTGTTCAATCTATTTAAAGGTCAAGTAAGCAAGGAAGGATGAATCTCATAATGGAATAATTTTCTGAACTTTTTCTGAGTTGAACCGAAGAAGAAACAGCATAGAAAATGAAACAGAGGATGGCTCTCGTAGATGACAATTTTCGGTGGTGAAGAAGATTTTTGCTGAGGCTTTCTTACTTCTTTACTCCTTTCTATCCAAGATAACCAATCTCACTTATACACTTAGCATTTTATCAACTTTCTTCATCATTTCATGCATTAAATTCATTAAATGAACAAAAGAAAACTGCAACCCAATATGGCGTAGAATTCTCCATTCTACACGCCTCATACCACTTTTCTTTTATCTTATCTTCGTTTCACACTCAGCCGAATTCTCTTTTCATTTATTATATATCACTTTCATGTTCTTTTTATAATATTTTCTTTATATTTTATATCATATAATTCATAGTTTATCATTAAAAGAAAAACTGAAGAGAGGCGTACATGACACAAGAGTGGCGTGGATGTGTTCTCTTTTACACATCTTGTATGCTTTTTGTTTGGTCTTTGTTTTATATTCTTTAAAGATAATTATGATAATTGTTTCATCTATTAGTTTTATATATGTATTTTGTCTTCTACTCATTTAAAACCAAATAACTTTTACAGCCAAAAAGGGATGGCTGAAAATTTCTAGTTGTTATCCACGGTTTTTGGCCAAGTTTTCTTATCTTCTTTTCAACATTTCCAGCCAATAATATTTCTTATCTAGTACCTCTTTGATACTATCTTGTTAACTCACGTTTCCTTTAACTTTCTGCTCATAAAAGCCTTCTACTGATAGCCTTTAAAGACTAGATAAAAACGTGTTCAAGAAAAAAAACTGGCGTGGACTTCTTCTTCTTGGCCATTTCGGTTTAGCTTCCTTTTTCCCTCTTTCTTTACTTTATTTTGACCAATAAAATTCTAATATCAAGTGTTCTTGATTACTTCATTGTTAAACACTATTTCTACTTATTTTATAGCATAAAACTCATGTTGTTATCATCTTTCTTTCATGCATAAACAATCGGCACAAGAAGAACAAGGTGGCGTGAATTCTCCTTGTAACCTCTTATCTTAACTTCTTTACATATCTCTTTCAAGGCTTTCACACATGAGTTTCTTGGTCTTCATATTATATGTAAATTTGACTTTATTTTATATATATATATATATATATTTTATCCATGCTTGAATTCCGTTTCCTTGTAATTTTCTTCCAGCCGAATGCAATTCTAGTGCAGATTTTGTTGTTGGCGTGAATGGCAACTTAGTTTCTCCTTTTCTCTTTTACATTCCATCCAATAAAATAGCTTTGCATGAGTACACATCTAATTCATCTTTTCTTCATATCTTTGATTGCTATTAAGCCAATAATTCCAACAATCAAATTTCCATTCTTGAAATTTTAGATTTTCATTCTACTTCACCTGCACCATATTGCAATTAAAAATTTCAATTTTCATAATGTAAAATAAAGTCTCATCTTCAATCATTATTTAATTCCATACTTTAATTTATTCTAATTATCAATCATGTACAAGAAGATGTACAATGTATACAAAATACCGGATCTCACAGTCCGATCCCGTGGGACTCGCCAACTTGTCTGTACGAAAGCTTGCTTTCTTGCACCAAAATCCGAAACTGTCACAATTTGGCCTCTAAACATCTCTAAGGCTCATTTAACACTATTTAACATGTAGAAGAAATTGTGGTTATTACAAAATTACCATTTTTTATTTTTAAAATCCGTCTCAAAAGGCTTAATTTTAATAATATTTTACTTTTTAAAAAATAAAAAGCTATAAATTATTTATTTATTTTTATTTATAAAATCCGTCTCGAAAAGCCTTCTGCGACAGAATTTTGTCGCAAAAGGCTTAATTTTAATAATCATTTACTTTCTAAAAAATAAAAAGGCTATAAAATACATTTTTTAATTTTTTTTATTTATAAAATCCTTCCCAAAAAGCCTTTTGCGATGGAATTTTGTCACAGAAGGCTTAATTTTAATAATCTTTTACTTTTTAAAAAATAAAAAGGTATAAATTACATTTTTTTATTTATAAATTCCGTTGCAAAAATCTTTCTGCAACGGAATTCCATCACGAAAGGCTGAATTTTAATAATATTCTAGTTTTTAAAAAATAAATCAGATATAAATTACATTTTTTTTTACAAAATCTGTTGCAAAAATCCTTTTGCGATGGAATTCTGTTGCAAAAGGCTTTATTTTAATTTTTTTCATTTTTATAAAATAAAACGGGTATAAATTTCCATTTTTTAATTTTTTTATTTTATAAAATCCGTCGTAAAAAGCCTTTTGCGATGGAATTCCATCGCAGAAGATTTATTTTTTATAATTTTTTAATTTTTATAAAATAAAACGACTATAAATTATTTTTTTATTTATAACATTCGTCGCTAAAACGAATTTAATAGTTTTACTTTAAAAAAAATACCTATAAATTAATTTTTTTAATGTATTTCTCAAAAAAAGGGCTCATTAGTGGCGGAATTACCAACGGAATTTCGTCGCTAATGAAAAGTTAACTGACACATGCAGATCGAATAATTTTCTTCAAGAATAAAGCCTTTAGTGATGCATTAGCGTCGAAATTTCATCACTAATCCGTCAATGAAGTGAACGGTAATTGACATATGTTGAACCAACTGAATTTGTTGGGACTTGTGCCTTTAGTGCCAGAATTAGTGACAGAATTCCATTGCTAATCCATCAGTAAAATAAAAAAATTTTGAAATTTTGGAGTGCCGCCACACCTATCCACTTGGTCCTTATCTTTTTTACTCTCGCTTTCTCTCATTTTCTCTCATCTTTTTTACTCTTGCTTTCTGTTTCTCTCATTTTCTCTCACTGCCATCGAAGACTGATGCCCGCCTCTGCATCATCTGCCGCCGGCAACCTCTGACCAATGTACCGAGCTATCCGTCGCTCTCCTCTACATCATCAACCACCAGTAACTCAATTTTTTCTAGTTTAAGCCCTTTTTCTGTTTTATTTTTGTTTATGTTATATATTTTTTGATAACTTTTTGACAAATCTAGGTCTCCTGCACGCCGTCCGCCGATCATCCCTTTGCCGATCATCGCCTCGTCGATCATCCCTACAGCAACGACACCACCTCCTCCCTCCTATTGGTAAGTTTAGATTTTTTATTTTTTATTTAAATAAATGTATTTATTTTCTGTTTAACTATGTTTTAAATAAATTTTTTTTTATAAATATGTATAAATATTTACTTATTATATTTATATTAATTGATTAAAATTATTAATGTTGATTGAAATTTAGTTATGATGAAATTTGAATAAAGATTCAATAATTTTATAAATTTATAAAATGTGTAATTTTTAATAATATATTGATATTGTTTTTTTGTATAGTTTGGATAAAATAGTTTTGTTTGAATTTATAAATTTATATAATGTGTGAAATATATTGTTATATTGTATTTTGTATGTAGTTTAATTAAAATTTTATATTAAATATTGAAATAATGTGTAAATAATAAATTAATATAATCTGTTATATTGTGTATGTAATAAATTAATTTATGTAGTTTGATTAAAATTTAATTTTATAAATTTATATAAGTATATGTAAATAATTTATTGTTATATTATTTTTTAATGTAATTTCAATAAAATTTCGTCTTTATAAATAATGTGGAGTTTAAATAATTATTTGTATTATTGTTAACAATTATAATTATGTTTAGCAATGTTTTTTTCTTATTGTTTATTTTGTTGTAGGTTTTAATTTCAAATTCAACAATATTAGACGACAATTCCTAGTAATTTCAATTTAATTTTTCTATTTTGGAATGGAAAAAAATTGTGTTAATTTTTTCTTAATTATGGTAACTATCCATTATATTTTACTTAATTGAAATGATTTATAAATTAACTAAAAGATTACGTGTAAGACTTGAGCAACTCTAATTATTGAAGGTATGACATATAATGATTTATAAACTAAAACTTACTACTAGTATATTATTTTGCTTTCAGAAATTTAATTGACTGTGCAAAATAGATAAGGATAGGTCTTGGATGTACTGTCAGTTAGATAGAGATCGATATATTACAAATGAGTTGTTAAATGGAGTTGAAGAGTTTATTGCTTTTGTGTTTTCTCATCTGAAAGTAGTTAGTGGAAATCAAATTAGATGTCCTTGTACAAAATGTGGGAATAAATGCCTTCTGGAAGCCGATAAGGTGCATAACCACCTTTATTACAAAGGTTTGGTTATACCACTTGGGATGAACATGGAAAAATTCAAGAGGACAATCTTCAAGAAGTACAAATGATTCGGTCGATCCAATGTATGATGTTCAACATGAGGAACAAAATCCATATGTTAGAATGGTTATGGATGCTTTTCATCCGAATGTTGAATCGATTAGTAATGATGTGAACGAGTCATCTTTTCATATGGAACAATCGAATTCATCTGCTACGTACTTTTATTCTCTTTCGAATGATGCAGACGAACCATTATGGCCTGGCTGTTCAACGCACACAACATTATCTACCATGTTACAACTTATGAACTACAAGTCAGAGTTTAATATAAGTGAAGCATGTTTCAATCGCTTGTTGGGAATTATAAAGGATATGCCACTAGAAGATGATAATTTGTCACTTCTATGAAATGAATAAGAAGATGGAGAAATTGGGACTTAGTTACATAAAAATTGATGCATGCAAAAATAATTGTATGTTGTTTGATAAAGAATATACAGAGTGGAAGTATTGTGAGATATGTGGTCATCCTCAATATAAACATATCTCAACTACTCGTAAAAAAGGAAAGAAGATCCCTTATAAGATTTCGCATTATTTGCCATTGATTCTGAGATTGCAAAGGCTTTTTATGTCATTAGTAACTACAGAGTCTATGACACGGCATGCTGAAACTGAAAAAATGACAAGAGTGCTCAATCATCCTATTGATGGGATGGCATGGTAGCAATTTGATCATATTCACCAATCATTCACTACTGATCCTCGAAATGTAAGACTTGGTTTGTGTGCTGATGGCTTCTGTCCTTGTGGGTTGGCAGCGAGATCATACTTTTCTTGGCCAGTAATGCTTGCTGTTTACAATTTGCCTTCATGGATGTGTGTGAAGCAACTATATTTGTTCCTTAATATGATAATTTCATGAAGGAATAGTCCATCACAAAACATTGATATTTTCTTGCAACCTCCGATTGATGATTTGAAGGTGTTGTGAAATCAAGGTGTTGAGACTTATGATGCTTACAGAAAGCAAAAGTTTTTCTTAAGGGCTGATTTGTTATGGATAATTAATGACTTACTTGCTTATGGAATGTTTTTTGGTTGGAGCACCTATGGTAGATAGTCTTGTCTTTATTACATGGAACATACAAAGGCCTTTAGGTTGCAACACCGATGAAAGCCTTGCTTTTTCGATTCTCATCGTCAATTTTTGCCTCTTAATCATCCTTTCAAGAGGCAACGAGACAAATATAGTAAAAGGGTCGCTCATGATCCTCCGATCCAGAGATTGACAGGTGAAGAAGTGTTGCAATGATTAGATAGCATCAAAGATTTACCACAAGGCACCTCAAGGATTTGGGGTATCTCATAACTGGTTGAAGAAAAGTATATTTTGGGAGTTTCCTTATTGGCAGACCAATCTTATTCAACACAATTTAGATGTCATGCATATTGAGAAAAATGTGTTTGAAATTTTATTCAACACCCTGATGGATGTGAAAGGTAAAACAAAAGATAATATACAGGCGAGAATGTATATGGCATTGGTTTGTAAAATAAAGGAATTAGAATTGGTTTACCAGCATCAAAGTACACCAATCCACACGTAAGATACTATGGTGATCTCAAGTCTAAGGATCACATATACCATTGCCATTTGAGAACATCCAAGATGGGTCAAGATGGGTCAATCCAGTGTATTCATTCATAATGATCACCCATGTGTTAATCTGGATATCACTATATCCATGACTTATGAGATCAATTAGCAAAATGAATCTAACACATGTTAGTCTTACTGTATCACTGACGTCCCTTCTCAGTGATACTATGACTAAGGATATTTAAGAATAGTATTCTTTGTATCATAAGGATCTCATTATCAAAGTCACTACTTTGATTCCTTTGATACGAATCCACTATTCCAGGGACTTTATCATTTGATTATGACTTGATCAAATTAAATATAGTCAATAATGATAAATAAATGCCATGTATTATTAAACAACATAAATAATCACAATGTCTTAAGTGTACTACAAGTCCAAATCTGATTGGCTCATAGTGCATATACTAACATTCTCCCACTTGCACTACAGCCAATCGATCATGGAAGGGCCTGAGTATCTGTTTAGACTGCTGGTGAGACTGAGGTTTCTTAGCTTGTTGTCATAATGGAGTACCATTGGATCAGTAATGAACTTCTTAATCCAAACAATTTCCTTAACTGCATCTAATGCAGCTATATACTCAGCCTCGATCGTAGAATCAGCCACTGTCTCTTGTTTAGAACTCTTCCAACTTTATAGTGCCATCATTCAGTCAAAACACATAGCCAAATTGTGACTTAAAGTCATCCTTATCTGACTAAAACTAGCATCGGTGTAACAATTTACAATGAGCTCATTCTCTCCTCCATAGACTAAGAAGGCATCCTTAGTCCTTCTCAAGTACTTAAGGATGTTCTTAATTGCTACCTAGTGACGCTCACCTAGGTCAGCTTGATACTTGTTCGCCATGCTTAAAGCATGTGAGACATCAAGCCTCGTACATAAAATGGCGTACATGATAGATATAATAGCTGAAGCATATGGAATCTTAACCATTTTATCTCTCTCATCTTATGTTTTAGGACACATGTCCTTTGAGAGATAAATGCCATGTGACATAGGTAAGAATCCTTTGTTGAATTCTTCCATATTGAACCTTTTCAACGCTTTGTCAATATATGTACTTTGACTTAGACCTAGCAGCCTACTTGATCTATCTCTATAGATCTTTATTCTGAGGTTATAAGCTGCTTCTCCTAAGTCTTTCATGGAAAAGCAATTCCCTAGCCAAGTTTTGACAAATTGTAGGGCAGGAATGCCATTTCCTATGAGTAGTATGTCATCCACATATAACACTAGGAATATGACAGCAATCCCACTAACCCTTTTGTAAACATAAGGTTCATCTTTGTTTTTGATGAAGCCAGACTCTTTGATTGTCTCATCAAAACAAATGTTCCAGCTCCGAGAAGCTTGCTTCAATCTATAAATAGATTTTTGAAGTTTACATACCCTGTTGGCATTCTCAGGAGTGATAAAACCGTCAGTGTCACACACCTGATTTCCATTTAATCCTTACGAAAGCCTAATTTGTGAGCTAATTTTTTTTTTATTCCTTTACTTCACATATTTGTTTGTAGGTGACTGTATAGGTCACAATTCAATTTTATGTGATCCTTGATCACTAAGGTCCCATTTCTATTTCTCTTTAATTGATTCAATTATGATATTCATCTTAAACCATAAAGCACTAGTGATTTATATATACTTTATTATTGCACATATCAACACGATCACCATCTTGAACAACATCAAATCTTTTCATCTTGATATTAAAATAACCTAGCCTACATCCCAGACTTTGTTTATACAACCAATCAAAATATAAGTAAATACATTGTGCCATACTCAATCTGTGTCTATCTAGTGTGCTGGAACCATATACATGAAACTACACGTGAGAATCACTCCCGAGGAGCTTCCCAAGTCAAAAGCATCACGATAGTGATCCTCAATCTGAAAGGGAGGGAAGGAAGAGGGGAGTGAGTCATTAACACAGTAAGTAACTACAAAAGCAGCTTAAAAATCATAACCTGCATCTCTCAGTTTTCAAACTCATATATCATATACATCTGATAAATCAAATCTGATATGCTGCAGTATAAAACATGACTGCATTTTAAAAACATACAGAATAGCATCTCAAATCATATAATGCGTAATATAAACCGTGTTTAAATCATTCAATTTCAATCATTTCACATATACTGTAAAAACATGTCATATCTAGAGTTTCATATAAAATAAACCATACTCTAGACAACGTTTGACATTTAGTGAGAGATGGCATGAATCCCTATTCTGGTATCATATCATCTCTAACCCATTGTAGCTGTCAATGGGATAGTTTCCCTCGAGGGGGATAGTTTCCCTCGAGGGGCATCTATCTATGATCATAAATCATCCCAGTCCCACTGATCAGTTGGAAACTGAGGAATGTGTCCACAACTATTGTCGAACAGCCTGGAATAGTCTCATCCGGCAACATGTACATATCACGTATATATAAACAGGGTTCCATGCCACACAGGCAGAAGCACTCGATATATATACTCTATGCCACGAAGGCAAATGCCACTTAGGCATTTCCATAGGGTACCTGTCTCTAAATCAAAATCTCATTCTTTTTTTTTTTTGCAAATCCTTTAATACAAAGCCAGTCATCAATCATCAAAACATCATCATAAATCATACTGTCCAATTGATAAAATAGATCGTAGTACCAAGAGATCAGGCATAGCATCATCAAGATACTTAGAGATAACACAATAACAATCTACCGTAGCAATCTCCCAAAAAAGGATGATGCTTATGCATAGACCAATTAACCCCAGTTCATTTATCAAATGACACCGGGACCTATCCAAATGTAATATACGGGACAAGCCGATCGCTCCCGAGAGCTAGTCTGTCACAGCCCGTGACCCTATTTTTCACATTATTCTATACATCTTATTTGGTTGGGCTGTCTGCGATACTTTACTTTTCTTTTACATATAAACAATTTCATATTAAATTATAATATGAATTACATCCCCTATCTTAATTCATAAGGAAGTAGTACTGTAGATAAGTCTAAATACAGAAAATAAATGATCGTACCTTATGTAATAAATCAAGCCGTCGCATCGTCCCCAAATGCACAGCCGAAGTACTTTAGATGTCAGGCTTTTAGTCCTCGTAAACCTGAAATGTTAATATTAAGGGGTGAGCAAACCACGGCTCAGTAAGGAAATTATATGCCTCACTTGATACTCAGCTATCTATATGCTGAAAAACTTTTTTCATTTTTTTCCCTATGGGCTCTAGGCTCACATGTAGGAATGATACTACAGTCGGCTAGGGATCCGGATGGAGTAAGGTAGGTATTTTAAAATACCTATCTTGTCCCGGAACCTAGAAGCAACTGTAGAGAATAATTTCCTTTTCGTTTGGAAATTTAATCCCTTTTACCTTTTTATTCCATAACATTTCCATATTCTTTTCGAAATAATGCTTTTATAAAATAAAGCATTTAAATAAGGTAACTAATATTCATATATTCTTAGAAAAGAATATTAGTTAAATTCTCATCATTCTCATATAAAATTCATTTCATGTTTTACTGTACAACTATAATTAGTACAGTACTTTAAATAGCAAAATCAGCTATTAAATCCTTTTTGCATAGCATATATATCATTTAAATCTAATATTCAATTTAAACATTAAAATAAGAATATTAGATTTATTTTTCCTCATCTTTCCTTTTTGGAAAAACATATCACGTATTATGTCACATGTAGTCTAATATTCAATTTAAATCATAGTAAGAATATTAGACTTATAAACTCTTTTTCCTTTTGAAAACATATTACATGTTCATATCACATATCATATGAAAATCATCTCGTAGTACTAAAATTAGTACTGAAATAAGCATTTTGTAAAATGCTGTAAATCTCTTTCATTTAACTTGTCACATATCATGTAAAACGTTTACATTTCACATATCATGTATCATATAAAACATTTTCATATATGGAGACTTAGGCACGCACGCCCAGCCCGTCCACTGGGTCGTCACTCATATCATGCTATAGACCCCGAAGGGTATGAATAATCATGTCAGATCTATGGCCATGTCTATAATTGTCCTCGGCGGATCACTGATCAGGTGTCGGCCGGGACTACATATCACATATTACATATCACATGTTACATATCACATATCACATATCAGCATGATAGGATGCCATCTAGTCTCAAAACCGTATTTTTCATCATCAGAAAACCTTTATGGAATTTATAAAAATATATAATTTCATCATTTAAAACCATAAAGGTTATAAAACCATTTAGTGAATATTTAAGAAATATATATATAAATATTCACTTTATTTCCTTTCATTTTCCATCTCGTATTACGTGAAATTTACATATCAAGAGAATTTTCGGTGATTTCATTATCACCATTCTCGAAGAGGATTTTCGGTGATTTCCTTATCACCATTCATATCATCTTTCTTATCATTTTGGACATTCATCTTTGTGTCCTATCATTTCCACTATATATCCTCAAGGCAGAGACATTTACTATTCTATTCATTTCGACTCATACTCTACCTTGATCTCATTGTTTACTTATACTTTACAGCCTTACAAATCTCATTCTAATAAGCTGTATATAGTACAACAGTTATCAACACATGTTACAGCTAACCAATTTCTGAAAATTATTGAAAATCATAATAAATAATTTATCACTTTCCGAGATTTCTTACCGATTCCCGTAATTTTCGAAATTCTCCTTTTTCTCTCTCTTTCTTCTTTTTCCTCTTTTCTTTCTTTTCCTTTTTCTTTTTCTTTTCTTTTCTTTTTCTTTCTTTCTTTTCTCTTCCTTTTCCTCTTTTCTGGTCTGAACCGGTTCGGACCGATTCAGACCGGTTCAACCCGGTCCGCCTCATCACCTCCGGTTCAGCTTCATCCAGATCCGGCATCCCCACCACTCCGGTAAGGTATGGGAGGCCCGAACCAGCGGTGATGCCGGCGGGATGAAGCTGAACCGGCGGTGATGAGGCGGACCGGGTTGAACCGGTCTGAATCGGTCCGAACCGGTTCAGACCAGAAAAGAGGAAAAGGAGGAGAAAAGAAAGAAAGAAAGAAAAGAAAAAGAAAAAGAAAAAGGAAAAGAAAGAAAAGAGGAAAAAGAAGAAAGAGAGAGAAAAAGGAGAATTTCGAAAATTACGGGAAATCCCGAGAATTCGAAAACCCGAGAATTACGGGAATCGGTAAGAAATCTCGGAAAGTGATAAATTATTTAAATAATTTATTTATTTAAATAATTATGGAAAAATTCTAAAA
Source organism: Heritiera littoralis (assembly GCA_031772115.1). Lineage (NCBI taxonomy): Eukaryota > Viridiplantae > Streptophyta > Magnoliopsida > Malvales > Malvaceae > Heritiera > Heritiera littoralis. Next base: position 2,410,122 of record JAPDPK010000064.1, read on the forward strand.
TTTAGAATTTTAATTTCAAGAAAATTTTCTCGATGACCAAGTCGATGAAATCGGGCGAGGTGAACACGGGCGCGACGAACGAGGCGGTCACCGACCCGAAACAGGTAAGAGATGCATGTGCAGTACTGTAAGGATATTCAGTCTGCATGATTTTAATTATGAAATATTTTATAAATATATTTCATGAAAATATTGCGATGAATGATTGGTTGAAAAATTGTGGTGAAGTACCGGTTGAAATTATAAACTGTATTTTTCGTGCAGGAGGCTAGCCAATCGGCAGCCGTTATACTGTCGGAAAATTATCGAAAATTATCGAAAAATTCTAGAAAATTTCATAAAATCATAATAAATGATTTTATTTCACGAGAAATGATTTTCAATCACGAAAATCGAGAAAATGAGTATTTTCCATAAAAACATGAATAAAATGAGAGTAATTTTAAAATATTCATGTTTTCGAGAATGGTGATAATGAAATCACAGAAAAATCTCTTCGAGAATGGTGATAATGAAATCATCGAAAATTCTCTTGATATGTAAATTTCACGTAATACGAGATGGAAAATGAAAGGAAATAAAGTGAATATTTTTATATATATTTTTTAAATATTCACTAAATGGTTTTATAACCTTTATGGTTTTAAATGATGAAATTATATATTTTTATAAATTCCATAAAGGTTTTCTGATGATGAAAAATACGGTTTTGAGACTAGATGGCATCCTATCATGCTGATATGTGATATGTGATATGTAACATGTGATATGTAGTCCCGGCCGACACCTGATCAGTGATCCGCCGAGGACAATTATAGACTATGGCCATAGACCTGACATGATTATTCATACCCTTCGGGGTCTATAGCATGATATGAGTGACGACCCAGTGGACGGGCTAGGCGTGCGTGCCTAAGTCTCCATACATGAAAATGTTTTATATGATACTAGATGGAAAGTTGGAAATTGATGGTCGTAAGACGATAATGATTAGAATTCGAGATAATGTTTACGAGTTCTATAGAGGTTTACAAGGTAAATGAAATACCTTACTGAGGTACATAAGACTAATGAATAAGACAATTATATAAGGATAAAGTGATAGTATACCATACAGCCTAAGGCACAAATGGAAAATGAGCAGCATAGTGGTATAACCCGACAGACTCTCAAAGACAATAGACTATATGTAAGAAGGGCAAATAGAAGATTTAGCTAGACAATATCTCTTTCTATGATATACGATCTCGAACGACAAAGCGATGTGGATCTGTCAATGATGAAGAGATAATGATTGAGATACATAATGAACTGGGTCTAGCTAAATACTATTGCCAGTCTATGGAAGAGTTATTGGGTTAGCTGCTCTACTGACATGATTAATAAGTAAAAGGTTAAAGCCAGGGGATAAATAAATGTAAAGACGATATATAAACGATTAGAAGAGGTAATAGTGGAATATGTTATCACTAAAGAAAAGTGAATGAAATGATGATGAAGGAAAAGATGACTATGTCATAAGAGGAAAGTACATGATGAAGAGGGAACACGAATATGAGGTAGTTCCCGAATTTGAAATTAAAAGTGATTTTGTGGTTATCACATGATTATGGCTAGATATAGGAACGAGCCAAACTTGATAAAGGAAAAGTAATCATACTCAAAGTAGTAAAGAAGTGAATTACATTTCACTGCCAGTAATGTAAATGGAAAATGATATATATATACTATACCACCTTGAAATGATGGAAATAATGGATTTGTATGGATAATGAGGTGATTAAATTGATAATTATAGATTTAATGATGAAGTTAAATAATGAGAAGATCAAATTATAATTTGATTATGTCGTTATGGAATCTAAATTATCAAAAGAGTATAATTTCAGGTATATTCTAAGATTAAAGTGATAATGAATATACCATAAGAATAAAAGAGGTAATAAGAATATTACATGGAAAGACGATATGGAGAGAAAATTATTGTCTCTTGATTAAATTATAGTAAAAGAAAAAAAAATGGTGAATGGTAAAGTCTGCAAATGAACTGCAGCATTTGATGAAATAAATATGAAAAGAATATTGGAGATAATAATGAAGAATCTAAAAGAGATATGATAATGTGAAAGTGATTATAAACTGATAGTCTAAAGAAATCACTTCTCCATTATCAAACTCTTAGATTCTTTAATGCCACAGTCGAGATATGATTATAAAAGATGATGAGAATGTATGTGAAGTTTCAGTGAGCACTATATGTGATGGGAATCTCTGAGTAGCTATATGTGATGGGAAATAGCAAAAGGCTCTGAGATTCCAAATTTATATACAGCACCACTCCGTACATGATGTAAATATGTGAGCGTAGTAAGAAACGCTCGATAATATGTTGAGTGAGCGGATGCACGAGATGTAAAAGCTACTGGGACGATTAAATACTATTGATTTAAATGTGTAAATGACAGTTACCAAACTATATCGACTTGGCACCAAATAAGAAAGATGGATGATAAACAGCATAAATCAGCTGTGGTATGAAAAAGAGTGTGAATGGACTTTTATGTGAGAAAAGGAGTAGAAATGGATAACTCCCAAATGATAGGAAATATAAGGGAGTATAAATATATGATGAGTAATGATATATAGAATGGTTTAAAGGTGATTATGATGTTAAAGGTATATTGGCAGTATAATTTAAAGGATGATCTAAAGGTCAAGAATGATAAATATACAAAATGATAAGGATACAAGATGTTACCACCTTATGAATTAAATTAAATTCGGAGGACCGAATTTATAAGGTGGGGAGAATGTGATAACCGCAAATTTTCTATTTTTGGAAATTAATATTAAAGAAAATAGATGAGGAAATAAATAAATTAAAGTAAATAAATAAAATTTACTTACGAGATGGGAATATCGTTGAAATTCCCGAAATTGATGAAGTGAAGAAGTGGAGAAAATTAATTTGGATAAAATTGAGGAAATTTAATTTGGATAAATGGAAATCCAAATTAAATAAGAAATAAAAAGGAAAATTAAATTGGAAATAAGAAATGAAGGAGGAAATTTAATTTGGATAAATGGAAATCCAAATTAAATAAGAAAAGGAGAAAAGAATATAAAATATATTTATATAATTATATATTATATAAATGTATTTTTATACAAATACATATGTATTGAAATACATATGTATTGAAATACTATATAGTATATATTAATATACATTAGTATATACATGTATATATACTATTTAATACATTTAAATAATACATATGTATATAAATATGATCTTTTATGTATATATATAAATATATACATATATAAGAAAAGTAAATATTATTTTTATTAAAATTTATATATATATATATATATATATATTGTAATACAATATATATATCTATAAATACATATATATATGAAATATATATTAATTCAAATTAAAATTATATATATGTATTTTGTGTAAAATATATATATGTGTGTGTGTGTGTTATATTATGTTGGTATATATAATATAATATATATATAAAAAAAAGAAATAACAGAAACGGGAAACACCCGTTCCCGTTTCTGTGTTAATATCACAGAAATGGAAGCCGACCCCGTCGGCGACGCCGGAGGAGAAAGAGAGAGAAGGGAGGCCATCGTCGGCCGACGAGCCAAGGAGGAAGCTGACGCCGGCGAAGGGAAAAGAAAACAGAAGCGAAGCGAAGCGGAGAGGATCCCGAGAGAAAGAGAAGAGTGGAACGGCGGTGCCGGCCCGTTCAGGCACCGCCACCGCTACCAGCACCACCGCCGAAGGGAGATGAAGGTGAGAGGAGCCACCGGTGGTGAAGGAAACGGCGGAGGAGGGAAGAAATAGGGAAGAAAGGAGACGAAACCCACCTTCCTAAGTCTGGCACCGTCGCCGGTGATGGGAAAAAATCAAGGCCAGATCCGGCGTCCCCGCCACTGCGGCAAGCTATGTGAGGCCCGAACCGGCGGTGATGCCGGTGGGATGAAGCTGAACCGGCGGTGATGAGGCGGATCGGGTTGAACCAGTCTGAATCGGTCCGAACCGGTTCAGACCAGAAAAGAGGAAAAGGAGGAGAAAAGAAAGAAAGAAAAAGAAAAGAAAAAGAAAAAGGAAAAGAAAGAAAAGAGGAAAAAGAAGAAAGAGAGAGAAAAAAGAGAATTTCGGAAATTACGAGAAATCCCAAGAATTCGAAAACCCGAGAATTACGGGAATCGGTAAGAAATCTCGGAAAGTGATAAATTATTTAAATAATTATGGAAAAATTCTAAATTTTAGAATTTTAATTTCAGAAAATTTTCTCGATGACCGCGCCGATGAAATCGGGCGAGGTGAACACGGCCGCGACGGACGAGGCGGTCGCCGACCCGAAACAGGTAAGGGATGCATGTGCAACACTATAAGGATATTCAGTCTGCATGATTTTAATTATGAAATATTTTATAAATATATTTCATGAAAATATTGCGATGAATGATTGGTTGAAAAATTATGGTGAAGTACCGGTTGAAATTATAAACTGTATTTTTCGTGCAGGAGGCTAGCCAATCGGCAGCCGTTATACTGTCGAAAAATTATCGAAAATTATCGAAAAATTCTAGAAAATTTCATAAAATCATAATAAATGATTTTATTTCACGAGAAATGATTTTCAATCACGAAAATCGAGAAAATGAGTATTTTCCATAAAAACATGAATAAAATGAGAGTAATTTTAAAATATTCATGTTTTCGAGAATGGTGATAATGAAATCATAGAAAAATCTCTTCGAGAATGGTGATAATAAAATCATCGAAAATTCTCTTGATATGTAAATTTCACGTAATACGAGATGGAAAATGAAAGGAAATAAAGTGAATATTTTTATATATATTTCTTAAATATTCACTAAATGGTTTTATAACCTTTATGGTTTTAAATGATGAAATTATATATTTTTATAAATTCCATAAAGGTTTTCTGATGATGAAAAATACAGTTTTGAGACTAGATGGCATCCTATCATGCTGATATGTGATATGTGATATGTAACATGTGATATGTAATATGTGATATGTAGTCCCGGCCGACACCTGATCAGTGATCCGCCGAGGACAATTATAGACATGGCCATAGATCTGACATGATTATTCATACCCTTCGGGGTCTATAGCATGATATGAGTGACGACCCAGTGGACGGGCTGGGCGTGCGTGCCTAAGTCTCCATATATGAAAATGTTTTATATGATACATGATATGTGAAATGTAAACGTTTTACATGATATGTGACAAGTTAAATGAAAGAGATTTACAGCATTTTACAAAATGCTTATTTCAGTACTAATTTTAGTACTACGAGATGATTTTCATATGACATGTGATATGAACATGTAATATGTTTTCAAAAGGAAAAAGAGTTTATAAGTCTAATATTCTTTCTATGATTTAAATTGAATATTAGACTACATGTGACATGAATACGTGATATGTTTTTCCAAAAAGGAAAGATGAGGAAAAATAAATCTAATATTCTTATTTTAATGTTTAAATTGAATATTAGATTTAAATGATACATATGCTATGCAAAAAGGATTTAATAGCTGATTTTGCTATTTAAAGTACTGTACTAATTATAGTTGTACAGTAAAACATGAAATGAATTTTATATGAGAATGATGAGAATTTAACTAATATTTTTTTCTAAGAATATATGAATATTAGTTACCTTATTTAAATGCTTTATTTTATAAAAGCATTATTTCGAAAAGAATATGGAAATGTTATGGAATAAAAAGGTAAAAGGGATTAAATTTCCAAACGAAAAGGAAATTATTCTCTACAGTTGCTTCTAGGTTCCGGGACAAGATAGGTATTTTAAAATACCTACCTTACTCCATCCGGATCCCTAGCCGACTGTAGTATCATTCCTACATGTGAGCCTAGAGCCCATAGGGAAAAAAATGAAAAAAGTTTTTCAGCATATAGATAGCTGAGTATCAAGTGAGGCATATAATTTCCTTACTAAGCCGTGGTTTGCTCACCCCTTAATATTAACATTTCAGGTTTACGAGGACTAAAAGCCTGACATCTAAAGTACTTCGACTGTGCATTTGGGGACGATGCGACGGCTTGATTTATTACATAAGGTACGATCATTTATTTTTTGTATTTAGACTTATCTACAGTACTACTTCCTTATGAATTAAGATAGGGGATGTAATTCATATTATAATTTAATATGAAATTGTTTATATGTAAAAGAAAAGTAAAGTATCGCAGACAGCCCAACCAAATAAGATGTATAGAATAAGGTGAAAAATAGGGTCACGGGCTATGACATAGTCATCGAGACACAGTGCTCTAAGTCAATTAAGAACACTTACACAATTCTCAAGGCACGGTGCCCTAAGGTCTCAATACCCCAGGTCTAAAACAATTTCCAATATCAATCTTATCAAATCAGCCTTCCAAGACTTCGTATCAAAATCATTCTACATAAATATGTAGGTAACAATCAAGGGCTCACCAAGCTTTTAAAGCACTTTAAGTTATAAAACAAAATCGAAAAACCATATCAAACCAAAAGCTTAGTTCAGTTTGGAAACTCAAAGGTGTCATCATATTAAAGCAATAATACATGAAACCAAACATAGATTTGGCGAGCCTTTATCATGCTTATAAAACATTTCAGAAAACTAAATCAATTAGTCAAGGATAGGCTCAATGTCTAGCATTTTCAATACATGTCAAAACAAATCTCATTTGCAACATTTGATTTCGTTTCAATACCAAATCAGAATTTAAAACATCATACAATTTGGATGCTAGGTAGTTGCTTAGGGTTACTTATTGTGCTTCCTTATCTTACAGATTCAATCCTCCCTGACCTATCAAGTTCCACACGAGCTATGTGACCTCTTAGTCAATTTCAGTCCTTAGCATCACCCTCTACATACACAAGGTGGATCGGGTTACTCATTACCCCCAATGGCATGCTAGGATTAAGAATTATACAATTCAATAAGAATGACATCAAGGAGAAATTCTAAATTATTTCAAATATGAACTAGTTTTACCTATTCATTTTCTTTTTGCTCCCTTAAGTCTCTCATAATCTACTTGATTCAATTTCTGCATTTTAGGATTTTCTGACCTTTTGTCATTGTGCTAGCCTTAAGTATAAACTTTAGAATCTAATCATCAAGCCATAAATTTTATATTACTTCTAACTCAGTTCCCTATTCGGAAGTATAAGGCTTACTTCTTAATTCATCATGTACCATTTCCAATAATTTTCCAAACTTTGATCCAAATCTGGCACATTAGGCAGGATAGTTTCCTGACCTGTGTTCATTAAAATTTATATTACTAATTATAAGGATCTGTAATTTGTACAAACCCAAAACCATATCAATCCTGACTCATTTACCTTTCTGAAAATGTAAAGTTTGCAATCAAACTCCATCTGAATTATTTTCTAGGAATTTTTGAAGTTGACACTAGGCTATTTGTACCCTCCAATGAGTATCCTGCATTTATATATACATATCCTAAGTTACATAATTCCAAATCCACAAATTCCATATAAGATGAAAGCTAACTCATTTCCCTATCTAGAAATGTAAGGTTCATGATTTAATTCTTCCTAAATCAACATCCGCAAGTTTCCAAATTTGTACTATCTTTCAGCAGTGTTCAGGCTGTGATAACCCTTATTTGCGATATCAATCGTAAGTATACTAAAGTAAATTTTAACTAACTTGAGGTTATTTTGGAATTTGGACAGATTATGGAAGCTGAGAATGTCCGAGTCATCTTGGTCAAGAAGCGATGGATATGTATATGTGAGTATGTAGGACTAAGATATGAAGTAAGAAATAAATTAGAAAGGTTAAGATATATTATCAGAGCAATAAATATATATATATATATTTATAAGATATGGAAATTAAATTTATAAAGACATTATTGTTTGCTGGAAACAATAGTTAATTTCCTACTAATCCATTAATGTTAAAATGGGTTATTAGAAGCTGATGAAAAAGGCTGGAAATACAAGGGAGAAATGGGTTGGAAACACAACAGAAAATGGGCTGGAAATACAAGGGAGAAATGGGCTGGAAACACAACAGAAAATGGGCTGGAAATACAAAGGAAGAAGGGGCTAGCAAACAAATAAAGGGGTTGGTAAACAAATAAAGGGCTGGCGGACCAATCAAGGGCTGGAAATACAAGTTTAAGGCTAGCAAATAAATCAAGGGCTGGAAAAATATTAGAGCCACATTTCCTTTCTTTTTTTTCCCTTCAAACCGAGACAAGAGAGGGGCAAAACTTCTCCAGCAAATTTCGACAGCCACCATCAAGAAAACCCTCTTCCTCCTCCCTCATTTTCGGCCATAGATTGAAGTTCTCTTCAAACCCTCATCCCTTTCACCCAAAGGCATAACTGATCTAGGGATTTCTATGGTTAAAGAAGCAGAAAACGAAATGAAGGAAGCATTGCTGGTTGGAGTATAAGCTGGCCAAGGGAATCGTGAGCCATAAGAGGAAGGGAGCTTTGGGTTCAAGAAGATTTGGGCATTGGAAGAGGAAGAGAAGAAGTGAGAAGAGTTTTTCCACCATGGGTGAATGAGAAAGTGAAGGATTAAAACCCTAAACTGAAACAAATTGATTTGGGACTTCAGATCAAAATAGAAAAGGTAATAAATTGAGGTGAGTTAATGTATTTTGCTGGAAATTAAACCATTGAAAACAGAATGTAATATATGTCACTGGATTGGCATTATGTGTCTAGGCATAACAGCAAAGCAAGCTGTGAGGAAGTGGTCTGGAATTGCTCAACAAATTCTGAGTTTGGCATCTAATTAAAGGGTAAGGTTCTAATCTGATAATGATTGATTATTATGCATGAAAATGATATTGTGATGAACTAAATTGAAATGGCTATTGTTAGATAAATGATAAACTGAAATTCTGACTTCATGTTCAATCTGGAAATTGATGTTCTGTATGGGTGAAAATTAAAACGAGCAGTTTAATAGTTCTACATGGAGAAAAATTCTGAAAAAATATGATTTATGGCCCTTTAAGTTACAAGAAAGTCAGTTTTGGAATTTCTTGAATTGGATATCTGTAGCTTGAGTTATGCACAAATGAGTGCAGGGTGTTCTGTCCAGAAACGTGAATCATAGCCCTGACTTTGAAAAATCATAGCAAATGGCCTAAGTTGAATTAGGTTGCAAGCTTTACATTTCTAGAAATGTAATTAAGTGAGGAGCATGATGGTTCTGGGTTTGCATCATTTGGATATTCCTATAACCAAATATGAGAGAATTTGTGCATACTGGTTAGTGTTTTACTGTGTCAGGAAACTGCTAAACATACTGAAATTTTGGAAAATTTCTGGTATTGATATAGGAAGAGTTAAATTATGAATCTTACATTTCTAAATAGGGAATTGAGTTAAATTTCATCTAGTTTTGGAAATTTTGGGATTTGGAATGATGTAGCTTAAGCCATGTATACATGACTGCAGGATGCTCACTGCCAGTCATAAACAGTCTACTGTAAACTTCAAAAATTCTTAGAAAATGATTCAGATGGAATATGACTGCAAACTTTACATGTTCAGAAAGATAATTGAGTCATGATTTACATGGCATTGGGTTTGTATAAATCTCATTTCCCTATAGTTGGCAGTATACATTTTACTGAACGTAGGTCAGGAAATTATCCTGCCTACTGTGCCAGATTTGGACCAAAGTCTAAAAATTGATGGGAAATGGCACAAAATGAATTAGGAAACAAGCCTTATATGTCTAAATAGGGATTTGAATTAGAAGTAATATAAAAATTATGGTTTGACAATTAAGTTCTGAAATTTATACTTAAGGCTAGCATAATACCATAAGGTCCAAAACCTTAAAAGACAGAAATAGACCAAATGGGTCATAACTAGTTCAAATGAACGAAAAGACAATAAACGGTGCTACTAATGTTTGAATAACTCTGGAAACACCGCCAAGTATCGTTTCTTGTTGAATTATACAATGCTTAATGCTAGCTTATGATTGGGAGTACTAAGATTGATGGATGTATAGAGATTGATTCAATCTACTATGTGTTATGTAAAGGGTTGTCCTAGGGACTGAGTTTGACCGAAATCAATCGATACTCCAAGACTTGTTAGGCGAGGGAGAACTGATTCAGAAGCTAAGGAAGTACTGTAAGTAACCCTAAGCGACTACTTGCATCCAAATTGTTTAATGCTATAAATTCTTGGAATTTGGCAATTGAAATAGAATGAATGCTGCATATGAGATGTCTTCCCTTGACTGTTGATTTTGCTTTTCTAGAAATGGTTTGTAAACAAATGATGGCTCGCAAGAAATGTATTGTTTGCGCGTATTATAAAATCAAGGAATATTTTAAATGTTTTAAAGGTTTAATTTAAATTCTAATTTAATATGATTTCATACCTTGTTGATATTTAAATGCCTTGTGAGCCTTGTTTTATGGAATTACCTTTTTATGAACTACGATGATTGCTATGAGGTCAAGGAAGAATGAATTTGGTTTTAAGACTACTGGATTTCTGTTTTAGACCCGGGGTATTGAGACCTTAGGGCACCGTACCTTGAGAACTTTATAGACACATTTGATTAACTTAGAGCATTGTTTCTCGAGTATGAGTCTCGAAAACGATCGGCTTGTCTCGTATATTACGTTTGGACAGGTCCTGGTGTCATATGCGCAGTGCACCGGGGTTGATTGGTCTATGCATAGGCAGCGTCCCTTATGGGATAATTGCTACGATTAGCTACCGTAGATCGTTAAGTGTTAGCTCTAAGTAGCATCGATTGATACAATGTGGACTCTCTTGGTACTATGATTGGTTTTATTGATTGCACTGCATACTTTATGTATGGTTTGATATTGAGACTTTTAGTCTAATGATGGAACTCTACATTCGACTGAGAATTGTTATTGAGTTTCCATATTGTATTTTAAGTTTTAATGCAACATAATTGATTTGATATAATTGAAAGTGATTTGAATGAGCTTTCATAATTGAGGGATGCTTGGTATTATTTAATTGCTTATTGTTGTTACTTACTGAGTTGCGACTCACTCCCCTCTTCTTTCCCTTCCCTTTTAGAGTGACCGATATCGCTACTACTCATTTTGGCTTGGGAAGCTTCTTGAGAGTGATCTTCCCTGCACAGTTAAGGTATATGGCTCCCAGCAGATTGTATAGACATAAATGGATGATAGCACAGTGTATTGGAAATCTTTTGATTGTATATATGTATACTTACGTATGGGACGTAAGCTAGGTTATGTTATTATTTGAATATTATGCCACTATACTTTTGAGTTGGCATTATGTATGTCGGTATATATGCCTGAATATATATAATTGGAAAGTGGCCTACATAGTCACCTACAAATGAATAGTGAAGTAAAAAAAATTAGCTTGAATTAAGCTTCCGTAAGAGATTAAGAAAATCCAGATGTGACAGTTTGGTATCAGAGCGAGTTTGTTCGTGTCTGTGTGGGTCGATAAAGTTAGCTTACATCCCTGTACACTGTGCCTATGTCTATCCTTGAACTGCGGTTGCCATTTAGATTGTACTAATTGTTGTTAATGTGACAGGAAAGAAGTAAGTGATAATGAAAAGGAGAGGTAGACCACGACGAGTTCTTCCTACAGAGCAGTCTAGGTCACCTACTCCCCCGCCTCCACCACAACCTCCTCAGGCCCTAGATCTTAACACAGAAGTGGGCCAACTATCAAGAACTGTGGGAGAATTACAACAAACGGTCCAAAATCTTGCAGCTTTTATAGAGCAACAATTCGGAGGCAACTCTAATCAGCCTCCAGCTCAAACTCAGGCACAAGCACAAGTCCCTCCTCCTGTGCCACAACCTCAGGCTGCTCCGCAGCAATAACCGGCTGTACCACCACAGCCACTAGCACCACTGCAACCACCTACAGCTCCACAGCCTCTACCACCTCTAGTGCCACCACCACAGGTTGGAGATCAGGTGGATAGGAACATGAATAGACTTCAACAATTCCAGAAGATGAACCCGCCCACTTTTAAGCGAAAAGGACCCGGAAGTAGCCGAAGAGTAGGTCAAACAGTTAGAGAAGCTATTCAAGTGTATGGGTTACAGTTCTGCTGAAAAAATGAGATTAGTTGTGTTTATGTTTCGAGAGAAGGCAGAAATTTGGTGGGAATCAGCTGAGAAATTGTTAAAAAGTGAGAACTCGGAGATTACATGGAAAGCTTTTTTGGAGAGTTTCTTTAAGCAGTATGTTCCAGAGCCTGCTCAGAAGAAAAAATAGGCGGATTTTCTGAAATTGACTCAGGGTTCTGACACATTGGATGATTATGAGTCGAAGTTTTCAGCTTTGTGTCAGTATGATCTTTTAGCCTCCAAGGATGAGAAAGCTAAGACCATCAAGTTCATTTCGAGATAGAAACCCGTTATTCAGGGTAAGATGGAAGTGCTGGATATCACTAACTATTCAGAAGCTCTCAGACGAGCCCAGATGGTCGAGCTTGAACATGATCTGATTCAGCAGGAATATGGGTCTAAGTGGAGGAACAAAGGAAAAGATAAGAGGGTAGATGATAGAAAGCCCTACAAGGGCAAGCAGCTAGAAAAGAAGCAGAAGACAATGGGAAACAAACAGAAAGGGGATGAGACTAAGAAGAGTCTAACTTGTCCTAAGTGTGGAAACAATCATGGTACTAGACCTTGCTATAGAGATACAGGAGCTTGTTTTCACTGCGGGAAATAAGGACATATGGTCAGAGATTGTCCCCATCTCAAGACTGTAGGAAGGGCCTTTGAGCATTCGGCTGGTGACAAGGGTAAAGCAGTTGATAAGGGCAAGAAGCTAGTAGCTCAGGGTCGAGTCTTTGCATTGGATCAGGCTTCTGCACAGGGAAGAGACTCCGTGGTTAAAGGTAAGCTTACTATTGCTGATTTAGAAGCTTATGTTTTAATAGACTCTGGTTCCACTCATTCCTTTATTGCTCCATATTTTGCTAGCAAGATTAAATTAGAACCTGTAAAGTTAGATCGTCTACTTCATGTGAGCACTCCTTTAAAGGAAAACCATATAACTGATATTGTATATAGGGGTTGTGAGGTTAAGGTGGGAGATAGGAATCTGCTAGTTGATTTGATTTTGTTAAATATGAAAGATTTTGATGTAATCCTAGGAATGGATTGGCTAGCTAGACATCATGCTTGGTTAGATTGTTATAAGAAAATAGTGATGTTCTCCCTACCTGAAACTGTTGTAATCTCTTTTGATAAGTAGTAATAAAGTGATGAATTTTTTTTGTCTGATTATTTTGCCTATGAATGCATGATGTTTGTGAAGGATATTTAGTCTATGTGGAAGATGCCTCCAAGGAACATCCTGAATTAAAGGATATACCAATCGTCAGAGAGTTTCCAAATGTATTCCCTGATGACTTGCCAGGCTTACCACCCAAGCGAGAGACTGAGTTCACCATCGACTTAGTCCCGGGTACTCAGCCTATATCAAGGGCACCTTATAGAATGGCTCTTGTGGAACTGGAAGAATTAAAGAAGCAGTTGCAAGAGCTATTTGATAAGGGATTTATACATCCGAGCGTATCACCCTGGGGTGTACCGATGTTGTTTGTTAAAAAGAAGGATGGAAGTTTAAGACTGTGTATTGACTACAAATTTCCCAACAAGGCAACAGTTAGAACAAGTACCCATTACCGAGGATTGATGATCTATTTGATCAGTTGAAGGGTGCTACTATGTTTTCCAAAATAGACCTTCGATCTGGCTATCATCAACTAAGGATTCGAGAGGATGATGTTCCTAAGACGGCCTTTCGGACTAGATACGGCCACTATGAATTTCTCGTGATGCCCTTTGGCTTGACAAATGCGCCAGCGGCTTTTATGAGCTTGATGAATGAAGTGTTCAGTCCTTTCTTAGACTTATTTGTGATTGTTTTCATAGATGACATCTTGATCTATTCCAAGTCAATAGACGAGCACGAACAGCATTTACGAATAGTACTCCAAGTCCTTAGAGACAAGGAGTTGTATGCTAAGCTCAATAAATGTGACTTCTGGTTGGATCAGATTGCTTTTCTTGGGCATATTGTGTCAAAAGACGGGGTGTCAGTAGATCCGTCGAAGATTGAAGCCATTGTGAAGTGGGAAAGGCCTCAGACTGTAACATAAGTCTGAAGTTTCCTGGGTTTAACAGGTTATTACAAGAAATTTGTAGAGGGTTTCTCCAAGATTGCTACACCATTGCATCGACTCACTCGGAAAGGAGTGAACTTTGATTGGAATGAGACATGTGAAAATAGCTTTAGGAGTTGAAGAGACAGCTTACCTCTGCTCCAATATTGACTATTCCTAGTGGGTCAGGAGGTTTTGCTGTCTACAGTGATGCTTCGTATCAAGGATTAGGGTGTGTCTTAATGCAGCACGGGAAGGTGATAGCTTATGGTTCTCGTCAATTGAAGGACCATGAGAAGAATTATCTGACACACGACCTAGAACTTGCCGCCGTAGTGTTCGCGCTCAAAATTTGGAGCCATTATCTCTATGGGGAAATATTTTAGATCTTTACAGATCATAAAAGTCTGAAGTACTTATTCTCCCAAAAAGAATTGAATATGCGCTAGCGGAGATGGATGGAATTGTTGAAGGACTACGACTGTGAAATTCTTTACCATCCAGGTAAAGCTAATGTTGTAGCAGATGCGATGAGTAAGAAAGGTGCTGCTATGGTCTCAATGTTGATGGTTCAGGAATGGTGTATGCTACAGCAGTTTGTAGACTTGAGATTAGATGTAGAAACCGCCAGAGAGGATTGTATGATAGCCAGTATGAGAATAGAGCCTGAATTGATTGATCGAATCCGTCAAAAGCAAAAAGAGGATCCTCGATTAAGAGAGATTGTTTGTGAAAATGAAGGAAACCAAGGTGAAGAAACAGAGTTTAGGTTCGGCAATGATGGCATTTTGAGGTATAGAGGCCAAATGTATGTTCCGAATAATTTGGAGTTGAAGAGGTTGATACTAGAGGAAGCTCATAGCTCGAAATATGCTATGCACCCTGGTAGTACTAAGATGTACCAGAACCTATGTAGCTTATACTATTGGTCTGGAATGAAGAAGGATATTGCTGATTTTATTGCAAAATGTCTAGGCTGTCAACAGGTGAAAGTTGAGCATCAAAAGCCCTCGGGGTTGCTTCAACCATTGTCTATTTCGAGCTGGAAATAGAAGCACATCACCATAGACTTCGTGCTAGGTCTTCCAAGGACTAAAAGACAGCATGATGCTATTTGGGTGATAGTGGATAGGCTAACCAAATCAGCTCACTTTTTGGCCATGAAGGCTACAGATTCTCTCAGTGCTTTGGCCGATCTCTATGTTCGGGAGATTGTTCGGTTACATGGTGTCCCAGTGAGCATTGTGTCTTATCGAGATTCCCGATTTACTTTTAGATTTTGGGAGAAGTTTCAGGAAGCAAGGGGGACTCAGTTGCACTTCAGCACCGCTTACCATCCCCAGATAGATGGTCAGTCCGAGAGAACCATTCAGACTCTCGAAAACATGTTGAGAGCGTGTGCACTTGATTACAAAGGCTCTTGGGATGAACATTTACCATTGGCAGAATTTGCATACAACAATAGTTTCCACTCGAGTATAGGGATGGCCCCATATGATGCACTGTACGGAAGAAAGTGTCGGTCTCCAGTCGGATGAGCAGAAGTGGGAGACAGAAAATTGTTTGCACCTGACTTGGTTCAACAAGCTTCGGACAGAATAAAACTTATCTGTGAAAGACTTAACATTGCCCAGAGTAGACAGAAGTCATATGCCGATAATCGTAGGAGACGTTTGGAGTTTGAGGGTGGTGATTCGGTATTTTTGAAAGTTTCTCCTTCGAAGGGCATTATGAGATTCGGGAAGAAGGGCAAACTTAGCCCGAGGTATGTGGGACCGTTCGAGATTTTAGAGAAGGTTGGTGAAGTGGCATACAGGTTGGCTCTACCACCACAGCTAGCGAGTGTGCGTAACGTGTTTCACGTGTCAATGTTAAGGAAATACCACCCGGATCCTTCGCACGTGGTAGATTTTGGAGAGTTAGACATTCGGGATGATCTAACATATGAAGAAAAGCCTGTTAGGATCTTAGATCGCAAGGAGAAGGTGTTAAGGTCCAAAACTATCCCACTAGTGAAGGTATTGTGGCAAAGGCATTCAGAGGAAGAAGCCACCTGAGAAGTAGAGAATCTAATGAAGGAGAGGTACCCTCACTTGTTTTGAAGTAACGGTATTCAAATTTGGGGACCAAATTTTCCAAGGTGGGAACAATGTGATAACCCTTATTTGCGATATCAATCGTAAGTATACTAAAATAAATTTTAACTAACTTGAGGTTATTTTGGAATTTGAACAGATTATGGAAGCTGATAATGTCCGGGTCATCTTGGTCAAGAAGCGATGGATATGTCTATGTGAGTATGTAGGACTAAGATATGAAGTAGGAAATAAATTAGATAGGTTAAGATATATTATCAGAGCAATAAATATATATATTTATAAGATATGAAAATTAAATTTATAAAGACATTATTGTTTGCTGGAAACAATAATTAATTTCCTACTAATCCGTTAATGTTAAATTGGGTTATTAGAAGCTGATGAAAAAGGCTGGAAATACAAGGGAGAAATGGGCTGGAAACACAACAAAAAATGGGCTGGAAATACAAGGGAAGAAGGGGCTGGCAAACAAATAAAGGGGTTGGTAAACAAATAAAGGGCTGGCAGACCAATCAGGGGCTGGAAATACAAGTTTAAGGCTAGCAAATAAATCAAGGGCTAGAAAAATATTAGAGCCACGTTTCCTTTCTATTTTTTTCCCTTCAAACCGAGACAAGAGAAGGGCAAAACTTCTCCAGCAAATTTCGACAGCCACCATCAAGAAAACCCTCTTCCTCCTCCCTCATTTCCGGCCATAGATTGAAGTTCTCTTCAAACCCTCATCCCTTTCACCCAAAGGCATAACTAATCTAGGGATTTCTATGGTTAAAGAAGCAGAAAACGAAATGAAGGAAGCATTGTTGGTTGGAGTATAAGCTGGCCAAGGGAATCGTGAGCCATAAGAGGGAGGGAGCTTTGGGTTCAACAAGATTTGGGCATTGGAAGAGGAAGAGAAGAAGTGAGAAGAGTTGTTCCACCATGGGTGAATGAGAAAGTGAAGGATTGAAACCCTAAACTGAAGCAAATTGATTTGGGACTTCAGATCAAGATAGCAAAGGTAATAAATTGAGGTGAGTTAATGTATTTTGCTGGAAATTAAACCATTGAAAACAGAATGTAATATATGTCACTGGATTGGCATTATGTGTCTAGCATAACAGCAAAGCAAGCTGTAAGGAAGTGGTCTAGAATTGCTCAACAAATTCTGAGTTTGGCATCTAATTAAAGGGTAAGGTTCTAATCTGATAATGATTGATTATTATGCATGAAAATGATATTGTGATGAACTAAATTTAAATGGCTATTGTTAGATAAAGGATAAACTGAAATTCTGACTTGATGTTCAATCTAGAAATTGATGTTCTGTCTGGATGGAAATTAAAACGAGCAGTTTAATAGTTCTACATGGAGAAAAATTCTGGAAAAATTATGATTTATGGCCCTTTAAGTTACAAGAAAGTCAGTTTTGGAATTTCTTGAATTGGATTTCTGTAGCTTGAGTTATGTACAAATGAGTGCAGGGTGTTCTGTCCAGAAACGTGAATCATGGCCCTGACTTTGAAAAATCATAGCAAGTGGCCTAAATTGAATTAGGTTGCAAGCCTTACATTTCTAGAAAGGTAATTAAGTTAGGAGCATGATGGTTCTAGTTTTGCATCATTTGGATATTCCTATACCAGATATGAGACAATTTGTGCATATTGGTCAGTGTTTTACTGTGTCAGGAAACTGCTAAACATACTGAAACTTTGGAAAATTTCTGGTATTGATATAGGAAGAGTTAAATTATGAATCTTACATTTCTAAATAGGGAATTGAGTTAACTTTCATCTAGTTTTGGAAATTTTGGGATTTGGAATGATGTAGCTTAAGCCATATATACATGACTGTAGGATGCTCACTGCCAGTCATAAACAGTCTACTGTAAACTTCAAAAATTCTTGGAAAATGATTCAGATGGAATATGACTGCAAACTTTACATGTTCAGAAAGATAATTGAGTCATGATTTACATGGCATTGGGTTTGTATAAATCTCATTTCCCTATAGTTGGCAGTATACATTTTACTGAACGTAGGTCAGGAAATTATCCTGCCTACAGTGCCAGATTTGGACCAAAGTCTAAAAATTGATGGGAAGTGGCACAAAATGAATTAGGAAACAAGCCTTATATGTCTAAATAGGGATTTGAGTTAGAAGTAATATAAAAATTACGGTTTGACAATTAAGTTATGAAATTTATACTTAAGACTAGCACAATACCGTAAGGTCCAAAACCTTAAAAGACAGAAATGGACCAAATGGGTCATAAGTAGTTCAAATGAACGAAAAGACAATAAACGGTGCTAGTAATGTTTGAATAACTTTGGAAACACCGCCAAGTATCGTTTCTTGTTGAATTATACAATGCTTAATGTTAGCTTATGATTGGGAGGACTAAGATTGATGAATGTATAGAGATTGATTCAATCTACTATGTGTTATGTAGAGGGTTGTCCTAGGGACTGAGTTTGACCGAAATCAATCGATACTCCAAGACTTATTAGGCGAGGGAGAACTGATTCAGAAGCTAAGGAAGTACTGTAAGTAACCCTAAGCCACTACTTGCATCCAAATTGTTTAATGCTATAAATTCTTGGAGTTTGGCAATTGAAATAGAATGAATGCTGCATATGAGATGTCTTCCCTTGACTGTTGATTTTGCTTTTCTAGAAATGATTTGTAAACAAATGATGGCTCGTAAGAAATGTATTGTTTGCACATATTATAAAATCAGGGAATATTTTAAATGTTTTAAAGGGTTAAATTAAATTCTAATTTAATATGATTTCATACCTTGTTGATATTTAAATGCCTTGTGAGCCTTGTTTTATGGAATTACCTTTTTATGAACTACGATGATTGCTATGAGGTCAGGGAAGAATGAATTTGGTTTTAAGACTACTGGATTTCTGTTTTAGACCCGGGGTATTGAGACCTTAGGGCACCTTACCTTGAGAACTTTATAGACACATTTGATTGACTTAGAGCACTGTTTCTCGAGTATGAGTCTCGAAAACGATCGGCTTGTCCCGTATATTACGTTTGGACAGGTCTCGGTGTCATATGCGCAATGCGCCGGGGTTGATTGGTCTATGCATAGGCAGCGTCCCTTATGGGATGATTGCTACGGTTAGCTACCATAGATCGTTAAGTGTTAGCTCTAAGTAGCATTGATTGATACAATGTGGACTCTCTTGGTACTATGATTGGTTTTATTGGTTGGACTGCATACTTTATATATGGTTTGATATTGAGACTTTTAGTCTAATGATGGAACTCTACATTCGACTGAGAATTGTTATTGAGTTTCCATATTGTATTTTAAGTTTTAATACAGCATAATTGATTTGATATAATTGAAAGTGATTTGAATGAGCTTTCATAATTGAGGGATGCTTGGTATTATTTAGTTGCTTATTGTTGTTACTTACTGAGTTGCGACTCACTCCCCTCTTCTTTCCCCTCCCTTTTAGAGTGACCGATATCGCTACTGTTCATTTTGGCTTGGGAAGCTTCTTGAGAGTGATCTTCCCTGCACAGTTAAGGTATATGGCTCCCAACAGATTGTATAGACATAGATGGATGATGGCACATTGTATTGGAAATCTTTTGATTGTATATATGTATACTTACGTGTCAAGTATGGGATGTAAGCTAGGTTATGTTATTATTTGAATATTATGCCATTATACTTTTGAGTTGGCATTATGTATGTCGGTATATATGCCTGAATATATATAATTGAAAAGTGGCCTACTTAGTCACCTACAAATGAATAGTGAAGTAAAAAAAAATTAGCCTGAATTAAGCTTTCGTAAGAGATTAAGAAAATCTGGATGTGACACAGGCACAGTGTTACACTGACCTACTTGCACAAAATACTTCATATTTAATCATAGGCATATCAAATTGGTGCAAACTCAGAACCATAACAATCCTAACTTAATTACCTTTTTGGAGATGCAAGGCTTGCAACCAAACTCAATTTAGGCTATTTTCTACAATTTTTCAAAGTTAAACTAGAATTCACGTTTTTCTGGCAGAGTACCTGTACTCATTTGTACATATCTCAAGCTACAGAATTCCAAATCAAATGATTCCAAAACTGAATTATTCATAGCTCAGAAAGCTATCTACCATAATTTTTCTCATTGTATAACATTTAAATTGAACATTTTAACATCAGTCCAAAACAGAACCATTACCCAGATTTCAACAGCAAACCAAAATCCAATCATGCCATGCCAATTTCATAGTAATTCAACTCAAATCATTATAGTTTCATATTCATATTCAACAATTAGGGATTTTAAAGTCAGAAACTTACCCACTTATCAATTTGTAGCAGCTAAGATTCTCAAAAGTTCAAGAAAATCAACCCCTTTCCACCCAAAACCATGAGCCTCTTTCTTTTCTTCTTCTCTGTTTTCAGTCCTCCCTTCAAATGAAACATGCGACTTATTTTAACATTCTGTTATGAGCATCAGAGATGAAAAAAAATCAACTCCTCCTTACCTTGAATTGTTGTGGCCAAGCCTTAGCACACCAAGAATCTTTCGGTTCTAGCCCAAGATAGTTCTCAAATCTACATGCAAGGGAAAATTCATCAATACCACTACAAAAACCTTAAGCCCTCTTCAAGATTTCCTGAATTTCCTTTGAATCTCTTCAAATTTGAGGCTGCTTCAAGGTTCTTTTTAGGTTTTTTTTTTTTGGTGGCAGAATGTAGGTCACGGCAATAAGGATTTTGGGGATTTAACTTTTCCTTTCTTCTCTTGGAGGTTCGGTTTTGCCCAGAACAAGAGAAACTAAATTTTACATTCGGCATTGGTAAAGAAGAGTAGAGAAAGAAGTGGTCTGACCATGGCAGAAGGGAAGAGTCGAGTATGAGAGGTAGAAGAGAGGTTCCACTTTTTGATGAAAATAAAACTGTATCTTTTGTTAATTGTTTAATTAAAATTTATGTTTTGGGGCCTCTTTTCCTTAATTTCTCACTTTGAACCCAATTAACATCTTTAATATGATGATTGAGCCAAGATAATATTATTTCTAATCTATTTAAACTCCTCTTCAACATCCTTTTAATCCAACAAAACCCCAAATCCTTGTAACTTTCCCAATTTAATCATTTTCTTCGATAACCTCATAATTGCTAAATTTTCGAGCCTAACTTCCGATAATTAATTGTATTAATCTACAAGGATTCTAATAGCATGCCATACATGATCGGAAAGGTCTCCAAATTAGCTTTTCAACGAAATTTGAATCAGAGTTCTCTATCAAAAGTTTGCCCCTTTTTTTACCAATTGCTCACGATCAGAATTTCCTGATTATGACGTGAATGTAAAAATTCATTGCCATTGATCCACATTGAATTAGGCAGCAAGCCTTATATTTTCAGAAAGCTTATTGAGTTAGCTTTTCAGAAAAATTTGAATCAGCTTAATTGGAGTTTCTTACTAAGAGATATGCTCAATTCTTTACAGAGGTGTCGACTGACATGTTTCACTGCACATGGTTCAATTTCAGAATTTTTCTGGTATTAATCCATAGGGAATTAAATTACTAGCTTTTTATGGCTAAAAGACCTTTAAGTCAGCTTTCATAAGAATTTTACAGTTTATTGTTTCGATACTCCGATTAAGAGATATAACTGAAACAAAGCAGATTGGTCATAAGCCTAAGGCTGAAATTTTCGGTTTATTGTCAAACTCTCGGATTAAGCCCAAATCATAACCACATGAAACAAATTGTCTTACCCGAAACCATTAATGATGAATTTAAGGTACTTACATAGTTTTTGAATGAGTGTGCGGTCTCATGAGACCAGCCATCTTGTTCGTATGGAAGCTTGCATTCCTACGCCAAAATCTGAAAGTATCTCAATTTGGCCGCTAAACACCTCTAAGGCTCATTTAACACTATTTAACATATAGAAGAAATTGTGGTTGTTACAGTCAGGTTGTGTCATATACACATCTTCCGACAAGTTCCCATTCAGGAACGCTGTTTTAACATCCATTTGCCATACCTCATAATCATGGTATGTAGCGATAGCAAGCAAAATCTGAATGGACTTAAGCATTGCAACTAGTGAAAAGGTTTCATCATAGTCTATACCATGCCTTTGTTTAAAACCTTTGGCCACCAATCGACCTTTATAGGTATGCACGTTACCATCCATGTCAGTCTTCTTTTTTAAGACCCACTTGCACCCCATGGGTTTTATCCCTTCAGGTGGATCAACCAAAGTCCATACTTGGTTAGTATGCATAGAGTTCATTTCGAATTTCATGGCTTCAAGCCATTTCTCAAAATCTAGGCCCGTAATTGCTTCTTTGTAGGTGGTAGGCTCATCATTATCCATGAGCAATACGTCGTTGTGATGAGTGGTGAGAAGGTTAAGCTTCTCAAGCTCTCGATGTATCCTATTAGACCTACGTGGGCCTTGTGTTTTTGGAGCTATTTCCTATTCCATAACATCTTGTGGGACTTGCTCCTGTTCCACTAAAGGTTCAGTGACATTTTGTGGTTCTTAAACCTCTTCAAGCTCTATTTTCTTCCCACTAGTTCTTCTAAAAGGAAGTCCTTTTCTAGAAAGACACCATACCGAGCCACAAACACTTTGTGCTTTGTGGGACTATAGAAATAGTATCCTTTTGTCTCTTTAGGATACCCCACAAATATTCATTTATCAGATTTGGGTCCTAATTTGTCTGAGACTTGTCTTTCGACATAAGCCTCACAACCCCAAATCTTTAGCAAAGATAGATTAGGCTTTTTTTTCAGTCCACATCTCGTGTGGTGTCTTTTCAACAGCTTTAGTAGCAACACGATTTAGTGTGAATGCTGCTGTCTCTAAAGCATAACCCCAAAAGGAGACAAGGAGGTCATATAGACTCATTATGGATCAAACCATGTCTAACAAGGTCCGATTCCTCTTCTCAGATACACCATTCCATTCAGGTGTACCAAGTGGAGTGAGTTGTAGAACTATTCCACACTCCTTTAGATGATCTATAAATTCTAGGCTCAAATACTCTCCATCATGATCTGATCAGAGTTTCTTGATATTCTTGCCTAGCTGGTTTTGTATTTAATTCTTGAATTCTTTGAACTTTTCAAAGGATTCTGACTTGTGTCTCATTAAATACACATAGCCATATCTACTGTAGTCATCAGTAAATGTGATGAAGTATTGGAACTCTTCTCTAGCTTGTGTGGTTAATGGGCCACATACATATGTATGTATGAGCTCTAATAAACCACTGGCCCTTTCACTTGTTCTTTTAAAAGAGGCCTTGGTCATTTTACCAAGCAAACAAGATTCGCATACATCATATGATTCAAAATCAAATGAATCTAAGTGTCCATCTTTGTGGAGCCTAGATATGCGTTTCTCGTTTATGTGATCAAGTCTACAATGCCAGAAGAATGTAGGGTTAATCTCATTACCCTTTAACCTCTTGGAATCAACATTATATATGTGATTATCTAAATCTAGAACATACAATCCATTCATAATGGAAGCATTGCCATAGAAAATATCATTAAAGTAAATTGAACAACTATTGTTCATTATTTTAAAAGAAAAACCTTTCTTATCCAAACAAGAAACAGAAATAATATTCTTGGCAATTGCTGGAACATAATAACAATTATCAAGTTCTAGAATTAGGCCCGAAGGCAACGATAAATTAAATGTTCCTATAGCTAACGCAGTAACCGTTGCTCCATTTCCAACTCGTAGGACCACTTCACCCTTGGCAAGTTTTCTACTCCTTGTTAGTCCCTGCACATTTATGCAAATGTGAGAACTACATCCAGTATCTAATACCCAAGATGAAGAAGTAGACAAATTTATCTCAATCACATATATACCTGAGGTGGAAGTTTCACTTCCTTTCTTTTTCTTCAGCTCTTCAAGGTACATAGTGCAGTTTCGCTTCCAATGACCAGTCTTACTGCAATGGAAGTATTTTCCTGTCTTAGTAACTCCACCAGATGGCTTGAGGTTCTTGGCCTTTTCCTTCTTGTTACCCTTGGGCTTGGGCTTACCCTTAGGCTTGCCTTTGCCTTTGGATTTGGTCTTGTTAATCACCATAATAGAAGTAGGCCTTGACTTCTTCAAGTCCTGCTCAGCAGTTCTCAACATGTTGAGCAATTCTACCAATGTCTTATCCATATTGTTCATGTTGTAGTGCAACACAAACGAACTATAGCTATCCAGTGGATTAGAGAATGAGATCAACTGACAACTCTTTATGCATGGTGAAGCCCAGTGCTTCCAGCCTCTCAATGTACCTAATCATACTAAGTACATGAGTGTGCATCAGAGCTCCCTCAACCATCTTGCTTTGGAAGAGCGCCTTAGACACCTCATAACGTTCGTTTCGTGCTTGCTCTTGGAACATTTCCTTGAGATGTTCGATCATATCAAATGGTTTCATATTTTCATGTTGCTTTTGGAGTTCATAACTCATAAAAGCTAACATTAGGCATTGTATGTCAGTGGCATCATCCAAATGCTTTTGATAAGCTTGCTTATCAGTAGTGGAAGCATTCTGTCGGGGTTAAGCAGGGATCTCATGCTCTAGAACATATAACTTCTTTTCTTGAGTGAGGACTATCCTCAAATTTCTGTACCAGTCTAAGAAGTTTGCCCCAACCAACTTGTTATCCTTCTCAAGGATAGAAAAAAAGGATATATTGTTGTTTGCCATGATAATTCTACAATCATAAATTATAAAAGTAGGTAACATTGTGATTAAAATCGTACATTATGGTCTTTTAATTAAATGAATTGCTCCCACTATTTTCCTCAAGCTAGTAGCCCTCATTATCAACTCGGGAAGCCTTTTTACCGAGACTTCCTAGTGGGCCAAGATCCATATTTGGTCCCATTATGACTTTAGCTGAGCTAATGTGTCCAATGAGATTATTTAGGTAGACAACTCTTGTCAATTGCATCTCATGCAACTCCTGGATAGTTGGGTGAACAACTCTTATTCTAACTCATCATATGGGTTAAAGCCCAACCTATGCCTTTAAATCTTATTAGGTTTGACTGAGCCAATGCCCTAATTTGATTTAGTTAAGTTTGACCCAATACACTTGGAGATAACTATTATCTCATGCAATGTGAATTCCTAAGGTAGGTATGGCCTTGACTGAGCCAAAGTAGCACAACACTGAACAAAGTCTCTTTCACATGCATTGTATTGGAAGGCATCTTTATTTGTTATCTTTGACTTAATATTTATTTTAAAGGATTTTTAATTTTACCGTCTCACCTAGCATGCTTTTCTAACATATATATCAACATATATAAGTAAAAACATAAAATTAAACGTGACATGGTTATGGCTTTTCTATTACAAAAGAACCTAGGAATACATTATTTTTCTAAATGCCTTCTCCTCGGTTTCCCTTCAAGCGTCACCTCAGTTTGCCTTGGCTCCGAATCATCTTGGCTCAAAATGTTGTACATTTTACAAGATAATCATAATTTATCTATGTAACTATTACATAAATAAATTACAAATAAATCAAGACTCACAGGCCCAATTTAAATTTATTTAAATAAATTATAACCCATGTAAACCTAGGCCCATAACCATGCACCATGCAATCATCCATATCACATAAGAATCAAGCATCAAGCATCAAGCATATATAGCAATATCACATATTAATTTGCATTCTTCCTAATTAAAATCTAATTTTAATTAATCAAATTTTAATTAATTATAGGTATCAAGGGTTATTTTAATTTAATTTTTATTCTCAAAATTCAATTTGGGCTTAATTGAAATTTTAATTTTATTAAAATGTCAAAACCATTGGATAACTCTTATCCATTTTAAAATATTTTTTTAAAAAAAAATTTATAAAGATAATTCCTTTTGAAATTTTAATCTCATTAAAATCTCAAAACTATTGGATAACTCTTATCCAATTTAATATAGGATATATTTTATTTTAAAACAATTTTATCAAGATAATGTTTTTGAAATTTTAATCTTATTAAAATCTCAAAAACCACTGGATAACTCTAATCCAATTTTATTTTTAAAAATATCTTTCTTTAAAATATATTTAATTTAAAACTCTTTTAAGGATAACTTTTATCCTAATTTATTTTATATATTTTAAATAAAATAATAACAAGTATTAATTTTTTTTTGCAAGGGTGGCAACTACAAGGTTGCCTACAGGGTTTTTGTCAAAACAATTTTGACAACTGCTCTAATATCAATTATATTATATAAAAGCATGCAAGGTTTGTGCCAAATAATTTTGACAACATTTTAATTACAAGTTTGAAAAGAATTCTAACATGTAACTTTTAATTCAACAAATCCCTACAGGGTTTATTTAAATCTATAGTTGTCTTACAATTATTTTAGGTTGCCCAAACGAATTTTGAAAATTAAAATCAAATCTGTAACAACTTACAATAAAACAACATCACCACGAATCGAATTTGCTATCCCGAAAGCCATTTGCACACTGGCTCAGATACCACTATAAGGTTTCGTTGTCTCGGTTTATCATGTCATACACGAAAATAAGCAGCAGATTAGAAACAACAAAACCAAAATCACCAGAATCATGCAACAAGATTATTTTCGGGATAGAATCTAACCTTTTTGGTGTACTCGTGTAGGAATGTTCGACTTTTGAATATGGCAACCCACGAACAGCCCTTGATTTATCGTTAACTCAAGACTCCTAGCTGAAAGAAGCCCTCTAACGGTATCCACACGAGTAGGACGCAAAACAAGACCTTTGTTTGAAACAAGATGTGGTCAGAAGCAAAGGGAGGAGGAAGGGACTTGTTTTTTGAGAGAGCTAGCTCCAAGAGGCAGAACGACTATAAAAAAATTCTGTCTAACTTTTAGACTTAATGTTATTTATATAGTGCCTCTTAACAAAGCCCTAAAAAGGCTTTAGCCTTAGTCCAACTAAATTGGGTCTTTTAGGCCTTTTAAAATTACTTAATCCAAATCAAATTGATTATAGGGCATACTCTAACATGTTTATCGTCTCAAGTTTGGCACATGAATTGTTTTACTATCACATGACTCGTCAAAGTCCAACGTAGGAAGCTACTTGGTTTTTTGTGTTGCAAGCGATTTTTGTAGACATGTAGATAGTATTGAAGAAAAATTTAGTAGCAACCAACAAATTTCGACCTCACAAAGTAATTTCAGGACCATTGACTTTGGCAAATATAGCAGTGACTGCTAACTGGTTATCGTTTACACAAATTAAGAGATATGGTGCAGATGAAATGGTCCTTAAAGAATTCAATCTATTTCTAGATTTTATCAAGCTTAAGCTAGAATCTGGACAAATTAATCTACTTAATTACCCTTTCCTGTTAAGCTCTAGCTTTTTCTTTTTCCCTTTTTCAAGGCCTATGGTTTGTGATAGAATAAAATTAGTGTAAAATATGTAGCAACAACTCCTGTAATATATTCCACTAAAAAAAAGCTCCTACAATATGGTAGATGCATATATGTAAGTTTATCATGGCTTAATATTATCTATTGAATTAACATTATGCTATATATATATATATATATATATATATATATATTATATATACCAATAAAAATATGCAAGTCATTATAATTTTATGGATTAATATATAATACACAATTAGTGAAATTTTTTTACTCTACAAGTGAGATTAGAATGACTACATATGTTCTTTAAAAAATATTAAAAGGGGAATATTACAACAGTCACTTTTAGAGTCATATTTCAACACTCTCCATTTTATTGGGTCACGTAGCTTTCTAGTTGTAAAGTGTAGACACCATTTTTGTCCGGACTTTGTAGAATAAATTTGTTTAATTGGACTCGAGTTTGGGTTAGTAAATAAAGGCTAATGCTATTGGACTCATTAGATTTTGAGTTTATTTTTATTTTTTAACAATGTACATAAAAAGGAAATTAAAAGAAAGAAAAAAAAAGAATTTAGATCAAATTAAAAAAAGAAAAGTCTTGTTTGGGAATTTTTGGGATTTTAAATTAAAATTACATTTAAGATTAAAATAAAATCAAATCTGTATAAAATATTTTTGGCAATAGGATCAAGGACCAAAATTAAGTAAGATCTTGCCATTAAGTTTCTGGAAATATTTGGGAAGAAATCGAAATCAAAAAAATTTAAGATCTAATCAGAGTTTAATGTTTAAGTTCCAAGCTTTCCAAAAAAAAAATCTGTCTTTAGATCTATAAAAAGAAAAGAAGGCGAAGCTCGCATTCATTGCATTCTTTTATTTGTGCACCAAATATATGATAAGATGATAATCATTTTATCTTATTCTTTATCCTATACACCAAATATTTATAATATCTAATATACTATTCATAAACGTGGTTAAGATGGTCACACATATTTTTTCAAGGAATATTAAAAAATAAAAAACTAAAATGAGATATATGTCATATCTTAATCACTTTATGCAATTATGAAACTTTTTTTACAATGTATTGAATAATAATATTTTATAAGTATTTGAATATCCTACGTTAAAATCCGTGGATAAAAAAAATCAAATATTTTTGAATCACTATAAACTTGAATTTGATTTGTTTTTCTATCTTTTAACTAAATCAAAATCATGTATAATAATCATTTTCAAAAATCAAGCAAACAAATATACAAAAATTAGTCATGCAAATTTTATAATAATAGAACTTTTAGTTGATGCACTATAATAAACAAATTAAAAGTTAAATTACTAGAGAACAGAGTAAAAACAATTAATAGACGTTGTGATAATCAAAGTATTCATATCCAATTAAATACACAACAATAATATTTTCTTCTAATAAATTAAAAAACTCAATTAATTAAATAAATAAATAATTATATTAATAAATACAATTATTCTTTTAAATATATAAAATATAATATTAAATAAAAACTATTATTTTTGAGATTTAACATAAATATTATAGTTAAACAAAAGAATAAAATTTAAAGATCTAACTATTTCTTATTAATTCAAAAAATTTACTTTTTAACTTATATATAAAAATAAACACTTCCATGCGGAAATGCTAATTTTTTATAAAATTTAAGAAAGAATGTTTTTGCCGGATAACGAGGATTAGTAGCGTAGATAGTGAAATTATACTCAAAAATTATTCGAACTCGATTTATGAGACTGAAATTTTGTAATTCCAAGTTATTAGACAATCAAAATTGAATATTTTAATTCTTAACATAAGTTCCTTTTGATTATATATTTTTATTATTTTAATTATTAGATTACTGTTTTAGCCTTAATGATTATAAACACCAATCTAAAAAAATTCTAAACCCGTAGTCACACAACTCACACTTGGCCTCTGCGCTTCTCTCAGTTTCTCACTCCCCCATCCTAACCCGAGGCCGGCCTTCCGATGCAATCATCCCAGCCGCAGCAGCCATCCTTTCCAACGATTTTATCCCAGAATCGGCGCCCCCTTCCTTTCTCTAACTCTCCGGTACTGCGGTCTGCGGCAGCAGCATCATCGAAAGCTCAAGGTCTGTTTTTCTTCTGTTTTTTCATACAATCGTAAATTGGGCTCGTTTTCATTGCAAGGATTTCCGAGCTTACTGTCTTTTTGGATGTAAATGAAACCACTGAGAAGTATCCATGCGAGCTTTTTTTTAACTATTAACATGATGGTTTTGTGTTATCAGAGGACGAATAGCATTTTTGGCCTTTTTTAACTGTGAGGTCTTATGAGTTAATAGCCAGAGTTGTTATCAGTTTAGCATAAAATACTTTTTTCTACTGCCTTAATTTGTCCACTTCTATCATTAGTTAAACAATTTGTCTTTCTTAGAAATTAGTTAAATTAGTTAACTGACTTCATGATAAACTTTGGGAATATTTATATAAAGTATTTAAGTCATAAAGAGATTTAAATATGAGACTTTCTTTTCTGCTTTTGTTTCTGCTTGCATTTCCTTACAATTATGATCACACAGAATATGCTTTTGTAATTAAATTCAATTTTAGATAGTCCAATATTTTTGTGCTCATATCCAGATAAGAGGTATCTGCGTTTAAATTTTTAACAAGACTTTGTGATAATTTAGGATATATTAATGTCATTATCTGAACTCTATTCTGTGCTAGCTACCATGGGAAGAAATTTGAAAGTACCAATCAAACATAGACCGATTTCTCTTGGTTATTATATTCCATTATTTTGTGTGTCTGCAATAAGTTACAATGTATTAATCATGCTTTTCAATGACATGGAGGATGCTGTTGGCTTATTTTTGCTTATAATGGATAGCTTACCATGTTTTGTATTGTAAGGGAGCATTTTTTGGTGCAACAGTATATCCATGTATTTAGTGAACAATAGGTTTTGAACAATAAATTGTGCTCTGAACAGTAGATTTTGTTGATATTAAGAAAATGGGGGGTGGGGTAGTTCGGGTTGTTCAATTGAGATTTTGCTTAAAATCCTGTGAAGTGAGGATATATAATGTCTTCCATGGTATGGAATATTTCTATGCTATTTACTTTTGTTTATTGAATTTGCTGATTATCTGCTGTTCAACTTGTTATGTTACAACAAATTTCCAGCTGGAATGTATCATGATCAAATATATTGAATTGCTTTCTTGTTCATTAGCTAAAACATTTAGGAAATATTTACATTGGAAATTTATTCAAAGTATAGTTCAATTTTATCGTCAATTTATAAATTTGCACCCTTTTTAAGAACAAAATAGAATGTTCAAGTTGTGTAGGTTTAAATTATTTAATCAGAATGTTCAAAACAGAAAGCTTAGCTTAAAACCCTAAAAAACTGAAAATATAGTTTAAAATAGAATGTTCAATTTATTAAAGGTTTAATTCATTTAATGATACTTTTTATTTTTCTTATAGTTAATTGGCAAATTGTTTTGCTTTGTGATTATTCTTTTGCGAAGGTTCGATGAAAAACTTTGGGGCAAACATTCATTTGAAGAAAAATATTGTGAATGCAACCATGGAAAGCATATGATGTTGTTACTTCGAATTGTTTGTGCACTTATTTGCTTAGATATTTCATTTTGATTTTTTTCAATTATATTAAGACTCTAATTTTTAAGTTTAGTATTGTAATATTTAATTAATTTGATTGGGACCATTGCTTTTTCGGGTATAGAAAAATTTTGATTTGGTTTCTGTGTAAGGTTATTATTATTATTATTATTTTGAAAAAAAAATCATATTTTATTAGATTTAATTGATATAAAGAATTTGCATATAAAAGAAACAAATAGTCGAGCCCGAAGTTGAGCATGAGATTTTTTTCTTACTTGATAAGCGAGCCTAATTGTGCAAGCTCAAGTAGCTCATTTTTTCTCTTGAGCAGAATTTTGAGCAATAAGTTTTGATTTGAACTCAAGCTAGAGCTTCTTATTGTATCGGTTCAATTTCACCCTTAATTAGATTAAACATGCTTAGGGTTTATGATAAAACTGCTAGAGTATTAGGGCTTATAGTTTTTGTGCACCAACTAATAAAATAAACGAAAGTAATTATTTGTTCCACTTTGCAGTATCTGAAAATCCCTAACGATGGGCAAAAAGAAATTCATCGATAAGAAAAAATCTGCGACGTTCCAATTACTTGCCCGAGACACCTCGGATCCCAATTACAGTGATGCACCTGGCAGTGACCGAGTCTTTGTCCGAGTCGACAACAACCTGGTCTCCATCCACACTGTCTTTGATGAAGATAACCATTTCTACAATGACAATTAATATGATGTCGAAGACTCCATTTTGCTGATGCACCTGATGATGATGACGACTGCAGCAACAATTATGATAGAGTGCTGGGAAACTCTTCTTGTACGGCTGCCAATGAGAAGGGTGCATTGCCGGAGAATATCAGGAGGGAGATTTTGGAGCTAGGGTTTCCAGATGATGGTTACAATTATTTGATTCATTTGAGAGAGGTTAGAAATACGGGCGGTGGCTCTGCTTTCTATCATAACCATAAGTTCAAGCCTGATCAGCTTCCACGTGATGTAAAGGTTTGTTCAATCTGTCAATTTTAAAGAGGTGTAATTTCTGATTAATTTATATTTGATTAATCTTTTTCTGTGTTTTGCTTAGGCGTATGATGCTTCGAGAGTACATATGTTGAAATCAGAAGGGGATTATAATGAGAACATGATATATAGTGTTGCTTCAAGGACACTTAACGCAAGGGTGCAGAAACTGCTTGATCCTGAAGTGGCTGCACTGCTTGATGATAGTGATTTGTCATAGTTTGGCTCAGGTGTTGAGGATTTGGATGAGGATTTTGTTGTTAGAGCAAACACAGCTGAAGTAGGAGAGAGCAATAAGAGTGATAAGAAGTTGGATTTTGTTGAGGAACCTGAGGTTATTACTGAAGGTGTCAAAAAAGCTGATTCTGATTGTGGCGATCTAAAGATTGCTAATGAACTAAGGAATTACCAAGTGGAAGAAAAGCCACAGGCCCGGCATCCCTTGGATGAACAATTTGACATTGTGAGTCTTTTTTAGAGTAATTAATTTCGACTCTTTATAGTAATTTGTGTGTTTGGAATTTGTGAAACTGTGGATGTTTATATGCTGTGGAGGGATTACAGACTTCCTTTTGATTTTAGGTCCTAAAAGAAATTAATGTCTAATTTGTTTAGTGCAGTTGGTTGAATTGGAATGTTGTCTGAAGATTTTACCTTCTGCTTTCTGCCTTTTGATTGAACTTCCAGTATATGGTACTGATGATGATTTTGTCTAATTCTTTGGTTATCACACACAGCTTGAAATGCAAGAATATGGCACTGATGATGATGAATGTGATGGCTACATAGCTGAAGAAGAATTTCTGGAAGGCAAGCTAAAAAATGTCCTTAATGAAAATGATATGGATGACTTGGAGCTTGATGGCAAGTATAAAACTCCCGCTGATTTATTGCATGGTAGTGAGTGTCCAAAGAGAAGAGAGCTACTGGACTCGGCTGCTGATATCGTGCTTCGTTGTGCTGAATATGCTGAAAAGTATGAAAATAAAAGTGAAGATGAAAAGTGCTGGTTGTGCAGGAGGAAAGAGTGAGAATCAGAGCGATTTGATTGTGAGAGCAATTTATCACTTAGACTATCCACCCTAAGAAACAAAAAATTGAAGTCCAGAGGTAGCTAGGAAAAAGAAGTTGGCTGAAACTGTTTTTGGGGTCTTGAGTGCCAAAAGTACGGTGATATCCCTTAAAGGAAAAGAGAAGCTCCCTGTTAACTTTTTGCCTAGTAGCAGAAAGGCTTCTACTGAAAAAGTCAAGGATGCAGGTAGTTTAAAGTCTGAACAGTTTAAGAGAAAGCGACATGGTCAGGAGTCCAAGGAGGAAAAGAAAGAACGGAAGGTATCTATTTGCTTGCGTGCTTGATTCTGTTTAAGCCTGCTTGTTTGTAAATTTGTTAATTGCTTTGAAATGATGTTTATTTGTTCACATCATGTTACATGCATTTGTTTTCATTTCTTATTTGATGGATTATGTTTTCAGCTTGCTGTTAAAAAGGAGCGAAGTGAAGTGCGGCAAATGAAAAAGGCAATGAAAGAGCTTTAACGGAGTGAAGCCCAGCAAGCTCAGAAAGTAGCTGCTGTAGCTGCTCCATCTTCCATTCGTTTAATGTAGGCATACTGATGATTCAAAATATGGATGTTTTTCTTCTCTTTTTTTTTTTTCAATCATAAAATTGCGAGAGTGAGAGAGAACAATATGCTCAAGAGTTTGCCTGGAAAAAATTTGGATTCGGTGACATTATTAGGAATTTAGAATGAGCCATGTCCAAATTTTAGATTTTGTGGTTTGCCTGTACTTTTGTAGTGGTAAATGGAGATAATGAGACCGTTATGGTCTTCAAATGTGTTGTCGAATTTTTGCATTCATCAAACTAGTGATTATTCATATTATGAATGGCCAAGTTATGGGAACTGATGCACGAGTAGCTTCAGTTATGGTTTAAATGAAAGGCTAATAGTTGTAGCTGTATAGATTTTATATGAATGATTGGCTAGTTTTGATAAAGTTTCACATGCAGACTATGAGTACATTTTTGGGTTCCTGAATAGAAAACATGTAGTTTGACTTTTTTGGTAACAGTTATGATTCAGAGAACAAGCACTTTCACATTGTATGAGTTGTGAAAACAAACTGGCAAATTTGTTGAAGTAGACAAATTATGATCTCCTTTTCTAGTATTTTTTTTTTGTTACAAAGGAAATATTAAATAATTGAAGATGAGAGTGTTTGGATTAGACGTTAAGACTTACAATATATCACAATTAATTCTTAATCACTCAATCAAGAGAATGCAAAATGTCACTGGGGATGGGGGTGGGGCTTGTAATGTACAGGTTCATGGCAATTTAGGGGTAAGGATAATGAAGAGGGTGTTGCAAACTTAGGTAATCGAACTGATCAAGAGAATACTTTAGTGTTCGTACTAAAGGTTGTTGAGGAAGTTGTTAATGAAAGAGTTGAGTTTGTGGCTCAAGAAACAATATTCGATAAAGATGGATGGGTAGTTCATGCTTTAATGAGAAGCTTGGTACTATGGTAGGTGATAGAGATGATGGAGATGTTTTCCTAGATGAGGTTAACTCTTTGATTGACGGTGATCGAGATGATGGAGATGTTTTCCTAGATGAGTTTAACTTTTTGATTGACGACAACGATGAAGAGCTACAAGTCATTAGGTAGAAGTTAAGAAAGCTAAACAAATTTAAGGGTAGAGAAAAACTTGAGGAAGGCTTAAAAATTCCTGTAGAGGTAACTAATGTATCCAATATATTAGGGAAATGAGGAAGTGGGCTCAGGCTTAAAGGAGTAGTGAGGCTGAGGATGATATAGTTAATGAAGGTGATGATGATAAGGGTTGTTGATGAATACATAAGAGAAAACGCACAAGTGCACAGGGGAATGATAGTGATTATTTAGAATCTTTAGATCTTGGAGATGATGGAGATAGTGAACAATAAGTTGATGACCATGATCCTTTTGTGAGATATAAATCGAATGTACTTAGGTATGATCCTAATTCCATTAAGGAAACTAAGTATGAGATGTGTGGATAATATGTAATTCAAAGTTGTTGTTGAGAAACATGCTTTGCAAAGGGAGTGCAATTGGCATTTTTAAAAAATGAACCGAAAGGAATTAAGATAGGTTGTATGGAGGTTGCCCATGGAAGCTTTTTGCAAGCTTTGATTCTAGAGAGAACTGTTATATGATAAAGACCTATCTACAAAGCAAAGATGTTTTAGAAGCAACATAAATGGTTTATTGTCTGTCAAAGATATACAAATCAAATTTAAGAAAAGAATTCTAGAACAACTTACTACTATAATTGATAATTCTATAAAATATAGAATTATTATGGTACTAATTCATATGATTTTGCTTAGTTTCTAGATTTTCTATTAATTTTCTTTCCTAATTATTTGATTTTTCTTCATGAGTGGGTATTTTAAAAATAAAGAGAAAATAAAAGAAAATAGGTGTAAAAATGGTCAAATCTTTTATTTGCCTCCAGAAATAAATAAAAAAAAATTAATCCAGCTAATGAGTGCATGCAAAAACCATGCATGCATGCAAACCCTTACCTAAAGCCCATGTTTTAACCTGGCCAAGCATAAACCAAGTTGGAGTTTTAAAGGGGAGAAGAGCCTTGCCAAGCCAATAAAGAAGAGTGGAGGAAAATTCAAGATTATATTCGGGTAAGTAAATCTTCAAGATAGGAGAAAGATTTTGAGAAAGCTTTAAAGATCAAAAAATCAAAGCGAAATCATCCTAGTGGTTTAGAATAGTTTTTTAAGTAAATCTTCAAGATAGGAGAAAGATTACCAAGATCACAAAGATTTATTTCTAGGTTTATAAAAAGCCATGCCTAGCCGTAAGGAAGAGATCATCCTAGTGGTTTAGAATAGTTTTTTCTTCAGGATTCAGCTTTTGTTTAAGTTTCTTTTAGTTTTTTTTTTTTTTTTGAATTTACTAAAATTCACTTTTTCAGTTATATTACTTCTAGATTATATTTTTAATAAAGGCATAAAAATATTTTTTTTAAATTACAACTTCCATTTCCGTTTCAAGTTGCTTCAGTTTTTATCCCTTTTTGTTTTGATAACCAAATAATTGCTTTCCTATTCTTCTCTTCAGCTTCATCTTCACACTGCTGTAAAAAGCTCATAAACTACGTTTAAAATGCATAATTTAAGACAAAAGACTACGTATTTCTATTTGCAGTCTACTTTAGTGTAGTCTTTTCTTAGCTAACATAGTCTAATATATAAACATAAATCATATTTTAGAAAGAAATTGTAGTCAAACTTATTAAAAATAGACTACATTTTTAATTTAAACGTAGTCTAATATGTAAAATAAATTATGTGCTTAAATTATTGATAAATTTTTTTATTTGAAAATAAATTAAATTTTTTATATCAGTAGACTACATTTCGCTAATAATTGTAAACTAATTTTGATTAAAAGACTATGCAAACTAGATAAAATGTGTCATTTTATTGTAAAATTAAATTATAGTTAAAATAATAACAAATTATTCAACTGTTTATTGTTAATTACACAAATCATAACAAAGTAACTACAAAAACAAAAATTCTTGTACCACATTTTCAGAACAATGTACCACATTTTCATAACAATGAACTATCTTCAAGATTTCAACAGAACGCATTGGTATTCTCCTTAAACTTCATCCATACCAACCAAGGTCACCATCTTTGAACATCTTTGCTTGAACTTTGATGCTCAAGAACTCCTACAAATAATTAAGGCCAACATCTGTTAACGTCGTAATTTGTATCACCTTCAACACAAAATATATATAAATGTGCAAAGTTATAGATAAAAAAGATGTCATCACAATTTTAGTCTTAGACCTAATCGCCAGACGTAAAATAAGGGGTCGCCATCAATATTTTTTCTAGGTGTGATTGGCCACCTAATTGACTTTAAGGAGTGGTATGTAGTTTTGAGTTTGGATTCGGAGTTTAGTTACGCGTGGGAAAGGATAAGCACCCCCATGACGCTCGTCTTACACGGCACCAATTAATCATAAATTATCCTATTTAGCCTTAATTAAAAGATTTTTTTTATTATTTTAGTTTTTTTTATATGTTAATTTTTATTTTTTAAATATTAAAAATTTCTTTAAGAATCCCTTAACACTCTGATTGGATTCTTAAAAGAGAATCTCTTCACGTCAGGAGTGTTCACAAGAGCACACTTGTTCTTTATGAAGAGGTTCCATCGATGGATTTAATCAAATTTTTAAACCTAAATATGTGAGAACCGCAAATTTTCTAACTAGATATGTACTCCACATGTAATCTAGTCAATGTAAAAGATAATTTTACTCTTGAAATTTCAAGTATAAGATTATGGTACGTATCCATAGAAACGATGCCTCCGAGTAGAATGTAAATAGTACACCAATACCGCATACGCAACATACGTGAGCACAAGTAAAAATATATAAATAGATAAATGAATAGATAAAATACATATATAAATAAATATATATGTATATACAAAGGTGAAAATAATTCAATATGCATATAAGTAAATAAGTTTGAGAGTGAATTTATATAATATCACTTATACCAATATAAATAGATAATTAGACAAATAAATTGAAGTATAAGTGTATAAGTATTAAAAATATATACATATGTATAAAATATATATAAAATAGATATAAATATATATCTTCAAAGTACATTTATATACATATGCAAAATATCAGTGATGATGAAGAAATGAATAAATAAAATAAAAATGTGTAAAAAAAAAAGATTGTAATAAAATATGAATTTAAATAAAATATATATATATATATGTATAAAATATAGGTATTAGGGTTAGTGGGAAACGCCCACTAACCCGTCGGTGTCAAAGGGAGACAATTCTGTCTCCCTATCACATCTTTTCATTTTTTTTAAATTGTTACAGACTAAACACTGAGCCCTTTCTTTTGTTTTTCTTTTTCCCGTTCCTCTGTACATTTTTTTAAGCTTCATTTCCTTTCCGTCGTGCCTTCCTTTTTCCCTCCTCGCGTCGCACCTTGTTGGGCCAAGCAGAATAGACCACGAAGAGGTTGCTGGCGGGTGCAAGGCATCAGGTTGAGACTTGCGGTGCAGCAGAAAACGATGGCTGGAAGGGCTTGCTGGAACCGAGCTTGATCTGAGAAAAGAGGAGACAACAATGGTGTTGGTAAAGGCCGAGTAAGGTAGGGTTCAAAGATGCCGTTCGAATACAAGAAACAGAGGTGGGAAATTGATTTAAAAGAGGGATTGTGTGTGGTATTACAGATCAAATAATAAGGCAGTTGACGAGGGTTGAGCTGGGTGGTGTTGTGAGCTGAAAATGAAAGGGGTAGACTATGGTTTTTGGAAAGCTAGGTTAGGGCTTTAAGAGGGCTGAAAGTGGACAGCTTATGGGAGCTGTGTTTAAAGCTGGAAAAACGTGATTTTGAAGGGGGTTATAAGCTGCCACGAAGAAGGGAGAACAAGGCTGAGGAAGAAGCTTAAAGTCTTGACTGATCAGTGGGCATTTTAAGGACTGGAAGCAAGATTTTCGGTGGCTGTTTGGGTGCTGAAACAGAACACGAAATAGTGATATTTGTGGTGGCTGAGCTGGGCATTTCCAGCCCTAAGCAAGAGATGTATGAGGGCTAAGACTGGCAGCATTGTGGTGGTGGTTGTAGCCGACATCCAAGGGCTGCCGTAGGAGGGGTATTCCACACCAAAGCTGCAGAGATTTCCTAAGGTAAAAGAATAGAAAGAAGAGGAAAAGAATTAAAAATGAAAGAAAGGAAATAAAAGAAAAAGAATTGAAATAAAAGAAAAGGAAAAGAATTAAAAGATATATATATATATATATATATATATATGTAATACATATATATATATATAAAGATGCAGGAAAGTGAAGAAATTGAATCTAAAAATTTATATTATGTTAATGTTAAATATATAAATATACATATATGTGTGTGTGCATGTATATATTATTTACTTGGAGAGAAGGTAGGAAATAAGGAAAAGAAAAGAAATAAAAAGGAAGAGAATGCACATAGATTTCAACATATATATATATATATATATATATATATATATATATATATATATATATATATATATATATATATATATATAAATAATGCTTACTTGAAAACAAGGCAGGAAATAAAAAAAGGAAAAGGAAATAAAAAGAAAGAAAATGGATGGATAGATATATATATATGTGTAATACATATACATATATATATATATATATATTATATATATATATATATATATATATATATATGCATGTAAGGATATGGGAAAAATAAGAGAATGTAATTTAAGAACTTAAATTATATTGTGTTGAGTGTATATACATATATATATATATATATGTATAGACAGGTATCAAGTAAGAATTTAAAATTTCATATGTGTATAGAAAATTTGGGCTAGAGCTTATTAAGTCGAAATTCCTTATGAATGTGTAGTGCGCCAAGAGGACGACGGACATGGTCTAGCTGGACACAGGACACGCTCAAGCTAAGCTCGCACTTAGGTAAGACGTTTATATAACATAGAAGTAGGATTATCCTGTATAGGATTGAATCTTACAATAGAATGAATTGAATACCTAGAGATTGAATATAACGAAATGAAATATAGGTATGATATTTGACTTGATAAAGTACCAAGGTGAGAGACATTGATCGAAAGTGAATCGATATGGTATAGGTTCATAGATATTATGAGATGAAATGATAAACATTCATGCAATTCATGACTTATTCCACTTCCTTAAATTTTATTGCCATCAAGCATGACTTATTACTATACATGAAAAACTGAAATGATTTATTCTTATCATGTTTACAAGAATATTTTGGATGCTTGAATGGCTTTGAAAAGAATGAAATGATAGTTTTCACATATGTACGTATATACATGTAAATGATCTTCAGAAAAGCATTACGTACATTAAACTATTTTTATACGAAAGATTGAATTGCTTTATGAGACTATAGGCACCCTAAAAGAATTAAATTCAATAAAGCATAGTGGAAGCCGCCTAATTGTAGATTACTCATTAGGCATAGAAGCTTGTCTGACAATAGTCGTGGACAGGTCTCAGTCTTGCCTGATCAGTGGGACTGAGAGATATGAGGTCTATGGCCATAGATAGCGCCCTAGTGGTTTCCAGGGGACGATGATATGATTCTTCACTGCTAGCTACAGTGAACTAAGTCTTTATTGATAGAGAGATAGGGATTTAGTCTAGTCTCAAATGATATGAAATGAAGTTTAGAGTATGGCTTTAAAATGAAAATGAACTCTAAACTCGATATTGATTTACAGTATATGAAACGCATTTTGATGCTATATGTGATATGAAATATACTTTCAAAGTATATATGATATGAAACGTGCTTCAAAGAAATATATGCGATATGAAATGTATTTCAAAAAAAGTATATGTGATATGAAATATGTTTCAAAAAGCATACTTGACATGAAATAAAAAAGCTTGCATATTTCAAGCATGTCTTAAAAGAATACATGAAATGTATTGATATTTTACATGTCTTGAACTTGTTTAAAAGAATAAGTACTACATGTTGTATGACTGTAACTACTTCGTTCATAATTACATGTCAAAGGTTATATCATGGTTTCATAACTTAGACATTTCATGATATGTTGAAGCATAGATGAACTGAACCTGAGACCATGACAGGTATATGATCGCATGATGAATAAGAGAATGACTGATAGTAAATTTTCCTCACATGACATCATGCATGGCATATAGAACAGTATAATTCTAACTCTGCACTTATATAAATGACTTACTGAGCCTTGCTCATTAAACGCTATTTAAATTTTTCAGATTGAGCACGGAGTTGGGGGAGTATTTCGGAGCCTTCCGAATAGACCCGAGCCTGAAATATAGTCCCAACTCTCCAAAGAAATTTTTTTGTGAACATTTGGGTATACACACTCTCCTTTTGTATCTATTACTAATTCAGGCTGTTTTTGATTCAGTACTTAGATGGGATGTAATCTGATATAGAAAATAGCATCTAGATTAGAAATGATGAAGTATGGAATGTTGATTTTGCATGAGTATGGATTGTGGATTGAATAGCATTAACAAGTGATCAAGTAGGAAAAATATGAACCATAAGATGAAATGCCATGATCTGGAAATGAACTTGGTCATAGAAATGCTAGAATATAATCAATTGCTATTCTGGGAAGCATGAGCTGGATATTTCTTGTAATTTTTATGCAGGAAAATAACCTGGGTAAAGTGATAAAAATAGGCGAGGGAGTTAACGTCCCGAAACAAAAATTCACTACATTGCACTTAGACAAAACAAGTATAGGAAATCGAAAAATTAACCCCTAATTTCTACGCATCCGTATAAGTAAGAGGCACCGTTGCGGCCTTCGGGTCGTGACAAAATATTTATCAAAATCTTATAAAATTTATTTTCATCTTTATTTGAAATTAGATAAAAATCCTTGATGTTGAAATTGCTTTCTGACTCCTGCAACACTCATGATCGAATTTGGAAAAGCTCTTTATTACTTAGAAATTTCTCAAAAATTGCACACTCGAAAAATTCAAGAATTTTATCATTGGAAGAATTCTCAAAATTTTTTTATCATTTATTATTTTTGTTATTCCTATACCTATTCTTGTATATTGTTCACATTCTTATTATTTAATATGAGTATATTTGAAGATAACTGAAAACTATTTTAGTATAGAAATTATTTTCCTAAATCCAACAACACACTGATTGGATTTTGAAAAATTATTTCTCACCTAAAAATTTCTTGACTATTGCACACTCGAAACATCTAAGAATTCTATCATTAGTAGAATTCTCATTTTATTCAAAGAATTTATTATTATTATTATTATTATTATTATTTATCATTATTTTTTATTGAATTTATAATTTTTAGAAATAAAAGAAAAGTAGAGAAGCACTGCATGTGTGTTGTGTGACAAAAGAATTCTTGTATGGTTGAACGGTAAGTTTTACAGGATAGTTGTTAGACTAACATTATTTTATGGTAGTGAATGTTAGGTAACTAAAAGACTGCATACACAGAATATGAGTGTAACAGAAATGTGAATGCTGCAATAGATGTGTAGATGCACGAGGAAAGATAGAATGAAAAATGAGAACATTAGCAAAAAGGTTGGAGTGACACTTGTCATAACGTCTAGGTCCGTGAACCTAACCGTTAGACTTTAAAATTCTAAAAGTCGCCACCAAGCATTCAAATCTAAGGTGTGATTGGTCACCTATTCTTGTCTTAGGATAAGGTTTGGTCTACGTTCAAAGAATCTAAGATTCGAGAGTACGGTTACGTGT
Organism: Heritiera littoralis; assembly: GCA_031772115.1. NCBI lineage: Eukaryota > Viridiplantae > Streptophyta > Magnoliopsida > Malvales > Malvaceae > Heritiera > Heritiera littoralis. The sequence goes on from JAPDPK010000064.1 coordinate 2,452,917, forward strand.
GAGGAAGGATTAGCACCCCCACAACGCCCATCCTAAAATGGTACCGCTTAGTTTTAAGTTTAGTCTAAATTTGCCTTTATGTTTGTATTAGTTTCGACAATTAAATAGTGGGAAAGTTTCTAAGACTATTCCATCAATCTGGCTCCAATCTTAGAAACTCCCCTCACCTCAAGATGTTCAAGGAGTCCCAATCGACTTTCTTGAACTCCATCGTCGGATTGATTAAGTATATTATGAAATTCTTATCTTTAAATATTTTCTAATCTTATTCTTAAAATTCCTATCTTTTATTTCTTATTGTATTTTCTTTTCCTAATTCTATTATTTTATATTTCGAAAATAAACATGACATATGGGTTATTGACAATTCTTCTTAAGTATCTCATCAATCTGGCTCCACTCAAGAAAAATCCTCTCTCCTAGAAATTCTAAGGAGTACCAAATTGATTTTCTTAGAATTTCATCATCGGCATATGTCATACTTACTTCCTTTACTTAAAGCATATTATTATCCCATTACCTTATTGTTATGTTATTTTATATTCTTTATTATTATTATTATTATTATTTATTATCATTATATCCTTAAAATGAACATGAATTATGTTTTCTCGAAAATTCATCTTAAGTATCCCATCAATCTAGCTCAACTCAAGAAGAATCTTCTCACCTAGAAATTCCGAGCAGTACCAATTGACTTTCTTGGAGTTTCATCCTCGACATAATCCATATTCATCTTTGGTATTTTATTTTCTTATTCAATCTTTATTTAACATTTTATTCTTATTTGCTTTTTTTCCCTTAATTTAATTTATTTTTGTATTATTTTATTTATCTAATATCTATCATACTAAATATATACAATATATCATACAATTAAACTAAACAAATCATATCAACATACAAATCATTTATTCAACATATATATTAATCGAATATTATCAAAGTAATTAAATCATGCAAAGTAAATCAAATCATATTATACAAGTCATGCAAATAAATTCATGTAAATTAATTCACGTTAAATTATTAAATTGTCATGTTATATTAATTGTATTAGTTATATTATTAAATCAATTTAAACTATTGTTAAATTATCCGACTATTAAATTATCAGCTTATTATTATACATTCAATTACCAAAATGCTAGGTTATTAACACATGCCAATTAATTATTTCATTAATCAAATAAATGCTATAAACTAACAAATTAATTAATCACTCACCTGTAGCCTTACTTTTGGCTTTCTTTCTTTTCTCCAACAACTACAAGTCACGTTTTTCTTTTCCTTGGCTTTAGTTTCACGTGGCTTGTAAAATAACACTAGCAGCGAACGATGATGACGACGGAGTTGGACGAAAACGCAACAATAGGAATGCAATGCAAAGGCAGCAAAGCTTAGTCTTATGTGAAGGAAACCGAAACAAACACGCAACAGAATTTAAATCATTCGGCCTCCACCAGGATCGATTCGGAGAGTTGCCTGATTAGGGTTTCGAGATTTTACGTTTTCTCTGATTTTCTGTCGTTGGTCTAGTCACAAGCAACAACTTTTCGTTCCTGCCTCTATGGTATCCACACGAACGGATCTCACGACTCTTGAATGTCTCACGATCAAAAGCCTTAAAGAGCGTTTTTGATTCTTTATAATCGAATTGCTAGCTTCGATTAAAAGAATACCTTTTCTGTTTTTTTTTAATCGTGCGGCTATGTTTTAGAAAAAACATCCTTTTATAGGCAGTAAATTTTACCCTAAAATTTACTGCCAAATAGAACTCTAATCCTACTTAGAATAGGATTAACTATATCCTTAATCCAATTCAGAATAGGATTAGATATATCCTTAATCCAATTCAGAATAGGATTAATTAAGCTCCTCATTGATCCGTTCTAAGTGTGCGACCCAAAAGGTTCTCAAAACAATGGCAATGACAAAATTGTCACAGGCAATGTGTGATAACCGTAAATTTTTCATTTATGGGAAATTATCAATATTGGAAACTTAGTGAAATAAATAAATAAAATTGTGAGAATTGGAATATTGTGGAAATTCTGAGAATTGAGGAAGTGATGAAATTGGAAGTGAAAATAAGAATAATGGAAAGAGGAAATTTAAATTGGATAAATGGAAATCCAAATTAAATAAGGAAACGAGAAAGGAAATGTGAAATATATTTATATAATTATATATTATATAAATGTATTTTCATGCAAATACATATGTATTTAAATACCGTATGGTATGTAGTATATATATAAGTATATATATACTATTTTATAAATTTAAATAATACATATGTATTCAAGTATGACATTTTATGTATATATAAGTGTATACATATTTGAGAAAATGTAAATATTAAATTACATTAATGTTTGAATATGTATATATTGTAAATACAATATATATATATATATACGAGATTATTACATTTATATAAATATTTATATAAATGTTATTCAATTTTAAAATATATAAATATACATATATATATACTAGACATATATTTTGTAATATACAATATATATTTTTATATAATATATATTGTATTATATGATTTATGAAATAATATATGTATAATATATAGTATATATTATATGTATAAAATATAAATTATAGTATATAATATGGGATATTATATACTAAAAATAGAAAAGAACCAAAACAGAAAAGGAAAGGGCAAGATCGGGGAAGGAATCCCAACCCCTTCCCAGCCAAAAGCCGTCGGTGGCGGAGATGCCACCTCCGGCGAGGGAAAAAGGAAGAGACGGCCCCGGCGAAGAGAGGGAGGCCGGTGACCGTCGGAAGGGAGGAAGAATTGGAAAGAAAAATCAACGGAAACAGAGGCGAAACGCGGCAGAGGTCGAGAAGAAAAAGAAAATGGATCTGGCGTTGCCGGCCAAACCGGCCACTGCCACTGCCACCGAAGTGTCGCCGGAGGGAGAGGAAGACGATGGAGGCCACGGTTCAGGCGGAGAACGGCGGAGGAAGGCCGATGGAGGAGGAGAAGAAACCGAAGGTAAACCGAGTAGATCCGCCGCCGTGCCTTCGATTCGTGACGAACGGAGGTCAGATCCGGCTTCACTATGGTGCCGGCCAGCTGCTGAGCCCCTGAGCCGTCGGAGAACCGGCCGCCGGCGAGGAACCGGCGAGGAAGGAGGTAGACCGGTCCGGCGGGAAAAAGAAAAGAAAAAGAAAAGGAAAAGAAAAAGAAAAAGAAAAGAAAAGAAAAGAGAAAAAGAAAGAAAAGAAGAAAAAGAAGAAAAAGGGAAAAGGAATTCCGAGAAATCCCGAGAATTACGGGAATCGGTAAGAAATCCCGAAAAGTATTAAATTATTTAAATAATTTATTTATTTAAATAATTATGGAAAAATTCTAAATTTTAGAATTTAATTTCCAGAAAATTCCCTCGATGACCGAGCCGATGGAATCGGGCGAGGTGAACACGGGCGCGACCTACGAGAGGCAGTCGCCGACCCGAAACAGGTAAGGGAGACATGTGCCACCTGTAAGGATATTTGGCCATGTTTTTAAATTGCGTTTAATTTTATAAATGCTATTAATAATTATCGGTTTTTGGTGTGATGATTTATCGGTTGAAATTGTGATGAAACACCGGTTGAAAATATAAATTGTATTTTCCGTGCAGGAGGCTAGCCAAATCGGCAGCCGTTATACTGCCGAAAAATTATCGAAAAATTACATAATTTACCGAAAATCACCGAAAACCAAAATAAAAGATTTGATTTCACGTGAATCGATTTTCGGGTACGAAAATCGAGAAATTAAGTAAATTTCATAAAACATGAATATAGTGATATTTAATTTTAAAATATTCATGTTTTCGAGAATGGTGAAAAGGAAATCACCGAAAATTCACCGGTAGGTGATATTTCACGTGAAATGAGATGAAAATGAAAAAGAGACTGAAGTGAATATTTTTATAAATATTCTTAAATATTCACTTGATTTTACATACAACCTTATGGTTTTAATTATGGAATTAATTAATTATGAAAATTCCATAAAGGTTAAGAAATTGTGGAAAACCATGATTTCGAGACAAAAGGTCTCTACACGTGTTTCTAGAAGAAAACATGGTTAAGGGATTTTGAATTTGGAAAGTGAATAATTTATTTTTACATAAATTATGAAAACATTTGATTTGAATCCCGATTTCTTTGAAAACCATGTTTTGGATAGAAGACACGGGAAAGCGTGCATAGGTGTTTTACGGTGGAAAGGACAGTTTTGCCCTTCTATTTTTACAGTGATGATTTTGCAGACTGTTTTCACCGTATGGAAAACATGATATATACTTTTATGAAATAATTTGAAAAATATTATTTATTTTATAAATTTCATAAAGGTGATTATATTTACAGGTGAGCCTTATGGATAATTTGATTTATCGTGTTTAAAATCCATAAAGTCTATGGTACGGTTTATACTGTTTTTAGACTTAGGCCCCGAGTTTCATGCATCACACTTATACTGTTACTGTCACGTGGCTGATAGACCTGCCAGTCATCAGCGTCCCGGATGTCACCTGGCAAGTGTACACCGAGGACACCATATAGATCATGGCCATAGATCACATACATACTGTTTACTGTGTCCCTTTGGGGATGATTACTGGTCCATTATTGGACGATGATAGCATGATTTAATTGTAGGGTGATGCCTAGTCTCACATACTGATTACTGTTTACTGAAAGGATTCACGGAATCCTATTTACTATACTGTACTGTTTACTGTGCTGAATTATTGTACTGATTACTGTTTAGTGATGAAAAATCGTACCAAAACACTGTTTACTGAACTGTACTGTTTACAGAAATGGTAGCTATTGATTACTGTTTTACTGAACTGAAAGCTACCATTTACTGTTTACTGAACTGAAAGCTATCGTATACTATTTACTAAATTGGTAGCTACTGTTTATTGTTACTGACTGAACCGTATCGAGATACTGTTTTACTGAATACTGAATATACTGTTTTACTGAACTGTACGATACAGTTACTGATTTGAAAAGAGAAATAAATGTTTATTCTAAAAGAATAACATAAGAATTATTTCTAAGATAGAAATAATCGAAGAAGTAATTATCTAATGATTGGATATTTACAAATCACTGTACTGTCATGTGTTTTTACTGTACTAAAGAGAAGAGAAGTAAACCGCTGTTTTATTACTGAACTGTCACGTGTTTTAAGGTATACTGAAAGTGAAAAGAGATAAGTGGTTTACTTTGTGGAAAAACGAAAATTATATCGTTTGAAAATAACGAAAATAGTACTCTCTACAGTTGCTTCTAGGTTCCGGAACAAGTCAGGTATTTCAAAATACCTGCCTTACTCTATCTGGATCCGTAGCCGACTGTAGTATCCTTCCTACATGTGTGCCTAGAGCCAGCTAGGAAGATTTTAAAGAAAATGAAAAAAATTATTTTCAGCATATAGATAGTTGAATATCAAGTGTGACATATAACTCTCTTACTGAGCCGTGGTTTGCTCACTCCCCAATTTTAACATTTCAGGTTTTGATGATGGTGAGATCTAATAGTTGTGGATTACGGCTGCACATAAAGGACAATGTGACAGACCGACTGATTTATATGAGGTATGATCATTTATTTTCTGTATTTAGACATGTATGCAGTACTACTTGCTTATTAAGTAAGATAGGGGATGTATGTAATATAAACAATGTTATGTAAATTTGTTTAATAGTTAGTAAAAGTGAAGTATCACAGACAGCCCAACCGGATGAATTGTGTAAAATAAGGTTAAAAATGTGGTAACGGGTCGTTACAGATTTAATGGTATCAGAGCATGGTTGGCCTGATTTCTGTGGATACTTTGAAAGGAAAAGTGTTAAACATCCCCGATAGTACTGTATCGTCTGAATACATAGAGAAAATAAATGATTGTAAATTGAGAAAAAAATAAATTAAAGGGAGTGAGAAAGTATAAATTGACAATGTTAAAGAAATGATAGGCTCATAAATTACTAGAAAATTGGTGATTCTTATAATCTAAATGAAGGCCTGTTCGGTAAGGAACAGAAAGGACTCGGTGAGGGCCCCACCAGTACTTTACGGTCCGAACCGAACTGAGACCTGGAAGTGATGATATAAGGAAGGGAATGATATATCATCATTAAATAGACTTTAAGATCACCGATTGAGGGTAATTTAAAGAGAGAAAATTTTAGCCAAAAATGACCAAAATACCCCTAACCCTAAAATTTTACTGGTAGTCAGAATAGACCAACAGAAGTTGGATTTGAGTGATTTGACAGAGAAATTAATGATATAAAGCTGCATTTCATGCAAAATAATCCAATTGTGGATTTTAGTGAACTTCTCTGTCGAAATTGAATGAGATTTTAATTGCTGATATAAGTATCAGAAAGGATATTATCAGCACATAGATGATCATATCGTTGATCTAAATGTATACTGAGAAAGAAAGAAATGTCAAAATGACGAAAATGCCCTTATGTTGGGTGAAGTTCGGAACAAAGATAAAACCGAACTGAATTGGAATCCATTGAGAGAAATGGAGTTATTAATGGCATAGAGGATGTCATATGAATATAACGATCCCTATTACTGATTCCACTGACACTTAGAGGACGGACGCGAATTACGAGTGACCTAGGAACGGCTAGGCCTCATGATAAAACCTCGAGGGGTGACCCAGTGAACGGGCTGGGCATTCTCAAAGAGGTTAATACACGTGTGTACAGGCGGACGGCGGACGAGCCGAGGCCTTATATGATGCGATCCGATTAAAGTGTAGTGGAATGCCACAAGATGATTGGCTCGTTTATTGATTGTAAGGGCCTGAATTACGAGTGTATCGACTTGAATAATTATTACGGGATCGTGGATATTATGAAAAGTGAAATGATTACAGAAAATGACTGAGAAGGTGAATAGTACAGATGAGGAAATCCATAGCAGTACGGTTGATTGAGGTTCTATACATTTATACTATTTTGAGGTATTAAATGAATATTTAATTATAAAACTCGAGCATTATGAGATATGCCTTGCCATTGATGTACTGTATGGAGTACTGTGAATTGGTGAATATATATAAGAACAGTAAAGTGATAAACAGAAGAAGATGACAGCTAACCTAAGTTCTTCAGGACCCTTGAGACAGAACTGTGATGGGCGACCCAATGATGGGCGACCCGTATGGATCATGTGTTGTGAGGTATGGGCGAACTATGTGGTTGCCGACTCACTTGTAAGGGTAAACCTGGGGCGAAAGGATCGCCTAGGGGATGCTCGCCGACGGCCGATACGAACGGGCGGGACTCTTACAATTATTTTAATGATAACACGAGTGTAAAGAACTAGGTATGTAAGGGTGCCAAGGTTCGAACCTCGTGGATAGGATACTCAAGAGAATTAAGCCTGAATTCATTAAATGGAAATGATTTTGAAATGAATAACTGCAATGAATTGGTTAGTTGTAACATATGTTGATAACTGTTGTACTTACTACAGCTTACTGGAATGAGATCCGTAAGGCTGTAAAGTATTAGTAAACAATAAAATCAAGGTAGAGTATGAGTCGAAATGAATCGAATAGTAAATGTCTCTGCCTTGAGAATACACAATGTAAATGAAAGGACATGAGGATGAAATGTCCGAATTAATAAGAAATATGTGATTAAAGAAAGTATCGGATTTGATTTCCGATAGAACTTCCAGAGTTATATAAATTGGAGGGATCGAGATAACATTGACTCGATTTTGAATATGAAATCTGATTCTAAGCTTATATCGGAGAACTTAAGAGAATCCGAAAGCTTTACAACAACTCTAGAAAATGTGTGAATAATGAAATTCACTTGTAAAGGTGTGATTGATGGAAATACAGATAGTGTGATTTGAGGTTAATGAAGTATCTGTATAAGTGCAAATGAGAGAAGCACAAATGACCGTGATATATAGATGGATTAAAATGGTATATTAAATTCTGATTATTTAAATAAAGTTCTTATGAAGAACAAGTGATCATCTACATGAAAATGGACGCTTTATTGATCTGATCAGAGATACATGAGGAGTCCATAAGACTAGCCTCAGTATAAAGCGTCATTAGAGAAAGGTCAGAGACTGATGTCCATAAGATGATGACTAGAACTCGACGAAATTTTTACGAGCTCCTATTGAGGTTTCAAGGTTAATGAATTACCTTGTGAGGTATATAAACCTAAAGAGTGAGATATCGAAATAGTTAAGGATACAAATGAAATATGAGCAGCACCGTAGTATAACCCTTAAACTCTTAAAGACTGCAGACTTGTGTTAAGATTGGCAACTAAGAAATGTGGCTAGACAATATCTCCTCTTGAGATATATGATCTCGAGATGACAGGATGACAGTGAACCTGTCTATGATAGAGAGATAATGATCGAAATACGAAAATAATGAGTTTAGCTAGATACTACTGCCAGTCTATAAAAAGAGTGATGAGACTAGCTGCTCTGTAGATAAGACCTAATTAAAGAAGTTAAAGTCGGTAAACAAATAAGTATAAAGAAAAGATGGTATGCAAGATTTTAAAAGATCTTAGCAGTATAGTACCATACCAATTGAGAAACCGACTAAAAGGATGAGAGTAAAAATATAAAAACGAAAATGAAAGTGGAATAAGGAAATAAGTTGCATGATGAGTAGGGAACATGAAATAGTTCCTGAAAGTAAGATTGAAAGTGATTTGTGTTGGTTATCACATAACTGTGGCAAGATGTAAAATCAAGCCAGGTTTGATAAGTGAAATTAATGATACTCCAAGGAGTAAGATAATTGATATGTTTACTGCCAGTATATAAATGAAAAATGATTATGCATATAACCACCGTAACATGATAGAAACGGTGGAAGTGTATAGATAATGTGGTGAGTAAATGAATAATTGAGGATTCAATTGTGGAATCTAAATTATGAAAAGAGATTTAAAGACCATACTACATGAAGAGAATATGATTGTCTCATGATTTATGATTGTAAGAGATGATCAATAGTAAAGTCTGCAAGTGAGATGCAGCCTTAATGAAATAAAAGAGAAAATGAATACTGTGAATAATAAAGAGTCCAAAAGAGATAAGATAATATGGAAGTGATTAAAGACTAATGATCTAAATAGAATCACGTTCCATTATCGGAATCCTTTATTCTCTAGTGCCTTAGTCACAGTATGAGTGAGAAACAGTAGAAATGTATATGTACAGTTCCAGTGAGCATTACATGTGATGGGAGTCTCTGAGATGCCATATGCTTAATGAGAGATAGCAAAAGGCTTTGAGATCCCAAGTGTATTGATAGCACCGCTCCATACTGATACGTATACATATATGAGCGTGAGATGTAAACGCTCCATGATGTTGAGAGAGCGTGTGCATGAGATGTCTAAGCTACTAGGACAATTACATATAATTGACTGACATGTGTACATGATAGTATCGAACCATATCGACTTGGCACTAAGTGAGAAAAATAGATGATGAACAGCATAGATCAGCTGTGATATGAAAAATATAGTGAATGGACTCTTATGTGAAAAGAGTGGAAAGGAACAACTCCCAAATTGATAAATGAATTTATGGGAGTATAAATATATACTAAATGATGAAAGTCTTCATGTAGTGATCTAAAAGTACTCTGGAATGCTGAAAGTGTACTGGCAGTATTACTTGGAGGATGACCAAGAGGTTAGAAGTCGTAAGTATACGGCATATACCACCTTTGGACTTAAGTTAAATTCGGAGGACCGAATTTCTTAAGGTGGGGAGAATGTGATAACCGTAAATTTTCCATTTATGGGAAATTATCAATATTGGAAACTTAGTGAAATAAATAAATAAAATTGTGAGAATTGGAATATTGTGGAAATTCTGAGAATTGAGGAAGTGATAAAATTGGAAGTGAAAATAAGAATAATGGAAAGAGAAAATTTAAATTGGATAAATGGAAATCCAAATTAAATAAGGAAACGAGAAAGGAAATGTGAAATATATTTATATAATTATATATTATATAAATGTATTTTCATGCAAATACATATGTATTGAAATACCGTATGGTATGTAGTATATATATAAGTATATATATACTATTTTATAAATTTAAATAATACATATGTATTCAAGTATGACATTTTATGTATATATAAGTGTATACATATTTGAGAAAATGTAAATATTAAATTACATTAATGTTTGAATATGTATATATTGTAAATAAAATATATATATATATACGAGATTATTACATTTATATAAATATTTATATAAATTTTATTCAATTTTAAAATATATAAATATACATATATATATACTAGACATATATTTTGTAATATACAATATATATATTTTATATATAATATATATTGTATTATATGATTTATGAAATAATATATGTATAATATATAGTATATATTATATGTATAAAATATAAATTATAGTATATAATATGGGATATTATATACTAAAAATAGAAAAGAACCAAACAAAAAGGAAAGGGCAAGATCGGGGAAGGAATCCCGACCCCTTCCCAGCCAAAAGCCGTCGGTGGCGGAGATGCCACCTCCGGCGAGGGAAAAAGGAAGAGACGGCCCCGGCGAAGAGAGGGAGGCCGGTGACCGTCGGAAGGGAGGAAGAATTGGAAAGAAAAATCAACGGAAACAGAGGCGAAACGCGGCGGAGGTCGGGAAGAAAAAGAAAATGGATCTGGCGTTGCCGGCCAAACCGGCCACTGCCACTGCCACCGAAGTGTCGCCGGAGGGAGAGGAAGACGATGGAGGCCACGGTTCAGGCGGAGAACGGCGGAGGAAGGCCGACGGAGGAGGAGAAGAAACCGAAGGTAAACCGAGTAGATCCGCCGCCGTGCCGTCGATTCGTGACGAACGGAGGCCAGATCCGGCTTCACCGTGGTGCCGGCCAGCTGCTGAGCCCCTGAGCCGTCGGAGAACCGGCGAGGAAGGAGGCAGACCGTTCTGGCGGGAAAAAGAAAAGAAAAAGAAAAGGAAAAAGAAAAAGAAAAAGAAAAGAAAAGAAAAGAGAAAAAGAAAGAAAAGAAGAAAAAGAAGAAAAACGGAAAAGGAATTCCGGGAATTTGGGGAATTCCCGAGAATTCGAAAATTACGGGAAATCCCGAGAATTACGGGAATCGGTAAGAAATCCCGAAAAGTATTAAATTATTTAAATAATTTATTATTTAAATAATTATGGAAAAATTCTAAATTTTAGAATTTAATTTCCCGAAAATTCCCTCGATGACCGAGCCGATGGAATCGGGCGAGGTGAACACGGGCGCGACCTACGAGAGGCAGTCGCCGACCCGAAACAGGTAAGGGAGACATGTGCCACCTGTAAGGATATTTGGCCATGTTTTTAAATTGCGTTTAATTTTATAAATGCTATTAATAATTATCGGTTTTTGGTGTGATGATTTATCGGTTGAAATTGTGATGAAACACCGGTTGAAAATATAAATTGTATTTTCCGTGCAGGAGGCTAGCCAAATCGGCAGCCGTTATACTGCCGAAAAATTATCGAAAAATTACATAATTTACCGAAAATCACCGAAAACCAAAATAAAAGATTTGATTTCACGTGAATCGATTTTCGGGTACGAAAATCGAGAAATTAAGTAAATTTCATAAAACATGAATATAGTGATATTTAATTTTAAAATATTCATGTTTTCGAGAATGGTGAAAAGGAAATCACCGAAAATTCACCGGTAGGTGATATTTCACGTGAAATGAGATGAAAATGAAAAAGAGACTGAAGTGAATATTTTTATAAATATTCTTAAATATTCACTTGATTTTACATACAACCTTATGGTTTTAATTATGGAATTAATTAATTATGAAAATTCCATAAAGGTTAAGAAATTGTGGAAAACCATGATTTCGAGACAAAAGGTCTCTACACGTGTTTCTAGAAGAAAACATGGTTAAGGGATTTTGAATTTGGAAAGTGAATAATTTATTTTTACATAAATTATGAAAACATTTGATTTGAATCCCGATTTCTTTGAAAACCATGTTTTGGATAGAAGACACGGGAAAGCGTGCATAGGTGTTTTACGGTGGAAAGGACAGTTTTGCCCTTCTATTTTTACAGTGATGATTTTGCAGACTGTTTTCACCGTATGGAAAACATGATATATACTTTTATGAAATAATTTGAAAAATATTATTTATTTTATAAATTTCATAAAGGTGATTATATTTACAGGTGAGCCTTATGGATAATTTGATTTATCGTGTTTAAAATCCATAAAGTCTATGGTACGGTTTATACTGTTTTAGACTTAGGCCCCGAGTTTCATGCATCACACTTATACTGTTACTGTCACGTGGCTGATAGACCTGCCAGTCATCAGCGTCCCGGATGTCACCTGGCAAGTGTACACCGAGGACACCATATAGATCATGGCCATAGATCACATACATACTGTTTACTGTGTCCCTTTGGGGATGATTACTGGTCCATTATTGGACGATGATAGCATGATTTAATTGTAGGGTGATGCCTAGTCTCACATACTGATTACTGTTTACTGAAAGGATTCACGGAATCCTATTTACTATACTGTACTGTTTACTGTGCTGAATTATTGTACTGATTACTGTTTAGTGATGAAAAATCGTACCAAAACACTGTTTACTGAACTGTACTGTTTACAGAAATGGTAGCTATTGATTACTGTTTTACTGAACTGAAAGCTACCATTTACTGTTTACTGAACTGAAAGCTATCGTATACTATTTACTAAATTGGTAGCTACTGTTTATTGTTACTGACTGAACCGTATCGAGATACTATTTTACTGAATACTGAATATACTGTTTTACTGAACTGTACGATACGGTTACTGATTTGAAAAGAGAAATAAATGTTTATTCTAAAAGAATAACATAAGAATTATTTCTAAGATAGAAATAATCGAAGAAGTAATTATCTAATGATTGGATATTTACAAATCACTGTACTGTCATGTGTTTTTACTGTACTAAAGAGAAGAGAAGTAAACCGCTGTTTTATTACTGAACTGTCACGTGTTTTAAGGTATACTGAAAGTGAAAAGAGATAAGTGGTTTACTTTGTGGAAAAACGAAAATTATATCGTTTGAAAATAACGAAAATAGTACTCTCTACAGTTGCTTCTAGGTTCCGGAACAAGTCAGGTATTTCAAAATACCTGCCTTACTCTATCTGGATCCGTAGCCGACTGTAGTATCCTTCCTACATGTGTGCCTAGAGCCAGCTAGGAAGATTTTAAAGAAAATGAAAAAAATTATTTTCAGCATATAGATAGTTGAATATCAAGTGTGACATATAACTCTCTTACTGAGCCGTGGTTTGCTCACTCCCCAATTTTAACATTTCAGGTTTTGATGATGGTGAGATCTAATAGTTGTGGATTACGGCTGCACATAAAGGACAATGTGACAGACCGACTGATTTATATGAGGTATGATCATTTATTTTCTGTATTTAGACATGTATGCAGTACTACTTGCTTATTAAGTAAGATAGGGGATGTATGTAATATAAACAATGTTATGTAAATTTGTTTAATAGTTAGTAAAAGTGAAGTATCACAGACAGCCCAACCGAATGAATTGTGTAAAATAAGGTTAAAAATGTGGTAACGGGTCGTTACAGATTTAATGAGCGGTATCTAGCAACACATCATTGCTACCCATGTAACGAGAATGTCAATGACTTGACATAACCTTACTCGTGATAGATGTTACCGTGTAGTCTAATCCCTTTATCCTTTGATGTCTTGATTAGACACAAGTCATGGAATGTGTCACACTTGTATAGTCTAATCAGAGTTTCTTGATTCCTGAGTAGACTAATTAAACAAATAAAATCAATATCTCATATTGACTTATACGAGCACAGCCATGCATTTCTTAGTCTCACTCTATCAAAGGGCCCAAGACATCACTCTTGTTATATAAGAGGGATAAATCCTATCTTGATCACTCAACATCCCTCTACATAGATCAAGGCATACCCAATTACTACCTTTATAGTCCATCCTGTTACGAATGACATCTAGCAGTATTAAAGTATGCAATTCTCTATGTTGGGATCTCTGATGATCTCAAGTCAAAGGATCACATACACCATCATCACTATAAGAATCGCTTATGACACTCATATAACAATCCATGTAGCGTTCTCATGGAGGGTCGATCCAGTACATAGTTCTCTAACATGTACCTATGTGATGACTTGATATCTTATATCCATGACAATGGTCATCAGTCAACCACATACTAGTCTTATCATACATTGTTATCCTTGTTCACAATAATACTTGACTAGGGATATTTTAAGAATAGTGTGTTATTACTATTCTAAGGACATTATCATATAAGATTACATTACGCAGTTATAAGACAAATATAATAATGAGCTATAATAAATAAAATGTCATGATACATAAAAAATGCCAAAGTCAATCATCTAATGAATGGTTCTAAGGGCATAATCCAACATTATGAAGCAGCAGATGACAGTGCAGCAGGGCAATCTGAATGGTGGAATTGTGATGAACTCGTTAGCAGCAGTGACGTGTGAGGCAGAAAACAATGGCGGAAGGGACTGGGGCGGTGATGCAGTGAGGCGTCAACCAGACTGGTGTAGAAGGCGAGCAGAAAAGTAGCTGGGGGTGGCGTAGCGAGTATGGAACAAGGTGGACGCAAAAAAATAGGGGCTGTGTTTGACGGACTGGAGGTGAAGGATGAAGGTAACAGCTGATTCCTCCTTTCTCACTATCAAAGGAGTCTCTTTTTATAGGCAAAAACTTATTCAAGTCCCCATACAATTATATTTATTCTCATAATTATCTCTCTCTTTTTATCTATTTAATTTTTATGTTAATCCTAATCTAACTCTATCAAATTTAATATTAATCCAAATAATTATCCTAAAAAATCTAATTATCCTATCCGAAAATTAATTTTATTTTTTTTTACTTTTCTTATTTATTTATTAATTCTTCCTAAATCCTAATTTTAGTGTTAATTCTAGTCTTAAAAAAATCCTAATTTAATTCTATCCTAATTCTAAATTGTTAAATTAAATTAAAATACAATGTCACTCAACCCAATTAATTATTTTTACAAATTAAAAACTCGGACAAAATAAGGTGTCTACAGCTGCCCCTCTTTGTGCAATTACTGTTTGTACGAAGACATAGACACCTATTTTGTCTGACTTCTATTTTTTTAATTTTTCATTTTTTTCAAAAAGCTCCCTCTAAACAAAAAGGCCGTCAAACTTTAAAATCTTGTTTAAAAAGCTCATCTTAAACAGGCAGGCAGTCAAACTTTAAAATCTTGTCTAACGGGCAGACAGTCAAACTTTAAAATCTTGTCTAAAAGTTCCTCCTAAACGGGCAGGCAGTCAAACTTTAAAATCTTGTCCAAAAAACTCCTCCTAAACAGGCAGGCAGTCAAATTTTAAAATCTTGTCCAAAAAAAGCTGATTTTTTTTAATTTTAGGAAACCCCTCTTAAATTTTTCTTGTAAAAAATTTGGAATCTTAGGAAACCCTTCTAAAATTCTTTTTCTTATCCAATTTTGAAATTTTGGGAAACTCCTCTAAAACTTCTATTCTTGTCCAATTTTTGAAATTTTAGGAAACCCCTCTAAAATTTCTTTTTCTTATCAAATTTTGAAATCTTAGGAAACCCCTCCAAGACTTCTTTTCTTGTCTAATTTTAAAATTTTAGGAAATCCCTATAAAATCTCTTTTTTTTTACCAAACTTTGGAATTTTAGGAAATCTCTCCAAAACTCATTTTCTTGTCAAATTTTTGAAATTTTGGGAAACCCCTCCAAAACTTTTTTCTTGTCAAATTTTGAATTTTAGGAAACCTCTCTAAAATTCTTTTTCTTATCCAAAATTTGAAATCTAGGGAACTCTTCCAAGACTTCTATTCTTGTCTAATTTTGAAATTTTAGGAAACCCCTATAAAATTTCTTTTTTTTGGTCAAATTTTGAATTTTAGGAAACCCCTCTAAAATTCCTTTTTTTGTCAAATTTTGAAATTTTGGGAAACCCTTCCAAAACTTTTTTTCTTATCTAATTTTTGAAATTTTAGGCAACCCCTCTAAATTTTCTTTTCTTGTCAAATTTTAAATCTTAGGAAACCCCTCTAAAATTCTTTTTCTTATCAATTTTTGAAATTTTAGGAAACCCCTTTAAAATTTCTTTTCTTGTCCCTTTTTTTTGTTGAAATTTTATGCAATTTATCCTATTCATGCAATTTCATTCATGCAATGTCATCATGCAATCCTTTTCATGCGATGCAATCTATTCTATCTATGAAATGTTTTTTTTTTTTGAAAAACATTTCAACTTTAATTGTGGCAATAACAATGTTTTTCTTTTTCAATGCATTTCTTCTTTCATCTATTTTCTTGTCATTGTATTTCTACCTCCTCTTTCTCATTTTCTCTCTTTCACTTTTCTTATCTTTGGAAAGCTTTGTCTTTATCTCTATTGCATCTTGTCTCTCATTTCTCTTTCCACCTTTCCTTCCACTCCTATCATGTATTGAAAATCTTATTGAAATCTCGCCATTGATTCTGTCTTATCCACTTGTATTCCTTAATTTCCATTTTCTATTCATTCATAGATTTCCTTTTCTTTCATTTTCCTAAATAATATAGGAGTCTTCCACATATTTTGCCAAGCAAACATTAATTACCATTCCAATTTCAAGATCAATGCAATACAATTTCTCAATCCCTCAAGGTTAGGATATAGCAAAGAAATGATTGGTGAAAAGAAAATAGTGGTATTATTCAACATTTGTAAAAGAAATTGCCAGGCCTAAAAGGAAAGTAGGCTTGAATGAAAGCAAGAATTTTCAGGATTAAGTTTCAGGTAATAGTATCCAAATAACAACAATTTAAGCAATTCTGATCAATGAATACAAAATCCCCTTCAAAAGTCCATTTATATGATCATGTTGAGTTCATCAAAATATCCTCTTGCCCCAGTATCGTTGACATCCAGCTTTTTTGGTATCTAAGCCGCCTTTCCAGGTTTTCAACTTAGATGCACTCCATTGATCTAAACCGCCCTTTTTGGGTTTTCGATTTGAATCCTCCTTTCATTTTTTCTTTTCTTCCTTTTTCTTCTTTTTTTCTTTTTTTTTTTAATTTGTTTTTATTCATTTCTCTTCATTTTCAACTTCATTGTCCTTGATGAAACTTCTTCTATCTGTTCTCCATTTTGATTCATGCTCCAACAACAAATATTTCTTCACCAAATTTAATGCTCACATGGATCCAATAGAGTCTTTGGAATCCCACTTCTTCTATCTAGATGAAATCTTTTTGCTTATCTTGATCTGCTTGTCCTGATTCCATCTAAAGGATCATCATCTCATAGTGTAAGTATGCCTTTATTAAACACATGATTCTTCAATGAGAGTACTCATATTTGATTAAAATGGACTTTTAAGGCACGTAACATAGGCTCAGGTGAGGGTTCATGAAAGAAAGGATAATATAGGCCCAAAATAAGTATTTCAGGGTTTATCAAACTAAGAATCATTTTGGCGTTTGGCCTTTTGCCCCATTCTAATTTGCTTTTTCTCCTCTTTTTTTTTATGACTAGGGTTTTCACTTTCTTGATTCAAACCCTCTTTCCTTCTTCATGCTCTTTTTCATTTTTCATTTTTTTTGTTTTTTCTTCAAAAGGGTTTTTTTTCTTGTTTTACCCTTTTATACTTTTACTTTGCCTCACTGATCTTTCATCTTCTATTCTCTTTGCCCCCCAATGTGGAGGGTGATTCTTGGTGGGTTATATCAAGAAGAATATAATAGACTCAAAAGGGGTGATTAATGGATAATTTTACTCACGCTTGAAAGGTAGTGAAAGAAGGTCATTTCTCATCTCAATACAAGTACTTTCATTAAAGGTCATCTATTGAACAAAGACAAACTCATTAGAATTTCATGCAGAGATTCACCTTTACTTGTAACCTTCTATAGTTGAAGATTTTAGACAAATGTCTTCTATTCTCTTCTTGCTTGAACAATCTTGGCAAACTAGAAATCCATTTAACCAAACAAAGCTGTTCTTTCAAAATTGAATTTTTTATTTATTGCCATTACCATTGTCATGTTCATTATTTGGATACTTTTAAGCTTGGTAACAAAGTAGAGAATATGGGTATTGGTGTTTTGCATTAAAGAACAAGATTGGAATGAGGAATTAAGAAATATGCATCGCACTAATCCTTTATTGAAAATGAAAATAAATGAAAGTTGGCCCAATACATAAAAGAAAATCTTAGTGTTTTTTTGGGCACGAGCACTCCTACGTTACTTAAAAACTAAAAGATTCTAAGAAAACCTAAGACAAATGAAAATGAAAAGAAAAATCCATTACTCTTGGGTGGCATAAACAACTGGCATCTCATAAACAGTCCAAATTCCTAGCTCTGCATCTAAAGGGTACACAAACTGATCAATATCAAACCCTCAATTCCCTTCTTCGTCAACCACATTCACCATTGCCCCAGCATGATCAGGCAATGGGTTTAGATTGACATCTGGTTCACCTTTCTTCCCAAAACTCAAGAGTCCAGCTTTGATGAGTGATTGGACTTTTACCTTCAAACCCATACAATTCTCAATAGAATGACCAATATTGTCGTTATGATAGGCACATTTTGCATTGGGGTCATACCACTTTGGGTAAGGAGGTTTCAAGGGTTCTATATAAATAGAGGCAATGAGATGACCTTCCACCAACTTTGGGAATAGCTCAGCGTACGTCATAGGTATAGGGTCTATGGCAATATTTCGGCTAGGTCGGGTGTACCTTTGGTCATTAGGTGGGAAAGTGGGGTTTGTTGAGGTTGTAGGAGTTTGTCGATGGAAAATAGGTTGATAAGTGTTTTGGGGATGAGTTTGTGGGTAAGATTAAGAATAAGTGTAGTTTACTAAAGGTGGGTGAGGGGTATAAGGGTGACGCGAATTGTTTGAGACAGCTTGTGCATCTCCTTCCTTCTTCTTCAAGAATCCACCCTTCCTACTATCGTTCACAAGTGCTTCAATCTTACCACTCTTGATGGCATTCTCAATGGCTTCACTGGTTAACACCATGTCTGCAAAGTTCTTAGTTACACTACTAAGCATACGTTCATAGTAGGGTGCCTTGAAAGTGTTCAAAAAGATCATGGTAACGTCCTTTTCAGTTAAAGGAGGTTGAGCTTGCGATGCCATGTCTCTCCACCGTTGGGCATATTATTCGAAGCTCTCATCCCTCTTCTTTTCCATACCTTGGAGAGATAAGCGATCAGGAGCTACATCGGACACATGTTTGTATTGAGCTATAAAAGCTCTCGCCAACTCAGACCAAGAAGAAACTTTGCACCTTTCCAATTGGTTGTACCACTTAGCGGCTGACCCAGTCAAACTGTCTTGAAAAACATGAATTAATAGCTTGTCATCCCATGCATACGCCGCATCTTTCTACAGTACATGGTGAGATGATCCTTTGGGCACGATGTTCCATTGAATTTTTCAAATCCGGGCACCTTGAATTTAGGTGGAAGGACAACACTCGATACCAAACACAACCTTTCAACATTAATGGGTCCAAAATAGTCAACTCCTTCCATGGCACTTAGTCTTTCCTCTATCAAGCTCAGCTGGGCTTTAGTACCACTATATTCTTCCTTATGCTTCAATTTTTCTAGCTTTGTGGGATCATCTAAATTTGGCACCTCCACTAGGTTTTGAACTTGTATCTGTAGAGGTGTTAGAACTTTGACAGTACTTCCTTCAAAAATGGGGTTGTCTCGTATGCTTTGCTGAGCCTCTTAGATAGACTCCTCTTGATTATCCATCTTCTCCTTTCCTTTAATCATGGCTTTTAGCAACTGGGTAATTTCACTCAATTGCCCCCTTATCTCTGCATTTTCCTTTTCCAGCTTCTCTATCCTATTATTTTGGTCTTCTTCCATTATGCGAGCTTGATACCTTGTATGGTATTTATGAAGGGTGGACCGTCTACTAGATGCAATTTTGACACCTTGAATGCCACAATTAAGTTGAAATTATTTTCAAGAAAAATGTGCAAAGACTTAT
Source organism: Heritiera littoralis (assembly GCA_031772115.1). Classification (NCBI taxonomy): domain Eukaryota; kingdom Viridiplantae; phylum Streptophyta; class Magnoliopsida; order Malvales; family Malvaceae; genus Heritiera; species Heritiera littoralis. The sequence goes on from JAPDPK010000064.1 coordinate 2,473,099, forward strand.
AAGAATTCAAATTTGCATTTATTAATAGATGGAATTTTACAACCTAAATGCATAAGAAGCAAAAATAACTTGTCTCATAACAATTATTTAACAAAACCAAAATCTTAAGACATCCATGAAGAAATCCAGTGGTGCCACATGAGTCTTCTAAAAGCACTATAATGGCCTTCTATCTTTTCCAACAATTGTAGCATCGTTTCTCCATGCTCAGTTATTGGGTTAACTCCAGGCTTCATCTCCCTTATTTCATCTTCGATTTGTTGGGCCCTATGAGCTACCCAATTGATTTGATGAAACATTGTCCATAGGAGTTGTGAGTCTTTCTTGAAGATTTTCCATTCTTCTGCTAAGGTTTGCATATTTTGGGCCATCTTTTGTTGATCTTTTTAGGCTTGATTGAGAACTCCTTGTAGTCGAATCTTCCATCGTATTATCTCCTTTTGAGATTCATCAAGCTCACTTTCCTTCTTTTGTGCTTTCTCCTTCAGTCGTGCAATTTCTTCCTGGTTCTTCTGAGCTTCTTCCGGTTCTTTGAGCTTCTTTCTTTAGTCGTTTGTTTTCTTCCATCAGACGACTATTCCCAGACTTCGCGAGCTTTTCCTTCAAGTAACTAATCTCGTCCAACAACTTGTTCTTCTCTTGATGGACCTTTGAATATGCATGATCTCTCCTTGCTATTCTCACATCAGTCTTGTACTTGAATTTCTTGTATTCTTGTTCCAATTCGCTTTTCTCCTCCTCTAACTTCCTCTTGGCAATCTCTAAATCAATCATAGGGTCTCTGGGTGTAGGCTCTTCAAGAACTTCATCATCTTCTTCAGAAGGAATTTTGACATCCTTGGCTCGTCTAGCATGCCAAACAGAATACTCAGAAGTAACTTTTTTGGTGAATATCCTTAGTTTTATTGCAAGAGGTGTCTCCCATGCCTTAATATCTTCTTCTATCTTTCTTAAAGCCCCTTTCTCTAAATAAGCGTACTCTCGCTGACTGAGTCCATAAGTAGCTGGGATAAATTGCTTATATCCCAATTGTCTTCGTACTATCAAAGGAGCATAAGATACGGTGCCCCATAATCCTAACAAAGGAACCCACCATTGTTCTCCACAACCATATAACATTGGTCCTCGTGGCATCCACGGCACTGTCCAAACTATGTCTTGATTTGTGAGTTTACGCAAGGTAGCAACCCACTCCTTTTTTGTCTTTGGCTCAGGCCATTTATTTTCATAAAACTCCTTAATAGGGATGTGTTTAAAGTAAGGCTCTCGAAATTTGGCTTCTCTATTTTTAAGATGACTCTTCATCCAAATGTACAATAATTGCATACATCCTATGAAACGCCGGTCCTCGACTCGTCAACAATAATTTAAGGATCTAATGGTTTTAGCCAAAATAGCAGGGACAACATTTACCCTAAAATCAACCTGTTCCACAAAATCTGTAATTGTGATTTCAATATGCCCCAAGAATTTTGGAAGAATCACGATCCTATATAGAGCCAAGGCCATCAGTTTCATGCATTGTTTATCCTTTGCTTGTTGAGTGATTCGACTTCGCAGGTAATCCCAAGAGAGATAAATACCTTTCCCTTTTCGTCTTAGCCTCAGATCAATTTCTTGCACATCAACACCGGTCATTGCAGCCAACTTCTTGCGATAACTTGTCTTGTTCCTCTAATAGATTTTGTCTCCAACGTGCAATTTTGAATAAAGCAACTCTGAATACTCCTCTATTGTTGGCATCATGTCATTTTCATTAAACACAAAACATCGATAAGATGGGTCCCAGAACTGTACCATAGCCCTAATCAGATCAACATCCACATCTACAAAGAGGAGTAAAGCCAAACCCCCATATTTGTTTTGGAATGTTTCTTTCTTCTCTTTATCCCAACTTCCCCAAATGCCAATTAACTCGGTGAAATCATTTTGTCTAAGATCAAGACGAACTTTTTCTGGAAGATTGGAGATGTAATCCTTAGGCAAGCAATCACTGTCTCTTTGTTGGGCCTCTTCAGATAATAGCTTCACTTCACTGGAGGGTAAAGACTCAGCAGACTTCTTTTGGGAAAAATTCTCCATGGATGTAAATGGACTTTTAGTCTATTAATCAACTGCTATGAGACAGGCCTCCTAAGAAATGCACAAAATGTGAGAATGAAACAAAAAGAGATTTTATATATAAAAAGTTTTCCTTCATGTGTTCTCCTAACATGGTTTTTTCTATATGTTGGATTTGGTTAAAGAGCTAAAGGTTCCTAAATTGTTCCTCACTTGTCCATGTAGGACTAGTAAGGCACCCAATCCTCACCCATCATAGGCTACAAGCGAAAAGGTTCAATCTGAGTGGGAGTATTTCGCTAGCCTATGTGGAGGTTATCACCTCACGAAAGCATAGTTACTTTACTCTCTCCTAAAAAGGAAGAGCCCAGGTTGAGGGCTTATGTAAATGCAAGTGATGTGTGTGTTGAAGGAATGAATTAACATGTATTATACATTTTTCAAATACTTCTAGGCAAACTTAGACTAATCTTCAAACTAATCTTTGACCTGACTCTCTAAGTTTCCCAGTGGAGTCGCCAAGCTGTCATAACATCTAGACTTTAAAATTCTAGGATTTGCCACCAACCATTCAAATCTAAGGTGTGATTGGTCACCTATTTTGTCTTAGAATAAGGTTTGGTCTACGTTCAAAGAATCTAAGGTTTGGGAGTACGGTTACGTGTGAGGAAGGATTAGCACCCCCACAACGCCCATCCTAAAATGGTACCATTTAGTTTTAAGTTTAGTCCAAATTTGCCTTTATGTTTGTATTAGTTTCGATAATTAAATATTTGGAAAGTTTCTAAGACTATTCCATCAATCTGGCTCCAATATTAGAAACTCCCCTCACCTCAAGATGTTCAAGGAGTACTAATCGACTTTCTTAAACTCCATCGTCGGATTGATTAAGTATATTATGAAATTCTTATCTTTAAATATTTTCTAATCTTATTCTTAAAATTCCTATCTTTTATTTCTTATTGTATTTTCTTTTCCTAATTCTATTATTTTATATTTCAAAAATAAACATGACATATGGGTAATTGACAATTCTTCTTAAGTATCCTATCAATCTGGCTCAACTCAAGAAGAATCCTCTCACCTAGAAATTCCAAGGAGTATCAATTGACTTTCTTAGAATTTCATCATCGGCATATGTCATACTTACTTCCTTTACTTAAAGCATATTATTATCCCATTACCTTATTATCATGTTATTTTATATTCTTTATTATTATTATTATTATTATTATTATTATTATTATTATTATTATTATTATTATTATTATTATATCCTTAAAATGAACATTAATTATGTTTTCTCGAAAATTCATCTTAAGTATCCCATCAATCTGGCTCAACTCAAGAAGAATCTTCTCACCTAGAAATTCCAAGGAGTACCAATTGACTTTATTGGAGTTTCATCCTCGACATAATCCATATTCATCTTTGGTATTTTATTTTCTTATTCAATCTTTATTTAATATTTTATTCTTATTTGCTTTTTTTCCCTTAATTTAATTTATTTTTTGTATTATTTTATTTATCTAATATCTATCATACTAAATATATACAATATATCATACAATTAAACTAAACAAATCATATCAACATACAAATCATTTATTCAACATATATATATATATATTAATCGAATATTATCAAAGTAATTAAATCATGCAAAGTAAACCAAATCATATTATACAAGTCATGCAAATAAATTCATGTAAATTAATTCACGTTAAATTATTAAATTGTCATGTTATATTAATTGTATTAGTTATATTATTAAATCAATTTAAACTATTGTTAAATTATCCGACTATTAAATTATCAGCTTATTATTATACATTCAATTACCAAAATGCTAGGTTATTAACACATGCCAATTAATTATTTCATTAATCAAATAAATCCTATAAACTAACAAATTAATTAATCACTCACCTGTAGCCCTACTTTTGGCTTTCTTTCTTTTCTCCAACAACTGCAAGTCACGTTTTTCTTTTCCTTGGCTTTAGTCTCACGTGGCTTGTAAAATAACACTAGCAGCGAACGATGATGATGACGGAGTTGGACGAAAACGCAACAATAGGAATGCAATGCAAAGGCAGCAAAGCTTAGTCTTATGAAGCAGCAGATGACGGTGCAGCAGGGCAATCCGAATGGTGGAATTGTGATGAACTCGTCAGCAGCAGTGACGTGTGAGGCAAAAAACAATGGCGGAAGGGACTGGGGCGGTGATGCAGTGAGGCGTCAATCAGACTGGTGTAGAAGGCGAGCAGAAAAGTAGCTGGGGGTGGCGTAGCGAGTATGGAACAAGGTGGACGCAAAAAAACAGGGGCTGTGTTTGACGGACTGGAGGTGAAGGATGAAGGTAGCAGCTGATTCCTCCTTTCTCACTATCAAAGGAGTCTCTTTTTATAGGCAAAAACTTATTAGAGTCCCCGTACAACTATATTTATTCTCATAATTATCTCTCTTTTTTTATCTATTTAATTTTTATGTTAAGCACAATCTAACTCTATCAAATTTAATATTAATCCAAATAATTATCCTAAAAAATCTAATTATCCTATCTGAAAATTAATTTTATTTTATTTTTACTTTTCTTATTTATTTATTAATTCTTCCTAAATCCTAATTTTAGTGTTACTTCTAGTCTTAAAAAAATCCTAATTTAATTCTAGCCTAATTCTAAATTGTTAAATTAAATTAAAATACAATGTCACCCAATTAATTATTTTTACAAATTAAAAACTCGGACAAAATAAGATGTCTACAACACTTATAAAAAAAAGATGAGTGAAAGTCGTTTACGTTAATTTGGACATGTACGATGTAGACCTACAAATGTGCTCGTTAGAAGAGTAGACGTTATGAATGATGTAAAAAGGGTCAAGGCTAAGAGAAAACAAAAGAAGCTTTGGAAAAAAAATAATCTGGAAAGATATGGAGGAACGAGAATTAGAATAACACATTGTTTTGGATAGAAATAAGTGGAGGAGGAGAATTCTTGCTGACGACTTAGCATGAGATCATATATCGGTTCATATAGCATACCCTACTATTAGGATATAGGCTCCGATGATGATGATGAAAAGAAAACTTCTTGCATTAAAATTATTTCTCTAAATCCCCCGACACTTTGTTTTGACTTAGAAAAAATTATTTCTTACATAAGAATCTCTCGAATATTACACACTTGCAACATCTGAGGGAATTCTATAATCGGTTGAATCTCCCTTATTCCAAGTTTAATCATATGAAAATATTTTTAATCATTAAACCATTATTAGAATTATTATTTTAAAACCCTTTATAATTATTAAATTATTTTACAACCATCATTCAATCTTTTTAATTATAATTCAATATTTATTAATTTAATGAATGCACAAGAAACTAATTACGTTTACAGATAAGTAAGAATGAATAAATATAAAACAAATACATAATCAATTGAGTAAGTGGCGTATTATGTAAAAAAAAAAAAAATGCCATACCTTACCACACGTGCTCTACTGTAAGCTTGGAATAAAGCTAGCCCAAACCTTGGCCTCCTTCAACTTCCCAACGTCCGCTAGTATTGGACTGATTTCGCTCACTTCTACAGGGTTTGGCTTAACATTCGGTTTCTTTAGAGCGCGCTTTGGTGTAGCAACAGCTCTCTATAGCAACTGCTTATCTTCCACGCAGCAGCAACTTTTTGGCAACTTGTAGCAGCAGCAGTTCATATTCCACACAGCAGCGGTTTGCGATAGAACAAAGGAGCCCAAACCAGAGACGCAGCAGCAGAGACTTCTCTACCGAGTAGCAGTTTTGTACCCGGATTTGGCAGCAGCAATCCTTGTGAGCAGCTTCGACGAACAGCAGCCTTCCTCTCCTCTGTAGCCGATCGCCTTCTCCTCTCAAATCAACACAAAATGCATTTTTTTTCCTCCTCTCCAATTTTTTGAAATTTTGTTTGTCTTATTTTTCAATTGGGGTGTAATTCATGTTCAAGTGATAGTGATGAGGTTCAAATTCAAAGATCAACTCACTTTGATCTGATCATGAACCTGATCCTTTCCTTTGTTCAAATTCAAATTGCATCCTTAACTTGAATGGTTTTATTTTTTTATTTTTAAAATTTTCAACTTTTATCTTAAAATTTATCATGAGTTGAAATTCAAATTTATTTTAAATTAAATTTTTTTTACATTATTATTGTATTATTATTTTTCAAACTTTATCTTTAACTAAATAACGAAAACTTAATGTGGACCATAAACAAGAATTTAAGCCTAACTTCGAATCAAGTATTATTTTCAATCAGATTTTGAATTTTGAACCTAATCAAAACCTTCAAATCAATTTGGGCAGTATAATCCAACAAACTCACTTCGCCCGATATACTTGAAAAATCTAGCAAGCCCAATAAAATGGATAAACCCGAACAAAATATGGTGTCTACAAAAGATACTTCAACTATTAGGAAAAAATTTTAAACAATGCATTTGATTCAACTGATGAAGATTATTTTCCTATAATGAGTATAGTGTTGTAGTTCTCTCCTCTACTAGTTCCCTATTATACATTCTCTTCCCACAAATAATTAATAGTAGTATCTTTTCGTCTACCATTTTACTCGAAGGGTTTGATTGTCAAATAAATAGACCATCTTCTTAGTGGTAATGCATGTATTATACTAGGAAGCTACTCATCGTAATTTATATTATGACATTGTCTATGTGCATCTAATTTGTTTTATAAATGCAACATTTTGTTTAACGGTTTCTTGTTTAGTTGGTTTGTAAATATTAGGGATGAGTAATTTAAAGTGATGCAGACTAGGATGTTAAAAGATCTAGTCCTTTATTTTTTGCGAGAGATGATCTTGTGCAGAAGAAATTTTGAATGACTTCAAGAAATTTAAATCTTAGTCCCTCACATGGCCTATATATATGCATACACTCTAAGGCAATTAAATCCTTTTAGAGACTCTATATACCATCCAGACTATGTCTCTATGATTGTACACCTTTTGCTCTCTAGATTATTGTACACTGGTTATATTCGGACACCCAACCAGCTCTAGCAAAAACATTCTATTTAGTTAACAGTTTGGTTCACATTTTTCATATAGTTGTGCTCTTAGCAACCCTCCGTAAATGTAGGCACTCTTGTTGAATCACATAAATATCTGTGTCATTTATATTTGATCTACATTGTTCATACTCTTAATAAGAGACAGGTCGATAAGCAATAGGTGGAGATTGAAAATTTGGTTAATGTTTGGTGGAAGGTAACCAAGTAACTTTGGTAGACAACTTTCATGTGCAATATGGGGATCTCTCCGGTGGCTATGTTTTAATATTTTTTATTTTTATCGAAAATTATGGCTCGTTGCAATAGCAAAAAAGTTATGGTGACCAAGGATGGTATATAGTAAAAATGAAAAAAAAAAGAACTACTCATTGATTTTCATTATTTGAAGATATGTCATTTTACACGTTTCATCCTCTCCATTTTTAGGACAGAACATGAACTCATTGATATTTGTACATTCGTGAACAACCATTGTGAAAGATACAATAGAAAAAAAAGATATAAAGCAGTAATACATAATTGACATCCATATAATCTGTCTCTTCTTTGCTATTTGATAACTAAAGTTTCACAAGTTCATGAACGGTTCAAACCCTTCTGCATGGGATTATGCTAATGAAACATATTTGTAGTACTCTACAAGTGCCCACAGTAGGTAAATGTTCCTATATGCTACATAGTGTAACATGCAATTTTTCATGAAAACTCCTCATACAAAAAAAAAAAGATATAGAGTGGTAATACATAATTGACATCCCTATAACCTGTCTCTTCCTTATTGTTTGATAACTAAAGTTTCACAAGTTCGTGAATGATTCAAACCCTTCTGCGTGGGATTATGCCAATGAAACATGTTTGCAGTACTCTGCAAGTGCCCACAGTGGGAACATGTTCCTATATACTGGATAGTGTAACATACAATTTTTCCTGAAGACTCCAGTAATTTCCTATCAAGAATAAGATTCAATTGTTAGATAAAATTTAGGTGTAGGAACGTAATACTTCTATTTCCTAAATGCTTTAAAACAAGCATGTTGCTTAAAAAGACTACTTTAATTTCTATAACATCTACAAAAGAGGTTAGTAAGGCAGTTTCATCTTTTTTTATTTTTTTTATTTTCTCATAACATTTTCAAGTAACTAATAGAAAGAATTATCACCTGTTGGGGAAAGTCACCATCTTCCAATTGAGAATTAATTATCAATTTTGCAGCACGGTGAAGAGGCGTTGGGTCTCTTTCTGCCTGTTTCAAACAAACTTTTAATGTAAAAAAAAAACCATAGGAAGAAAGATCCTGAGTCATGACAAATATATTGAGATATATTGAGCATTACTTCACCAACAACCTTTTAAACTCACCTGCCCAGCATGAATCAAACCCATCATAGCCCACGCAGTTTGCACCAAGTTTGATCTACCTTCTTCTAAAGGTACATATCTCTGCTTTACCAAGAACATAGATATTAAAGAAATATTCTCATACATGAAACAAGAAAAAGGATTTGTGACACTAAAGATTTACCTCGTTAGGACATGATTTGTAGCTCTCTCCCCAACCACCATTATCTCTTTGTGTTCTAAGCAGAAATTCAACACTTTTGCGCATAGCTAGACAATTGGTGTATGTTTTGCCTGCTGCTGCTAGCCCTCCAAGAGCAAACCATGTACCATAAGTGAAGCAAATACCCCAGTTTCCGTACCTATTTAAGTTTGATATAAATGATTTAGAATGCTCTGAAAAGCAATCATAACACTCCTATTTCATGAATATGAAGAGAACATACCATGAACCATCAGGCAATTGTTCATTTTCAAGGTAGCGTATAGCATTTGTTATAAAATTCTCAATTTCTTTCTTCATGTGTTCAGGATACAAGTTCTGAAACAAAACTAAGGCATGGATTGCAGATGCAGTGCACTCAACATATTCACGCTCAATGACTATATCAGCAAAAAATTCTGTGGGATTAAGCATCTAGGAAAAACAATGGAGAAGAAACCATCATTAATATATGAAAATTAATAGAGTACAAATGAGTTTAATAATCTAAAAATTTCTATGAAAAACTTAATAGACGCGTTTCAATTCTTAAGCACATACTTCCAACCACTTTTGAGCTCCAGCTGGCTCCCAAGCAGCTAATCCTCCATTTTTGCTCTATAAGAAGTGAAGCATTGAAGCTTATATATGGACAACTTAAAATAAGGGAAAGCTATCCATGAAAATTCAAAGTGAGCAAATTCTTACCTGCAGAGAGAGTGTAACATTGACTGCATCATATAACTGCTGAGGTTCCATTTTCTCACCAACAATTTCTGGTGGCAACACTAACATCAGTAGGCAACACTGCAAAAAATAGAAATTTTTGTGAAGGCAAGATGAATTTATAAAATATACATATCACTTAAATTTTTAGTGCAGTTGAATTAAAGCTAAAGAAATTAGCTACCTTCAAGCCTTCAGTAGTGCAATCAGAAAGTTGCCATCCATGATCTTGATCAGAAAAAGTCCAAGATCCCTTGGAAATGTGACGATACATTTTCTTAAAGTCACCAGAAGGATTGTCCTTTACCTATTCAATTGTAAGCAAAAGATAACAATTATTTTCATTGATATATAATGAATAAAAAATATTGGAAATGATTTTATGATGAAGATACAAATATTAAACCTGAGATTTCTTGATGAAGTCATGTCCTTTCTTGAGAACAGGTCCGATTTTATCAGTGAGGTTACTAGCAAGCAAAGCTTGAATAGCAAAACTTGTATCCCACACTTGGCTTCCAAAACTCTATAGTCCCATATCATGTTAGAACTTAAAAGGAATATGTAAAGGTTAATCAAAGATTTTAGGAATTTTCATTGTTACCAACTCTATCATTAATAAATAAATAAATACGATTAATTTGGAGAATACATGTTTGCTAACCTGCACCTTCATTCCATCTTCAGCAACCCAAAGGTAATCAGGGATTCGAGCAAGATGTTTTTTAAAATAATCACTATTTGGCTCCTCAACCCAACAAGAAAGCATGCACAACACCTACTCCATTCAATGGCCAAGAACATTAGCGATCAAATAACCATATATATATATATATATATATATATATGTGGATTGAAATTTTACAACCTCAATATTCTTATTTCATCCAATTAACTATGATTGTAATATTACCTTCTCCACACAACCAATAGTGATGTATCTACTATTCTCATCTTCATAATGGATGTGTTTCATTGCTACTTGAAGAGCCTTTTCTCTGATCAACTTGTTAAAAGGCCAACGAGTAAGTATAGGCTCGGTGCATATATACAGAGTATCCCACATCAAATCCTGAATTAGAGGATGTGGATAATAGAGATCCTCCTGTAATAACAAATTTTTTATCATTGTTTTAAGAGCTTATTTGTAATGTGGTTCAAATGTCCTTGCAGTTTGTACATAGCAAAAGATAAACTTACCGGTGCACATAAATGACGTACTTTCTTCCAGTTAATTTCATTGTAAGGCTGAAGGTAGAGTTCTTCTCTCAAGTTTTCAATAAGAGGGGTGATTGGCCCCACAAACCTTTTGCCATATAGATATGACATAGGCAAGTATACCAAACGACAATAGCACCACATTTTAGCTGCGTATGTAAAAGGGAAAAAGAATTAAGATTAATATAAAGCCCATATACGACGGAATGTAGCAGTTTCAAAACCCAACAGTGGAAGGTGTAATCTCTATTAGTAATTGAGGATTTTGTAACAGATGCTAGACCAATTTCAAATTAATGTCTAACAAGTTTCAATTGAATACTAATCAAATCCATTGTTGTCCTTTATTGATGTGAACTGATATTACTGATATCAAAGATTTAGTGTGTAATATATTTGTACAAACACTGCAATGAAATTAATTCATCAAACCTGGATGCATAGGAAGGAAAGAAGGAAGGATCCAAAACTCTGGAGGCATTGGGTTACTCCCAGACCAGTCAAAAACACCAAGTATCTACAGCAAAAGAACATTGTATGATAAGCAAATATTTGTGCTTAATTAATTCAATGTACTTGTTACATTTTATTTAGTTTTCTATATCCTAATGTCGACAAATTCTAGAGGTTAATTTGTAAACTATGTGCATCATACGCACTGAAAGCCAAGTCTTTCCCCAAGAGGGAATGTAAGTGACACTGCCATGGTCAAGAATCCATTTGCGGGCTCTTGCACAAGCATTGTCCTGTCCACCATCGGGTTCGACCCCAAGAATACGCACGCAAATGTAGTTAAGAGTTGTACAGAACATGGTGCTGTGACCCTCTATATGCAATCCCCACCCGCCATCTTCATTCTACATTGCAACAAAATGATCAGCTTTAGATAAATCCTTCAACAACAACAACAATAATAAAACAAATCAAGAGTGTACCTGATGGTAGTATATGTAACGAAGGATTTCTTTACGATGCTCTTTAGGGAATATCGTGTTAAGGTGTCCGGTAATATACATACTGAAGACCTGTAGTTTTCAGTTATTAACATCTGTGATTAGTGTTTGCATATATTGTAGCCTGTTGGTTGATTGGAGTAGTGGCATCATCACTTTACTTGTAAGGATTAAGTAACAGTGCCAAAGGGCTTGATATAGTAAAAAAGTGTGAATGGTGCTCACCAAGGGTGGAAGGAAAAACAATGGACCAGCATTTTCCGCCGGCCAATGACCATCACTGGCTTGCAAAGCTGACAAGAAATGGATAGCCCTCCTCAATGCAGTTGTGGCCTTGTCAAACGAAATTTGCTCACCATCCTCAATTTTCACTGTTGGTATAGTTTGCTTGAAATTCTTTTCCCTCAGAAACTGCAATATAATTTTAAGCGAAACAAAGTCAACGAAGTCATATATATTCATCATATGTATAGCCAAATAAAAACCAATCATCTTGTAGGAACTAGGAACAAGGGACAAAAAAAAAATAAGGCAGACCCCAGATGTAAAACCCAATCATTTTATTTTATTTTTACTATATATATGATTTTGAAAATACTTTTTCGTTCAAAATTATTTAATGTATATGCATGTCTCAATCAAACATGCACCCTTGGCATCCTATGAGCAAGCCCACGTGTCCAACTAATGATTCCTACGTGCATCGTTGCGAACGGCAGCGGAGGCCCTATCTGGTGGCTTGCGTCTGCTCTGCTTAGATCATCCATCACTAATTCCCTCATTATTATCATTTAAGCCTATCAATTAACAAAGGTTAAATGCAGTGGCATAGCCACAAATATTTGAGAGGAATCAATCAACCCCACTTAAATTTTGAAACTATATGATATATTTATGAAATTATGCAGTAGTATAAAAAAAGTTAATAATTTTTCTATATTGACATCAATAAAATTTGGTAAAATTTGTTAATAAATGGGTAAAACAATAAATTTAATCATATACATTTATTTTCATTTAATAAATTTTTTCATTACAAGTATAGATTTAACTCATGAGTGTGAAAAAAAATTAGCATTCATTTTTATTGATTTTTTTTATTAATTATATTCTTAACTTTATTTTAATTTTTCAATTTTGATTTGTTTTTTATTGAAATGATTTTTTTACTTTAATATCATCACACTTTCTTCTATATTTTTCTTCTTGATTACCTTTATACTACATATTTTATATGAGTTTGATCTAATTTATAAATAATTGGTTTGTTGTACTTAATGTAATAATTATTTTATAGTTAGTTATTTGATATAGACTTGACAATTCGTGTTCATGTTATTTTAAATTGTTTTCGTATCATATAAAACATAAAAATTATTGTGTCAAAATTCGTCTCTACATACCAAATAAAATAAAATAATTTTTTTTGCTTTTTCTAAATTCATATACAATTTTTGTCAAATATTAACTTGCATTACATTCGTATAATTTTGTGTCATTTTCGTATCATGTCATTATGTCACGATTAAGATTGGCAGGTCTAATTTGATAATACAAAAGTAATCTTGTTATAAAAGAAAAGGATTATTTATAACATGATCTACTAGCATTATTTTTAACATTTTTATTAGCATGAGAAAAAAAAATATGAAACACCATTAATATAATTATTGAGATAAATTTTTATTATGAATAAATTGTAAAAATTTTTATTTCAAAAAACAAATTTAATTTATACTATGGAATTTTTTTATATTTAATTCTGTCCCTATTATATTAAATAACAAAATAATATATTAAAATATAATATTATAATATTGTCCTCATTGACATAATTTCCTGGCTACGCCCCTACTTAAATGTCTGGTAATTTTCAATTTAAAGCTCTTCTCATTCTAGGATCTAGGTATCCATTAATTCTTCAATGTTCAAACCCAGAGCTATACTGTTTAGACTTTGACAAAAACACTATGTTTCAAGAAGAAAATGAAATAACAATTGAAAATCAGGTAAAACAATGAGTAAACATTTCTAAATTTGTTATTGTTGAACAATATCAAGATGCAGCAGGTACAAAAACTAGGACCCTCCAATTCCAAATCAATATTATCATTTTCAGAAAGCTAGAAGGATCAAGAATCCACAAACCAAAGCCAACAACTCCACTGGTAAATTCCGGCTTGCAGCACCCAAACCTTGTCATATAATGTATATGCATGCAAATATTTTATTTTTGGGTTACATATATGCATGCAAATATACATTGTTTTATGCCAAATGCTCCTTTTCTAGTATTTTGGGAAGAAAAAGAAAAGTCATCAAAAGTACCCTATTTTGATCATTATAAGCAGCAAAAATGTCCGTATGCTTCACAGCATAAAACTAAAAATAAAAATAAAAAATAAAATAATTTTAGAGTGAAAACCAATTTGAATGAAAGAAAGAAGACAGGGAAAGGACCAAAATTCCAATCCTTAAGTGGGATATAAATAAGTAAATCTTAACAAATTTTGGTGGTATCATTATTAAAAATTATTAATTATATATAATTTGATATTTATTACCCCACACAAACTTATGTAGCTCCGCCACTCTCCCTGTGTGTAAATATAGGAAAACAAACAACCACCATTATTATCAACGAAATATATTTGAATGACTTAAAAAAAAAAAAAGAAGAAAGAACACAACTTTAAATCTAATTTTTTTTCAAGGCTTGATTATTAATTAAGTTTATATAAAAAGAAGTGGAAAATGTATAAAAAAATAAAAGAAAAGAATAGTCATGACAACATTAATTCGAAATTAATACCCTGCCATCAATATACGTTGGGCGGCTTAATATCATTATTACAATTTTCATTTTTATTAATAATTAAGACTTAATCTAAACGTTGTTATCTTTTTTTAAAAAATATTAAATTTAAAGTTCGATTCTTCCATTTTTCCTTTATACCTCTTATGAATAAAAAAATTTTAATTTTCCTTGCCTTACCAAAAATCGAATACAACTAACCTCCATTATCTTTTGGTTTTAAGGCATTGTCATGACTCATGACATATACCTAAAATCCCGAAATATTTCAAACTAAAAACGACAAATAAACAAACTTAGTTAGGATATCCTTTAACATGGAAACTATCAGAAAAATAAATGAAAATTCTTTTTGTCGAAAGGGTCGAGTCGGGTACAAAACCCAAATAAAATGGGTTGTCTATATGTTGTCTGGAAATCGAATTGGCATGGAAATTCTGCTTAGAAATGAGAGAGAGACGATACCTGCAAGCGCCAAAGGAGGTCGCTGCTTGGCTTGACCTGGAAGCGGTTTTTGAAGAAATTCCGGCGAGCCTCTTCAACCTCGGCTCGCTCTTCAGGGCTACCAGCATCGGGGTCGAATTCCCAGGTTTGCCTGCCAACATAGTTGTTTGTGCTATACAAGTATGGCCCATCTACACCCTCTGCTGTCTTGAGTTTCCACATTCTCTTTTAACTTGGCACTAATGCATCCATGGAGATAAATATATCAGGAAAACATCAAAAACTGCAAAGTCATTAATTTGAATGAAGCACCGATACTTTGAAGTAAATAAATAGAACACCTAAGTAGAAAACCTCCTACAAACATAAAGGTGTAAACGAACTAAATATGAAGGAACGTTATGATGTTTATGCTCATGTTCATTAAACTATTTAAGAATATTAATGAACATATTCATAATCATGTGTTCGTAAACATTAAATGAATATGTTTGTGAATAATAAACAAAAAAATTTTATACAAACAAATTGTATTTACTCTAATATATATGATGCCAAATTAAAAAATCTTACATAAATATATAATTTTAATAATTATATATTAAAATAATCTATGAGTAAATAATATAAAAGTTTATTATTATTGAACAGTAAACAAACACTAAATGATTTATTAAACAAATGAGTTTTAAATGAATATCAAACGAATTTATTCGCGAATATAAATGAGTAAACCATATTTCTGTTCGTAATTGTTTGTTAAAAATAATAAATGAGCAAAATCTAAACATATTCATGAACTATTCGTCAAATGTTTTGTTTGTTTGAATGCCTAGACAAACGGCATGTTTTTCCTAAGAAACGTTCGCAAATTGTACGTTTATATGGTTATATCAATCTTATACTAAACAAAAAAAAAAACCATTGAATCCGATGTTTGAAAGATGTATACAGCCTGAAGTTATTTCCTTGAGAGCTAATGATTTCAGGTTTAAGCAAAACAAGTAGGAGGAGATAAAGATGACCTGACAACATACAAAGAGAAAGTAGTTGTAACATGACAGTTGCAAGAAAGTAGTATTAGATTTCTGGAATCAACCTTATCCGAGAGGAGTTGTCAACAACAAAAGGAGAATATTTGTACAAACTTGTATGTTGAGTTTCCAATACTCAAAAAAGATTTGGTGAATCAAAAGAGAAGAGTTTGTTTTTTTTTGGGTTTGAAGGGGACAATGGTATATATAGAGCTAAGAAGGCAATCCAAGACGCACAAATATAATGTATTCATTTATCCCTCACTTTTCTTGTTGGTTGAATTCTTTATTACAAAGACTTTCTACGTTGGCAACCATACCCATTTATAATAGTATAAATTAGCTTTTACTAGTGCGATGTACAAATTAATTTTAATTATTTATATTTGTAAGTATATAGAATAATATTATTTAATTTATATATTTAAAGTATATATAAAATGATTATTATTCAATATATTGTCGGTGAAAATTTAAAACTTTACAAACAATGTTAAAATGATGATACATACCTTTCCTTTACTTATTTTTTATATGTTTAAAATTCATTAAGAATATGTAGTAGCACCGTTTGTGGAGTTTAAAAATTTGACTAACAGTGTGTTAGATAGTAATACTATTGATATGAGTCAGGCTTAGCCCAAAAGAGAGCAAGTCCAGCATGTTCAATCAACATCAGAGGAGTGCCACGTTCCATAGCGTGCAGAACGACCTCCCGCCTGGCAAGAGATACCATCCTGCCTCGTGGGAGATATCCTTCTGCTTGGTGGAAGATGCCTTCTTGCCTGGCGAGAGACAACCTTCCGTATGACAGGAGACATCCTCCCACGTAACGGTAGAGACCTCTTGGTGGAATACAAGGAATTGGTTCTGCTAATGTGTGAGAAGATGAAATTACCCTTTAGTAATTGCTACAGCGATAAAGGTAATTATTTGACTATAAATAGGTCACAGGTACTATCTTAATGAAGTTCTATATTCTTACTGAGACTCCGAAAAATCTTCTTATTGACTTAAGCATCGGAGTTCCTACACAGGGAACAACCCTCTACATCTCTCTGACCTCCTTTTCTTGCAGAATCCTTGGTGCCACGTGTTAAGAAGAAGTAAGCAATCTACGTCATCATCAGCATCTAATCATTGTTGTTTGGTGCAACAACAATTGGCGTCTTTTGTGGGAACAGATATAAAAGCCAATTACTTCAAAGATGATGAGGACAAGATCAACAGCGTTAGAGATGGTAGTGATGAGAACTTAGTGAGTTCTCCCAAACCTCAACCTCAACGAAGAACTCAGAGAATAGGGAGGAGACTGGAGCAACAGTGTCTTTTGTTGAATTTGAGGCTTTGAAGAGGCAAAGCGAAGAGGCAGTGGTGGACTTTTTCAAAGGAATCATCCCTCAACTGAACTTTCCAGAAGCTGTGTAGAACCTTGTAGGAGAGACGAGTCGGGGGAGGCTACCGCAGGAAGCCGTAGGACAAGATGTCCAAGCTGCGATAGGGCCACCACTAGGACAAGATGTGTAGGTTGCGGCAGGGTCACAGGATGTGCAAGTTGTGGCAAAATCGCCAAGGAGATAGGGTGCACATTCTACGGCAGGGTCACCACTGAGGTAAGGTGCGCAGGCTGCAAGAGGTTTTAATCTTGCGATAGGTACTTAGAGACGGCAGGGTATGTATGCTAGGCAGGGTCCTCCACGTTGCATCGAAGTTTGTTAAATCTCACTGATCGACAGAATGGACCTGGACTAATGTAAGGTGTAAGAGGTGCTGGAAAGACCAGGTTAGGACAGGCACAACCTTCTTATGGTGGAGAAAGCACTTGGTGGACTAGATCAGAAGTTGACCCCACTTTGAATACACGGATGATGCGTGGTGAAGCCTCGCAAGGTAAGGGAAAGGAAGTGGTTGTTGATGATCAGTTTGACTTATCTCATACAGAAAGGGGAAGAAATCAAATTGTGCTTGCAGTTGATATGAAATGAATGATAGGGTAGGTATTAGAGGAAAAGAGGTTGGTTTTTGCAGAAGAAAGCTAGAGGAAGCTGGTCCCATTCAGTGTAACCATCATAGAAAAACCCTTGCCTTCGAAATTCAAAATACCACAGATGACCGCATACGCAGGCAAAACAGACCCATATAACCATATGCAGAATTATGAAGCGTTAACGTTGCTTCACAGATGGGAAGATGAGATAATATGCAGGGATTTCTCACTCAACTTGTCGGGACACACAATGAAATGGTTTAACAGTCTACTCTAGTGGTTTATCACTTCTTTTGATCAGTTGCAAAATGAATTTCTAAAGGCGTTTGTGGCCAATAGCTAGAAGAAGAAGGAGCCTACTTATTTGCTCACGCTAAAACAGGGAAGTAAGGAATCACTGAAAAGTTTTGTAGATCGATTCCGGGATGCCACTTTAGAAGTTCGAGACTTGCAGGTGGGAGTAGCAGTGGCAGCGATGTTACAGGTAACTAAGTTTGAAAAGTTACAAGAGTCCCTATCGTTAGATCAACCTACTATAATTTTGGACTTGTTTTTCAGAGCAAATAATTACATCACTCAAGAGGAGGTCATGAAGATGATATCGATAAGAGAACAAATGGAAGGGAAGAAGCAAGTAAGAAAATCCTTTGGTGGGTCTGCTAGTCAGTCAAGCAAACTTGAAAAGGCTCCTAGATTAAGATATATCAACTATACCCCACTACTGAATCTTGAGCCTCGATGTTAGTAGCCATTGAAAGGTCGGGCCTCATACAATTCTTGAAGAGGACGGCAGGAAACTTGGGCCCAGACCTCAACTCATATTGTAATTTTCATGCCTCACATGGGCATACCACCGAAAAGTGCAGGGAATTAATGAATCAAGTGGAAAAACTAGCTTGAGAAGGAAATATATATAGATTTGTGTGGAGAAGTGAAAGAATTAACTACTTGCATGGAATAGGGCAATAATCCCAAGGATAGGATAAAGGGAAAAATGGAGAAATGGTGAGAGAAACGATGACATTAGAAGAAATGAGGAAAGGAGAGCAAATTGCAGAAATCAGAAGGAAGATAATTAACCTACAGGCCTAGTGATTAATGTCAATTCGAGAGAAGAATCAATGGCAGGTAGCTCTTTCTCATCTAAAAAGTCCTATGCTCGACAGGCCTATTAGGTCAACTTGGTGATTGTGGAAAGCAAGGATGAAGAACCAATCACCTTTAGCTAGTTGATTGAGGAGATGTAGTAATTCCTTATGATGACCTAATGGTGATTTCGACAATTATTGCAAAACATCCGGTTAGTTAAATTATGGTCGATAATGGAAGTTCATTAAATCTGATTTATTAGAATTGTTTTGAGAAGATGAATATTTCGGAGGATAAGTTGAAGCGAGTTCTATGCCTTTGTAAGGGTTTTCTAGGGAAAAAGTGAAGCTAGCGAAAAAGTGAAGCTAGTGCCATGCCTTTGTAAGGGTTTTCTAGTGAAAAAGTGAAGCTAGCGAGAACCATTAAACTACCCGTCACCTTAGGCGAAAGCCCGAAGAGTGTAGTTTGCCAAGTGTTATTTAGGGTGGTGAAGTCGACTTCAGCAGCTTACAACATGATTTTCAGGTAGTCGTTGTTGAATGACATGAGAGCAGTAGCTCCCCTTGCTACCTATTGATGAAATTTCCAACACCTCATGGTGTAGGTCAAGTAAGGGTGATCAAAGGAGGGCAAAGACATGTTACATCACATCCACTACATGCAAAGGGATTCAAAGGAAAGAAACCCATTCAATCGAGGAACCGGCTAAGCCAAAACCTAATGAAGAAATGGAGGTAGTTCAGCTAGTTGAGGATGATAAAGAGAAGGTGGTAATGTGGGAAGTCAATTACCTATTGGAGTTGAAAGGGCGATAGTTCAATGTTTGACAGAAAATTCGGACATCTTTGCATGGACCCCCACTAATATGCCCAGGATCAATCCTGAGGTTGCTTGTCACTGGTTGAACATTGTTCCAGGAGCCAAACCGGTTAAGTAAAAGAAAAGAAATTTCTCTCCAGAAAGACAGTAGATTATAGATGAAGAGATATCAAAATTGCTACAAGTAGGGTTCATAATGGAGGTTAATTATCCTGAATGGTTGGCAAATGCGATGATAGTGAACAAAGCAAATGGAAAGTGGAGGATGTGTGTGGACTTCACAAATTTGAATAAAGCTTGCCCTAAGGATTCTTATTTGTGCCGTGTATTGATAAATTGGTGGATAAAACTTCAGGATATGAAATCCTGAGATTTTTGGATGCCTTTTCAGGGTACTATCAAATCATGATGCACCCTAATGATAAAAGAGAAGACATCATTCATTACTGATAGTGGAACATACTGCTATTAAGTAATACCCTTCGGCTTGAAAAATGCAGGTGCCACGTATTAGCGAATGGTGAATAAGGTGTTTAAAGACTTATTAGGAAGTACTATAGAGGCCTATGTGGATGACATGATCAAAAAAGGCCACGAGGGGCAATCACATGCAGAAAGAATGTCAAAGTTGTTTAAAGTGTTACGACAATAAGGTATGAAGTTAAATCCCAGCAAATGCTCATTTGGAGTAAGATTGGGAAAATTCTTAGGGTTTATGATCACTAATCGAAGAATCGAAGCCAACCCTGAAAAAATTCAAGCTATCTTGGTATGAAACCACCTACCACAGTAAAAGAAGTGCAAAGACTAATTGAAAGGATAGCAGCTCTGAATCATTTTCTATCTAAGTCAGCAAAAAAAAGCCTACCATTTTTCAAAGCAATTAAAGGAGGAAAAGATTTTAAATGGACTGAGGAGTGTCAAGTGGCGTTCAACAAGTTAAAAGAGTATTTGAAGGAGGTACCACTACTGTCTCAACCCCAACCAAGAGATGAACTTTTTATGTACTTAAGAATAGGAGAAAAAGCGGTTAGTGCAGTACTATAAAAAAAGATATGGATAAGAATTACCCAATCTACTACGTGAGCAAGGTGCTGTTAGATGCAGAAACGAGATACCCACAGGTTGAAAATGTGGCCCTAGCATTGGTAATGGTGACTTGGAAGCTATGCCCATACTTTCAAGCACACCCAATAACTATTCTGACTAATCAACCTCTAAGGCAGATACAACAAAAGCAAGAACATTCAAGGCTGTTAACTAAATGAGCAATTGAGCTCAACGAATATGACATACATTTACATTTCCAGCCTCGCCAAGCAATAAAAGGGGTAGGCATTAGCAGATTTTATAGTTGAATGCACAGGTCGAAAAGGTCAAGATGAATTAGAACTAGCTTGGTGAAAATTGTTTATGGATGGAGCTTGCAACGTGAATGGTAGTGGAGTAGGCATAGTCTTAATCCCTCCCGAAGGTGAAACCTTTGAGTACTCCCTGCGCTTAGATTTTTCAACTTCAAACAATATAGCTGAATATGAGGTTTTGATAGCCGGAATGAAATTGGTTGAAAGGCTGCAAGTTAACAATCTGATGGCCCATAGTGACTCCCAATTAGCGATGAATTAGTTTCTCAATGAATATGAAGCACGAAAGCCTACTCTAGTACTATATCTACAAAAGGTCTAGGTACAGTCATTCAAGAACTCAAATTAATTGGTTTGAAAAACAATCATGCAAACAACCTTTCCAAGCTAGCTTCTTCTAAGGAGACAAAAGGTAGAATAGTGAGGATGGAATCTCTAACCGAACTGAGCATTGTAGAAGGAGAAACCTATGTTGTTGAGATTAGAAATGACTGGAGGAGCCCTATCAGAGCCTATATTCTAAAGGGAAAGCTGCCCGATGATAGAGAAATGATAGAGAAAAAATTCAAAGGTTAAAGTTACAAAGTGCCAGGTTTACAGTGGTAAATGGGGAGCTGTATAAGCAGGGATTTACTATTCCCTTGCTAAAATGTTTAGGACCCAAGCATGCTGGATACACACTAGCTGAATTGCATGAGGGAATTTGTGTAGAACATCTAGAAGCTCGAGCATTGGCTATAAAAATATGCCAAGCCAGGTTTTACTAGTCAACGTTAAAGCATGACGCTGCTAATAAAGTACACAAATGTGACAACTACCAGAAATTTGCTCCCATTGCATCAACACTTGTCTCAACCCTCCAAAACACTTTCTAACCAATGCCATTCGCATAATGGGGCCTAGACATTTTGGGTCCCTTTTCCTCAGGAATAGGGTAGAGGAAGTACCTGCTGGTGGCTACTGACTATTTCAGTAAATGGATAGAAGTAGAACCCTTAGCCACAATCACCAAAAAGAAAGTAGAAACCATGGTGTGGAAAGACATTATCTGTCGATTTGGAATCCCCCGGGTGTTAAATACTGGCTATGGAAAGCAATTTAATTGTGATGCTTTTCGAAAATTTTGTGGAGGGTTAAGTATCCAGCTCAGGATATCATCTGTCTCTTACCTACAAGCTAATGGATAGGTTGAGGTTAGCAATTGAAACATACTCCATGGGTTAAAAACCAGACTAGACAAGGCTAAAGGAGTATGGGTGGACAAACTCCCTGACTTTCTCTGGGCTAATAGAACTACAAGTCAAGTGTCGACTAGAGAAATACCGTTTAACTTGGTGTACGAAATTAAAGCTCTCATACTAGTAGAAATCAAGGCCATGTCACTTAAAATTGTTCCTTATGTGCATGAAAACAATTCCCAAGGGCTGAGAGAGAATCCAGACTTGATCGACAAACAAAGGGATATGGTAACAATACGATTGGCCGCTTACCAACAAAGAGTTGTTGATTACTACAATGCTCATGTCAAAAGTAAACCACTACAAGAAAGGGATCTAGTGCTAAGGAAATCAACCATTACCAACGCATATAGGGAGGATGGTAAATTTTGAGCGAATTGGGAAGGATTTTACAAGATTAAGAGCATGATTGGACCAAGCACCTGTACTTTGGAAACTTTGCAAGGCGAAAGGATTTAGAATACTTGGAATATTAATCATTTGAAATTGTATTGGTAGTAAAAAATTCAATATCCTTGCCTTATCACTTTTAGCAGTTATTTTATTACTTGTCTTATATGCGAAAAATGTCACATGTTAGTGTTATTTGATTTATGAAAATAAAGGGCTAGTTATTCATATTTTTGTGAATAACAACAACAACAACAACAACAACAACAACAACAATAATAATAATAATAATCTTGCATATATGATAGATGTGTTACAGGAACAAAAATGAGAGAAATAAAAGTTAGTTGCAATTAAAAAGGTCCCTAAGCAAAAAATGCGCGAGACGAGCAAACTAAAAAGTCCTTAAGTTAAAAATGCGTGAAATGGGCAAACTAAAAAGTCCCTAAGCAAGAAATGCATGAGACGGTCAAACTAAAAAGTTCCTAAGCGAAAAATTCATGAGACGGGCAAAACTAAAAGTCCCTAAGCGAAAAATGTGGAAGACGGGCATAATACATGAGCAAGAGTTCTTCTTTAGAAGAAATAATACTCATTCGTAAGAAGAACTAGGGAGCATATGGTATGGTATGCTACAATCTTATCTTTAGATATGTTTTGACTCTATAACATTTTGGCATATTGATGTGATATGCACATTGCAGTTATGAGAATGTTATTGTCTTATCCTCGAATATGATTTCATAATTTACTAACATGTTGGCATGTTATGCTCATTACAGTTGTGTTTTGATGATCCATCATAATATCACAAGCATATTTAAAAAGTAAAACACTAAAAGAAATCATCATAAACTTATCTTAGAAGTAATGTAGAATTTACAAGCGAATGATTTACAATTATAAAATTTCAAAAAACAAATAGTCACATAAAAAGAAGAAAAGAAACATCTAGGCTATTCAGCTGCAGGACCAAAATCAAGAGGAGAATTAGGATTTGAGCCTTCAACCAGGCCCTCAAGAGCAGTGGCCTCGGCAAGATGGTCATCACTAGAAAGCCCCACAATCTCGACAGTTACAAGATCTGAAACAGGTTCAACAATGATTGAGTTAAAAAAATTGAAAGTCTTCGTTGTCTAGAACCTCTAAAGCCTCGATCAGCTCTGGTTGGTCGCATGGTTGACGAGGAGGCCAAGGACTGCTGAGATTTTTCAAGTTGTCCTCAGCCCCTTTTTCCAAGTAATCTTCTGGCTTCTCAGAATTGGTTTTGTATTGGGTCCAAGTAGGAAGCTCATACAATTAGACCTCATCAAAATATTGAAGCTCTAGGAATGTCTCACTGGGTCTTTCCTTTTCTAGCCACGTGTGAGCGAGATAAAAACAGTATTTCACAAAGCCTATAGAATATACTTGCTTCCTTTCAAAGCAATCTTGAGAGAGATGGTATTCCCGTACCGCTTCAACCTGAATGCACTCACGGTTAACCTCCATTTCCCTTTACTGGTCTTGCAAGCTTTGTACTTCCTCAAGAGCTTTATCATATTGAAACCGTGCAAGCCGTAGGTCATCCATTGCTTTCTCATAGGCCTCCTTGTACCCCTCCAGAGATAGAGACTTTGCCTTCTAATTACTCAAATTGCATTGGAGATCTATTATTTGAGACTTCAAGACTTCAATATCCTTTTTCAACTCCTATACACTGTTAGGAAGCGAACGTAGCTGCTGAACCTCATTCCAGAGATCAATCCTTTTGATCCTGAATTGATGCAGCTCCTTTTCAGTCCACTCTCGGTAAGTCCTATGCTGCACGTTTACAACTACTATTTGTTGATCAATCTGACAAAACATGAAAACCATTGAAAAAAGGGAAAAATAATGAAGTATATACACTCAAGAAGGGGTTGGACTTCTTACCTTCATAGCCAAATAATCCGAAGTATCTTCACCCTCAGAAAGACCTTTAAAAATTTCCTTCTCAACTCGAGGAAGGATAGTACTCCAAGCTATCATTGTCAATAACACCCGGGTAGGTCTAGAAATCATCTCCAACAACAATTCTGCTTCCATTCACTAGATAGCGCGTAAGAGTGGGAGGTACCACCTTTGGTGGAATAGGCCTTGCAAGCATTGCCTCTTTAACATATAGCCTCTTTCGATTCTTTCGACGAGGCTTACAAGGAACACGCTTGTCTCTTAGAGGATTGGGGTCACCTTATCGAAGAGCAAAATCGCTTTTTGGGACCCTGAGCTCTCGGGACCCTCCAAGCTAGGCTTAAGGTTGTCGCGGATAATCAACCTCCTCTTCTTTCCCCACTCAGTTTCTTGCACAGGGCATTCAACCTCGTTAGTGGATGGAGGAGGAGTAAGGGCACGAGGATACTCTGAAGTAGACACCTCGACACGAGGCTATTTTCTTACAGGAGGTGCATCAAGAAGAGCCCTAGAAGATGATACAATTGCCTTCTCCTACAGATAGCGTCTTGAAAGCTCATACCTACGTAATGAAAAAAGAAATATCAATAAGACAGACTAAAAGCATTTATCACATGTGCAAATACAAAAATCACTGTTTGAAACCTAAATATGCCTCAAGATTGCCTATATTGGCTAAACTCTCATCCGTTGGAAGATTGCAAAAAGGACTCCCAAAGACGTTGCCTTGGTTCCACTCTAAGTCTTCTCTAGATGAACTGCTAGTGCTTGTGGCCCCTAGTGACTCATCCTCTTCATCATCCGAATCTAAGGAAGGGTCTTCTACTAAATGACCTATAAGATTGGTTGATTCGCCTATGGGATTAGAAGTATGAGTGGTTGAGGCTGATGGTAGGCTTGTAGGAATGGAGGAAGTGTTAAAAGAAATCCTGCCTACTCCCCAACTAATCGCAGTAATATTTTCAAGAGTAAGAAGGGAGAACAAGTTTCTCTCCCTGGTAGAACATATGAGGTTTATGGACTCATTGTATTGTTTTTTTAAGAAGGCTAAACTATACTTATTAGAGCGCTTTGTGTGGTTGCTAGTATCCATGTTCCATCTAATAAGGATATCTAATTCCCTTGAAAGTTCTACAATGACCCACCCGCTTTCGAACCTATGCAATTTGCTAAGAAGATCTAAAAAAAATTTTATCATGAAAACCTTTTTCTTTAACCCTTTGGAGAAAATATGAAACTATCCCGGCCAACCTACAAACTCTAAAGAACGCATAAAGTAGAAGAACCAATTAAGCCCAACTATGAGGGTGAAGTTGACACGAAACATTCATCTTATAATTTAGAAAGTCCAACCCAAATTCAGGAAGAGAGAAACGGAGATCGAAATAAACGAAAGCCCTATATACAGCCATTCCACTAATGACTAACTCAGGGGAAGTTTCTCTACTAGTTGGAAGCCTATATTGGTAACCTTCAAAAAGAGGATATCTAGTCTTAATTTCCTCTAAATCTACGTTACTTAACCTATATGGAAGACCCTAACTAATTAATTTTCCTGTACCATGAGTGGCCATAATGAACGGCTACCAAGTCGAAAGAGTAAAACTCAAAAATACAATATATGCGGCAAGTTTAATACCTACAGCAGAAAGCAAAGTTTTGCAAAAGTAATGACTCCTGTGGCAGGTTTGAACCCTGCAGCAGGTGGTAGAAGTTAGGAAAGAGTTGAAGCCTGCGGCAGGCTATAAATCTAGCAACATGGTGTAAAAACTTAGGAAAAAGTACACGGCAAGGGAGATACCTGCAGCAGGGTGCAATAAGTGAGAGGCATAAAGTTTGCGATAAGGTGCTAGCTTAGAGAATTTTAGTTGAAATTTCTAAACCTTCTCGCACTTATATAGCTATGGTAGGGAAGCCTAAGAGTTACTATGAAAGAGATACCTCCTAGAGAGTTATGCTCTCAAACTCGTAAAAGCATGAAGAAAAAAACTAAAATAGTGAAATGGCCAAAATGCCCAAAATTTTACTCTTTTATTTGGAAACCCAATAAAGAAGTGGGGAGCAATTGATATGAGTCAGGCCTAGCCCAAAAAAGGTCAAGTCCAATACGTTCAATCAGCATCGAAGGCTTGCCACATGGCACTCCGATAATGGGCCATGTGGCATAGCATGTGGGAATGACCTCCCACTTGGCGAGAGATACCCTCCCACCTTGCGGGAGATACCCTTTCACCTCCCACCTAACGGTAGAGACTTTTTGGTGGAATACTAGGAACGGGTCCCGCTAATGTGTGAGAAGACAAAATTGCCCTTTAGTATAGGTCATAGTTACTATTTTAATGAAGTTCTATTTTCTACTTATTGAGACTCTGAAAAATCTTCTTACTGACTTAAGCATTAGAGTGCCTACGCAGGAAACAACCCCCCGCGTCTCTCTAACCTCTTTTTCTTGCAAAATCCTTAATGTCACATGTGAAGAAGAAGTAAGCAATCTACGTCATCATCAGCATCTAATCATGGTTGTTTGGTGCAACAACAACTATAGAAATTACATATAATATAATAAAGATATCCAATCATTAAAGAATTAAATATTTAATTAAAAATTATACAATTCAAAACATAAGATAAACAAATATTGGGAAAAATAAAAAATGAAAACATTATAAATAATATTATTAACCACATAAAAAATGTTAAAATAAAAATTAAATGTACATTTTAAAAATTTTCAAGCGTTAGAGTAATATTTTTAAATAGATTTTTACTATTGACCTAAATATTTATAATTATAAATATGCATTCTTATTCTTATACATATAAGAATGATTACAATATATTTATATAATTAATTTTATCTATTAAATATGCATGTTAACATATATTTTTGTAAATTTATATGTTTTATACATGAATTTTATTTATTTAGAAAAATAATAACTTTGAATATTTAAATAATATACATGATATTGATAGATTACTTTTATACTTTTCAGTTTAGTTAATAAAATAATTTTTAAATAAATTAAAATGAAAATTATTTATTTTACAATATAAATAAATATCAATTAATATTTTATTTAGTTTTTCAAAAAGATAATATTAAAATTTATATATTTAAAATTTTGGATTAGATAATATTTAAAATTACTTTAAGATAATTTTATTAAAAAGATTAAGAAATTATAGTATTTAGAAAAATCTTTGGAAAGCAGAAAAGTGGGAATACATTTATTATTTGTTTTGACTTACACATAAATTAATAGATGCTTACTTGTAATTCAAAGAGAATGTTCAAGTAAACATCCGTGTAGACATCTTGCCATATTTGTTATGTATCTTGTAATATTATATATATATATATATATATATATATATATATATATATATATGAGATTAGTACGTAAAATAGTTAGTGATCCAAAATAAGTAAAAGTCGTATGACTCTCAATTTTGCTTTCGAATCTGCAGTTGGATTTAGTTGAGAAAGCCAATGCCAGTTTCGTGAGGTTTTGTTTCATTATCCTTACGAAAGAAAGTGAGAAAATAAATTACTGCACAAAAGAAAATGGTTTCCCTAACTGTTTTCAATTCAATCTATCTAACATAAGAAAATGATTTCCAAGAGTTTCATTTTATTTTTCCTCAAAATTTCTAAGAAAGCAAACAAAGCCTAAAATTTTTCTTAAATTAATAATCATTTTAGAATACTATTACCTATTTTAAGCAAGTATTGCAACTGCGTGGGTCATAAAAAGTAATATAGTAGTAAAAAGAGTATCGACTCCACATGGATCGAATGTATTTTCTTTTAAGATTTTATATTTATTTTTTATAGTAATGAATTTAATATAAGATACTTAATTTAACTATATTAAACTAATTATAATTTAATTTTTTTCAAAACTAAATAACTAAATTGTAAATAAAAATTATTTTTATTAATAATCACTTTTAAGTATACAAAATTTTTGTGC
This sequence comes from Heritiera littoralis, assembly GCA_031772115.1. Taxonomy (NCBI): domain Eukaryota; kingdom Viridiplantae; phylum Streptophyta; class Magnoliopsida; order Malvales; family Malvaceae; genus Heritiera; species Heritiera littoralis. Next base: position 2,501,760 of record JAPDPK010000064.1, read on the forward strand.
ATCGCACGAGTCATAAACTAGTATAGTAGTAAAGAGAGTATCGACCCCTCATAGATTGAATGTGTTAAATCTTTTGCTAAGTCCTAAAATCTTACCACTCTAATTTTATTTGTTGAGGGTGTGAACAATGCAAGTCAAGTATAATGCATGCTAGAATTTGTGTGGTTTAGCAAGAATGCCTATGTCTACGGAGGTAGCTGAGGGAGCTACTATATGAATAATGTGAACTAGACTGTTCAGAAGTTACAAGACTCTTTTTAGAACTGGTCTGGTGTCCAAGTGTGATTAAAGTACAAACAAGCTAAAAAGAGAAAGGCATAATACAATATGGGTAGAGCTTAGGCAATAAATAGAAGCTGGAGGATCCCTTTGCCTTAGAATAAGGGCATATATATAGGTGTTTAGGGGTCCTTAGATCGTGCTGTAGAGTCTATCTATATGCATGGAATTAGTCTCTCTTCAAGCCAAAAGATTGAGTAGACAGATAGGCTAAGCATGTCTAGGCTAGGCTAGTTGGGCTAGGCTTGGTGTGACTGTCTCTTAGCTAAATACATCCATAACACTTTGTTCACCCCCCTTTAGATTGAAATTGATCATTAGTTTCAATATTAGCTTGTCGAATGGGTTGAATGAAACTCTATCACATTGTTGCAATCACCCTATCTTTAGTAAGCATGTTTCCATGCTTGTTAATTTTGCTCTTTTGATGAGAAAGAAAGCTTCTTGTAAGCCCTCAAACTCAAAATTGAAATTCTCTTAAATTAAAACTTTAAAACCCAAAATTGTAAGGTTCATGGTTTTTCATGGAATCTACTTTTTGCATATACAAAGTTAAGTTGTTGGGGTTCATGGAAAATAAAAGAATGTAAGGTACACATTTAAATGCTAAAGTAGTATTTAGGTATTTTGTTTTTAAGTAGTATTTAGGTATTTTGTTTTTTTTTTTTGAATTGCTTTATATAGTTGGTGGTTAAGGTAGAATAAATTATTCTTTTTTTTTAATTTCTGCATATCTCTTTGTTTGTATTGTGTGTTTAAATGTTCTTATGTATTTAATGTTGGCAAAAGAAATTAATGTATTTTTTCATTATAATATACAATGATGAACCTAAAGTTATTTCTTATTAAGGTATATTTATGATGGCAAATTTGTCTTTGAACCTAAATTTGATTATATTATAGATTGAGATAGATCTTGATAGGTTATCTTATTGGAAAATAATGGCTATCAAGATCTAAGAAATATTATATTAATTATCAGATTAGACGAAGTTTGAGCTTGAAGTGGTGAACCTAACCTCAATCCGGTTTTTTATTGAACCTTAATTTTCAAGCACAAGCCTATTTAATGGAGTTAATATTTTGGTGTCACACTTTGATTCTTGAAAATCATAACTAACTTTTTCTATTTTCACTTAGTTGGTTGGGCTGTACTCAGTGTCCTCACTTTGACTTTATGTCAAAATTATTTAGCTAAAGCAACGTTCAATTATTTACATTGGTCCTATTACACATAATCAGAATACGCATTTGTTTTTCTATATAAATAATCTATAATAAATACTATAATTTATGTAAGGTACACATTTAAATGCTAAAGTAGTATTTAGGTATTTTGTTTTTTTTTTTTTTGAATTGCTTTATATAGTTGGTGGTTAAGGTAGAATAAATTATTCCTTTTTTTTTTAATTTCTGCATATCTCTTTGTTTGTATTGTGTGTTTAAATGTTCTTATGTATTTAATGTTGGCAAAAGAAATGAATGTATTTTTTCATTATAATATACAATGATGAACCTAAAGTTATTTCTTATTAAGGTATATTTATGATGGCAAATTTGTCTTTGAACCTAAATTTGATTATATTATAGATTGAGATAGATCTTGATAGGTTATCTTATTGGAAAATAATGGCTATCAAGATCTAAGAAATATTATATTAATTATCAGATTAGACGAAGTTTGAGCTTGAAGTGGTGAACCTAACCTCAATCAGGTTTTTTATTGAACCTTGATTTTCAAGCACAAGCCTATTTAATGGAGTTAATATTTTGGTGACACACTTTGATTCTTGAAAATCATAACTAACTTTTTCTATTTTCACTTAGTTGGTTGGGCTGTACTCCTTTATGCCAAAATTATTTAGCTAAAGCAACGTTCAATTATTTACATTGGTCCTATTACACATAATCAGAATACGCATTTGTTTTTCTATATAAATAATCTATAATAAATACTATAATTTACATTCAAACTTCTTCAATTTATTGTTTAGATCCCTTTTTGTAAGAGCCCCGCCCGTCTCACCAGGCCGTCGGCGAGCATCCCCTAGGCGATCTCCACACGCCCCAGGTTTACCCTTACACGTGAGATAGGCGATCGCCCACTCTCACTTACGTATTGTCCGCTTCGGCGGTCGCCTACCTCACGGCTTTGTTCCAAGGGTCTTGAAGAACTCAAGAATAATCCCTTGAACACGTTCCATGAGACGCTCGAACCCTGGCATCCTTAGATACCCGAGCCTTACACTCATGTTACCATTAAGACAACTTGTCTTAATGGTAACATGAGTGTAAGGCTCGGGTATCTAAGGATGCCAGGGTTCGAGCGTCTCATGGAACGCGTTCAAGGGATTATTCTTGAGTTCTTTAAGACCCTTGGAACAAAGCCGTGAGGTAGGCGACCGCCGAAGCGGACAATACGTAAGTGAGAGTGGGCGATCGCCTATCTCGCGTGTAAGGGTAAACCTAGGGCGTGTGGAGATCGCCTAGGGGATGCTCACCGACGGCTTGGTGAGACGAGCGAGGCTTTTACACTTTCCACACTAAAGTACTGTATAATAAATGTTTGAATACCATACCTGCAAGGTACAACATCGAACCCCTGTAGGCATTTTATTAGAATCTTCTCTCAACAAACGACTATTTCTACAAATAAATCTGGAAGGTAGAGGGGGGTGAGCTTGGGGAAGCCTAGTAATATATATATATATATATATATATATATATATATATATATATATATATAAAAGAGAACTAATACTATATACCTATATGCATGTTTCGAAAATATGATTTGTAAATACAGTTAGTATTAAAATAATAATGGGGCACTCTATAGCAATTAATACTATAATTAGTTAGGTAACCAGACTGAGTTTGGAAGGATGATTTAGAGCACCTCACTTGTCTCGGTCCCTAAATCCAACTATAGGGAGTTTTTTTTTCTTGAAAACTTACAGAGAAGGAATTCATGCATATCAAATCAGGATTAAACTTTTCAAATCTGTTGTAAAACTATACAATAAACAAACATTTTCCATGCCATTTATAAATTAAAATCCATAGAAAATGATAAAATATTCAAGTATATTAAGTAAGAAATTAGTAAACAGTACAATGTATAATTTCTATGATTAGTTCAGTAAACATTTAGTAAATCGGGTTGTAACCTTTTCAGTAAAAAGTTCAATAATTTGTTTAGTTAACATTTCAATAAATCATTCAATAAATTATCTAGTAAAAGATTCAATAAAACATATAGTAATTCATTTAGTCTACAGTTCGATAAAACATTTAATAAATCAATATATAGTTCGGTAAAACATTCAGCAAATCATTTAGTAAACAGTTTAGTAACCCATGAAATGGTTAGTTCAATAAGCACATTAGAAAACGTTTCAGTAACCGGTACAATAATCACTTCAGTTAAACAAGTAGTAAACAGTTCAGTAGTTAGTTTGATAGATCAATCAGTAAACATTTTATTAAACAATACAGTAACTAGTTCGATAAATCACTCAATAAACATTTCAGAAAACAATCCGTGAACATTTCGATAAACAGATCGGTTAACAATTGGCGAACAATTTAAACAATCAGTAAATGTTTTAGTAAAACAGTTTAGTAAACATTTCAGTAGAAAAATCAATAAGGGATTAAGAAGTTCAAACAATCATTAGTCGATTCCATAAACAATTCAGTGATCAGTTCAGTAAGCAGTCAATAAACTATTCTATTTAGTAATGTTAATTAAGCAGTCAGTAATGGTTTAGAAAATAGTTAAATAAACGATCATTAAACAATTCAATAAACAGTACTTTAATAGTTTGAAATCAAATCAATAACAGTTCTATAAACAGTTCTGTACAGTTCAATAAACAATTGAGTAAAGCAGTATTGTGACAGTTCAGTAAACAAATCAGTAATCTATTCATTAGACAGTTCAATAAACATTTCAACGAATCCGTTCAGTAAACAGTTTAATAAATAGCTCAATAAACAGTTTAATAAATAGTCTAGTAAACAGTGTTGTCACAGTTCAGTGGAGCCCTAGCAATAACCCAATATCATCGTGCAATTCAGTATCCCAAGATGGTAGTAAACAATAACAATAATCAGTAACAATAAGACATATGGCCATAGTCACAATAGTGTCCACCCAATGTCATAGAGCTAGTGACAATCATAAGGATCATTGAAGACTTGCTCATGGTCAACAGCTAATAGTGCACCTCACAGTATCACTGAGCAGGTGATACATAGGTGGCTATACACCTGCTCAAGGTCTAATAGCAACAATATAGTACAGTAATCATGATATCGGTGCCAATAGTCTCAAAACATTTACTTGGTTCCCAAGAAAACAATAGAAACTTTTCTGACGTTTTCAAAGTATAATACAGTTCAAATATAACTTTTGGGAACCAAGTTTCATTTAAAATCACATTGTTCAAATCAATATGTTTAAATTAAATTCAAAATATTTAAATTATTTGCTTCAATCACAAAAGAAATATTTTTAATTAAAATAGTATCATTTGGTGCAAAACAGTCAAAATATATTTTAGTTAAACACTTAAGATATTTGCTTCAATTAGAAATCAAAACATTCAATATTCAAAGTTAGCCAATCTTAAACTTTCACTTCAGTCATTCATTCAAATATTCAATAATATACTGCTCAACTAGTATAACACCCAGTTACCTATAAAATTCCCCATTTCATTTTACCGATATACTGTAAAGGTTAGTGTATTTGCCGATGTCAATATCTTTCTTTTCGATAACTTAATTCATTTTTCAATCACTTACCTTTCATATAAATATAATAAACGTTCATATAAATAGAAATTATTAAACGTATGAGAAATATTGATTAAGTTAATAAAATTCTGTACATATAAGTTCAGGTCTCTAACATATAGATAGAACCTATTCTTATTTAATTTACATCCTCATAGTCTTATAATTTAGAAAGTACTGTACTACATAAGTCTGAAATATATAACAAATACAATATACCTTCACAGGATAAATAACCAGCCTCGAAAGAAATACTGTAAGGTCCAAAAATCGTGCTCCTCTCGTATGAGCGAAAAGTCAGTGCAAATAGTATGTGAGGGAAAGAGGGGGTGAGTTACGCTCAATAAGGAAACAATCATGAAAGAGTGGTATTATGCCACTATATGCAATAAAACATTTATTTAAAATAATTTCAAATCATAACATTTTCAAATTCAGTAAACACTTATCAAAACTATCCATTCAATATAAAGTAAATCAATTCAATAATCAATCTGATTTAAAGTACTCAATGGAAACAGTCAGCATCCAAGAGTCACATGCCGATAATCAATATAGGAAACAGCGTACCCTTGTACGGGCCAAGTATCCATCCCTAAGTTATTCCTATTTAACAATATGATAAACAATGGCCATTGTGCAATAAACCATAGTGTTCACTAGTTAGGTGCCTTACTGTGAGTGCTATGGACTTGACTAAGGTCTCACAATCTATACGATACGATAAATGCATGATTCTCAGGGAGTAACAGTCTCAAAACAGTTTTCATTTATAATCAATAAATACTTTCAATAAGCAATTATCTTCAGTCAATTCATATTAGTATAAATCAATAAAATTATAACTGGGAGCAAATAAATTCATTAAACATTTTCAGTGAAAATCCATTGCATTTCAATTTTTTCATGATGCATGAAAAATATTTAAATTAGTAAAATTTCGTAATTAGAACGGTCAACATAATAATTAACTTAATTAAAATAATAAGTGAGTAAATTTGAAATTCAATTTATGCAATTTGATAATATATATATATATATATATATATATATATATATATATATATATATACACACATATATATATATATATATGAAAATTTGAGCTATTGGTCAAAATTGAGTTTTGGGAATTTCGATAATACTTTTATATGATTCTAGCCTAATCCCTTCATATTAAATTCATATATTTAACATTTTAAACAAATCAATATCCCACATGCAAACACATTACTTTCCTAACTACTTCCATAACTGCATCCTTACCTCAATAGCACTATGGGATAATGCTCCGAATTGCACCACTACGCCTCTTATTTCTTCGAATTATAAGCTGCAAAATAACATTTTAATATAATCAATATTCGCTCCTTAAATTCATAAAATTCCTTTACTTGCCTAAACTCTTATTTTGAATCATCATTGCTTAGAAAAATATTATGAAATTCCTATGATCTTCCATGGTGGCTGACTGTTTCATTAAATTTCCATTTCTATTTTAGCATCATTTTGCATCTTCACCACGCTAATACCATCATCATGCTTGATGGCCAAATGGCCCCTTTTATGGATAAGCCTACTTGGCTTATAAACCCTATTTTCCATATCATATTATATGTTATCATTGTACATTGTCCAGCCATCAAAGTCAGCCAAATATCCTCCCATTTTCCTACACCTATTCACGCCATCTTCATGGCTGCTCATCGTGGCCGAATGGCCTTAGATAACTTAGGAAATTTTATTCCTTTAAAATATAAATTCAATCATATTTAATATATTCTCACCCTACCAATTTAGTCAAGTCAATCCAAAATTTTCTCTTTTCTTTTCTTAATGCCGGCTGTCCAAAACAGAAACATTTTCTTTCATTTTCTTTTCAGCACACGTTTTCCACTAGTGTAAGTTTCATACTCATCTCCATATTATGGTCATATACATCACATCCTAGGCTGCCAAGTTTTCTACCATTCACACACAAAAAGTCAGCCAAATGTTTTTTCTTTTCTTCCATATTCGGCTGCACCAAACAGCCAAATTTGCTTCCCTGCTCAGCTCACGTTTCTTGACTAAATTACAGGCCTTATATTCATTTCCAATAGGGTCAGCTTTCCTTACTCCTTCACGTCAACAACATAGATTTTAAATATTTAAAAACCCCTATGACTGATCATCTAACAGCCTATAAGCCTAAGTTTTTAATTCATTTAATCACATTGCTGTTTTTATTTCATGGTCAGCATTCATTTCTCACCTTTCATCTCATCAAAACGCCACCCTCTTCCTAAGAAACCCTCATAGCCGAACAACTAAGGTTGACTTACACATGTTTCTACTTCAAACTAATGCTACAAACAACTCATACTTAATTAATACAGCCATAATCATACTTAATTAATACAGCCATAATCAAAGAATAAAAATTTGAGCTAAATTTTTTCAAAAATTTCAAAAATTTTCAAACTTTTTGAGCTTTAAATATTTTGCCTTGAGATATATTGTGCTTGATTTGATTATTTCCCATGTCCCCATGATTGAGTTTATGATTGAGATTGATTCTGATCTTTGGAAAAGCATGATTATTGAGAAGCATGAGTTGAATTCTTGAACTTGCCTTGTTCTGATTATGGTTTTTCCTCCTTTATGCACTATGTCTTGATCATGGATTTGTATACATGTTTAGAGAAGGATTATGTGAAAATAGGATTGTATTTGTCTTTGAAACTGTGAGCATATCTTAGAATTTGTTTGATCTTTTTTCAAGGCGAAATTTTTAGCCCATGCTTAGTTAGGAAAATGATTTAGGCCATCCTTGGATCGTTTGAGCTTTTCAAGCTAACCTTGTACATATTTGTCCTTAGTCACCCGTCTGTGCCAAACTAGCCTATCTCTGTTTATACACCTACAAGTTAATTTCCTTTAGCCAAATAAATACACTTTCCTATCCCTTACCTCGAAAGCATGCGTTTTACTAGGATATATCATGAGCTATGTACATATTTGGGTAGATAGATAGGATATAAAAAAAAAAAAAAAAAAAAAAGAAAAAAAAAAAGAAAAAAAAAGAAAAAAAAAAGAAAAGAAAAAAATAGAAAATTAGAAAATTAAAAAAAAAGAAAAAAAAAGAAAATGAATGAAAAATGAGAAAAATACAAAAATAGAATAAGGTGTATAACAAAGTAAGAAGAAAATAACTTTGGGGGAGTTAATTGAAGCTCGAAAAAGTAAAGATCCTAGAGTGTAACGCATGATTTGGGGTTACTAAGCCTAAATTGTCTTTTATCATACCTTCACCTTAGCCTTACATTACAAGCTTAATGAAATCCTATTGATTCTTGATTGAGTATGGCTACATTAGTGGAGAGAGAAGTGAAAAGCAAACCTATGGGATTGTTCACGCTTTAGGGACTGTGCTTTTCATGCTTGCATAATCTTATCCGGATATGTATACTTTGATATGTGATGGACACTTCACACACACACACACAGAGAATCTAATTAGGACTTATGCATGTGATTGGAGGAAACTCTATGCTGATTTATAATTTTGAATTTCCTTAGATTAGATAGGTACTCTTTCTATGAGGTGTACGTGGGGAATAAATCTGTCAAGTATATGTTGTCTTTTGGCATATTTTGAGATTATTTTGCTTCAGGACAAGCAAAATATTAAGTTTGGGGGTGTGATAAGTCTCTAAAATTTACATTTTTTAGAGTATTTTAATGCATCAATTTTGCTTAAAATTTGGAATTTTAATGTAATTTCCTCTAATTTTAATTAAATTGTCTTCATGTGTAGGAATTTCGAGAATAATGAGGAAATCGATAAAATGGCAAGAAAATCAAGGAAAAATGGTTGGCTTTGGTGTTTAACACCTAAAAATCATAGACTTGACCTTCTCCAAACTCTAAACCTTATTCTCATTATCTTTCAAAAAAAAAACCAAAAATTTTATTTAAACCTTAAACATAAACCCTTCCCTACCATAACTCTCTTAAAACCCTATCTCATGTAAATACCTTAAGCCTATATTAAACCCCAAAATCCAAAAAAAAAAAATCGAAACTAACCATTTTTCTTACATGATATCTTGGCCCAAAAAAAATTTTCAAGAGGCTAGATTTGAAGAGCCCAAAGCGAAGGAAAAGAGGCAGCCCAAGACTTGAAGGGAACCCTACCTATAACAACAAAAGATGAAGCTGCCGCAGGTTGAAAGGGGGTGGAGAGGAGGCTCGTGACAGGAGACCATCTTCAACTTTTATTGCCAATTTCTTTACTGCTTTCTTTAGTTAGGATTAGTCGTTTTATGCTTTTGATTTTCAGTCATAGAATAGACTTAAGGAAGAGGAGGGGGGCTGGTGACAGCGGCTGTCTTCCACCATTGCTGCGTTTTGTTCATCTTCGATTGTTGCTTTTAGTTTCAATTATCTTAGATTGTTTTAGCATTTGGATCTTAGTTTTAAATCAGTTTGTTTAAGAACGTTAAAACTTAAGTTTGTATTTTCTTTTAAAGAAATTTTCATTTTTATTTACTTATCTCCGTACTCTGTTTTTATATTCAAGTTACTGTTTTATCATTTACTTGGTAATTTTCTACTGAGTATCTTCATGTTTTTGGTTTCTGCAATTCCTATTTTCTGGTTTCACGTTTTTGGATTGTTTGTTATTGCTGGTTTATGCTCTCTGGTTTTCTGAAGTTGTTATGCTCTGTTTCTCGACCCAAGGGTGTTGTTCCTTGGTGCAAGATTGTGCTTCCTGAATCGCTTGTCAGCTGTGTTTCTGGTCTGGAGACAAAGCAGGGGAACTAGACGTGTGCTGGGGGACGTGGCTTGGTTGTAAGCTGGGCTGTTCGATGCGTGGCCTGAAGCTTGCGGTGCAGTTGCTGGAAGCAGCTGCGTGTGATGCACTTGAGAGCTGAAGGCTAAGGCGCGTGCGAGAAGAGGCTGCTGGGCGTGGCTCTCTGCTGAAGGTGCATGGACCATTTTCACTCTTCGGTGGACACATGGGCAGAGTTGAAGGCGTGGCAGGCGGGAAGTGCTGGCAGCTTGCATTTTATTTTATCTTTTAAATCTATTTTATTGTCTTGGTTTCATGAGTTAGTGAGTAGTTTAGTATAATAGGTCAAATGTATTATTATATAGAGTAGCATATTAATTCAGTTGGTTTATTAGTTTATTACCTTATGATGGTTTACGTTTAATTAAGTATTTAATTATAGTCTTTTTTTTTAGTAATTCTTTAGTTTAATTAGGTATTTATTTTAATGCATTTTAAATTGATTTTTTTTCTTTTAAATTTCATGTTCCTTAAAAATTAGTTGCATTTTAATTTTCCTTTGCTTTAATTCATTTAACTTGCATTTTTATTTTTTATTCGTTTTGTTTTATTTTACTTATCTTAGTTATTAATTTAATTAAGATAATTTTTAATTGTTTGAATAAACTTAGGATGATCAATTTTAGTACTTAGCTAGAACAATTCTAATTAATCCTTGTGGGAACGATATCTGTATTCATCACTTTATTACTTGTCGCGATCCGTGCACTTGCTTGTAGACACCATTTAGGGTCGACAGAAACCCTCATAGCCGAACAACTAAGGTTGACTTACACATGTTTCTACTTCAAACTAATGCTACAAACAACTCATACTTAATTAATACAGTCATGATCAAAGAATAAAAATGCTCAAAACTACTGCTGGACGTTACCTCACTACAACAAATAAGACTTCTAGTGATGATTTTCTTGTGACCATGAACAATTTGGTCACAAATATGAGGTTTATTGTGACCAAATTTTTGTTTGACACTATTGTCATAAGCATTTGTGATGTATCATTATTTGGACACTATAATTATATTACTTGTGACAATTTAAGTTTTTTCACAATTAAATTGTCACTATAAAAATATTATTGTGACACAAAAAAACTGTCACTATATTTTCGACACTAATAAAATACACAAATCGATGCGACTTGATTTTTTATAAAAAGTAATATATTTGTTACAAAAAATAAAGTCGTCACTATTTTTGAACATTGTTGTGACAACAAAAATTATTCGTCACTTTGAAATTTAGTTTTTTTGTTGTAAATTTTTTGTCACAATTAAACATAATGAACTAATGATGGCTACATGTCGTCACAATAATAAATTTAGCTTTGTGATAACTGAAATCATCACTATTTTAAAAAATAAATAGAAACATTTTCTGTTACTGATAAATTTAAATAATTATTTTTTATTGCAATTTAGTTTGTTTTAATGTTTTGTACCATAAACAAAATGATTGTTATAAAATCTTTATTATTTTTATAAAACGTAGCCATTATCTTAGCCCATTATATTTATAATGACTTTTTTCAATCATTATTTAATTAAAATTCGTTTAATTAGGTATGATTTAATCGTTATGAAATTAATTTTTTATTTTTAAATTTGTATTTATTTATGTTTGATATTAGTAACATACCTATTTAGCTATATATAAATGATATATATAGTTATAAATCGTAAGTTATAGTTGGAATGAAAATAGGGAAATTTTGTGAAAGAATCCCTTACTGCAATGCAATGGTAAAAATATATATTATAACTTTACACATAAATTCTATGTGCATGCAACGTACTATATTACATGAATTTGGTCATATACATCACATCCTAGGCTGCCAAGTTTTCTACCATTCACACACAAAAAGTCAGCCAAATCTTTTTCCTTTTCTTCCGTATTCGGCACAGCCAAATTTTCTTCCCTGCTCAGCTCACGTTTCTTGACTAAATTACAGTCCTTATATTCATTTCCAATAGTCAGCTTTCCTTGTTCCTTATTCACGTCAACAACATAGATTTTTAAATGTTTAAAAACCCCTAAGACTGATCATCTAACAGCCTATAAGCCTAAGTTTTTAATTCATTTAATCACATGACTCTTTTTATTTCATGGTCTGCATTCATTTCTCACCTTTCATCTTATCAAAGCGCCACCCTCTTCCTAAGAAACCCTCATAGCCGAACAACTAAGGTTGACTTACACATGTTTCTACTTCAAACTAATGCTACAAACAACTCATACTTAGCCATGATCAAAGAATAAAAATGCTCAAAACTACTGTTGGACGTTACCTGTACAGGGGAACAATTCTGTCCACGTGAAACAGTTACAGTTTGAGGGTTTTGGGCTGAGGTTTTTGGTAGGTTTAGGAAGCTCTTGAGGCAAGGATTAATTTTCCTCAAGATGCCTAAGTGATGAGAAAAAAGAAAAGGGAAGTTCTACTATGGTGAGCTGCAGAAAAACGTGAAAGAACAGAGGAAAATCGTGAGAGACAGGAGATGAAATACACGGTGAGGGAGGCTGAAGTATAAAGTGGAAGATGGTGTGTTGGCTCAATTTTATTGGTCATTATTCGTATATTAAATTTATGAATTTTGATATAATTGAAAAAGGTCCAAAATGCCTATGTAAATTTGCTATATTTTCAATTTGTGCCTCTGTACAGTGTTCTGATTTCAGATTAAAATTTCTATAAATTTTAAATATTTATTTTATTTATTTTAGGTCAATTTAAGTCAAAGATTGACCACTTTGACTATCCCCTGAAAAAAGTTTAATTTACCCTTAAATTATCCTATTATTCATTCCTATCCCATTAATATTTTATTATTTGTATTTTCTAAAATTATATTTTATTTATTTATTTTTCATTTATTTGGGTCAAACATGGTCAAAATTTGACTCTTATTGTGGTTTGACCAATTATAAGTAGTGAAATTACTAAATTACCCCAAGAGATAAACTTTCATTTCGTTCGTATTGTTTTTAGTATTCTCGCGTAATTTAATTCATGGACTTGATCCATGTGAGACTTCTTTACGCGAGGGTTCTTATAACAGTCTGGGTGTCTAAAGTCAATTGGATTTAGCTGATATTTCGAAAAATTATTTCAACCTGTGGACACGATCGTCATTTTTAAATTTGTTGTACTAAAACTAAAGTACACTAAGGAAAAAGAATTTAGAAAAGTGAGCCTCTTACCGATTATGCATCTTGAGCCCACAAATCACAATTTGCCATTTCGGCATCTATCTGAGCTATCATTTATGCTGCGGGACCCACTTGGCAGGTTTATCGATTCCAACAAAAATCATAAGAATTAATCTTTATAATTTGTTTTCATATATTAACTTAACACATTAAAGAATTATAAGAAAAATTAGGAAATTTAGGGATCTCACAACTAGTTAAGAAAACACTTAACAGTTATCAAAATTTTTTTATTAAAACACATCTTTAGTTAGTCCATAAAATTAATAAAATCAACGGTAAAATCTCTAATTTTCTGTTTAGGGTTTCAGGGTTATTTTTCGAAATTTTGACTGTATAACGATACAATTTATCCTACACTCCTACACTTAAAACACAATTCAAAACCCCAACTTCAGTTTCCCAATGTCATTCAACCACAATACAACCATTCAATTAAGTAATTCATTTGAAATCATTCATTTCAGTCAATAGATCTCAAAACAGTTTCAAAGTGCGGTAATGCAGAATTTTTAGTAATTCAATCAATCCTATCAATGCAATCACAATATTCCTACGACTTATATACTTACATATCTATAACTATATATAAAAAGAATCCCTAAGGGATTCTTTGTTTGACATGTGTATTTTTTTTTTTGAGTTGGCTTGAGTTTTTTTTTTTATTTTTTAAATTTATAATTAGTTTTAATTTTTATTAACATTAAAATATTAAAAATAAATTGAATTATGTGGTAACTTTTAGTTTCATATGTGATGTTTTTTTAATTGAAATAAAAATATCTATTTTTAAAATTTCTTAATTGTTAAAATACTAAATATACGAAAAAAATGAACTTATTATGAAAAGAAGAAAGAGACAATGAAAAATTCAAAAAAATTTTGAAAAAAATTAAATCGAATATTCACAATTTTTTATAAATAATAATAATTTTTCTAAAGTTAAAATAAAAAAAAGTGAAAGATATGAAAAGTAGAGAGAGAGAGAGAACAAAATTTAGAATTCAAAGATTTTTTTAAGGAACTAAACCAAATATCATGTAAAAAAATAAATATTCAAAATACGTATTAAAAGTTTTTAAAAATTCAAATCAAATGCAAAAAAAAAATTGGTTTGCAAAAATTCGAATAAAATACTAAAAATATTACAAATAATATAAAAATTCAAAAAAATCATAAAATTATAGTATAAAGCAAAAAATTTCAAAAAATAATTTTTTAAAACTTAAACACAAATAAATATAAAAAATTATAAAAAAAACAAATCTACGAATAAATAACTTTCAAAGAAATTCTTTAAATATGATAATCGAATAAATTAAAAAAGAAAATAAAATAATAAATAAATGAACAATTTTGACATTAAATAGTTAGAGACTACGACAAATAAAAATAAAAAAGGTAGTGGGATTAGTTTAATATGAATTTATCTTGAGACATACAAATTAGGGTCAAACTGTATAAAAATTTAAATATTTTATAAGCTTTTTATTTAGTGTGGTCTATTTAATTTTCTAATTTTGCATTAAAATTTTACTTTATTTTATTTTAAAAAATAAATAAATAATAAATAAGATGATTAATTGATAAATTAAAAATTATCATTTTCATTTAATAAATCAATATTTTTAAAATAATTATCTGGATTTATTATTATTATTATTATTATTATTATTATTATTATTACTATTTATAATATAAATATATTTATTTCAATTTTCTTAAAAATGTTTAAGAAAAAACAAATTATACAATTATTTAAAAAAAATTATACAAATAATATTCTTTTAAAAAGAATAATCGTGTTATAATTGAAATTTGAGAGTATCATGTGCCAATTTTATTTTTTTTGTTCTATCTAATATAAGTTAAGAATTACAAATATAAGTTCAATATAGTTTCAAGGATGTAAACTTATACTTGATTAATAACGATATTATATACACACTTTAATATTTTAATATCAATCCCTTAATAAACCATTAATATATACACACACACATTTATTACCGTAGATGAAAAGACGTAATATGTATATATTTTTTATTTATAAATATTTTAAATAAAAATAATATAATTTAGAATATTTTAAGGAAAAAATATAATATGTACATTTAGTATATGAAATTGCTTTTTTTTTAAAATGAATTCGAGCAAAAAATTTTAAAATATATATACTCATTAATTAAAATGAAATATATACATACATATATATATATATATATATATATATAAAACTTCTCTTGAGATTAATTTTATTTCTATGCATTGAGTCAATGATCGAATTTTTTTATGAAAATATGTTTTTTAAATGAGCCAAATTTTGTTTCACTAAGTTAAAATAAATCCTTGAGGGTATTTGAGTACCACATTTTTGGTACTCACACTTTCACTTTAATATATTTTAAGTAAACAAGTTTTACAAAAAATTGTAATTAGATTATTTTTTTTCCTTTGTTTTACAAACATGTTCACTTATTAAATATAAATTCCTAACTTTTATGTTAAATAGTAAAGAAAAAACAATTATTTGAAAAATCTCCAAAGAATCATGAAAATTATTTTAGAATTTCTAATGGCAAATTTTAAAATATTTTTTTAGTTTCATGTAGTCAACTTTACTAAAGTGTCTAATTTTTTTTTTAAATTTACTCCAATTAAAAAATAATTTCAAATGATCATAAAATAATTTATTTTTATTATTAAAATAAAATTTTTTTAGTTTATTAGATAAATAAATATCAATAAAAATAATAATAAGTATATAATATAATATAGTTTTTTAAGGATTACAGTATATATAAAAATAAATCTTATTAAAAAAATTTAATTAAAATAATTTGAGACAATATCAATAATTTAAAAATAAATTTATTTTATAAAACAATTAAACTAAAATCTCAAATTGAGTTAGATATATCCTTTTAAAAAAATTTAAATAATTAAATTTAAAATTTATATATTTTTAAAAAAATTTTGCCCACAATGGAGTGCGGGGCGTGTGTGTGTGTCTCTATATATATATATATATATATATATATATATATATATATATATATATATATATATATATATATATATATATATATCAATTACTTATTTCCTTTGCAACATAGACTACCTCTATAACTTCAATAAGCAACAGTAGATAAGCGATCACATATTTGCTTATCGTTTCTTTTGCACCACTTACTTTGGGGCCGCAAAACGATAGCATAATGCAATCAAATTTCAATATTCCTTTTGTAAAGAACATTTTAGACTTTAAGGTTTCTCACATTTCCTAGTACAATAGCAAATCCGGTCTATCTCATACCAGATACCAAAAAGACAACCATTGTCAAAACTCATCCTTTTCAATTCTGACTTCACAGACAGCCTTATTATCATTAATATAGTATTCTTTAACCATCAAATCGTTGAATTAAGCATGAGTACTCCCACATTAACACTACGTCGAAACATAGCACACGCCAAAACTTGTCATTTTTTAATTCTTACACTATGGCTAGCCTCTACACATTCTATACATCAGTATAAAACCATTAATGCATGACAAAGCACATGGTATCATGAAGTATACCTACACTCAAATTTGTCTCAATTTGATCACATACACATGCTATACTAACTCAGAACAATCATAAAACAATATATAGAATTAACAAAAAATAAGTTTTCTCTCACCTTTCACCATGGCGCAAAGTTGTAAGATTCCAAACTCATCGAATTTGGCCACTTCAAGACTTCATTTGGTACCAAGAGATAGAGCATAGAAAACTGGACAGGGTTGGTGAAGACCGCTTTCGGTTTGGGGGTCGTTTGGTTAGGGTTTCATGAGCTTTCTCATACCGTCATAGGTTCGAGGAGTTATCTTAGGGTACCCGTTACCCAAGCCCAATTATAAATAATAATTAATTAGTATAATATTTATATTTTTTATATAAAATTATTTCTTATTAATATTATATTTAATCAAAATAAGTCATTAAATATTATAATTATGATTTCTAACTTTAACTTATTTTTATGAGTTAAATTAAATTTATTAATTTAATTTTTTAATTAAGTTTATTCCAAAATTGATTTTAGATTTAAATTTGAAAATCAAACTTTAACTTAATAAACGGATAGTTAACAGGTTCGGGTAGTTGAATGAGTATATTTTGTTTTATAAGATTAGGGTTTGGGTAACATAAATCAAAATAATCGGATAGTTAATCGAGTTCGGGTATTACAAAAATTAATCGGGTTCGAGTATCTCAAATTTAACAGGTAGCTGACCCATTTACATTCCTAATGTCAATTTAAGGTGAGAGTGTAGTTTTGTACAGGTTGGTGGTAATTTATGAGGTGGGTTAGTAATGTACAAACTGATGGCATTTTAAAGGGTAAGGATAATAAAGTGGCAAGTAGTAGTTGAGGAACTGAGGGTTGTTATGACAAGCTGATGAAATTTTAGGGAGTAAGCATAATGAAGTGGTTGATGGTAATTTAGAGTTGAGGGTAGTCATGCCCAAGATGATAGTTTAGGAGGTGAGGGTTGTAATGCAAGTTGATGGCAATTTAGGGGGTGAGGATAATGAAGAGGATGTTGAAAAGTTGGATAATCGAACTGATCAAGAGAATGCTTTAACGTTCATTCTAAAGGTTCTTGAGGAAGATATTAATAAAGGAAGAGGCTCACGAAACAATATTTGATAAAGATGGGATGGGTAGTTCATGATTTAATAAGAAGATTGGTTTTATATTAGGTGATAGAGATGATGGAGATGTTTTCCTAAATGAGGTTAACTTTTTGGTTGATGACAATGATATGAAGAGAAGTCATTAGGTAGATGTTAAGAAAGCTAAAATGCTTTAAGGGTAGAGAAGAACATGAAGAAGGCATAAAAATTCTGGTAGAGGTAACTAATATACCTAATACATTATGTGAGGGAGGAAGTGGGGTTCAAGCTCAAAGGGGTAGTGAGGATAAGGATGATGTAGTTGATCAAAGCAATTGTGATAAAGTTTACAAATACATAAGAGAAAACACACACAAAAATGTACAAAGGAATGAGAGTGATTATTTAGATTTTTTAGATCTTAGAGACTATGCAAATAGTGAACAATCTAATAATGACCATACTCCTTTCTAAAGGAAGAAATCGAATGTACATAGGTATGATCCTAATTCCATCAAGGAAACTAGGTATGAGATGTATGGATAATAAGTAGTTCAAAGATGTCGTTGAGAAATATGCTTTTGCAAAAGGAGTGCAATTGGTATTTAAAAAAATGAACCAAAAAGAACTAAGATAGGTTGTATGGAGGATTGCCCATGGTAGCTATTTGTAAGCTTTGATTCTAAAGAAAACTGTTATATGATAAAGACATATTCATAAAGCAGAGATGTTTTAGGAGCAACATAAATGGTTTATTGTCTGTCAAAGATATACAAACCAAACTTAAGAAAAGAGTTCTAGAGCAACCTACTATGATGGTTGATAACTCTATAAAATATAAAATTATTATGGCATTAATTTAGATGATTTTACTTAGGTTCTAGATTTTTTTATTAATTTTCTTTCCTAATTATTTGATTTTTCTTCACGTGTAAGTATTTCAAAAGTAAAGGGAAAATCAAAGAAATTGGGTGTAAAAGAGGCCAAATATTTTATTTGCGTCAGGAAATAAATAAAAAAATTAATCTGGCTTCTCATAATGTTCTTATAAGGACTGGGAGTGCCTGGATCTCCGATAACCAGGGGTTTACCACCCCAGTACCTTACTCATCCGTACTGTCCGCTCTGGGTTCTAGAGGTGGCCCCCGTCACGCAGACGTGGCACTTAGCCCCTCACGGATTTCTTTCGCGTCCGCCGTGACTCGAACCCCTTACCATTTGTAAGTGTCAAGTCACGACTAACCCAGAACAAAATACATGCAAATCCATATGCAGAGAAACCAAAATCGGGCAAACCAGATTCATTAGAGAAACCAGATTTGGGAAAACCACAAATCAAGATTACACATCAAACTGTTACAGAATAATGGAGCTCGAGAATTGCTGGAATAGTACAAAAGAAAAGACCAGAAAAGAAGAAGAATTTGAGCATGGAGTCTATTCATTCCATAATGATTTCATGACAGTACAAAAAAAGTATAAAAACCAGTACAATAGCAGCAGGTCCTGATCATCTGGATCTAATCACATTAAGACAACTGTAATTCTATAACCAACTCAGCAATGCCAACTAACTCCTATCAGCTTAGTTTATTCCTCTAGGTTAGCTTAAGCATCAACCGCCAGCTCATCATACTCCAACTCAGCTCAACTCTATTTAGTTTAAGTGACCCTTGGTTCTGCTCAAATACTCTACCTCTCATGATCAGCTATTGCACCATTATTAGCATCATGGTCTTCTCCAACATTCATGACAATACCACCCTCTTCAACTGATCCTTGTCCCAAGGATCAAATGTAGGGAATTGAGATTTAAGCACCAAAAAGTCATCCCAATAAGCATTCTCTGGACTTTTAGACCAAACTACTAAAAGTTGTGTAATTACCTTGTTGTTTCTATTCACTATCCTCTTATCTAAAATAGTAGCCGGATAGACAAGAGGTTGACTATCATCTCCCACCTCAAGTAGATCAGTACTAGCTACTACTTTACTTCCAATCTTCTTCTTCAAAAAACTGACATGTAATACTGGGTGGAGCTTGGAAGTAGCAAGTAGTTGTAGTTTATAAGCAACCTTGCCTATTCTAGCTATCACAATATAAGACCCAAAATACCCGGAAGTAAGCTTCAAATTTTTCCTTAATGATAGAGAAGTTTGTTTATAAGGTTAAAGCTTGAGGTACACCTGATTACCCACTTAAAACTCTCTTTCTGATCAATCTTTATAAGCGTAGAATTTTATTCTATGCTAAGCCTTCTTGAGTTAATCAACTAACATCTTGCAACTAACATCTTGCTTAATCTCTCCCTTTCTTGTAAAAGTTTTGCCAAATTAGATATCCTGGCTTCTGTATTGTTGCCCTAATGAAATCTAGGTGGTGGATAACAATACAAGGTTAGAATGGAATCATCTTAAGTGCAGCGTGAAAATTGGTGTTATACCACCACTCTGCAAGAGGCAAAGCTTAAGCCCACTTCTTTGGAGTAAGAGAACACATGCACCATAAGTATAGCTCAACACATTGGTTGAGCCTTTCCAAGTAGCCATCACTTTCAGGGTGGTATGCAATACTGAGGTGGACACTGCTACCAAGAAGCTTCATGAGTTCCTGCCATACTGAGTAGATGAAGATCTTATCTCGATCAGAGATGATAGTTTTAGGTGCACCATGAAGTTTAACCACTTGGTCCAAATATAATTTTACAACTCCACTAGCAGTATAAGGATGAGAAAGGGCCAAAAAATGTGCATATTTAGTGAGTTTGTCAATAACCACTAGTATGCAATTAAAATTAGCAGATTGAGGCAAATCCTCCATAAAGTCCATAGTGACCACTTCCCAAATTTGGGTAGGAATGGGCAAAGGTTGTAGCAATTCAGGTGGGGCAACATGCTCACCTTTTTTTTTGGCAAATTTCACATTGTTACACATAGTATTGAACTTGCCACATCATTTTAGGCTAGTATAAGTACATCTTCAACCTATAATAGGTAGCCTGCACTCCTAAGTGATGTCCTTGAGGAGAGTCATGAAGCATATGCAATAATTAACTCCTTAGTTGACCTTGTGCTTCTACATACACCCTTTCTTTAAGCCTCAACACTCTATTAGTAAAGGAATAATTCAGAATGCTGTTTGGGTCAATAGTCAGAGCTACTATCTTCCTTTGAGCATCATCATCACCTGCATAAGAATTCTCAATCTCAGTCACCAATTGAGGAATGGCAGTGGTAGATGTCAAACTATAGAATTCTCCATTTTCCTCTCCTTGCCTCAATAAAGCATCTGCTACAAAATTAGTCTTCCTTTTCTATATTGTATAGAATAATCCAATGCCAACAACCTTGTTAACCCTTTCTTTTGGATTGTGGTAGTTAACCTCTATTCCAATAAATGTTTAAAAGCTTCATGGTCTATGTTAATCACAAATGTACTCCCTTCCAAGTAATGCCTCCATTTTTCCATAGCCATAAGAATAGCTAAATATTCTTTTTCATAGATCGAGAGATCCACATATTTTGGACTCAAAGCTTTACTCAAGTAGGTAAGAGGCCTTCCTTCTTGAGTCAAGACAGCTCCTACACTTGTAGCACAAGCATTAGTCTCTAAACAAAATGTTTCACTGAAGTCAGGCAGTGCCAACACTAGTGTCATGCTCATTCTCTGTTTGAGTTGTTGGAAAGCTAAGATTGCTTCAGTATACCAATGAACATGTCCTTCTTCAACATGTCAGTGAGGGGCTTACTCAATACACCATGGCCCTGTATAAACTTCCTATAATATGTGGTTAAGCCTAAAAACCCTCTTAAAGATCTAAGAATCTTAAGTAGTGGCCAATTCAACATAGCTTCCACCTTAGAGGGGTCTGTAGCCACCCCTTTCTCTGCAATTATGTGTCCAAGATACTTAACTTAAGTTTGGCCAAAAAAGCATTTGCTTCTTTTTGGCATATAACTTGTTTGACCTTAAAACTTCAAACACTGCCTGCAAGTGAAGACTATGCTCCTCCAAAGAAAGGCTATACACCAGTATATCATCAAAGAAAACTAGTACGAATGTCCTTAAATATTCAACAAATATATCATTCATCAACGCTTGGAAAGTGGCTAGTGCATTTGTGAGTCCAAAAGGCATGACTTTGAACTCACAATGTCCATGATGTGTCCTAAAGGCTGTCTTGGGAATGTCTTCAGCCTTCACTTTAATCTACTAGTAACTTGACCTTAGGTCCATTTTGGAGAAAAACCTTGCACCCTTAAGTTCATCCAATAAATCTTCCGCAATAGGAATTGGAAACTTATTTTTAACAGTCATTGCATTAAGTTGTTTATAGTCAATACACATTCTCCAAGATCCATCTTTCTTTTTGACCAATAGACATGGAGATACAAAGGGACTTTTACGAGTCTGAATGATTAAAGTAGCCAACATATCTGCAATTTGCTTCTCTACCTCTGCCTTTTGGTGATAGGGAAATCTATATGGTCTGAGATTCACCAGCCGAGCTCCTGCCTTTAATGTTATGCAGTGATCTTGAGATCTCTGAGGTCACAACTGTGATGGTTCTTCAAATATATCAAAATAAGCATCAATCAATTCTTGCAATAGTGACAGAACTTACTGCTCTTTAGTATCTACATTGATGACATATAATTCTCCTAGCAACTTAGGATCCTTATCAGTCATCTTCTGCAACTTTTGTCTAAAAATGAGCTTAAGTTTGGCAAGTTTAGAATTACCTACCAACTTAAAATTCTGCCCTTCTTTCTGAAAGGCTAAAGACAACTTACTAAAGTAAAAAACCATTGGACTGTATTTCTTCACCAATCTACTCCAAGAACTATATCACTTCCACCCATTGGTAATACCCTCATGTCATGTGAAAACTGATGGCCTTGCATCCACCAATTTAGTCCCTTGCATTTTGCTCCATTATAAAGCTTTTCATCGTTTGCCACAGTGATAGCTAGAGGAGTTGTAGGTTCTAACTCCACACCTTCCTTTGTCCATTTAGGAAACACAAAGCTATGGGTACTGGCACTGTCCACCAACACATTAACAGGTTTCCCTCTTATAATTCCTTCAATCCTGATTGTACTGTAACCTACACTGCCAGTAAGAGCATTAATGGAAATTTGGGAATCTTTAGTATTATTGCATTCCTTTTCCACTGCAAGTTCTACTTCCACATCACCTTCTACAGTGAACTGCTCCTGATTTTCTTCATTTCCAATGATAGTATTCAGCTGTTTCACCTAACATACATGTCCAGGTGAAAATTTGTCTCCATATTTGAAACACAAGTTTAAGGCTCTTTGTAAGAGCCAACGGGCGAGGCTCTTACATAAAAATGCGCGTTTTTATGTAAGAGCCTCGCCCGTCTCACCAGGCCGTCGGCGAGCATCCCTTTGGCGCTCTCCCACGCCTTGGGTTTACTCTTACAACATCATCAAGGTCTCTCCTGTCTCACCAGGCCATCAGCGAGCATCGTCTAGGAGTCCCACACTCCCCAGGTTTGCCTTGACAGCGAGAGTAGGCGATCGCCCAACACTCACTAACAATGTATTGTCTGCTCTGGGCGGTTGCCCACCCTCATGGCTTTGTCCCAAGGCTCCTAAAGAACTCAAGATAATGCCTTGAGAGCGTTTACTGAGGCTCAAACCCTGGCATCCTTAGATACCCGAGTCTTACACTCATGATACCATTAAGACAATCAATGGTATCATGAGTGTAAGACTTAGGTATCTAAGGATGCCAGGGTTCGAGCCTCAGCAAACTCGCTCAAGGCATTGTCCTGAGTTCTTCAGGAGCCTTGGGACAAAGCCATGAGGGTGGGCGACTACCCAGAGCGGACAATACGTTGTTAGTGAGTGTTGGGCGATCGCCTACTCTCGTTGTCAAGGCAAACCTAGGGAGTGTGGGACTCTTAAGGGATGCTCGCCGATGGCCTGGTGAGACGGGTGAGGCCTTGACGATGTTGTAAGAGTAAACTTGGGGTATGGGGGAGCACCAAGGGGATGCTCGCCGACGGCTTGGTGAGACGGGCGAGGCTCTTACACTCTTCTTTGGTCAATTAGTTACTATCTATTTTGGTTAAAAAGGTAGGTCTAAGGAAGCTTTTGTATTTGGTTAATTGTGGAGGTGGTAGGTTTTGGGTAGAGACCAAGATTTTGAATTGGTATAGGTCTAGTGGTCTGTTTAATTCTCTTGTTTTCAATTTCTAGGGCTAGTTCCTGCAATTTGGCTTGTCTGTAGGCAGCATTCAGGGACCTTGGTTCATTTGCCTTAACTCTAGGCCTAATTTCCTCCTTTAACCCATTGAGAAAACTTGAAACAAAATAATCTTCAGATAACTGAGGGTGGAACTGTAACATGTAAGCTCTCAACTCTTCAAATCTCTCCTGGTAGTCTTCTACAGTAGACCTCTGTGATAGCTTATTGAATTCTTCTATGACATAGAACATCCCCTGTCATAAAACCTTTGGCAAAGATCTTCAGCAAATTCTGACCAACTCACTAAGTTTCATTACATCATATAACCATCAAACCACACTTTTGCTTTACCAGTGAGATACATTGTAGCTATTTCTAATTTTTGATGATCAGAAATAGAAAAAATTGAAAAATATTTTTGGCACTTCTTCAACCAACCTCTAGGATTGGTACCATCAAACAAGGGCAATTCAACCCTCGGTTTAGATGCAAATGCATTAAAAGAATGCCATTCAACATTAGTTCCAGCATTAACAAATGGTTTAAAACCACTTTGAATCACTACATGGCTAACTTCAGATTGATTTTTAGATAACAGACTAGGTTGATCAAATTTAGGCATGTATGTACCTTGATCTACAACTATAGTTACCTCGATAGGGGCCTTACCTTCCCTCCTCGAATTCAAAGTCTGAATGGTGGATTCATTCGAAGTAGCACCAACCTCAATGTTAGTGTCACAGCCTGTGACCACATTTTTTTATGTTATTCTACACAATTTATCCGGTTGGGCTGTCTGTGATACTCTACTTTTCATATTCATTTAACTATTAAATATAAAATTAGTAATATCAATTACATCCCCTATCTTAATTCTCAAGAAAGTAGTACTGAAAGTAAGTCTAAATACAGAAAATAAATGATCATATCTCATATTATAAATCAAGCTGTCGCAGTATCTCCAAATGCGCAGCTCGAAATCCTCAGATGTCAGATGTCAGATCTCATAGTCACCGAAAATCTGAAATGTTAAAATTAGGGATTGAGCAAACCACGGCTCAGTAAGAGAGTTATATGCAACACTTGATATTCAGCTACCTATATGCTGAAAATAATTTTTTTCACTTTCTTTAAATCTTCCTAGAGGCTCTAGGCTCACATGTAGGAAGGATACTACAGTCGGCTAAGGATCTAGATGGAGTAAGGTAGGTATTTAAGAATACCTGTCTTGCCTCGGAATCTAGAAGCAACTGTAGAGAGTAATCATTTTCTTTTAATATTCAAATCCCAGTAAAACATTAAATATTCACGTGATAAAACACTTAAGTAAATAAATAAGGAATTAATGTTCCTTCCACAAATACTCATTTCCACACTTGTAAAACACCGTATAATATTTAGTTCAACACGTAATATATCAAAAGCTCAGTAGTTGTAGATAATTTAGTACCAGCAAAAGTTCAGTGAAAAGTACAATCATCAGTACAGTATCACGGAGACTAGGCAACACCCTAAATATATCATGCTATAATATCATCCCAAATAAGGGAAACATATGAGATCTATGGCCATAGTCTGTGGGGTCCACAGTGTGCATTGATCAGGTGTCCACTGGGACACTGATAATAGGATCAATATCTATCAGCACTAACACGTGACACGTGAGCATGATATGGGGGCCTAACAGTCTCAAAACAGTAAACACATGATATAAACCCTATTTATGAAATCAATTTCACTGACTATAAGTTCAATCAATCCATAAATATTCATAAGAAAAATATTTTCATCTTATGAATAACAATTTATAAAATATTCATACTGGGGTAATCATTCCCGAAAATGTTCTAAATATTATAGAACAGTATAAATCACATTTTCCATACGATGAAAATAGTTTATAAAATAATCACTGTAAAATATAAAAGGTCATAACTGTCTTTTTTCACAGTAAAACATATACGCACGCTTTTCCGTGCTTTCTATCAAAAACATGATCTTCAAAGTTATCGAGAGTCAAATCAATTATTTTTATGATTTATGAAAAATTAAAATATTTATTTTCCAAATCAACACTCCCGTCCCGTGTTTTCTCTGTAAACACATGCGGAGACCTTCTAATCTCAAAATACTGTTTTCCACCTTTAATTACCTTTATGGAATTTTCTATAAACACTTATTTTCACAATTGAACCCATAAAGGTTATTTATAAAACCAAGTGAATATTTGGAGAAATATTATTAAAATATTCACTTTGGTCCTTTTCATTTTTCACCTCGTTTCACGTGAAATATCACCTATCGGGATAAATTTAAGTGATTTCCTTTTTCACCATTTTCAAAAACATAAATATTTTAAAATTAATTATCAGTATATTCATGTTTTATGCAAACTAATTGATTTCTCGATTTTCATGATTGGAAATCGTTTCTAGTAATGAAAAATCATTTATTATGATTTTCGGCAATTTTTTCCAATAATTTTCAGCAGTATAACGACTACCGATTGGCTAGCCTCCTGCACGAAAAATACAGTTTAAATTTCAACCGGTAAATCACCACAATTTTCCAACCAATCATTATCAATAGCATTTATAAAATTAAATGCATAATTTAAAACATGTGTGCCAAATATCCTTACAGGCTGCACATGTCTCCCTTACCTGTCTCGGGTCGGCGACTACCTCTCGAAGGTCGCACCCGTGTTCACCTCGCCCTATTCCTTTGGCTCGGTTATCGAGGGAATTTTCTAAAAATTAAAATTCTAAAATTTAGAATTTTTTCATAATTATTTAAATAAATAAATTATTTAAATAATTTAACACTTTCCGGGATTTCTTACCGATTCCCGTAATTCTCGGGATTTCTCGTAATTTTCGAATTCTCGAAAATTTTTCGAATTCCCGGAATTCCTTTTCTTTTCCTCTTTCTTCTTTTTCCTCTTTTCTTTCTTTTTCTCTTTTATTTTCTTTTCTTTTCTTTTTCTTTTTCTTTTTCTTTTTCTTTTTCCTTTTTCTTTTCTTTTCTTTTTCTTTTTCTTTTTTCTTCCTTTCTTCTCCGGTTAGACCGGTTCAGACCAGTCAACCTTCCTCCACTGTTAGTTCTCCTCCAGCGGCCGGTTCTCTGGCGATTCAGTGGCCCCTCAGCTGGTCGGCGCCACGGCGAACCTGGATTTGGCCTCCGTTCATCCTGAATCGGCGGCACGGCGGCGGATCTATTCGGTTTACCTTCGGTTTCTTCTCCCTCTTCGCCGCTCCTCCTCTGCCGTTCTCTGCCTCTCCGGTGGCCTCCTACCTCTTCCTTTTCCTCTTCCTCCGATGGTGCTTCGATTGCAGTGGCGGTGGCCGGTTCGGCCTGCACCGCCACTTCCTATTTTCCTTTTCTTTACGGCTTCCGTCGATTTTCGCCTTTGTTTCTTTCCGTTTTCTCCTTTCTTCGTCAGTCACCGGCTTCTCCTCTCTCTACCTGCGCCGTCCTCTTCTCCTCTCTCCCTCACTCAGCCGGCCAACGGTGGCCGGCTTCCACTCGGGAGGCAAAATCGAGTCTCTCCCGATTTCTTTCCTTATGTTTTCTTTTTCTCTTTTTTTTGTATATAATATACTATATTATATTTATATAATATATATATATATAAATATAATATAACAACACACGTATATATTATACATATAATAATATTATTTTATATATAGTATTGTACTATATATTATATATAAGGATATATATTGTGTATTAAAATATATATCTAGTATATGTATATATGTATATTTATTTACTTTAAAATTACATAACATTTATATATTTTTTTATATAAATGTAATAATGCAATATATATTGTATTTACAATATATATATATATATATATATTCAAACTTTAATGTAAATCAATATTTACATTTTTCATGTATGTATATATTTATATATATATATATATAAAATATACATATGTACTACTTAAATGTACAAAATAATATATATATATATATATATACCAATGTATATTTATATATACTATATACTATACAGTATTTCAATACATATGTATTTATATAAAAATACATTTATATAATTTATAATTATACAAATATATTTCTCTTTCATTTCTCATTTTCTTATTTAATTTGGATTTCCATTTATCCAAATTAAATTTCCTCTTTCATTATTTTCCATGATTTCTCATCTTATGGTTATTTCCAATTTAATTTTCTTCACTCGAATTTCCCAATCCTTCACTTCCTCCATTCTCGAAATTTCCACAATATTCCGATCTCATAATTATATTTATTTATTTCACCAAATTTCCAATATTAATAATTTCCAATAAATGAAAAATTTACGGTTATCACAGTTAGTATGGATAGAGATCGATTCCTTTTGAACTAATATAGCCAGAATTTGACTAATATAGTTTTTATTCTCAACTAGCTTGGCTTCAATTCCCTTACGTTGCTCTTCCCACCATTTAGGAACATTCTCATCAGCTGCCTTCAACATCTCGATCTGTCCTTGCAAAGATTAACCTTATTCGTGAACTGTATTGAGTCTAGTTCCTTCTACCATCGCTGAGTATTTCTTATACTTTCCCAAGTTTAAGGTTGGATCTAGTCAGCTCTAATACCAATTTGTTATAGAATAATGGAGCTTGAGAATTGCTGGGATAGTACAGAAGAAAATACCAAAAATGAAAAAGAAGAATTTGAGCAGAGCGTATATTCATTCCATAATGATTTCATAACAATACAAAAAGTATAAAAACCAGTACAATAGCAACAGGTCTTGATAATTCGGATCCAATCATGTTGAGACAACTATAATTCTATAACTAACTCAGCAATGCCAACTAACTCCTATCAACTTAGTTTATTCCTCCAGCTTGGTTTAAGCATCAACCGCCAGCTCATCATACTCCAACTCAGCTCAGCTCATCATACTCCAGCTCAGCTCATCATACTCAATTGATTGTAAAAAAAATGTTAGGAGCTCAATTGCTAATACCATTATTTTTCGAGGGCTTTTTTGACCTTTAAGCCTAGTAATATCTATGTTCTTGGTGATGTAGAGATATGTACCTCTACAAGAAGGTAGATTAAACTTAGTGCATACTGTATGGGATATGATGGATTTGATTCACGCTAAACAGGTAAGTTTAAAAGGTTGTTCATGAAGTAATGCCTAATATATTTGTCATGACTCATGATCTTTCCTCCTTTTTTTTTTGAGATTAAAAGTTTATTTGAAATAGGTAGAAACAAACCTAATACCTTTTCATTGCACTGCAAAATTGACAATTAATTCTAGAATATGTTGACTTTCCCCAACAAGTAATAATTCTTTATAAGTAAAAGGGTTTAAAAATCCCCTAGTAATATTGGGTTCTACAATTGAACCCCTCTCTTTTTTTTGCAATCAATTAAGTCATTATATTTCCAATTTCACTCTATTGAGCCTTTTGTGGACAGAAATCATTAAGTTTACCATTTTTTTGACCACGTGTACGGTACAGATTTGACAATTTCTATCCACAAAATGGCTCAATTGAGTGAAAATTGAAATATAAAGGCTCAATTAATTGCAAAAAAAAAAAAAAGCTAGGGGCTCCATCATGGAAACTATTATTTTTCAAGGGTCTTTTTGACCCTTTAGCCTTCTTTATATTGCTTACTTGACAAAGTTACGAGAAAATAAAAAAAATGAAAAAGAAGAAACTGCCTTTACTAACCCTTTTGTAGACGTTATAGAAATTATAGTAGTCTTTTTAAATAACATGCTACCATTTAGGAAATATAAGCATTATGTTCCTACACCTAAATTTTACCTAACAATTGAATCTTATTCCTGACAGGAAATTACTGGAGTCTTCATGAAAAATTGCATGTTTAACCAGGCAACATATAGGAACATTTATTGTGGGCACTTGCAGAGTACTACAAACATGTTCCATTAGCATAATCTCATGTAGAAGGGTTTGAATCAATCACGAATTTGTGAAACTTTAATTATCAAATAATAAAGAAAAGATAGATTATAGGGATGTCAATTATTTATTATTGCTCTATACATTTTTTTCTCTTGTACCTTGCACAATGGTTGTTCACGAATGTACAAATATCTATGAGTTTATGTTCTATCTTAAAAATGGAGAAGATGTAATGTGTAAATTGGTATATCTTCATATAATGAAAATAAATGAGAAGTTCTTTTTTTTTCATTTTTACTGTATATTATCCTTGGTCACCACAAATTTATTGCTATTACAACAAGCCATAATTTTCAGTGAAAATAAAGAATTAAAAAAAATTAAAACATAACCATTGGAGAGATCCCCATATTACACATGAAAGTTATTGACCAAAGTTACTCGGTTACCTTTCACCTAGCACTAACCAATTTTTCAAGCTCCACCTATTGCTTATTGGCTTGTCTCTTATTCAAGGAGTTAACAGTGTAGATCAAATATAGAGGACACAGATATTTATGTGATTCGGCAAGAGTGCCTACATATACGGAGGGTAGCTAAGAGCATGACTATGTGAAAGGTATGAATCAGACTATTCAGTAAATGCAATGTCCTTGCTAGAACTAGTTGGGATTCCGGATAAAACCAAAGTACAATAATCTAGAGATAGAAAGGTGTACAAGCACACAAACAGAGTTTGGATAATAAATAGAGTCTAAAAAGATCCATTTGCCTTGGAATGTATGCATATATATGGGCCACTTGAGGGGCTGAGATTTAAATTTCTTGAAGCCATTCAAAATTTCTTCTGCACAAGATCACCTCTCGCAAAGAATAAAGGTTCAGATCTTTTAACATTCTAGTTTGCATCATTTTAAATTATTTGTTCCTAATTATTACCAACCAACCAAACAAGAAACCATTAAACAAAATGTTGAATTTATAAAACAAATTAGATGCACATCGATAATGTCATAATCAAAAGTACTATAAATAGCTACCTAGTATAATGTATGCATTACCACAGAGAAGATGGTCTATTTATTTGACAGTCAACCCTTTTGAGTACAATGGCAATGAAAAGATACTACTATTAATTATTTGTGGGAAGAGAATGTATAATAAGAAACTAGTAGAGGAGAAAGCTACAACACTATGCTCGTTGTAGGAAAATAATCTTTATCAATTGATTCAAATGTTTTGTTTGAAATTTTTTCCAAATAGTTGAAGTATCTTTTTTATCTATAACTTTGCACATTTTTATATATTTTGTGTTGAAAGCGATACAAGTTAGGATGTTAATAGATTTTGGCCTTAATTATTTGTACGAGTTCTTGAGCATCGAAGTTTAAGCAAAGATGCTCAAAAATGGTGACCTTAGTTGGTAAGGATGATGTTTAAGGAGAATGCCAAAGTGTTTTGTTGAAGTCCTTTTTTTTTTGAAAATGTGGTACAATAATTTTTGTTTTGCAGCTAGTTTGTTATGATTCGTGTAATTACATTAAATAGTTGAATAATTAGTTATTATTTTAGCTATAATTTAATTTTACAATAAAACGACACATCAATATGTGCAATCTTTTAATCAAAAGTAGTCTACAATTATTAGCGAAATGTAGTCTAGTAATATAAAATATCAATTTATTTCCAAATAAATTAAAATTTATCAATGTCATAACGTGCTAAGTCTTAGAACCTAACATGCTAGACTTTAAAATCAATAAGTCGCCACAACCATTTTATCCTAAGGTGTGATTGGTCACCTATTCTAACCAAAGGCAAGGTTTGGTCTACGTTCAAAGTTCTAAACTCAGAAGAACGGTTAAGTGTAAGGAGGAATTAGCTCCCCTACAATGCCCATCTTAAAATGGCACCACTTAGTCTTAGGTTACCTGCTAAATTTACTTGTGTTGTTCTTTAATTTCTATATGATTAAAGTTGAAAAATGTTTCTAAGTATCCTCCATTAAGCTAGTGGGATAATTTAAAAAATCTTTCTAACCTCAAAAGTATTCAAGTAGTACTATGCAACTTATTTGAAGAGGCTCCGTCATTGGATAAATTTTAATATTTTATGAAAAATCCCTATTTGTGACTCCTATTTCTAATTTATTCTTACTAATTTACCATTTGCATTACTTTCATTATTTTTTATTATTTATAATTCTTAATTTTATTTATTTATTACCATTTATTTTTATTTTCATTAGAAAATAAATATGAATTATTTGTTTCTTGAAAATTCCTTCTTTTATTCTTTTAAGCTAGTGAGATCATGAAGAACTTTTTCTCATCTAGAGATTTTCAAAGTATTATTTAAGCGTAACTATATTTGGAATCTCATCATCGGAATAATCACAATTTATCTATATATTTATTTTATTTAATTGTTAGTTATTTTAGACTGTTTAATTTTGACTATTTTCACTATCTCACAATTTTATTAAAAAAACTTAATTCTTCTCTTTTTAAATTTAATTTCCTTACCCATCATTTTAAGTTAATGCATTTCTAACCAATAGAATTTATTAAAATATTTCCCTAAATCCATTACAATAATTAACTAATTTAATTATAAATTATAAATTAATCTACCGAATTTAGCTTTAACTATCCCTAAGTATTAAATAAAAACTAATGAAAATCCAAATTTAAATATTCACTACAACAAAACTTGAAATAAAACTTAGTAAACAAATAAATAAATAAACAATTTACCTATTCTATTGAAACTATGCCGTTTTAGCTTTCTTCCTTGCCTTAACTTCTTTTCCTTCTTTCTCTTTTCAAACCGACCTTGTAGCAGGGACTAGGGAGGGCTCGGCTTGCAGGCAACAACTTGTAAGGAGGACTAAAGATGTGGCTCGATCATGCAGTTGGCGGTGTCAATAGCATGAAGAGGGCGATGTGCAGGCAGTGGAGATGGTCAACAGCGACAATGGCATGTGGTGCAGTAGAGCAGTACAGGTACACGATGAAACAACAAAGGCGGAATGACAGAACAGCAGGAATATGTGGAGCCGAACCAATCCTGCTTCACCGCACCGTCGGCATCTCCGTTTCACGCCTTTGCTGTGCCCGTTCCCGTCTGGCTTCGTTTCTGCTAAGTACCACCGTTACAAGCTGCTGGTTGCTGCTATAAGCCTATCGAACCAGCCAGTGCAGCAGACATCTCTCCTTTTGCCGATTGCCGAGCATTGTTGCGCCTACTTCTTGCTGCTAGGCAGCGGGGCTATTGGCTTGGCTCTATTTGATAGTGGTGATGAGACGATGAGCAGTTCAGGTAAGCTAGGGTGGTACAGTAGTAAGCTTGGTGAAGGCCGCGGGTTGTGATGAAGATGATGGCGCGGCGAAGGCCAGCAATTGGGATGATGATGAGCAGATGGCAAGATGACAAAGGGGTTGTTTTGCTAGTTTGGGCGAGAGGCCATAATGATGGTGGCAGGGTGATTTGGTTTATGAGATTCAGTAGAGGTGGTAAATGGGCCGGTTCAGGCGGGTTTGGTCCGGATTATATTTGGATTCGGGTTTTTTTTTGTTCGGGCTTTTTCGGTTTCGGCCTTTTTTGGTCTCGGATTTTTTCGAACTTGAGTTTTTTCGATTTCGAGTACTTTCGGTTTAGGGTTTTTCCAGTTTCGGGTATTTTTAGGTTCGGTTATTTTCGGTTTCGGTCCGGTTTTAACCGGGCGAGTTTAGCAGGTTTAGTCAAATTATTTTGAAATTTTATATGTTATAAATATTTTTATAATTTTGAATGTAATAATTAATTTAATTTTATACAGTTAAATAAAAATATAATAGAAATACTAAATTAAAGTTAAAATTTAATAAATATTTATATAAATATAAATTTTTACATTTTAATGTTTTTATTACTTAACAATTATTATTCTTGAAATTTTTTGCGATATTCACATTTGTTATAAAGTAATACTACTACTATAGTATATTATTAAATTACCGCTTACACAATAATATTACTATAGTATATTATTAAATTACACTTTAAGTTACTATTAGAATTATTATTTTTATCTACACTTTAATTTTATATTTAATAGATAATAAAAAAATTATTTTTAATAAATACTTAATTCTCTCAAAATAATATTTACACACTAAGAGATTACATAATTTATTCTTAAAAGATTATTATAATATAATATACAAATCATTATTATAATATACCAAATTGGTTTATTCCTGTATAAGATTATTACAATATAATAATTAATTAATTACTACTATCTTGAATTATTAATGTCTTTTGTTTTAAGGTTAAAAATAAAATATTAAGATATTATTATTATTTGTATTTTAGATTGAAATTGAAAACATACTTTTATATTAAGATAAGAGTTGAATAATATGAAGATTTAAATAAAATGATCCATGTGAGATAATAGATGGATCATAGATTCATAGTGTTATTACAAATTTATCAATTATTCAATTATACTTGATAATTAGAACTTTTTTAGAAAAAATTAGTGAAACATATTGAATTAAATTACTTAATTATCTTCTATAAATATAAAGTACTTAATTTAAATTTATAAAAAAATTTATAATATTTTAATATAATATTTTTACACACTCATAAATCATAATTAGTTAACTAACCTCCAATTAAAAAAGATAAGAAAATAATTTAATTAAAAAATAAACTCATAATATAATTTTAAATTTATACAGTATAAAATATAGTCTATATAAAATGATTATAGCACCTAGTCGGTATAGATAGAGTGTAACTCATAAAATATTCTATGAGTTATAGTTATAACTTTAATATTCGATTAAATAATATATTCTATAACTTTAATATTTGATAAAATAATATATTCTATAGAATATAACATAATATAATTTTAAATTTATGCAATATAGAGCTTATATTTTAATCAGTTAATTCATAAATCATAATATATTCTTTTTTTGACAAAATCAATATTCAATAAATCATAATATATTCTATACACTGTAACACTATAGAATATATATATATATTTTATAAAATAATTAAAAAAATTTGGCACGAGCCAAGGAAAAATAATTAAAAAAATTAAGAGCCAAAAA
Organism: Heritiera littoralis; assembly: GCA_031772115.1. Lineage (NCBI taxonomy): Eukaryota > Viridiplantae > Streptophyta > Magnoliopsida > Malvales > Malvaceae > Heritiera > Heritiera littoralis. Next base: position 2,536,808 of record JAPDPK010000064.1, read on the forward strand.
AAAAGGCACGAATTGCGCCAACTGCTAAGGTGCGAATTGCTTTGTTTTGTGCTTGCTCAGTTGCTTGGATTTACTAGATTTGTGGGCTTCATCTCTATTTGTATTAAACGACATCGTATCTAAAAAAAACCAGTTTTTTAAGTCCGTTCGATATACCAATTACCAACAGATCCCAACCCTCCATTTCTTTTCCCAGCAACCAAAATAAAACAAAATCTCCTTCCACTTCCAGTTCGGCAGTTCCACCGAATCGCGTCATTCTCCAACCAAGCGGAAAAATCAATCACTAGATCGAAGCTAATCGGACCCACTCAATAGCCCAGAAGTAGAAGAAGAAGATGTCAGGAGTAACCAATCGAGAGGAAGACAAGAAGCCAGTAGCTTTATTAAAGCTTTATTAAACAGTACCAGCACTCTCGGCAGCGACGCTCTCCGGTAGACCAGTAGCTTGCTCGCGATTGCGTGGCTCTCTCCGGTGGCAGCTACTGCATATCTTGGTCTTGGCATCCATCCGACGGTGCAACTATTTCCGTCTCCAAATCCAACACCAACTGCTCTCTCTCTCCAGATCTGGCAGTAGCAGCTCTCTCTCACTCCAGATCCAGCAACATTAGCTCCTCTCTCCATAGATCCGACAAGGGCAGCTCTCTCTCACTCCGGATTTGGTGACAGTAGCTCTTTCACTCTCTATATCCAGCTGCAACAACACATGCTCAGTGCTCTGTAAGTGACTATGAGAAATGATTTTCAAGAGTTAATTTGCTTTGCCTACATTGGGTTATTTTGGAAAATCATTAATGAGGATTGAAAATAGGATCTGTCCTGATTCTCTTAAATTCCTGATTCAATTTCGTTTTGGCATGATTAATGATTGCATGTATTGCTCTTTGATTGCAAGAATAAAATTTGACCCACACTGGGAGAGTCTTTTTTTTTTAATATTATATTCTAAATCTGCCATTATTGCATGATTTAATCGATACAATAAATGCAATGCTGAACATTAATTTAATTTCCATATCAAAGAGGAGCAATTGGGTCATTCTTTGTCTTGTTTGAAAATCTTTTACAATGCATTTCTTTCAAAAAAAAATTTTTCTCTTCTACAGATCTAGTCATGTTGCAATCTCTATTGGAATGAAAGGATTATGATAAAATTGGATAACTTTAGCTACTACTTTTAGAGTTTTGATGCAGTGTTTTAGCTCATTTACTTTTGCTTCGGAAGGGGGACTTTTATGGTCTTAATATTCGAAGGAAGAATGGTCTATGTGTGTTTAAAGCTTCCCAGCTATGATGGGAAGATTTTCTAGCTCCACAAAGATGTTGAGGTCATACCTTTTAAAAAATGATGAAAAAAATGAAACTAACAAATTAGATAAAAAAACAACTAAGAATAATATGAATGGGCTTGTTGTAAAATAATTGTTACCATGAGGGAGTGGGTTGTTAGGGATGGACAACATTAATATGATGCTCTAATAAAGGAGAGATGTAATAGAACAAATGATTTTGTTGAAAGTAACCATGTTGGGTGAGTAGATGATGCAATAGTATATCGCCAGAACTGTAGTATAAATGTATATCCTTACCCTAAGTACATGTAGAACTGTTTATGGTCTTTTAGGGATGGCCATAGAGTGGGTCATTTTACTGAAACTATTTCAAAGGTGGGTTGAACATTTAAAACCCTAATCACTGGGTTTCTAAAGTTGATCCCCAAGTCCTACGGTCATCAAAACTTTTAAATTTTTGCATGATGGTTTCATTCATGGCCCTTCAAAGTTGATATCTATGGGTTGTGGTATTAAATTTGTCTTCTTTATGAATTGATTGACCTTTTTACTTTTCCTTCGTGCCCTTCCCCTTATGCTAATCATTTACTGAAAATTCTTGTCCTGGATTTATCTTGAGTAGGAACTAGTCCTAGATAGGGTTGCAGCATCTGGAAATGGTGGAGTTTCAGTGTAAGAGGCATCGATTGAACTACAATTAGGCTAATTGGTTTGGCATTTTCCTTTCTTTGCAACTACTTTTGTTGGAATAAAGCATTGTGCAATACTTCAATTTTCTTTCTAAAAGATATTCAAAGTAAAGATAGTAAAGCATGGATTTTGACATGACTACAATCAACATTACGAGATATTCTATGCTTTAATTTGAAAATTTTACAATTTTAGTTCACAAAAAATATAAGTATGAGTTTATGTTTTTATTTATATATTATAGCAGAATTTCTTAGTGTGTCGACATAAAATTGGTACGGTACAGTTGCGAAGTATCTATCAGCTGAGAAAGAAAAATAGACACAACTTGATAGGAATTATAACAAAATGATTGTATATAGGAGAGATAAAGAGAATTCTGATAAGCAGTAGATAACTGCATCATGAGGCATTGAAGCTGATAAAGTGAATAAATTTTATTAAGAAAAAGATATTTTTTTTCTCTCACTTTATTACAGCTTTGAACATTTCTGCAGAAAACTAATCTTGCTTCACATCAACAAAGTCCTGAGGTTTGCCTAGCCAGACTTGGTCCTAACATCTCCATTAAAATCTGCAGCACATTTCATCTTCCTAATCCATTATTCTCGAAGGCAGCTCTCAAGTTCTTATTGAAACCAGAAATTTCCCTCAAAACTTTGACACTCCTGGAACACCTGCAGTACTGTAAGTTTGGGCAATAGTCTCCTTCCCGGTTTCCTACTTTCCTTCTTGATGTTATTTATCTTTAATAAAGAAAGTAAATTCTCATTCCAGAATGTTTTAATTATATATTTAACTATAAATTCTTTAGTTCTAAAATAGTTTTAGGTTCCAAAATATTTTTAAACTCTCTTCTTACTGCACTACATTAGGATTTGTGACATGTTCTCCAAACCTAAAATAGGTTGCAGGCCATGGATTATTAACTTGGTTTAATTTCTCATGATCATAAGATTCCAAGAGACTTTGCATATAATTAAAGACTCCATGCAAACATCCTAAGTTAGGTTTAAGAGAATTATTAGTATTTTTATTAAATCTACAGCTATGTAACAATTACAATTGAGGATTGATTCTCTTCATATTAGAACCTTACATCATTTTAAAATTTACTCAGTTGCTTGTGGTTACTTGATCTCACTGCCTTTGTTTTTTTTTTTTTTTTGAGTAGTTCCTATATCTAAAGTTGCTAATTTGCTATACTATCGGCTATCGTCAAATCTTAGCTTAAATTAGTTGCCTTCCTCAAGACAAAGTTTTTTTTGATGTGCTACAATATTTACAATGCTTAATACTTTTCTGTTTGCATATATGTATCTTGTTAATTTTTATTATGTCTATGTTATGTGTGATTCATGTATGTATCCTGTTATTTTCTATTATGTCAATGTTGATTGAGCATGTATTCTAATTAAATAACGAGTTTGTTTTTAATAGTTAGAATTTTGTTATTTTTTTATAGATATGAATATGGAATCCAATTCTGATGATTATGATGGCTTTAATACTATAGAATGTTCCTCAACACCTGCTTCTCTTACTTCTAGTTCTTCAAAGAGACAAAAAAAATCCAATGTTTGGACTATTTTTAATATGCTTGATCTTGAGGAACAACTAGTATATCAAAAGAAATACAATGATACCAAAAGAAAGAGTAAAATGCAAGTTTTGTGGGACTGTAATGATTGGAGAGTCACATTCAGGTACATCTACTATGTGTCGGCATATTCAAACTTGCAAGAAAATATATCATTCTTCTGAGAGTGAGGTTCAAGTTGGGTATGGAAGTAAGAAAATAGACCCATTAGCTATACGGGAAACATTAGCTAGATGTGTTATTACTCATGGATATCCATTTAAAATTGTTGAAGATGTTGAGTTTAGAGGCTTGCTTTCCTCTCTGAATGATGATTTCAAACCCATTTGTAGGAATACTTGCAAGGCTGAATGTTTGAAATTACACAAGAAAATAAGAGAGAAAATTAAATCCGATCTGGAAAAACTTTCAAATAGAATTTGTTTGACTGCTGATATGTGGACATCATGCACTACTGAGGGATATCTTTGTTTAACTGCACATTTTGTTGATGATGATTGGAAGTTGCGTAGTTTAATTTTAAATTTTCAACATGTGCCACCACCCCATACTTCATTTGTTTTGTACAACAAGATTTATGATTTACTAAAAGAATGAGGAATTGATAGAAAAATTTTTAGTATTACTTTGGATAATGCCAGTAATACGGATAGCATGCAAGCACATTTATGTGATCTTCTTAATCAACAAGGTGCATTGTTATTTCATGGAAAATTTTTTCATATTTGTTGTGCTGCTCATATATTAAATCTTGTTGTTCAAAAGGGTTTGTCAGTGATTAGTGAAGCTTTGAAAAAAGTAAGAGAAAGTATAAAATATGTTGAGGGTTCCGAAGGTAGAAAGATCAAGTTTCGTGATTATGTACTTCAATCAAAGTTGAATTATTCAAGGGGTTTGTGGTTAGATGTGGTAACTCGGTGGAACTCTACATATTTGATGTTAGAGAAATTTTTTTATTATCGTGAAGCTTTTGAGAAATTGAAAATGTCGGATGGAAATTACACTACGCTTCTAAGTCCTGAAGAGTTCCTTTAGCTTAAGAATGTTTCTATGTTTTTGAAGCCTTTTTATGAGATTACCACTTTATTTTCAGGAAGAGACTATCCCACTAGTAATTTTTACTTTGAAAATGTATGGGAAATTCAAAAGAATATTCAGGATGTACTTGTATCTGAAGACCTAATGATGGCATTAATGGCAGTAGAGATGGATGATAAATTTTGTAAATATTGGGAAGATTACACTCTGGTGTTATCTTTTGCAGCTCTACTTGACCCTCAGTTTAAGTTGCAATTTTTGCAATTTCTTTTAACAAACTTGGGTGTTGAATATGAAGATAAGTGAAAGGATATTTTGGAAGAAATGAAACTACTTTTCAAGGAGTATGAGAATCAAAGTAAGCTTCTTTCTCAATCATCTGTGATTGTAGGTGAAACAGATCGAAGCAATCAAAGAACAATTTCTCAAAGGATGAGTGTAAGTTTAATTTTTGTTTTTATTTTTTGATTTAAGGGTTTGATATTATTTACTTTAGTAACTTATTAAATTATTACTTATCTCTTAGATAGTAAGTAATTTTATCATTTTTTACGTTTTAATTTACATTTATTACTATTGCAGGGATTTAAAAGCTATAACAACGAGTCAAGTTTGCGTAGATCAGAGTTAAAAATATACCTGGATGAACCAAGAGAAGATTATGAGATGAAACTTGATGTGCTTGAATATTGGAAGAAAAATCAATTTCGATATCCTATACTTTCTATCATGGCTAAGGATGTATTGAGTATTTCAATTATCACAGTTGCATCTAAATCAGCATTTAGTATGGGTGGTAGAATTATCAACAAATGGAGAAATTGTCTTACACGAGATAATGCAGAAATATTGATTACCACTCATAATTGGTTGTATGAATATGATATAGATGATGATGGTAAGATTTTAGTGTCATTATTATTTTATTAATTTTTATTATTATTTAAATTCTTATATGATTATTTTCAATGTATTTCATTAACCAAAAAAGATGAAACATCGGCATGTGGAAAGAGTGTTCCTCTGCAATAAAGTTGAATTAGTTGTTTTATGAAGGAAAAAGAGGATTAAGAGCTTCTAATTGCAATGTATGTTGATATTCTACATTTTACTAGCTTCATTGATAAAAATTTAAGATTTTTATTAAGAGTAATTAGTTGTGATTGATTTGGTTGTAATTTGTAGGTTTCAATTTGGATGTTGAAATCATTTGATGTATAATTAAAGTTGAAGATTGAAGGTGATTTAGTTGGGGTATGATAAGCTATCTTTCTTTGTTTTAGTGATTTTAGTTAAGGAGTTGTGTTGTTTGATTTGGGAGAATCTCAAGTTGTTGATCTTTGGTTTAAGATGTATCTTTAAATTATATATTTCTTGGCCATTATGATCCATGCCATTTTGCCATTTCATTATGTATTATCAGCCTGGTTTTTCATTATGTTTTGGCTTGACCGTATGTCACTTATTAATATGTTAAGCAAAGAATTTAGTATTGTGCTAATTTTGTGGCTTTCCCTTCATTATGTTTTGTTGAATTGTTTCATTTGATTGGTAGTTCTTCCTTACGATACATGGCATGTGGAAATCATGCTGTTTTCTTTTTTAATCATTTATATCAATATCTTCCTTTTATTGAGTCCTATTTTAATTTCAGCCTTCAGGTGACTGCACGTGAAGTATTATTCAGCACTTAAAAGAATAATTAATAAAAGAAAAAACCAAAATACCATTTGGATCTTATTCCTTCATGCAAATTCTTTCAAGTTTCTGATCAGAAATGTAAATAAATTAAAGTTGCATTTACGTTACAATAGCTTATTATTTAACAGATCATTGAGGATCCATGGAATAGTAGAAGGCTCTTTCATCACTAGGACTTAGCTAATTATATTTCTGATCAACCAATTCAAATCAACTTAATTTATCTATTAGGTTAACAAGTACCCATACATTTTTATACTTTGATGCAATACTTTACAATATTACAAATCCAACCTACTTTTTTTTGTGGAAAGGTATTGAGAGAATATATATTTATTTTCTAAAGATTGGTTAATGACTTATCAGAATTTTCTCATAAGTAATTAACAATCATTTTGTGGCTTTCCCTTCATTATGATTTGAAGTGTTTTGTTGAAGCTTTTCTCTTTGTCGTGGATTGTATCTTGAAAAGAACAGATTAAAGCTTAACAATACTAAATTCTTTGCTTAACTTATTATGGTGTTTTAAATTAATTTAATTTAATAATTGAATTAAAACTATTCAATATTTTATTTTGCTAGTGATACATAATTGATATAATTGTATAATAAATAATAATTGTTTTCAAAATTTTAAATTTTTAATTAAAAAGTGTATCAATTATTTATTTATTTTTAAATAATAATCACATAATTATAATTCAAGTTTTTTCGAGTTATAAATTCGTTTTTTACAGGTTTCGAATCGGATTGATCTCGATTTCAGATCATTTCGGGTTCGGGTTATGTCGAGTTTGAGTTGTGTCGGGTTCAGGCTTTTTTAGTTTTGGATTTTTTCAGTTACGAGCTTTTTCGGTTACGGGCTTTTTCTATTTCGGGTCTTTGACTTTTTTGGTCAATTCGAACTGGTACCGTTTCGATCTCATATGGGTTTTCGGGCTCGAGCCAATTTTTGCCACCTCTAAGATTCAGCCAGGCATATTGGCTGTGTGGTGATTTTATATGGTAAAGGGTGTGTATATGGTAAGATACCAAATGATGGTCCATGAATGCATGAGTTCTTTTTATAGACTAAGAATTAGAGCTTTAGCACAAGATGATTTTTCACTAATATTTGTCTTTTTCCTTTTTTCTTTATTTCTTAATAATGCCATCCTACTAATTAACAAATACAATCCTATTCTAATATTAATTCTAACTTAATAATTATTCTAATTTTAATCTAAAATTACATTAGTGAATAAATCCTAATCTAATAAATAATTATCCTATTAGTCATAAGTTAATAATTTATTTTATTTCCTTTTTTCTTTTTTTTCTTTTATTTATTTTTTATTTTAATAATCTTAATTTAAAGTAATTCTTAATTAATCCTATATATTTATATTTAATTATTTAATAACCCTAATTCCCATGTTAATTCTAATTGTAATTGCAAGGCCACCTAATTAATCAAGTTAGTTATTTACAAATTAAAACCCGAATAAAATAGGATGTCTACAGTCGCTCCTCTTTGTTACTGTGAAACAGTATTTGTAGAAAGACAAAGACACTTATTTTGTTTGACTCTAATTTTTTTTCCTCCCTTTTTCATTTTTATTTTTTTGGAAAGCTCCCTTTAAATAAATTGGTAATCAAACTTTAAATTTTTATTCTCGGATGTTACAAATTGCACCCAAAGGCTTTTGAAATTTTTCTTGGAAGATTTTGAAATTTTACTCTAAAGCATTTGAGATTTTATCAAGAGGATTTCGAGATTTTATCAAGAGGATTTCGAGATTTTATAACATTTCTTAAGGCTAGGTCGCTGGACATTAATTCCATTAGAGTCACCACCAATATTTTTTAACTTAGGTGTGATTGGTCACTTGAATGATTCTAGTCTACATTTTTTGTTTTGGGTTCAAGAGATCATTTACGTATAGAGAAGGTTATAGCATCCTTAAAACGCCCAAAATTGGTATCATTTTAATCTTATGTTATTTTAACCTAATCTTAATTATGTGGTCTTTTAATATTTCTTTTTATTGTATATTGAAAATTCTTTTAATACTTCTCCATCACTTTGGATGAATTCTTAAAAAACTTTTCTCACCACAAGATTATTCAAGAAGTACCATTTGACTCCATTGAAAAGACTCCGTGTGAGGACCCTAATTTTTACATATTCAATATAATCTACAGAGTAGAAAATTAAAAAGAAAATATTAATTGTTAAAATATTTAAATAAAGGGTCTGTTCGATAGGGTTCAGAGAGATACTCAGTGAAGGCTCTACTAGGACTTTCTCTGTCCAGATCAAAATGAGACCTTAGAATAATGATATTCGATGATGAAATTAGTGTAATTTTAAGTACAAAATAAGTGTATCATAAATATATTACGCGAGTAGAAATAACTCCTATGCTAGGAAAAAAATGATATAATTGTTAATATTTGTTAATTAAGGAATTAAAGTAAATAAGGAATAAAGATAGATTGTGAAATTAAAATTGAAAAAAAAAAAGAAGAATACAATTTATTGTAATTATATTATAGTAATATGTAATAAGAAATAAAATAAATTAATTATAGGAATTAATAAAATAGAAGATAGGAAATTAAAAAGAAATTACTAAGAATATAGTATAGAAATTGGAATATAATTTGAGAAAGAATATAATCTAATGGTAATTATGTTTAAACAATTAATAAGAAATAAAGTAAGTTAACTATTGGAATTAACAAAATATATATGTAATTAATTATAAATACATGTATATATAGTAAAAATAATAATTATATATGTTGATATATATTTATATGATAAAATATATAATAAATAATAAAATATATTTATAATATATATAGAATTGTTAATAGAAATTATATTTGTATTATATTTATATTAAATATATAAAAAAAAGAGAAAAAAAAAAGAGAACAGAATACTCAGCGAGCTTCCACTGCACTTATGTGATCTGCATATGCAGACCTGATAATGATATAAAACTGACCGGGAATGTTGCTGTACTGTACAGTGGCAAAAACATGTAAATATGGAAAATATTAAGGGGTATTTCAGTCCAATTGGCCCATGGTCAGATTTTATTAAATAAAAAATAAACTAAAATATCATTAAATAAGACAACTTAGCACCTTTTTTCACGCTTCCACCGACTCACCTCTGCTGCAGCAACGTTTTTTTATTTTTATTTTTTTAAGATTTTACTTGGTAAAATAAAAAAAATAAAAAAAATAATTAATCAAATATTTATATTTTATAATAATTTTTTTATTTTATAACTTAATAATTTGATTAATTATTTTTTTTTCTCCACCCTTTTTCTTTTTATCGAATCAAACAAAACCCAGTGTTCTCACGTTTGGCTTAGGGAAACACCTCCTCTCCTTCATCCTTTCAGTTAGGTCCTTCATAAAAATCATTCCTCTCCTCAAGAGCTTCTTAACCATCCAAAAACTTAGTCTAAAATCCCATGGACGTGGACTGTTCTGCTGCTGCAGTGTTTTGTTTCTCCATTTTTCTTCTCGTTAGCCCACTTCCATTAAGTGTACTCACCCCCTTTCCTCACCAAAATACTAAGCCATCTTCATAGAATCTGTCCCACCCTTTAAGAACAGCCGAAAATCCAGAATATGATGGATGAAAATTCACGTTTGGGGGACTGCCAGATGTGCTGTATGTTTCTGTTTTGAAGAAGGTAAGAGAAGGAACACTTTCCTTTAATTTTACTTAGTGTTTATGACTGTATGAGGTTGGTAAAACATATCTATGGCTTTGGATTAAATCAATCTATGTGTAGTGAAAGCTGTGGGTTCAGTCATAAATTTAAATATGGAATTTGTTGAGATTTTAATGTATCTTGGGTATGAAATTGGCAGTAAATGATGAATAGAATTAGTTGAAATGTTATGGTGATAGTTTGTAAAACATAGAAAGTTTATAGGAAGTTGGCATGTGCATGGGTATCTCGGCAGAACAGGGCTGCATGATGGTGCACGATGGTGATGATGTTTTATGGGACTAAAGGTGCTTGATAAAATTCCTAATTGATTAGAATAGGTTTATGAAATTAGAGGAGTTGATTTAAGAATGAAAATCAGGGAGATACGGCAAGTAGATACTGCCGGCTAAGGAAAGGAAATGTAAGGCTGCTGGCATTAGGAGGAAATCAGAATAGAAAAAGAAAAGAAAACCAGGAAAGAAAACAAAAGAAAAGAAAAGAGCAAAGAAAAGAAAATAGAACAGAAAAGAAAGTAGAAAAGAAAAGAAAGAATGAGAAAACTATGAAAATATGGTAAAGGAAGAGCAAGATGAGCAGCCGACCATGGAAGACAAATGTGAAGCTGCCGCATGACTGGAAAACAGAAAAGAAAAGAAAAGAAAAAAAAAGATTGTAAATTTAAATATAACCCTATTGTATTAATTAATAAGAAATGAAATAAAAAGATTATAGAAATTAATAAAATGGAAATAACTTTAATATAAGCAAATAACAAAAATTGATATTAATAGTGAACAAAGAATATTTGTAGAATTGAACTGGGAAATAATAACTATAATATAAGGAGAAAATATTTGATTTTTATAAATAATTAAGATAAGAGAATTTAATGAAATTAAAATTAGGAGAGTAAGTCACTACAATTATAGTTGAATTTTGGTATTTAATAAGAAATAAAATAATTTACTAAGAAAAGAGATAAATAGACAATAAGAGTTTATAGAATGATTATTAAAGTTGAAATAGTAGGAAATTATACAAATATTCATTTGAGTTATCTATGAGATTTTAAATAGAATTTAAGAAAGAGCGAGAATCAATAGAAAATAGATAATGAGATTTAATTGAAAACATATTTGGTATTTAATAGAAAATAGAATTAATAAAATAATTAGTAGATTGGAAATATGAAATTATTAGTGGAATTATAATTAAGAAAAGATTTCAATTTAAATATAGCTAGGAAATTAAATAATTGAATTATTGAAATTTATAAATGGAAAAGTTGGAAAAATTATAGAATATTTATTATAATTATACATGAGATTTTAAATATAAGTTGAAATTATTGGTAACATGGAAATTAAAGAAAGAATAGGATATAATTGACATTATATTTTGGTATTTGATAGAAAATAAAATAAATTAATCTTCGAGTATGATAAATAAAAAATAGAGAACTACAAAATATTTATTAAAGTCACTATATAGGATTCTGAATATAATTTAAAATTATTGTGCAATGTCAAGCTCGAGAACTAAAAGAAACGTAAAGAGCGTTATCGGATTTTGGACATTGCACGGAAATAGAGGTAAGAGACATATATGGAAGTTGCATAGGAATGAATTACATGAATTTCATTTCATAAATGATTTACATGGATTGATTTTACGATAAATGGTTTACATGAATTGAATTACATGAAATGATTTACACGAATTGCGTTACATGAAATGATTTACACTAATTGCATTACATGAAAGGATTTACATGAATTGATTTACAAGAAATGAGTTACATGAATTGTTTTACATGAAATTCTTTACATGATTTGGAATTATATGAAACGTTTTACATGAATTGAAATTCATGAAACGATTTACATGAATTAATTTGTATGAAATGATATACGAGTACATGAAGGCTGTGCTTGGTACAGCTGAAAACAGGAAAGAAAGAAAATGATGGAGAGAAAACTGAAGGGAAAGCAAATTTGAAGATAGTTTGGTAGGACAGAAAATGAGAAAGAAAGAAAAGGAGAAAGAAAAATGCTTTCTGTCCTCTTAAAAAACTAAATCCGTCCAAATCGGACGGAAAATAAGAAGGGAATTTGAGGGGCCCACACGTGGACGAAAGGCTCGGATGAGGGGGCCACACGTGGGCGAAATAAAAGTTGTTAAAGCCTGGATAAGGGGGCCACACGTGGGCAAAAGGCTCAACTTTAACTAATAATTGTTAAAGCCCCAGAGTTGAGAAGGGAAAATATTTAACAATTATTAGTTATTAAATAATTAATTAATAATTAATTAATAAATAAATAATTAATTATATAAATAAATAAATAATTATAATAATTAATTATTAATGAATTATTTTGACTAGATTTTTTTTTTTTAAAAAATCTCATTAAAAAAAATCTCATTAAAATTGAAAACTCAATAAATGCCAAAAAATTATTATCCAAAAACAATTATAGTTAATAAATATTTGTATAAGGGTAGGATGGTAAAATCATTTTATTTTTAATTTTCTTTCCTCCCACTTTTTCACTCTACCAAGCAATAGAAGGAAAGAAATATACTTTCTATCCATTTTTCCATCTTTCATACCAAACACACCTAAGAAAAAAAATAAAATTTTCCATCTTTTTAATTTTCCCTCCCTTCAATTTTCTTTCTTTCCATTTTTCTTTCCACTCTACCAAGCAAAGCCGAAATGATTTTACAAGATTGAAGTCTCGCTGATGATCGTGCATATGAGATATTGATGATTAGGCTGGGAGACGTCCCAAACCTTCCCCTTTACATGATATGACTATGGGAGTTACGGTCAAACCTACAGGTTTCCACAGTGAGCACCTAACTAGTGTGATATGTGATAAGACAGTGACCATTGTTACGAGGTCCCTACAGGGATACGAGATCTCTTCGGGGATACAAGATTGTGCATGAATCTCTGGGAGATTATTTTTCTATCGGTATGTGATATTTGACATATGATTGAATGATTGAATAATTTGATTTACGAGCATAGTACATGAGTTAATTGAAAAGTGATGAAAGAAGTGATTCAAGTTTTACAGTATATGTTTTCTCGATACACATGCATTTATCTTATTTAACGATTTTAAATGAATCGCTTTACTGCATTGTATACTGAACTGATTTATATAAACTGTTCACATAAAGCATTACTGCATAAAATGATTTTTAATATTTTAATATTCATATTTGAATTATTTTTATATAATATGCACTTTATATATATTTCTTACTGAGCTTTCCCCAAAGCTCACCTCCTTTTTCTCACCATCCCAGATAGTTCATCAGTATACGAGAAATCCTCTGCGAAGGAATCACTAGAAGTTTAAAGTACCCAGTGTCTAGGTACTTGTAAAGTTTTTATATTTATATTCAGACTTATAAATGCACAGCAGATATTGTTATGATGGGATGTAAATACTTATTGTGAAATTTATGAAAGTACTTGAAATGGTGAGATGTAAATTACTTCTAGGTTTATAAATATTATTTAATAGATTTTATTCTGATTTTCTTAATTATTACTCATGGTTTAATACATTTAATGGTATAAAGGTTAATTGTAATAGAAATGGTAAAAAGAAACTTTACATCGACACTGAACGAAAACCAAATGATACTGATATCGAATAATCGAATGAGAAAGATAATAGTAAAAAGGAAAAATTTAGTTCGGAATTTTCTAATTCCAGGTGTTACACTCCATCGTTGCAAATATTTTAAAATTTTATTATTCCTAATTTATTACTTTATTTATTTGCTTTATTACTTTTATTTTTATGTTTTTTAATATTATTTCTTATATATTATTTAATACTATTTTATTTAATTGAGAATATCTTCTAAATTTTTCATCGTTCTGGATAAACTTAGAAAAAGCCTCTCACCCAGGAATTCCTCAAGTGTTACTCATTCACAGTCACCTTGAAGATTTCATCATCAAAATTTTTTGTATAATTTACGTTTTATTATCCCATAAAATTTTTTTACTATTATTTTTGTTATTCTTTTTACAGTTATTATTATTTACTTATTGTTTATTTTTTATTATTTGGAGAATAGAGTGTTGACCTTAATTTCTTGAAAAAACACCTCCTAACTCTTCTATCATTCTAGATAAACTTAGAAGGGTTTTCTCACCTAGAAATTTTTCGAGTGTTACTCATTCGTAATCGCTTCAAGAGTTCCATCATCAAGATGGTCTAACTAATTCTCAAAGTTTATTATATCATGATTTATTAGTTAAACATATATCACCATCATCAGAGCCTTTATCCCAAAAGATTGGGATAGGCTATATGAACCAATATCTAAACTCACGTTAGATCATCCATATGAATCCGATGCAGTGCGTTGCTTAGTAGGGGACACCTCAACAATGTTTTGATATTGATTCATTTCATGAGATTGAACTAGTTTTTATAGTTGGTTTTTCGAAACTACCATCACTCTCCTCCTTTATTCGAGCTTAAGACCAGCTACATTAACTAACACGGGTGGAGTTATTAGTTAAACATATATATTTATTTATTTATGTCCTTAGTTATTTTTTATTTCTTATTCTATGATTTATTATTCTAGCTACTTAATTTTAGGTTTTACTTATTCTCCTTTATTTATTAACTTTATTTTCTACGTTTAAATTATTACTTATATTTTTTATTCTTTGATCATCATTTTTATTCTACATCATCTAAAGAAAAGCAACCTGACATAATGTTCAATCACTAATAACACTTCCACATCATTAATAAAAACATCAGATGAAAACAGAAAATAAAGAAAAGCAAAAATTCTTCCCTTGATGATTGCAGCTAAAGCCTACAAAGATTGATTGGGCTTTGAAGACAATCGGCGTGGGTTTAACATTGGGCTGGAACCGATTAAAATAGAATGGTCTGCAATCTGATGCAATATTTTTGGACCTTTCACAACAATGGGCTGAGTTAATAATTCAGTGTAGTGGAGACATGGCTTGTTGCATTATTCTAAACCCAATATTAGCTTCAAAAGATAAAACCAGAGCACTCAAGGTTGCTCTTGAAAACCAGAGGAACGTTATAGCTACTGTCCGATTCGGGTCCTCCATCCGTGATCACCTGTTGCCGGCACCGTGCTGCCCCCATTCGCGGTGAATGCCACGGTGAGTGTGTTGCTGGTTATACCTTCCTGGAACCGGTGAAGATGCCCCTTTCGGTTCACTCAAGTCACAACACAACTGCAGCTACGCATGAAGACCAAAGAAGAACAAGAAGCTGTTGTACAGTACTGCCGTTTGACTTGGCTCGGGATCCTTTTCAACAGCCACCAATCGCCGGTAATGAATCACCGTCCGCTGTTGTGCCGAAAGCTTGAGTCGACTCCCCACCGTATCTGCGCCGCCACTGCCTGTGTTTCTACTGTCCACCGATGCTACTAGATCCAAGCACTGCCTCGCCATATATGTCACCTGTGTTTGCCGTGACCTGCCACCGCTCGTTTGCCTTGGATGTTGCTTAGCCGCGTGTGGTCGTTGCTTGCTTGAACCGAATTCCCTCTGAAAAATTCGCCCTTTTATGAGATTTCGCTTCTTTTTGTAATTGCTTCTAAACGTAGATATTAAATCGATGTATGAGAATTTTATTTTTAAGAATGGACTATTAAGTATCGAGTATTATAGTGTAAGATATGATAAATAATTTTAAAATTAATTATAAATAATATATACATATACAAGATAAATTTAAAAAATATATTATATATTTTAATAGTTTAAGTGAGTATATGATAAAAATAAAAAATATGATTGTTTGTAAATCTTTAACATGCTCATTAATAGAATATATTTTTAAATAATATTTTTATATTTTTAATTTACTAACCAAAAGTTTAATTTTAATTCAATTTTTCAATATTAAGTTATGTAGAAAATATGTTTTTAAGTTTTTTTAGTTAAAAAAATATTATATAAATTAATAAGATTAAGTGAGTAATAATAATAATAATAATAAATATGATTGTTTGCAAACTCTTAACATACTCATTAATAGTATATATTTTCAAATAATATTTTTTATTATTAATTTATTGACTAAAAGTTTAATTTTTTCAATTTTTCAAGATTAAATTATATAAAAAGAATATGTTTTAAGTTTTTTTAAGTTAAAAAACTATTAAAATTGTATTTTTAATTAATTAGTTCAGATCAGATTTTGATTTGGTTTGATCCAATTTAATTATAAAGGTATCGAAGTATATCAGTGTATCGTATAATATGTATCGATTTGTTTGTATGTCAATAGATACGTTACTGATTCATGATAAACTCAATTTTTTGTATTAAGATGTATCGATTTTATAATGAATCGAATCGTATCATACTATATGTATAGCGCATCGTGCAATTTTGATAACTACACTTCTAAAGATTTTCTATGTAATTTTTGCTCTCCCCCAGAACCGAACTTTCTGCTTGATTTATAATTAGATTAAGATAGTCGCAGGCCTTTCCTGTTCTTGTTGACTGTTGGAAGTCGGATGTAGAGTTGGTTATGGGCCGGACCGGACCGATTTCATACTGATTTTTACAAGTTTCGGCCCATAAATCAGCAAACCGGTCTAAACCGGTATGCGAACCAATCCGAGCCGGGTCGGTTAGTATTATATTAAGGTGCGAACTAGCCCGGTTCGCAAGACCGGTTCGCTCAAGTTTTTAATTTTTTTTGTATATATTTAAAATTTTTATTTTTTAAAATTTATATTAATTTATTTTAATAAAAATAAATAAATATATTAATATATTTTTATAATTTAATCTAATAAATTTATTTTTATAATAATGTTATGTTAATAGTTTAATTTAACAATAATTTATTATAAAGTTATTATAATTTATTTAATTAATGTAACAATAATGTAAAAATAAATTACTATAAAATTATCTAATAAAATTATTGTTATAATAAAATAAAGTTATATTATGAATATAATATTATAATAAAGTTATTATGATAAAGTGATATTTGATTCAAAATATAAATAATGATATTATGAATATTATTATTATATTCATTTTGCATATCATTATTTATATTCATTTATTATATTCATTTGGCATTTAAAATGATAAATAAGTTGTAAGCGTATTAATATCATTTTGTATTTAAAATAATTTATTATATTTGAAATATCATTTACTTAATATTTATTCATTTATTTATTTATTCATTTATTTAATATATTTTTAAAATATTCATTCATTTTGTATTTTAAATATTTATTTATTTTAAACATAGATAAGTATAACATTAATTAATTTGGTATGTAATAATAATAATAATAATAATAATAATAATAATAATAATAATAATAATAATAACAACAACAACAAAGGAGAAAAAGGAGAGAGTAGGAGGAGATCAAAGATTTTTTACGTGGAAAACCCCTTCAAAAGTTAGAAGGGTAAAAACCACGGGACCATAGTCCATAAAAATATTTACTATGACTAAACTTATTTACAATTTTACATACAATTTACAAAAAAAATTATTCTTTATTCTTCATAATTTATACGGATTGCCTTGGAAATTTCTTTCTCATCCTTTGAATTACTATCAGCGAATTCATTGGTCATTCCAAGTTCGACATTCCGCGATTCCGCATCAAACCAATCTTTAAGGCATGTTAATATGCACAATGAATCCGGATTAAGAGTGGTTCGATGGTCTCCAATAATTCTTCCACATGTCGAGAATGCGGATTCCGAAGCAACAGAAGAAACTTGCACCGCAAAAACATCTTGGACCATGGAAGCTAGAATTGAAAATTGTTTTTGGTTTTCTTTCCACCATTGGAGAAGATCAAAGTTTTCATCTACAGAAAAATCCTGACTTAAGAAAAATCCTATCTCATTAAAGCTAGAACTTCATCGAGTTATTGATCCAGATCCACTGGCTTTTCCTTTTAGCTTCATTCTCTTCTTTGCTGCTTCCTTAATTGCGTTTAAAATTCCTTTTCCTTTTTCGCTACTCTAGGTCTCGGTTTCTTCGTATGAATCTTCTTCTTCTCAATTAAAGTTGAACTGCTCCATTTCTGCTTCATAAACGTTAAACAATTCTCGAAAAAGATTGTTAATTGAGAACTTTTGATCCTCAATAGAATTAAGACCAAGAAATTCTTTATAACAATAAAAAAAATCTTTATATTTACCTCACCTTGACTAGGATCTATTAAAGTTGCAATGCAATAAATAGGAGGAATTATTTCCCAATATTTTTTAAATTTTTCCTCCATATCATATACAAAAGAACTTAAAGTTTCATGATTTCTAAATTTTACAAATTTTTCAAACATTGTGTAGATAATAAGAACAAAATACGGTGTAGTTGGATAAAATTGAGTTGAAAATCTTTCGGTTGCATCTTTAAAAGTAGATAATAAATCAACACAATATTCAATAAAAGTCCAATCTTCTTCAAAAAGTGTTAAATGCGTGCTAATTGTATAATTGTTATAAAAAGAAGTAACAAGTTTTTATAAAGTAAAACAGAAGAAAGCAAACGATAAAGTGCATTCCGTCTTGTTTCCATAGGAAGTGGAAACGCTTTAACAAGTATATTATTTGCTATATAAATTTGCTTCCATTCACGTTTATTATTTGGAGTGTGAATCCATTTTGCTAAAATTTTAATTTTATCAATTGGACCTATGCCACTATCAGTACCACTAGAACTAAAACCACTTTAAACACATAAATTTATAATATGACATGCACATCTCACATGAAAAAATATACCTTACATAACAGGGTTTAAACTTTTAATTAAATGAGGAATAGCTACAGTATTACTCGAAGCATTATCAAAAGTAATACCAAAAACTCTATTATTTTCTAGTCCATATAATTTACAAACTTTAGAATATATTTATGAATAGTATATGAATTATGTGCTTCTTCTATTACATCTAAGGATAAAATTCGTTTTTGCATGCACCAATCTTCATCTATCCAATGACAAGTTATAATAAGATAACTTATACCGTTAGTACTAGTCCATATATCACTGGTTAAACTAACCCTAGATGAAGTATTACTAAGTTTATCAATTAAAGCTTATCTATATTTTTTAAACATATCCATGCAATCTTTTTTTAATGTATGTCTACAAACAAATTTATATAGGGGTTGTAAATATTTACAAACAAATTCTAAATATCCTACTTTTTCACAAATTGTGAATGGTTGTTCAGTCCTAACTATAAATCTAACTAAACCACGTCTACCTTAAACATTATTAAAATTAAAATTTTTTCCACCATCATGTGTTAATTTGAGATTGTTTACCTTTCAAAATTTCATTTTGTTCAGCATCAGGATTAATTTTATGTGCAGCAATTAAATGTCTTTTATATAAACCTGTACCGCCACCACTTCCACCGGAGTTATAAGAGTAAACGCCTTTGCACAATTTACAGATAGCACAACATTTATCCGTCGTACCTTCTTTTACTACAATGTCAAAATACTCTCATACTCTGCTTGTTCTTTTTCGGCTAAACTTCGATCTTGATGATGTAGTAGCAATGGTGGCAGTTGATGATTGTGTTTGAGCACGACCTCCTCCACGACCACGACCACTACCAATCGATGGTGCCAAAGGAAGCTCCTCCTCCTCCGGATGAATATTGGGTTCGATTTCATTAAATGATTCGTCACCCAAATTAAGAATTTCAATGGAACCAAAAAGTCGAGAAACAGAGCATAAACGACAAAAGAAATTTGACATTTTTATATTTTTTTGAAAATAAATATATGTTAAAATTTTAAAAAATAGTTGTAAGTATATATAAATATATACATATATATATAAGGATGGATCCACTTACACCAGTGTAAAACTAACTAGTTTTACACCTTTTTTTGACCATTAATTGATATTAAATTTGTGGTTGAGATTAAATCTTTCTTTTCCTCATAAGTGTAATTAAATGTACAAATACTACTACTCTCTTTCCTTTTCTTACATTTTTTTTCTTTTCCTTTTTAACTATCATAATTACCTGAGTTCTTTCTTTTCATATTCTTTTATTCTATTCTTTTCTTTTTAATTAACTCTCTTTTTCCCTATTCCTCTTTAAAACTAGAATTGCTTCTTCAAAACCTGTCGAGCTTGCCGTGACATTAGGATCTCACTTTTGCAAGGCATGGAATTAATTTTGCACGACGCTTGTGTATTCTAAACTATAATAAACAATTCTATTTAATTATTAAACTTGTTTATTGTAGATAAAAAATAACTTTGCAAGGTCTCTATGTATTCTTCACCCTTGTGTAAGCCAAGAATATTTTGGGCTTAAATATCAAACTTTGTATTTTAAGTAATACCTCCATAAAATTAATTTTGTGTTACTCAAACAAATTAATCATTAACAAAAATAAGAAATACCCTTTTAAAAGATAAATACTCTAAACCCAATTTAAGAACAACATTTGAAAGAAAAAAGAAGAGAGACTATTAAGGTGCGTGACCCCTGTGTATTCTTCAATCTAAGCCAAGAATTTTTAGGGATTAAATATGAAACCTATGTTTGCAAGGTGCATAGCTAGCAATTGAAAAAGCAAAATTAAAAAATAATAACAAGAAAAGAACTTGGAGCGAAGTAAGTTTTTGCCGGTGACAACTGTTGTTTGATGTGTGAGCGAGGAGACAGAGATGCTGAGATGAGAAGAAACTGCTAAAGAAAAGAAGTAACTTAAATAATTATGATAATTAAAAAAGAAAAAGAAAAAATGTAAAAAAGGAAAGAGAGTAGTAATATTTTTACATTTAATTACATTTATGAGGAATTTAATCTCAACCACAAGTTTAATATCAATCTAATGGTCAAGAAAAGATGTAAAACTAGTTAGTTTTACACTGGTGTAAGTGGATCCCTCCTCATATATATATATATATATATATATATATATATATATATATATTGGAATTTGAAAATTGAAACTTGAAAACTAAAAGTACAATTTATAAAATTATAAAATAAAAAGAAAAACAAAATTTAGAGAGGAAAATGATGATATTATAAATTTGGAATAAGGGAATTTAACTGAATTTGAAAAAGTTTGAGTAAATATTAAAAGAGTATGTGAGTGAAGAGAATAAGAGTAGATGAATGTAGATAGTAGATTTGAGAGAAAATATAAAAGAAAATGTAAAGAAAAATAAAAGGAAGAATAAAGGTATTTATAGGAGAAAAAATTGAAATTTTTAAAATTAAAAAAAAAAATTGATGGGCAACGTCACAGCAGCCTAGGCTGCTGTGACCAAGCCTGCTGCACAGTGACAGCCTTCTTTTTTTTTAATTTTAACCGGACCGATTCGCTGTCTCGGTCCTTAATGGGTCGGGCCATTGGTGAGCTCAATTCCAATAAATAGGAACCGGCCCAACTCGGTATGATACCGAGCTGGGCTAATTAGGAACCGGTAATATACCGATTTGGTATTGGGCCGAATCGACCCGATTGATTGCGAATCAGGTCGAACCAAACCGGCCCAATAACCACCTCTAGTCAGATGAGTTGATTGGCAAGCCAGCTAACAGGGGCCACAAAGGGCCCATCGGATTGAGGGCACCATAGTACCCACCTGATCTAGCAATGCCCTCATTGCTAGCGAAGTGTCGGTCCTCCATCCGCGCACGTCTACCTCTTCTCCTCGAGCGATGCCGACATGTCCTGTTGTTCTGTCATGCCTTCCACTGCACATTCAAGCTGGAGGGGTCTGGCTGCACAGTTTGACTCGAGACCTCACCCTCGTCCCCCGACTGAGGGTCGCCCATTAAGCCTCGGATGAGTGCACAGGACGTAACAAATTGCAGAAGCAAAAGCTGCAATCACAACAACCGAAGAAGCAGGAAGAGAAGCAGAGGTTGCATAAGCTAATGCAGATGCAGGATAAGCTTTTGCATAATTTTCTCATATGATCACTTCCTTATAGTATCAAATTTAAGATTTGGAATGTAAATATTTTTTTTTTAAATTTCCATGACTAACTTTAATACTAATGCAAACATATTAACCTGTTGCAACTCACGGGTATTGTCTGGTCTGGTCTGTGTAATTAACACTGAAATGCCATTGAAATGTGATCCATGAAGGATAGAGGATGGAGATTGGAGAAACAGGATGAAATATTTGCATTCAAGCTATGATTCTTAAACATTAAGCATCACTAAAGCTTCTTAACATTGCTTGTCATCTTCATACAAAATTGGTCAACTTTCCTGCTGCTAAGTGAAGCTTGGATCAGAAAAACTTCAGTTCAGAGGTTGAACTACGAACAAATGGCTGTCAACTTCACTTACATCATGCAACAAAGCTTTGAATCAATTGAAGCCAAGCATATACAAAATGCTTGGTAGCCTGTCAGTGGATATCTGCAACAGAAAGAAGTATTACAGATTAACTTTTCGTCATTCTTCACTTCAAAAGCTTTCTAAATGTTTGTTCTAGATGTCAAGATCAAAATATTTTCTTTTATCGTGTCCATGCATACAATTTAGAAACTGGTTGAATGATATACCTGAAATCCATTACATACTTGTACCTGTCCACTCTGCCAAGCTGCAGAATTGTTTGCCTTCCATTTTCCTAGAAAACAATTTCAAAATAGCCAAGTTAAATTATTCCATACCGCTTTCTGCGAATGTTCAATCTTGTAAAAGGGCCTCTAGAATCAAAACACACGGATATGTGCATACAAGTTTTTATCATGTGCATGCATACCTTGCATGTATGTCTGCAACATGTCTTGTGAGTGTTTGTTTGTGACATCCAGAGACTTAAATATGTAGTAATGAGGATCAACTTAAGAAATTTATAATACCTCCAATGTCAGCTGAAAATTCTTTACTGAGCTTTGTGTTCTGAGTCCAGATCTTCCCCTATCTCTGAAGTCTAACTCATATCGTTCAGAGATCTAGTTCAAAAGAGAGAAATTAAGGGATTGGTGAGAAACTTAAGTCCAAAATCTCAATTTGTATGATCAGAAATACACCTTTACACACTCTTACATTGTTGTAACAAGGAATCCTTGAGAACAACCTGTGGATTTTGTCCATTTTCCCCTCCCAGTCCTTAGGTAGTGCACTAATGTGTTGCATCTACATAAAACAAAAAGATTATCCTACTTATTTTTTCAACTCCATTGAGAGTGGACAACTCTTGCAGATGAATCCTTTTAGCTACCTGAGCCACATTCTTTATCTGCATTGATTGGTGCTTAGGTATATATGCCTTCATGCTTCGGTAACTTCCAGTCCATGTGGATATGGTTGGGGCGAACCTAAAAAAATAAATAAAAACAATGAACACAAAAGGGAGAGAAGTGAATTAGAAAGAGAGGGTACGTTAGGCTCACATTACGACACCCAAGAGAGGATTAGATTGTTTGTTTAACGACTTGGGGCGACCACCCTGCAATCAACTAATTGAAGTAAGAATTATTTCCCATATTTGATTGCCATTGTTTAGAGACTTCTTGTGCAGTTTAACCTTTTGGAGATCAAACCTGGTCCCATATATTGTATTTTGATCCGATGAGGTTTGCTGTCATGAGTCCAATATAACTGTCATCAGAATTGGACAGTATTCCCTTGGTATTCTGAGCTATGGTGAACACTGATTTCCCTTTCCGTCGTTTGTGATAAGCTACTGCTAGTTTGCGATCCTGTCGTCCCTGACCTTCCTGGTATTTTGGCATGTCAGATAATGCGAAGTCTTCTTTATAAGATTCTTGTAAAAGTATTAAAACATATTCTCAATGCAAATTCATTTAAGTAAAACTCCAATGCAAGTATCTCAAATGAAACAAATCAAACCAATTAAAGTATCAAGTTATCGTTACATTTAATAAGATCTCACAGAGCAATTAAAGCTTTAATACTAAAAGTAATATTCCAAATTCGATCTCCAGGCTTTAACAAATCAAGAGATCTTATCACTTAATCATCTAAAATTTATAAAGGAGGTTATGACTTATGAGCAAACCACAGCGCAACATACATAACCTCACACACCTTACCAAATCAAACGTCACTTTCAATACATATCATAACATTTGCCAAATCATTCTATCGAAATATTTAATAAATCATCAGCATATCAAAACAAATCATCTCATAAATCATCAGCAACACATGTCATTGTTCAAATATCATATCAGCCAAGTCATAAGTCAATCTTTAGAAATCATCATATATTATTTCATCGTCTTTATAATTAGTTATGGTCATTGTTATAAACCATGATAAGGGCCATATCAACAAGATCATTCTCATGAGCATTGGTAACTATTATAACCCGTTACTTAGCAAGATCATTCCCGTGATCTCACTGAGTTAGTGGGAGCATTACCTTTCCCATTGCCCCCACCCTGGATGAGTATTACCTTCCAATTATTTGTACTAGACCACTAACTGCTCAATGTGGTCTGCCAAATTTCCTTAAGAGTGTACCATCCGAAATGCTAAAATGCAACACAATTTATTGAAAATTTACACATAAAAATTAATGGATTTTGAGTGCTAATCCAGATGATCATGATAGCAAGTATGATGAGTGATGAAAACTGCTGTCAACAACTCAAAATTGCTAGAAAATTTCTTAACAAAAGACAGACATCTTACATTGGTATAAAGCGAATACAAAGTACCACCACCCAACCCTTCTGGTGAGCGTTCCTTCACAATAACACAAGTACATCTTCCAATGTCCAGTGGCAAAGACCTGCACAGCAAGGCCCTAAAACAAAAGCCACAATGTCATTAACACCAATAGAAAAACAATTTGGAAAACCGAGATAAAAAGAAGGTGTCGAACATTAGAACGAAATTACTGATTAGAGAACTTGTTAGAAACATTCAGAGACTAACCTATTAGGCAATGTTGACCAAGAAGAAGCTGGGGCGGCCTCGGAATCCGAATAATCCCAAATATTCAAGGAACTAGAATTCTCTGAATCAATGGGGTCCCATAACTTACACCCAAAAGCCTTGTCAGGCTCATTCATTTGCATACAGAACTGAAGGGACGACTGTTTAAGACCTTCCCTGTGGACAAAGATTTGTACTTTGAAACTTCTTTGGAAGTATCAAAAGTACCAATATTTGAAAAAGATTTCAAATGACTAGTCTTTTTAGACATTGAAGACGAAGAAGAAGACGACCCATTATTTGTTGAAGGAGCTGTGTTCTCTTTGTCGGCACCAAAGATAACATTTTCCTTGTTGTCCGTAAAGGATGCATGGTTTCCTTCACTGCAGCTGCGGTTGTGTTTGAGCCCAGTGAGAGGATTAACAAATGGAGAATTGTATGAAGCTTGGCGTTGAACTAATGGTTTTTGAACTCATTCATTGTTGTTTGAGAAAGGATTTTGTGGGTGGAATCAATAAGAAGTTGAATTTGGTGGAGCTTTTGTGGCAAAGTGGGCAATGAAAGACGTGAAAGAAAAGGTTTTGAATATGAAAGGATATAGGGAAATGTGTGGCGTGTTCTGCGTTTGGTAAAGATTAACGGTAAACTATTCAAAGCATGTTGTCGTTTTGTGTATGTATTGGTTTTGTTGGAAATTGATAAGGGAAAAAATGGTTGTTAGACATTTTCACAATCATGACCGAGAAAAGAAGCGGGAACAGGATTTGAAACTCCCCATTGGACCCACACAACTTTTATTTTATGCCGAACTTCCGGAGAATGACTAAATCTACTCTTTTTTTGCTCTTCATACCCCATCACTCTTTAAATGAACAGTAATAGCATGAAGGAAATGGGGGTATAAAGAGTAAAAACTGGGGTCTGTATAGCAGCTCTCGAACTTCCGCCTATGAACCATATTAAAAATTTGATTGATTGAATTTGATTAAAAAAAATTAATTAAGTCAAATTAAATTTGATTTGAATTTGAATTAATTTAAAATTAAATTTATTTGAATTTAATCTAAATTGATTCGAACCGATCCAAATTTAAGTTTAGCTTAAATCAAATTGACTTAAACTCAACTTGATCCAAATCTCGAAATTGATATAACTTAAATTAATATGAAGTTAAATTGTATTAATTTATTATTTATTGATAAGCAATAAATATAAAAAATAATTAATAATTTAGAGGTAAAATAATATTATTATATTTAGTTATTGTTTTAATTATTATATATAGCAATTTTATAATATATTAAGTGCATATTTGACACATGAGATTATTTAAAAGATAGTTAATCACCCTATCCCATGTTTGTTATTTATTTAAGCAAAAGGATAGGATTAGTGAGAAGATAAGTCATCCTATACCAAGAGAATAACTTAATCCTTTACAAAAGTAGAGGATTATTTTTAATCCATGGATAGGATATGTTTAAAAAAAATTTATTAATGAATTTCCTATTTTATCTTTAAATTTTGTTCAATAAAAAAATATCGTCCTATCCTAATTTTAATCTTGCACATAACAAACATAGTAAATGATAAAAAATCATCATATCTCATGCTTAATCATTGTACACACCAAACATAAGATATGATATTATCATCTAATCTTATCATATCCATAATATTATTTTATCCTATCCTATCCTTATCTCATGCATCAAACATGCACTAAGTACTTAGTATTAAGATTAGTTGTATTAAACAAAGAAATTACTTAAGTTTTCTATAAAAAAATGTTGAAAAATGTTATATAATATAATTTGTATATACACACTTATATTCTTTTTGTTACACATAAAGTTAACACTCAATTTCAAATGTTATAAGTTATAACTTAATTATTAAAATGTTAAAATCAAACCAAACAACCAACTCAAATCAAGTCACGCCTTGCCTTGCCATGTCATGCACTCAGACCAATAACCAATAAGGTTGTTAAATCATTTTCATTTTTTTATGCATTTACATTATTTCCTATTCAAAATATCAATTACTGAATTAAATTAACACTATTTCTAAGTAATTTTTACTGAATTTTTACTGATTTTTAAACCTACAATCAAAATTGTGTAGCAAAAATTTAAATAGGGAGATTGAAACATCACAAGACCAATCTTGACAATGGCACAAAAACCGGTTTCACAAGTTTTAGTGCAAACAATGGGTTTTAAAACTTTTACCTTGTTTTATGGTATCGTAATCAAAAGATTTTGTATTCCGCTTGTTTCACACACATTGAGCCTAGGTTGTTGCAAACAAAAGTTGTCCAGTTGTCTTGTTTCTAAAAGGTAATCCACACAAGCAATGATGAAATCTTCTCGAATGCTGAATTGAATTATGATCATTATCGTGCTAGCTGTCTGGGTTTCTAAAACTCAGCACACATTATTATGAATCTCAAAGCAATAATTTCGAGGAAGAACACCTTTCTTCAAGAGCAAGAAAAATGAATCTCATAACAAGCAGGAGAAATTGGCACATAGGCACAACCTTTGTGCTTGCCGATTTATAGGGTGCAACTCCGTAGAGTTTACATCAAGAGTCAAACTTTTAACTTAACAATCAAGATTTAGACCAATGATTGTTACCCTTTCTTAAAAAAGATTAGGTCTAAGATTCGAGTCTCCCTTTCTCTCTTATACTTCTTTATGAACAAAAAAAAGTCAAACTTTTTTACCTCAATGTAAAAAACACTTTATAGATGGATCAACTTATGGGTGGACGTAGACAACTTTAAACTACCTTATACCAAACTTAGAAAACCTAAGAAAGAGCATAAAAAACACTAGCCTAAAAACCCCAAAACATCAAAAACATTCAGAATTTTATCACTGTTGCTTTGTGATTTTTTACTTTGTTTCTTCTCTATTGTTGTGTTGCTTGTGTATGCTAAGCTAAATTTATAACTAAAAATCTGAAAGTTTAGATCGACTTTAATTTTTATCCTAATCTATTTGCTTTATCTAAATAATCTAAAATTTTAAATTATATAAACTATATAAATTTATTTAAATTATTTAAATCATCTAAAATTTCAAATTATTTGAATTTATTTAAAATTATCTTTACTTACCTAATTTATCTACCTTTATCAAATGAAACAAATACTAAACCAAATAATAAAATTAATAATAATATGTGGGTCGAATACTTGGGTTTCACTCTAAGTTAGGCCTTGGATCCAAAATCTTAATAAATGTACATATGTTTATATGATGATGTATTTATAATTATCATAAAATGTATATATTTTATAAAGTCTAGTGCCTATAGGTATTCAAATGCCTTATTTTAGGTATTCGAATTTCCAACCCTAATTTTTCTTTTGAAAATTCGTCTTAAGTATTCGAATACCAATAATAAGACATTCGAATACCTATCTCTCGGAAGAAATGTGCATATGTTTATATTATGATATACTAATAGTTATCACAAGATTTACATATTTTATAGAGCCTCATATCTGTAGGTATTTGAAATCCTTATTTTAGGTATTCAAATTCTCAACCCTAATTTCTCTCGTAAAATTTAATATTGAGCATTCAAATACCTACAATAAGACATTGGAATACCTATCTCTTGGAAGAAAATGTGTATATGTTTATATTATGATATACTAATAGTTATCACAAGATTTACATATTTTATAAAGCCTCGTGTCTATAGGTATTTGAAATCCTTGTTTCAAGTATTCAAATTCTCAACCCTAATTTCTCTGTTGAAAACTAATTTTGAGCATTCAAATATCTACAATAAGGCATTAGAATAACCATAGGTAAACAAACGCATATAAGTTTATATCACAATGTATATATAGTTATCATAAAAAGTACACATATTTAAATATAGCTTTCTACATAGGTATTCGAATGCCTAAGACTAATTCTCTCTTGGAACAAACATATATATGTTTGTATCATGATGTAAATATAGTTATCATAAAATATACATACCTTTATAGAGTTTTGAACGTATAGGTAGTCGAATTCCTTATTTTAGGTATTCGAATATTTAATATAATTTCTTTTTGCAAATGATAACTATATGTACATTACTCATTAAATTAACCATATCTTGAACTAAAAAAACTTGAAATAATAATCTATTTAAAATTTCTAAAACAAGACTTAATTATCTTTTCATACATTAAAGACCAATATGTGAATGATTATAAACAAAATGAAGTAAAATTCTAAATTTACCCTTTATGCAAGCACCATACAACTTGCATAGTTTGTATTAAAAATTAAATACCTTATTATAGTAAAATTAGAGTTTAATTTTATTTGATCTGTTAGAAGTTCGACTAAAAAATATCTCTAACCATATATAATCTGAATATTAAAACTTTATATATAAATATAGAAAAACAGAAAAATAAAACGAAGTCACTGTTAGAGCTCAAATGGTAACTTTATTTTATTTTTTTTGTCTTTATTTATAAGGTTTTAATATTCAAGTTATATACGATGAGAAATATTTTTGAGTTGTGAGATTTGAAAATATGTAAAGTGTGTGGAGAGTACAATGGGTAAATAAAATGAAAAATTAGTTGTAATGGGTAGTTTATAAAAAAAGACTTTAGGATTTAGAATTTTTAGGTAGATAGAGTGGGAAAAGAAATAAATAAATTGTGTTTAGAATTTCCCTTTCTAAACTATTCATCGTCTTTTTTAATATTTAAGGTTTTTTTTTATTCATTGGAGGTATAAAAAAGAAATGAAAGAATTGAACTTGGACTTAATCTTTTATAAAGAAGAATAACAATAGTTAGGACAAGTTTTACTTGTTAATATTTAAGTTTTCACATCATACTAAACTCTAAAAATTCTAAATCAACAGTCCGTAATTAAAATTTTCAATTTTGGTTTCCACAAAATTCTCATAATTTAATTATATTTTCCTTTGAGACTAGACCTGCTCAAAGGTCAGGCTACCCGCTCAAGCCTGAAAGCCCTCTCGATATTTGATTGGGCTTGGACAAAAATATCTGATATAATAATCGGGCTTGGACAAAATTTTAGGCCCATTTTAAAAATGAGCTCGGGCTTAGCCTTTCAAAGCCCGAGCCCTACCGGAATTAATATATTATATTATTTTATATTATTTTTTTATATATTTATTTAGCATAATATAATTTTTTATATATAAAAAACATTATTGATTAATAAACATGATTATAAATATTTAATATGAAAATTGACATATAAATTTTGACAAACTAAATTAAAATTTAAAGAAAATAAATAATAAAAAATAAATAATTAAATAATTAAAATTTTAAAAAAAAAAATTATATTTGAGAACGCTCGGACTTACAAAAATGAACTTGAACAAAAAATTAGACCCGAGCCGAGTCGGACCGAACTTGAGCATCCATTAAACTTTCTTATTACCTGTCGTGAACTCGGCTCCGCCTATGAGCAGGTTTATTTGAGACCTCTCTACTCCCTGGTTCTCGTCTGGATAGAATTCGCTGATAAGCCCACCCAAGAATTGGGTGGCTGTCACGTCCTTCCTCGTCACTTAAACCAGAAACACAAGGCAGCCATGCCCCCAAAGCCCACCTTCAAACCAACCCATCGTCATGGCCACGCTCTTTAGCTCCTCTCTCCTTTTGCCCCATTCACTCAAACCCATCTGTCCAAAGCTCACTCATTTCACTGCCACACTTATCTCTAGACCAAAGAAGTCAAGCTCCCTAGTTATGGCCGCAGCTCCAACTACTGCTTCCAAGGTGGTGCCAGCAGTGATTGTAGGTGGTGGAAGAGTGGGGAAGGCATTGCAAGATATGGGAAAGGGAGATGATTTGCTGGTGAAGAGAGATGAAGCTGTGCCGCTTGATTTTGAAGGTCCTATTTTTGTTTGTACTAGGAATGATGATCTTGAGGCTGTGCTTGAGGCAACCCCTAAATCTCGTTGGAACGGTACCACTACCTGATTATACCCTTTCTTTGCCCTTCTGGTTTACAAAAAAAGAAAGATACGTGTTTGTTTATTTGTTGACTTCTTCGGATAATTATAAATAAAGCCTAGTTTTTTATTCTTTAAACAGTTTTAAAGATTCAATAAAGTTTGGTGCTTTTGTATAGACGTTTAATAATGCTCTGTTCCTTATTGGTATTTCAATGAACTTTCGGAGGATAGTTTATGAATCTATGGTCGTTGGTGAGATTCGGTATGTTATAGTCATGCTTAGCACAGCTGTTGTCTACCTTGCTATCAAGAATTTCTGCAGGATTCTCGCTGTTTTCTGTGTTACTAACTTGAAGCTTCATAGTGACCTGTATTTTGGACTGGTTTGCAACTTGATCTCAAGTCACTGAATGAAAATGGAGTTCTTACAGAGTACCATTACATAGCTCAATTGCTTTTTTTATTCGTACCTTGGTTTGTTTATGATTGAAAATGATTTGATCATGATGGATAATTTGTGGAAAGTTTCTTTTATTATTTACTTCATCCTTTTCGAATTACTTGAATTTATTAATGACATTTTTACTTGTTCTTAGGGCTTCCACTTTATTTGCTGCAACTTTGTTGATTCAATTGCTTTTGAAAAATGACTTGATCATCCATTGGGTGTTGACAATCTAGCAGATTTGGTTTTTTTCCAGAATGGCATGCTGGAGCCATGGCTTCAAAGTAAAGGTCTTAATGATGCAGACCAGGTGCTGGCATATTTTGCTATATCAAAGGTTGGAGAACCTCCTGTTGATGGGAAGACTGACACAAATCCTGAAGGCCTAACAGCTGCATATGGGAAATGGGCATCTGCTATAGCTACGAGATTGCATGCTGGAGGCCTCTCATGCAAGGTAAAAGCAACATTTTCACTGTTATCCTTAAAAGATGCACCAGTGGCTGATGAAATTTTGCTTGACGTGCAAGTCTATGCTTAAACTTTTGTGATCCCTTAGTAGTGTTGTCTAGTTTTTCTATATAAGAAACACAAGAAAATTCAATTTTCTTCCTTGAAGTCCTTTGTTCGGTCATGGTGATTTAGGTTTTTTTTCTTTGAGCTTGTTGAGGCATCATTACATGGGCTTTATGGGGTAGTTCATGGCTATCTTGTGCTTTAAAATTAGAGAAGTTTGCACGAGCTTAGGTTAAGAGAAGTGCAGCAATCAAGCTTTCACAGTCAGGCTTCTTTTTTGTGCTCTTTCTTCATGGTTATTGATGCTTTGAGAAGGATTTCCATGAAGAAATGGTTAGGTTCTCCAAAACGAAAGCTTGCAAATTGAAATATTTTCATTTTTGTTCTTGCATCAGGAAGAATTTAAAGAAGTTGAAGGTGATAGGCGAAGGTTGAATCAATTGGGCTATTGCCTATTGGCACTAAATCAAACAGTATATTGTTATATGATGAAAATTGGAATGGTATCAAACAAAATCAAGCAGTACAAAACCTGCTACAATAATGAAATATGTGGTGTTTTGGAACATGACTGCTGATTGTTGACAAAAAGAGGGGAAACATTGTGGGTGGTTTATTGCACTGTATTCTAGCATTCAAGGAGAAAAGGTACGAGCAACACCTAGAGAGAAAAAAAGAGAGAAATAAGTTTGTGACATAGATATAGACAGAGAGAGAAAGAGAAAGAGGTTTGCCACTAGCAGTGGGATGGTCATGGTGAGGAGGAATTTGGCCCATAATTGAATTATAATTTGAGTTTGGGCCACTTTATGATCATTTTTTTGGGATTTGTTTTCCTTATTGGTGTTTAAAAATGGTCATGACATGTCCACTTAGGCATGCTAAATAGGTCTTGGGAGGATGGTGTTAATATTAACTGGGTTAAATTGATACATAGTTGTAGGTTTAGAGATCACATGGGTGCGTATAGAAGTCAGACACCTAATTGCATATCAAGAAGAAGCCTAAGTGCCACTAACAAACTTTATCCTGTATTTTCTTTGGTTATTTTATTTAACCAAATATGTATCATGTTGTATGACCAGGTTCTTGACAAAGAAACATTTCAGAAACAGATGCTGGAGAAGCTCATATGGATTTCAGCTTTCATGCTTGTTGGAGCTCGTCATCCTGGGGCAACTGTAGGCGTTGTAGAGAAGGAATACCGCCCTGAGGTGGAGCTTTCTTTTCAGTAGTATATATTTGAAGCATAAGAGCACATTATACAAATTGATTTCCTTTAGTCAGAATAAAATAATATTAAAATAATATCGTGTCTATAGTTGCATGAGGTGAATACAATAGGCAAATATCGTTAAACTAATTGTTCTTCCTATCCCTCAGCTTTGAAAGGATGCTGTTGCCATTTATCTGTCAATTACATGAAATGAAGTCTATGTTTTCAGGTGTCAAGTCTCATCGCAGAACTTGCATCTGCTGCTGCTGCGGAGAAAGGTATAACATTTGAAGAAGCCATGGAGGATAGGTTATGTGCTTATTCACGAGCTGTGGCCCACTTTCCAACGGCAGTTAAAGAGGTAAAATTGCAATTCACAATGTGGAAATCATTTATGAAGATTATAATTTGCTTTCTTGCTAAGTTTGTGTTATTCCTATAGCTCAAGTGGAGGAATGGATGGTTCTACTCGATCTCTGAGAAGGCTATAGTGGAGGGCAAACCAGATCCTTGCCCCCTGCATACAGCATGGCTCAAAGAGTTAAAAGTAGTGTAGTAGATGAACTCTTAGACTCGTAAGTGTAGTAGTGGATCAGAATTCTTGCTTGTACCTGTAACATATTGATAATCAGAATTTAACTGATTTGCTTGCCGTGAAACCCTTGAATGCAAATCAAAGAAAATTCAACGTAAGATTTCTTCGGATGCTGCTCTCTTTCTCTCTCTGGTAATGAAAGATTTCTTCATTGCTTTTTCCATTAAATTGCTTAACTTGTCAATGGGAAGTTGATGCTGCATTGGAAAAATACACTGGGTAGCCCATAAATTAGGAAATAGGCATAAACGGAAGGAGAATTTGCCCATAGAAAAGGGAATGAAGATACAATGGTACAAGAAGTAAAAGTGGCAAAGCATCGGAACTGACTCAAACTTGAATCTAATACAATCTGAATCTGCAGATTTTATAATGCAAACAATATTGAATTCACCCATTCCAAACTTCCAATCAACCTAAAATTAGAACGGTAAGGAAACATAACCAGATTTCCATTTGCTTTTAGAAGGAAAGCAATAATGGTTTGGTATTGATTTCAATTTCAAATTCAATCCAATTCAACTTGAAATAACTCGATAAAATCATAATCTAAATGTTGATTAATAGAGGTAGCAAAAGCTGACCCGAGCTCGAAAACCCGCCCGAACTCACCTGAGATCGAATCCGGACCAACCCAAATTGACAAAAAAAGTCAAAGACCCGAAACCGAAAAAGTCTGAAACTGAAAAAATCCGAACCCACAACCCGAACTTGACAAAACCCGAATCCGATACAATCCGAAATCGAGACCGATCCGACCCGAAACCCATAAAAACTCGAATTTATAACCCGAAAAACTCGAATTATAATTATATGATTATTATTTTAAAATAAATAAATAATTGATACACTTTTTTAATTATAAAATTAAATTTTGGATAAAAATAATTATTTCTAATAGTAAAGTGTACTTTAAAAAATATTATAGTAGTATTATTGTGTAAGCAGTAATTTTAATAAAATACATGAATAAATCAAGCTATTAGTAATTAATTATTTGTTATATTAACAAGATTCTAATTTGGTATCTTATAACAATGATTTATATATTATATTTTATTATAACAATATTTTAAGAATAAATTATGTAATCTCTTAATGCATAAATATTATTATGATAGAATTAATTATTTATTAAAAATAATTAATTTATTATCTATTAAATATAAAATTAAAGTGTAAATAAAAATAATATTTCTAACAGTAAATTAAAGTGTAATTTAATAATATACTATAATAGTATTATCGTGTAAGCAGTAATTTTAATAAAATTTGTTTTTTATACTTTATTAATATTATGATTAATTATATTTAAATAATTAGCATTATATTAATTAATTTACTAGAACAAATGTGGCTAGGTTTGCTATATGATAAAGAAAGGAAATGGCTGCTTACATGGGGAACAAAAACTATAAAATTGAATTAAAGCAGGGGAATTGGAATAGTGGAGAAAGAGAAAAAATGGAGGAGAATGAAGAAAGGGGATATTGGGTCTTTAACATTAGTCGCATTTGTGCCTTTAAATTAACTAAATGATTTTTTTTAAAATGAAAATTTGAGAAGAAAATCAATTAAATAGAGGGAAATGAAAATATGAAAATTTGAGAGGAAAATCAAAATATGAAAATTTGATAAGGAAATCAATTAAGTTAACTAAAATGGTTTTCTTTTTAAATGAAAATTTGAGAGGGAAATCAATTAAATAGAAGGAAATGAAAATATGAAAATTTGACAGAGAAATCAATTAAATAGAGGGAAATCAATTAAATTAACTAAAATGGTTTTTTTTAAATGAAAATTTGAGAGAGAAATCAATTAAATAGAGGGAAATAAAAATATGAAAATTTGACAAAGAAATCAATTAAATAGAGGGAAATAAATTAAATTATCTAAAATGGCTTTTTTTAAATGAAAATTTGAGAGGGAAATCAATTAAATAGAGAGAAATAAAAATATGAAAATTTGATAGGGAAATCAATTGAGTTAACTAAAATGGTTTTCTTTTTAAATTAAAATTTGAGAGGGAAATCAATTAAATAGAAAAAAAATAAAAAAATGAAAATTTGAGAGAGAAATCAATTAAATGGAGGGAAATGAAAATATGAAAATTTGATAGAGAAATCAATTAAATAGAGGGAAATCAATTAAATTAACTAAAATAATTTTTTTAAATGAAAATTTGAGAGGAAAATCAATTAAATAGAGGGAAATGAAAATATGAAAATTTGAGAGAGAAATTAATTAATTAGAGGGAAATCAATTAAATTAACTAAAATGGTTTTTTTTTAAATGAAAATTTGGATAAATTTTCATATGCAATTATTTTATGAATAATTTGTTAAAAAAGTAATTTATAAATAATTTAATTTGTAAGAGAATTTAATATCTATCAAATAGTAATTGGCCAATTGAATATATAAACAACTAGCATTTTAAAAGATACAGAATATATGTGCAGTGTTAAACTTTTGAAACACAAATAGGTAGCTAATATTAAGTATAAAAAAAGGTTAAAACAATTCGATTATTATAACATTTAAACGTTCTTTCCTTCATTTTTAATAACGTTAACATGTTATAATTTTTATTATTAAAACATTTCAACATTCTTAATTTTTTTACTCTAGATTTTTATTTCTCTAATTATATTCCTATATATGATTGATCATAGGCTTATTTTTATAGGGATTAGTTAATCATAGAATCAATATGAGTTTTAATTGAATAATAACTAGTAGTTTTAATCCAAGCAAACTATAACTTTATGTTTTTTTTTAAATTGAAATAATTATATGAAACAAAAATGAACAAACCCATATAATATAATGTGTCCACGTTAAACATAGCAATATGTAAGTAATAAATATATAAAAAAGTACAATAAATTTCAAACGATGAGATTTTGAAAATAATGAAAATAATAAATTTTCAAATAATATAAATAAAAAAATCGATTTTATAAGATATAAAATTGATAAAAATTAAATTTTCACGTGAATATAATATAGTTTAAGAGAAAATTGCATTTATGATTATTTTTATTTTATATTCTCAAATTTTATTTTTGAATATATATATTTTATTATAATGAATATTGCCAATGATATTTCGTAACAACTATTTTGATCATTTTATATACACAATATTAAGAAAATTTTAATTTGACAATGACTATGAAAATTCGTTGTAAATCTGATATAGATATCATAACAAATTTTCTTTTTGTTGTATAAAATATTTAAAAAGTTAATTAAGCAACAACAATAAAAAGTTGTTGCAGACACAATAAGATAACTCCATTTTATTTTATTTTATTTTTTTCAATTTGATAAGATTTTGCAACAATAAAAAGTATCATTATATATAATATTTAAAATTTTAATTAGACAACGGTAATAAAAAGTCATTGCAAAAATAATAAAATATTGTAATGCTTTTTTTTTCTTGTTGTTAAATTGGTAGGAATTCACAACAACAAAGAATATAATTGCATAAAATTAAAAAAAATCCAATAAGTAACTATGAAAAATAGTTACAAATGTAATGAGAATTTGCAACAATATCGTGAGTTTTTGCAATTTATGATTGCTAAAAGCTTACTTTTAGTAGTGTAAATAATAAAAGACAAGTATACAAAATTACAATCAAATAAATGATATTATTGTTTTTCTTATCTATCTTTCATCATTGAAAAAGTAAAATAAATTGTTTTACATATTACAATAATAGTATTATAAACAAAAATTATATATTAAATGTATTAAATATACATAATTAATATTTTGTGATATGATAATTTTTGTGACACATCAAATATGTCACCAATAATTTTCTCTTTAAATTATTATTTTTTATTTTATTAATTTTTATTTAATTAAAAATAAGTTTCTCTTCTAACAAATTTAAATGTTTTTATATCGTCACTTATTAATTACACACTGATTTGATTTTAATAGTGACAGATAAATGTGAATATCGTAGGCAATCAAAAAAACTAAATAATCATTATCAAGTAATAAAAACATAAAAATGTAAACATTTATAATTATATGAATATTTATTAAATTTTAACTTTACTTTAGCAATTCTATTATATTTTTATTTAACTATATAAAAAATTAAATTAATTATTATATTCAAAATTATAAAAATATTTATAACTTATAAAATTTCAAAAATAATTTGACTAAGCTCTCTAAACCCGGTCGGTTAGAACCGAACAGAATCCGAAAATAACCGAACATGAAAATGCCTGAAACCGAAAAAATCCGAAACCGAAAGTACCTGAAATCGAAAAAAATCGAATCCGAAAAAATCCGAACCCGAAATGACTCGAAACCGAAAAAACTGGAACCCGAAAAAACCCGAACTCGAAGATAACCCGAACCGAATCTGCCCGAATCGACTCTTTTGCCACATCTTGATTAACTTTGAGGAAAAAAACCCTTTAAATGATTGGAATTTGGATTCGACGTATCATGTCATGAAGAACCTAAACTGCCTCCAACGGCAACTATGGCGCATGGTCACTAACTGGTGCCGAAACACGTAAGCATTATCACTTAAAATAGAAAAGAACAACAAAAGTAGACTTGAAATTACCTCTTTGATCGCCACCTTGACTCGATGTACTAGCCTCAGCACCTTTGGTCGCATCATCACTATTACTTATGGTAAGGTAGCATTGCTAAAACTTGTCCAAAGTGACCGTACTCTTATGCTTTATATTTACACCAATGAAGTGTTAGTATTGCTCTAGAATCAATACACTTGATGAGAGGTATGGTATCGTAGTAATGAATAATCACTTATGGTAAATGAAACAAAATTTTTCATTCACTATTTAGATTGAGAGTACTAAAGATTATTTGTTACTAAATGTGGTGAATCTCATGGAATAATATTGGCCTTGCAAATAAATTATAAAGGGTTATAACTATGACATTGTCTATGCAACAAAACCTTGTTCCTAAAAGTTGTTCCTATTTAAAGTATTGTCAAGAATGAGCAGTGACAATGCATTAGAGACTAACACATGTTAAGTCTTTTACTCTTAAAGTAAGCAATTGATATCATAAATTGAAGTATGGGAGATACTTGAGAATAATATGTGAGAGCTAGTTGGAGAATAAGTTCATTGAACATGACTTGACATGAGAATTCTATTTGGTAGTTTCATTTGGATGTCTATGAAAATATTCTCATGTGATAACCGTGTAAGTGATCCTTTGATTTGTGACACTAGTCATCTTATATGTTGCACATCACACTTTAATTTCACTTTTACGGGTTTGGTCAACCAAATGCCCAAAAATGATCACTTACACGGTTATCTCATGAGAATATTTTCATAGACAATGAGTGGTACAATGAGGATCCATCACTCCAAGTGAACTTACAGGACATATCTTGCTTGTTCTTGACTTGAGATTGACTTGTGCAAGTCCATAGCCATGACATAATAAGTCCTTGATGAAATCAGTTTCACTGGATTTATTGGAGTTAATCCTTAAATTATAAAAACTAATACAAGGAATTAAATAAGTAAACACTGCACAATACTTATCTATTCTTTGAGATATAGTTGATGGAATGATATTAATTACGTTGAGAGGCTATCACTGAAAAGTTTGAGTTAAGAATCACTCTTAAACTCTCTACATTTTGGTGGTTATATGGTATTATTATTCCCAATTTAATCTATGAATTTGAATTACTATTGAACTTCATTACTACGATGTTAGGAGCCTAATAGGTCACACACAAAAGAGTTGTCAATGGATTGAAATAAATTGGTTTAGGAAAATTTGAAAAATTTTATTTGGACTTATTGGATAAAATTATAAATATTGGATTTAATTAAATGCTTTAATTAAGTAAACTTAATTAAAAGACTTTTAATTAATTTATTGGACTAAATTATAGTTGAAAAGAGATTATTGGATTGAACTTAAAGAGTTTAATTAAATTAAGGTTCACTACCCTTAATTATAATATGGGCTTTGTCTCAACTTAGGAAATTCACAAGGTATGTTCCCACAAATCTCAATGTTTCATTACCTAAGGTGGCCAGCATAATAGGAATTTATATAGGTTAGGGTTAGTTGTAACATTACTAGCTTTTGGACTTAATTAAAATTATAATCTTAAGGCCCAAGTCATCATTAAATCTTTTAATGACTTGTAATCCATGATCCAATTAAACTCATTTTAATTGGGTTAGCCCAGTAATCGTTCTTTTAATTAAAAGATGATTCCTTTGATTTAATTAAATATTTTAATTAAATCCTCTTAACCAAACTTATTTTAGTTAAGCTCATTAATCCTTTTAATAAAATATTTGGCCAATGGATTTAATCAAACTCTCTAAATAAAATCTATTATGATCAAATGTGGACCTTTAAAATCTAATTAAACTATTTAATTAAATCTATTTAAATAAATTCACATTATAATAATTTATTCTCAATAAGTCCAAATGAAAATTTTTAAAATTTAATATCCTCAATTCAATTTAATCCATACACTACTCATTGTGTATGACTCCTTAGGTTTTCAACATGTTGACAATGAATTTAAATCTTTATTTAAATTCATAGATTATGAGTGGCATTTAGTAATACATCATGATCACTCAAATATTTGAAAGGTTTGGATGGTTTGAACAAATTTTTAATGCGCAGTATCTCATGTAATTCAATCATTTCATTATAATATCTAAAAAATGATTGAAACTTGGTTCAGTGTCTACTTTATGTACATTTTCATATTTACTCTTAAACTTCAAATATTAACTCCTTTTAATCAGTGCTTTGACCTAAGTTTTTATGAGTTAATACAAGTTAGGATACATGAGATATTATCCTTTTAAGTCACTTAAGGTGATGAGTTTTCATCTTAACTTCTGATAACCGTAAATTTTTCAATTATTGGAAATTAATATTAAAGCAAATAAATAAGTATAATTGTAAGATCGGAATATTGTGAAAATTTCGAGAATTGTGGAAGTGACGAATTGGGAAATTTGAGTGAAGGAAATTTAAATTTGGAAATAGGAATAAGGTTGGAATTATGGAAAATAATGAATAGAGGAAATTTAATTTGGATAAATTGAAATCCAAATTAAATAAGAAAATGAGAAAGGAATAAAAATATATTTATATAAGTATATATTATATAAATGTATTTTATACAAATACATATGTATTGAAATGCTATATAGTATATATTAATATACATTGATATATATATATACACAAATACGTATATATACTATTTTATTATTACATTTATAAAAATATATATATATATATATATAAATGTTATTTAAGTTAAAGTATACAAATATACAAATATATATTTTTTATACACAATATATATCTTTATATAATGTATATAGTACAATATTATATATATAAGATAATGATATTATATGTATAATATAAAGTTATAAGTATATTATATGTATAATTATAATAGATAGAAAAAAAAGGAAATAGAAACATAAACGGGAATCAGGATCCCGTTTTTGTTACGAAGCAGGGAAGCCACGAGGGAGAGATGAGGGAGGCGAGACCGTCGCCGGCGAGGGAAGAAGAGGAAGAAATCGATCGGCGACGGAAAGGAAAAAGGAAAACGGAAAGAGAGGGAAGATAGCGGCAAAACCGAAAGAGAAAGGGGGAGGAGGAAATCGACGGTGTCGGTAGGTCTAGGCATCACCACCGCAACCTCGACCTCGACGAAGGTGAGGGGAAGAAGAAGGGAGCCACCGGTGAGGACGACGGCGGTCGAGGAAGGAGGAAGAGAGGGAGAAGAAGCCGAACCTATTCCGGCCAGATCCGTCGCCGTGCCGCTGATCTGGGCTGAACGGAGGCTAGATCCAGCTTTGCCACCACCTCGGCCAGCTGAGGAGCCACCGAACTGCAGAAGGAGAACCGACCGTGAAGGAAGGCTGACCGGTCTGAACCGGTTTGGCCAAAAAAGAAAGAAAAGGAAAAAGAAAAGAAAAAAAAGAAAAGAACAGAAAAGAAAGAAAGAAAAAGAAAAGAAAAAGAGAAAAAGAAAGAATGAAGAAAAAGAAGAAAGAGGAAGAGAAAAGGAATTCCGAGAATTCGAAAATTTTCGAGAATTCGGAACCTCAAAAATTACGAAAATTCGGTAAGAATTTCGAAAATTGATTTCGAGTAATTTTAATAAATTATTTGGAAAAATTCTAAATTTTAGAATTTTATTTCCAGAAAATTCCCTCGATGACCGAGACGATGGAATCGGGCAAGGTGAGCACAGGCGCAACGTAATGAGGCGGTCGTCGACCCGGGACAGGTAAGGGAGACATGTGCAGCCTGTAAGGATATTCGGCATACATGTTTTAAATTATGCATTTAATTTTATAAATGCTGTCGATATTGATTTGTTGGAAAATTGTGGTGATTTACCGGTTGATATTATAAACTGTATTTTTCGTGCAGGAGGCTAGCCAATTGGCTGTCGTTATACTACCAAAAAATTATCGAAAATTACCGAAAATTTCCCAAAAATCATCGAAAATCATAATAAATGATTGGATTTCACGAGAAACGGTTTTTCAACCACGAAAATCGAGAAATCGATTAATTTTCATAAAACATGAATATATTGATGTTTAATTTTAAAATATTCAAGTTTTGAGAATTGCGAAAATGAATTCACCGAAAATTCTCCCGATATGTGATATTTCACGTGAAATGAGATGAAAAATAAAAAGGACCGAAGTGAATTTTTTTATATATATTTCTTAAATATTCAGTTGATTTTATATAAAACCTTTATGGTTTCAATTGTGAAAATAAGTATTTATAGAAAATTTCGAAAAGGTTAATTAAAGGTAGAAAACGGTATTTTGAGACTAGAAGGTCTCCGTATGTGTTTATAAAGAAAACATGGTGACGGGAGTGTTGATTTGGAAAATAAATATTTTAATTTTCCATAAAT
The DNA here is from genome assembly GCA_031772115.1 of Heritiera littoralis. Lineage (NCBI taxonomy): Eukaryota > Viridiplantae > Streptophyta > Magnoliopsida > Malvales > Malvaceae > Heritiera > Heritiera littoralis. Next base: position 2,579,521 of record JAPDPK010000064.1, read on the forward strand.
CATAAAAATAATTGATTTGAATCCCGATAACTTTGAAAATCATGTTTTCGATAAAAAGCATGGAAAAACGTGCGTACATGCTTTACGGTGAAAAAAGACAGTTATGAGCTTTATAATTTACAGTGATGATTTTATAAAGTGTTTTCACCGTATGCAAAATGTGAAGTATGCCTTTATGAATTAATTTTAAAGATGTGATTTATTTTATAAATTTCATAAAGGCGATAATTTATACATGTGAGCCTTACGGATAATTATGAACTGTTACACTACTATGTTTTAAAATCCATAAAGGTTATGGTACGGTTACACTGTTTTGAGACTTAGGCCCCGAGTTTCATGCATAATACTATTACTGTTACTGTCACGTGGCTAATTGACCAACTGGTCATCAGCGTCCCGGATTGTCTCCTAGCAAGTGTACACCGAGGACATATCATAGATCATAGCCATAGATCTCATTACTGTTACTGTGTCCCTTAGTGGACGATGATAACATGATTTACTTGTAGGGTGTTGCCTAGTCTCACTTACTACTTACTGTTTACTATTTACTGAAAGGATTTACGAAATCCTATTTACTGTACTGTACTATTTACTGATGAAAAACCGTACCAAAATACTGTTTATTACTGAACTGTACTGGTTACTGAAATGGTAGCCACTGATTACTGTTTTATTGAAAAGAAAGCTACCATTTACTGTTTATTGAACTGAAAGCTACCGTACACTGTTTACTAAATTGGTAGCTATTGTTTACTGTTTTCTGACTAAATCGTATCGAAATACTGTTTTACTGAATATTACTATTTTACTGAGCTATAAGATACGGTTTTACTGAGTTGTAAGGTACTGAATTAATAAATAGTACCGAAAACTACTGTTTACTGATCCAACGATTTTGGATATTTATAAACCACTGTACTGTAACGTGTTTTAACTGTACTGATGAGAACAGAAGTAAACCATTATTTTACTACTGAACTGGCACGTGTTTTAAAATATACTAAAGTGAAAAGAAATAAATGGTTTACTTTACGAAAACGAATATTATATTGTTTTGAGAACAATTGATATAGTACTCTCTACAGTTGTTTCTAGATTCCGGGACAAGACAGGTATTTCAAAATACCTGCCTTACTCTATTTGGATCCCTAGCCGACTGTAGTATCCTTCTATATGTGAGCCTAGAGCCCATCTAGAAAATTTTAAAGAAAGTGAAAAAATTATTTTCAACATATAGATAGCTGAATATCAAGTATGACATATAACTCTCTTACTGACCCGTGGTTTGCTCACTCCCCAATTTAACATTTCAGGTTTTGATGATTGTGAGATCTGACACTAGTGGATCACGACTGCACATAATGGACAATGTGATAGACCGACTAAGATATACGAGGTACGATCATTTATTTTCTGTGTTTAGACATGTGTACAGTACTATTTACTTATAAAGTAAGATAGGGGATGTATATAATATTATTAATGTTATATGAAATTGTTTAACATTAAGTGTAAAGGGGAGTATCACAGACAGCCCAACCGGATAAGTTGTATAGAAAAACATGAGAAAAATGTGGTCACAGACCGTTACATAACTACTCAACCACCTTTAAATGCTTCAGGCCATACCCCAAAGTACCTATTTAGGCATTTGGCTATCCAAACTCATAAAGATGAAATCGAAACATGATGTTTTATATACAAGATGATGTGAAATTTTAAGTCAGATGATCACTTGTACTATTGACACATGGAAGCATATTCCAAAGACATTCAAGTAACACCACCAAATTATAGGTGGCAAAAATTGGCCCGAGCCCGAAAACCCGCCCGAATCCGCCCGAGACCGAACCGGGACCAGCCCGAATTGACCAAAAAAGTCAAAGGCCCGTAACCGAAAAAGCCTGTAACCGAAAAAGCCCGGAACCGAAAAAACTCGAAACCGAAAAAGCTCGAAACCGAAAAAGCTCGAACCCGACACAACCCGAACTCGACATAACCCGAGCCCGATACGATCCGAAACCGAGACCGACCCGAACCGAAAACCGAAAAAACCGAATTTATAACCCGAGAAAACCCGAATTATAATTATATAATTATTATTTAAAAATAAATAAATAATTGATACACTTTTTTAATTAAAAAGTTTAAAATTTTGAAAACAATTATTATTTATTATACAATTTTATCAATTATATATTACCAGCATAATAAATATTGAATCTTTTTAATTAAATTAAATTAATTTAAAACACCATAATATATGATATAATATATGATATCAAATAATCTTTAATATTATCCTTACTGCATTTATAGTAATAAATATATTATTAATTTGACATTTGATTTTATTATAAAAATCATTTTAACATTTTTATTATTTTTATTTATAATAAAATTTTAATTTTAATACAACAATAAATCAAATATATAAAAATTATATAATTTCAATATTTGTTTGAAACTTTGAATTTGATATTTTGTGCAACACATTAAAAATATTTTTAATAAAATTAAATTTAAACTATATTTTCTTAAAGTTTCAAGTATAGAAAGATATTAAATTTAGATTAAAAAAAACCTAATCTTTAAATTAAAATTCAAAGTTTTTAAAATTAGAAAAAGTTAAGTAATTAAATTAAACAATACAAGTACAATTTTTTTATACTTGGGTATCATTAAAAGAGAAAATTATAGTGGTAATTTTATTTTTAGCCTTAAAACAAAAGATATTAAAAAATCAAGCTAGTGATAATTAATTATTTATTATATTATAATAATCTTATACATGAATAAACTAATTTGATATCTTATAATAATGATTTGTATATATATTATAATAATCTTTTAAGAATAAATTATGTAATCTCTTAGTGTGTAAGTATTATTTTGATAGAATTAAGTATTTACTAAAAATAATTCATTTATTATCTATTAAATGTAAAATTAAAGTGTGGATAAAAATAATAATTCTAATAGTAAATTAAAGTGTAATTTAATAATATATTAAAGTTGTATTACTATGTAAGTGGTAATTTTAATCAAATTTATTTTTTATACTTTGTTAATATTATTATTAATTATATTTAAATAACTAGCATTATATTAATTAATTTAGTAATATCTATTATTTAACATTTTAATTAGATATTCAATCAATTGGTGTATATCTAATATTATTATGTTAATCTAATATTATTATGTTAATGTGAATATGAAAAAAAATTAGTACTCAACTTGTAATAGTTTTTTTGATAGGAAATAAAATACATAATATAGTTAATAAATAACGCCTTATCATAATGATTTGTATGTTATTATAACTTTAAAAATAATATCTTATCATGTGATATATAATCAACTATACAAGCTCTTAATTATATAAAATAGATTATTAATATGTTTATCTTATCATAATGATTTGTATGTTACATTATAATAATCTCTTACCATGTAATATAGAATAAATTAAACAATCTCTCATAGCATATGATAATTTTAATTTCAGACATTTTTCATTCCAATTTCTTATCATGCTTTTAGAATATACTCTTGTGTTTAATTTCAAACATTTAATCTCTTATGATGTATTCATGTAATTTAGTTTAACTTGATCAATTAATAATCAGAATATTGGATGTTAAATAGATATTGACCTTCTCAACTACTTTTTTAGTCAAAAAAGTGTTTTTTTAATTTATTATAATGAGTTACAAATAAAATAATAAACATAATATACTATATATATATATATATATATATATATATATTAAGATTTACATTATAATAAAATGTCATATATGTTAAATTATCAATATCTTAAGAATTGTATCTTAACATATTATGAAATTTCTATTAATTTAATTTTAGTACTTTATGTCTAAAATTTTAAAATCTTATTATCTTAAGAATAAATTATTATTATTATTCAGTAAACTATTTTTTTGGCCAACAATGTTTCATTAAATTTTAAATTGCAAGTTGTGTTAAAATAAAAATAAAATTTACAACAAATATAACAAATTCTCAATCTAGCTCACGTGGTTAAACATATAACAATAAATATAAGAGGTCATGGTTCAAATCTTTGTACAAGCATATAATTTTGATTACTTTCATATAATTGATGAACAAGTTCAGGTACCATATACTACTTGATCAAAAGTTAATCGAGTATAGCGTACCATAAGGGTACGACCCGAATCCGATACGGGTAATAAGAACACTATCCGAACTCATAATTATTCGTTTATAGAGTCGAGTAGTGTCCGGTACCTGATTATATATTACCCATTTACATCATTATATCAAATGGTTTTTTTTTTGTACATTATATCGAATGTTATTATTTATAATATAATGTCAATTGATATATATAACTTGTTTAATTTAACGTTTTAAATTTTTAATGAGATATTTGATTAATTAATGTGTTTGAGTATGATTATATTTAATAAAAATAATGTTACATTATGATTTATGTATAAACTAAAAACAAAATAAATATAAACTTGAGATAATTAATTGACCAATTATTCATAATATTAATTATTTTTTTAATGTATACTATAATTTTATTCAATATTATAATTGAAGAATTAGTTAACTAGTTATACGGTTAAATTTAATTTAATAACTAATTATGTTGGCATTTAAAAGACAAAATAAATGTAAAAAAGATTCTTAAAAATTTAAAATTTTATTAAAAATATAATATAATTATTAAAAAAGCTAATTAAACAAAGTAAAAAAAAAAGAAATTTATTGAACTAAGGGTATCTAAATTCCAATGACCCAATATTGACCTAAAAAAAAACAATGACTCAATAAGTTATTGTTAAGAATATAAAGCTATTTATATAAATGTTTAATTGTTTAGTGTGATTTATTTATAATTTGTTAGTTATTTATTTGTATAGCTAATACTTTTGGATTTTCACTTTCTTTTAATTTTACTATATATATTTGGCTCATTTAAAAAATAAATTTTTATATAATTATTAATATATAATTATATATTTTATAACAAATGTAAATATCACAGGAAATTTAAAAAAATAAATAATAATTATCAAGTAATAAAAACATTAAAATGTAAAAATTTATATTTATATAAATTTAGTCAAAACAACAAAAGAAATTAAAAATAATGAATAATAATATTTTATTTATGAGAGTTTCGTGTGAAATGAGATCTGTTTGATTGTCATTTTTCAATTCCCTCCAAACAAGCTTTTCCCATGTTACAAAAAAATTTCAAATTCTTTGGGAATATACCTTTTCCCTCCCTTGAGAATCACATGAAAAAACTTCCAAAGCAAACTTTGAAATATCTTTATCTCAATATACTGTCATGCAATGTAGATATGATAATTAAAAAAAATGAATGTGACATTGGATCAAATTTTGATAAAAATTAGAAAAAAATTGTGTTTGGTATATCAATATAAATTTTAATACAATAATTTTTATATTTTATATGATACAAATATATTTGATGCAATACGAATACAAAATATATATATATATATACGAATTATTAAGTCTAATATAATGTAATGTCTATTATAATCATTTTAATTATAATCGAAATTCAAAGATAATTTTTTTATTACAAGAAAAATATTAAATAATTGAAGATAGGAGTGGAGGTGATTATTGGGTCGAGGTTGAACCGATCTGGTTCAACAAAATATTTTTTTTTAAAAAAAAGCAGCGCAGTGGCAGGCATGTAGGCAGTAGCCTTTGTAGGCTATTGCCTATGTTGATGGGCAACGGCCTGAACGTTGCCCATCAACTTTGTAAGGGAGGGAACGTTTCCCTCCCTTTTTTTTTTAAATTTATTTTTAAAAATTTTTAAAATTGTTTTAAATTTTCATTTTTCCTCTATAAATATTATTTTATTTTATTTTATTTTTTTAAAATTTTTTTTCATATTTTGTCTTAAATCTAAACGCTTATCCACTCTTATTCTTTTAATACTCACTTATACTTTCTCAATAATCACTCAAACTCTCTCAAATTCACTTAAATTCTCTTATTTCAAATTTATAATATTATCATTTTATTCTCTAAATTTCATTTTTTTTATCAAAATAATTTTATTATAATATCATATTCATAATATAATTTTATTTTATTATAACAATAGTTTTATTACATAATTTTATAGTAATTTATTTTTACATTATTGTTACATTAATTAAATAAATTATAATAACTTTATAATAAATTGTTGTTAAATTAAACTATTAACATTATTTATTATAAAAATAAATTTGTTAGATTAAATTATAAAAATATATTAATATATATTATTTTTATTAAAATAAATTAATATAAATTTAAAAAAATAAAAAATTTAAATTAAAAAAGGACCGAACCGGTCCATGAACCGGGCCGGTTCGCAAGTAAAAATAATGCGAACCGGCCCGGCTCGGACCAGTCCACTACCGGTTCGGACCGGTTTAAGTTGTTAGTCAGCCGGAATCGGTGAGAACCGGCCCGGTCCGGCCCACTAACAGCTCTAGATAGGGGTGTTGGATTCAAACTCAAGACTTATAATATGCGACAACTTATCTTTAACCACTAGGCCAAGAGGTTGTTGGCAATTCAAAGATGATTTTTAGTAGTTGGAGTTTGTGGACAAAAAAATTAATTAGTACAGAAATACAGATGCTTCCAAGGCAAAAGTTTACAAGAGCAAGAGTGCTTTCATTTCTTGCAAATGCAACGCAAGATTTAAAACTTTTTCAATGTCTTTTACGTCTTCGAGTATTTTACTTGTAATTCTTTTTACGATAATTAATCAATTATAATTAAAAATTATGTACTGGTCCACATTTACAAGTGCGAACTTTATGTATTATTTTGATAGATCTCACGTGACTTTAAATTTTGATTAATTAATTATAATGTAATAATTATAGATGATATGTTCTCTATTATTATTGTAGATAACTATATTCTTCATTAGTCCACTCCCAATGTTTTCAAAATCATCCCAACCAAATTTCTCAATATATATATATATATATATTATACAATTCTCATTTATTAAATTTTAACTTTAATTTAGCATTTTTATTATATTTTTATTTAACTATATAAAATTAAATTAATTATTACATTCAAAATTATAAAATATTTATAATTTATAAAATTTTAAAATAATTTGACTAAGCCCGCTAAGCCCGCCCGATTAAAACCGGACCGAACCCGAAACCGGACCGAAACCGAGAAAACCCGCAACCGAAAAAATCCGAAACCGAGAAAACCCGCAACCGAGAAAACCCGAGATCGAAAAAACCCGCAACCGAGAAAATCCGAAACCGAAAAAACCCGCAACCGAAAAAACCCGTAACCGAAAAACCCGAACCGAAACCCGCCCGAACCCGCCCGTTTGCCACCTCTACACCAAATGGAGCTCCCACTTTAAGTCATATTCAGTGAAATTTTTTTTGCACAAGAAAGTATGATGAAATTCAATACTTTCTTGAAGGCATTCAAAGTTTCTTTTGCACATGAACTCTTACAAATAATGAAAGTCAAGATCTTTTAACATCCTAGCTTGCATCACCTTAAATCTAAGTTCTTAATACAAATTGACTAGACAAAAAACCATTAAACAATAATATTACATTCATAAAGCGAATTAGATGCACACAGACAATATCCAAATATGATGCATAAGGTCTAAGTTATGAGTAAGGTCTAGATCTGATCAAGAGTCGCATTACTCGCCAAATCTAAAGATTGGCTTGATATTTGTTAGGGCTTGGACAATAGATTAAATCCATTAAAATGTGCCTAGGCAAACAAAAGGCTTGATCAAAACTTAGGCTGGGCCTTGATCTCACTCTTAAAAGCTTAGGCCCAGCTTGACAATATTTATATATTTTTAATATATCCCAATCCCCTACATAAACCCATTAAATTTGTCAAAATCAATTAAAAGCAACAAAATTGAGCCAAATCAATAAAACCCATTAAATTTATTAAATATGCCAACCCATTAACAATTAAAGAAATTAATATTGAATGCTCCAATTAAAGAAATCAACATAATATAATAGAATAAAAATTATGTTATTTTTTGTTGAAAAAATAGATTTATTTGAGCTGTCTTGATTTTTTTTTTGTTAATTTTAAAAATGTGCTTGGACATAAAACTCAAACTCGAACATTCGGTCAGGCTTGGCTTAAGTACACATAAAGTCTACTAATATACTATCCATGTCCAACAACCGACCCATGATCAAGTTTAGTAGGGTCCAATCAACTCATTTCAAGATCCGAACAAATAATGATGCTTACATTTAAAGGCCATAGAAATTTTATTAAAGGTTCTTTGAAAAGTAGTAAAAACAAAAAAGTACTCTCATGAGTAACTCCATATGAAAAAGACCTAAAAGCCTTTTAAAAAAAAAACGGAGACTTCGAAAAAAAAAAAACGGACTAAGACATCAAGACAAAGCTAAAAACCCCTAACAGCCGCCCACTAACCCAACCTAAGATCCTTGAATAATAAAGCCAATGGCACAAACAGACAAAACAGCGTGAAATCTATGCATGATGGTGGCCTGCGTAGTTGGTGGTTGTTGGCTGCTGGATTTGAGCATTAAAAACATGGAAAAGTAGCTATGCTTGGCTGTAGGAGTCCTTTCCATCGCATCTTCGTGTTACAGTCAGAAGCTAGAAATTTTAGTCATCACTTTCAACTTCCAAAGAACAACGTGCTGGAGGTTACATGCATCTATAGCTATATGTTGTGAGGTGAGGTTGGGTGGGTCGTACTTCAAATTCAATTTCATCAGCATGGCTTTGTCTTCCTAGTGGAGTAACACATGTTATCGCCAGTCACCAGTCAGTACACATGTATTTTGCGTGACAATTACGTTGCAAATTGCAAATTTCATTTCATCAAATTTTAATAATAATTTTTAAAAAATATTTATCCAAATGATATAATTACAAATACTAATATTAATATTTTGAATTATTTTTAAAGTTCTTAAAAAATTTTAAATCTTTTTATCCGAATGCGTCGTGAAAATATTATTTATAACAGTTATGTCATAAATTGGTATCTTCTTGTAGGGTACTTTTCATCAACGGAGATTCATTATCTCTCTCACTCCACAATACAAACAGAATGGAGAGGAATTCTAAATATTTAATATAAAAAAAGAATCTTGAATATATAATTACTAAAATTTCATTTTGTAGATGCTTTTTTTCTTTTTGATTTTTGCATAACGGAATTGAAAAGGAAAATTACTTATATATATAAAAAAGAAACAAAAGAGTTTATCAAACAAATGAAGAAAGAACAATAAGCCAATGAGACCTCGGCTTAGTGATAAAAAGGAAGTCATGAGATTTTAAGGTCTTAGCTGATTGTGATTATAACTTCTAATGAAAATGTACTACTAAAAAAAAGAACAATAAAATTTAAAAAAAAAAAGAACAACAAAAGGAAGAACTTACGAAAGAAATATTGAAAAAAGTAATAAAGGAGGACTCCGTCCATGAAGGGGGGAAGGGAAAATTAGGAAAGTATTAATACCTTGTTTTAGTATGTTGTAATTAAAAGATTAACCATTGGTGAATAAAATTTGAGATAGGAATTAAAAGATTAACAATTGGTGAATAAAACTTGAGATTTTGAGGGAGGAATCTCAAACCTTTATATTCAATTCAAGCTATAAATACAAACATTATTAATCATGATATATATAATTATATATGATTTATATTTGATGCATTATCATTGTATAAATCTTATATATTTTTAGTAAATCATAATATGTCACATCATTAATTAATAAATTTTAAAATAATAATCCTTAAAAATATATTATTAAATTTACAAATTAATAATATCATGATATAATTCGATAATAGTATTAGAGATTTATACTGATAGTACATCGAATATAAACTTATGTGTGTGTATATATAATCATAACACGTCAATTCATTAATTCATAAATTTTAAAGTAAAGAGTTTTTAAAAATTAATATTCTAAAATTTATTAATTGATGAGGTATTACGATTCAATGATAATTTATAAGATTTATATTGCTTCTTAATCTAATTAATTATAATTAATTTACTCTTAATTTAGTGCACCGTGAATAATGGGGGATATAAAGTATATCCATCATTGATCACAAGTTTTGTGTGTTTTTTATTAGTTTATTTATTTTTATATTAGTTTATATATATATATATATTATATATGTGTGTGTGTGTAAAATTAGAAGAGAGAATACAATTATAATAAGATGTTACATCCACAAAAATAATTTAAATTAACGAAACAAAAAGTATAAACTGGACTTACAAACTCACACACAATAAAACTTTAAATTTGAGATTTTAAAATTTCATGATCTCTTTTTTACCATTAAGCTAAGATTAAATTGAAATTGAATTATATATTAATTAATCAAAAATTAAAAATACAATGCATCTTGGAGTCTTGCTCAAGAAAATGATACATGCCAATAATCTCTTGACATTACAAAAAATGAGATCTTTAAAGGCATTTTTGTACATGCGGTTTTAGAAACCGTCAGTACTTTCATTTTTTTAATAGATTTTTGCTGGCTAAAACATAAGCGCCGCGGTTAACCAAACCTTTATTGACACCCGTGGTACCTAGATTTTAGTTTCTTTAAATATTTTCCTTCTCTTCTCATCTCAAATCAGATATTTCTATTTTAAAAATCAAACCCTAGCCTTTCCTTACACCATCCTCATTATCAGCTTTGCTTCAAAATCGCTCTGGGCACTCATATTCTCCTCTTCTCTCCATCGATCATCTCAACTCTCGGTTCTCACTTCCTTTTTTTTTATTTAATTTTTGTTTTCTGTTCTTTTCTCGTCTCGTCTAATCTCCTCTAAATCTGCAGCTTCCAATTGTCTATCGCTCCATTGATCATCTACTTTGGTCGTCTCTCTATTCTACGATCCTTTACCTGAGGTAAGTTCGATTTATCAAATTTTTTGCTGAAAACATGAATGTCAGAGGCCATTGCTATATTTTATTTTGCTGCTACATTTTTTTGTGTGTGTTGATGTTTTGAATGGAAAATTAAGGGGTGTGCTTAGATGAGTAAATATGCTGTGAAGAGAACATTGAAGAACGTTTTAGAATTATACATGAGTTTGCACTGGTCCTGTTTAGTTGACTTGATTGCTCACATATTATTGCTAATTAATTTTGTTGAATTAATAAAATTTTGTTGAATTGCAGTTTTTTATTTAAGTGGTCAAAAGCAAACATCACCATATATTTTTATTTGATTAAAAAAAAGAAATGATGAAAAATTTATTAATTTAATAATTAAATTATGTTAATAAAAATTTTAATTTAAAATTAAGTTCAATAAATATAAAAATTTTAAATTTGAAAAAAGACTTTTACCGGCACTTTAAAGTGCCAGTAAAAGCATTTAAATTTAAATTTAATAAAAATAAAAACTTCAAATAAGATTTTTGTCCACACGTTAAAGTATCGGTAAAAACGTTTTACTTTTAAAGGCATTTAAAAGCGCAAGGAAAAGTCATGCCGAAAATTATAGAATCTTTCCTGGCCTTGGGGTACCTGACTGCTGGCAAACTTTTACTGGCATTCACCTGGCCGGCGGTCAACGAACCACCGGTAAGGTTTTTATCGGCAGTTCATTGGTCTTTTACCGGCACTTATAAGTCCTTTTTTTGTAGTGTGACCGAGTGATTAAGAATAAGTTGTGACATATTATAAGTTTTGAGTTTAAATTCAAGTAATCCCATTTTCAGTTATTTAATGTATCCCTTGTAACAAAAAGAAAAGATATATGGGCTTCGATGACAATTTCTTGAGATTTTGGTCTTAATTTCGCTGTTTGAAGATGTGCTGTGGTCTTTTATGTATGAAAGAAAAGTTGGAAAAAGAAAGACGTGTTTGGAATGCGAGATTCACTATTAATTATGAAAACCAAAATTCCTCGTGTTGAGATCAAAAAAAAAAAAAATCTTGCTCGTGGTTCATGTCTTTGATTTTTTTCATTTTCTTTAATTTATTTTTCTCAGATAATAACAAAAAAGACTTTTATACATTTTGAAAAATGAAAATTCGAAAAGCAAAAGAGGACAGATGAAGTGCACCTTTTTTTTTTGGTACAGGGATGAAGTGCACTTTAAGTCCCTAAATTTTTTATAGAATTCCATTTCTGTCTTTAATCTTTCAATATTTCAATTGTTTCATTTAAATTTTAATATTTTAAGCTTTACTTGATAGAGTGGAAAGAAAAATAAAAAGAGAGAAAAATAAAAAGATGAAAAATATATTTTTCTTTCCATTAATATACTTGGCAAGAAAAATGAAAAATGTGACAGAAAATTATATATTTTTTCTATCCATAGCTTGCTAGAGTAGAAAAATGAAAGAAAGGAAATGAAATTATATTGTTTTACTATTATACCATTAATTAATTAAGAAAAAAAATAAATTTTAGAAATGAATAATTTTGTAGATATACATACTTGATTTATATCTCTAGTATTTTATTTCCACTAATTTTTTCAATTTGAAATAATTTGATTTTGTTAATAAAAAATAAAAATAACAATTTTCTATTTGCTTTTCTTACATTTTTTTTCTTACCAAACATTAACAATAACCCTTGATGAAAAGTAGGTTTGCTTGGTACAACTAAAAAGTATGAGAATGGAAAGCAATTGATGAAAAAGTGAGAGGAAAATGAATTTTTAGATGCTTGGTACAATAGAAAATAGAAAGGAAAAAAACAGGAGGGATTCCTTCCCACAAAATACAATCGATCCAAATTAGATAAAAAATGATCCATGTGAGTAAATCAAGTGAAAATACTAAATTATCCCTAATCAATTTATTTTTATTTTCTTTCCTATCACTTTTCAACTCCACCAACCAATAAAAAGAAAGAATATATGTTTTCCATCAAATTTTCAATCTTTCTTACTAAGCACACTTATCGGCTCTAATTTCCATCTCTTAATTTTTCTTTTCATCTTACCAAACAAATTCTTGAAGTTATTTCAATAATACGTCTTACACGTATATGAACTTAACCGCAAGAAGATTTTACATCGCTTACAAAAAAAAGAGGTCAAATGAGGGACTAACGTATGCCAATTCTTTTTATTAAAATTATCTGAAAAATGAATGTCTATCTCATCTCTATCTACATTTAAATAAACCGATACAAAACCAAACTCCCTTCTTCCAATTTTAGAAGGAAGAGAAGCATTAACAGTAATATATATTTTAAAAAATAAAAACGTAGTTGCCCCTATGATCTTACTTCTTGTCGTACCTTTGATATATTCACAATACTAAGAGTGTTCATATATACCACAAGGATAGACTTATTTTTTTCCAAGCTGTCACTAAATCCTTTTTGTTTGCCTCTAATCATCAAGTTCACAATGAAACATTGGTGTAGCTAATGAATTTAGGCTGCCAAAAATAATATCGTCATCGTCGATGTAGTTGTTAGAGTCTTGACAATCAAAGTAGGTTTGAATGTCATCAGGAAAGCTCCGACGTGGCGGATCAGGTTCTGGTGGCGTTGATGGGCAATCAGCCACCGAGGTCCTCTCCAACATTTCCTTAAATTTTGATGATTGAAACAAAACCTCTAATGCCGATGATGCTGAGCTGCCACCGCCGTTCCTGCCAAGTCGCGGCGGAGTCAGCGAAGTTTCAGTAGTGCTACAGCTTTGAGGTTGAATGGAAAACCCGAATCCAATATCGTGCGGTGTTGAATTGGTCTCAGCATTAAGGTTTTGTTGAGGGTTATGTGAGTCATTAGGGTTACTTTGATGATTTGGACGTGGCCATTTGACGTAAAGGCTAAGATCAAAGTTTGTTACCGCATTGAGTCCTCGATACTCTATGGCTGCCATGTCATATGCCATCGCTGCTTCTTCTTGTGTCGCTGAAAAAAGAACAATAAATAATGACAGCAAAAAGCCATTAGAGTGAAGACATATAATAAAATAGAGAAGTATATTTGCATGCAGATTTGGGTGGAGGGTTGGAGAGATTTGTTCCAATTGGCATTTCAAAACATAAATAGCTGAATAGGCAGTTGAGGTTTGGTGAACTGTATCTCAACTAACTGGATTTGACGATTACAATTTCATTCTCATTTGTCTTCACTTATTTAGCGCCCATTACAAGCTATAGCTATAAAAAGTTTATTTCAGTTTATAAAAGAAAAATATATATTTAACTAGTTTTCGACTTAGTGAAAATTATTAAATGTTTAATTGTATCTGAGTTAAGATGTACATATTTTTAAGTTTTGAGGTGTACACAAACTATTTCGGAGACACTCTAACTGTAAAAAAAAAAGTTACACTAAGACTTGCATTATTTTTCTATATACAGGCTATAGCAGAGACCGATAAGAATATTTTGGTTAGAGCGAATTGTTTTGACTATCAATAGTGAGGTAAGGGAAAATAATGAGAACTTTAATTAGAATCAATTAAACTAATTTAGTTACCTGAATTAATTAAATAATTTTAAAAGTTCTATGAATGTCTATACTTGATCATAATTATAACTTTTAAAGTAATGCACCATTTAAGCAAAAACTAATTACCCCATGTTCCGAGATATAGATATTTGTTGCCAAATACCCTGCCAATTCGAGCTTCCCATCTTCCATTGTGGTGGTGCCTACAAAGATTGGAAAAGTTTCAAAGGTCATACATACATACATACCTCTCCATACATATATATTCTTAATTAATTTAATTTTTAACTAAAATGTGTGGACATAAATAAAACTAACTGAAAATTAAATTAATACCACAAGTTCAATAATGTGTAGTACCCTAACAACCCATTTTAACATCTTACATAAATTTATGGTCATGATACTTCTAATTTTTAAATACTAAAGAAAGGGAAATGAAATTGTATCGACCAAGCATATTAAAGGTAAAAAAAGAAAAGAAAAATTGGGAGAGATAATTAACAAATACTTTGAGACTGCAACACTTCCCACCTGGCGACGCCTCTATACTTTGAGACTCCACGAGAGAATCCACTACTTTTTCTGTAAATTATAGCAAAAATAAATGAATTAAGAAAAAGTCATCAATCAAGATTTGTTTCAACAAAATAAAATATAGTCGCCCTTTGAAATTAATTCTATGTTTTGCAATTGAGCATTACCTCCTCAAAGATCCAATATATTCTTCTTTTGATTGACCCTCCATTTCCTTCATCTCTCTTTCATAAGTTGATAACTAAAACCAACATAATAAACGAAAAGTCAAAACCAATGGAAAATGAACAAAAGGAAATAAAAAACCTTCCGTCCATAAAAAGATGGAAAATAAACTCAATACTTACTGGAAAATTAAGGATGGTATCCTGTCCCCAGTACTTCAATGCAGCCAAGTCATATGCATGTGCTGCTGCTTCTTCATCGTCATAAGCACCTAACCCAAAATCCAACGCTACAACGTTAATAATAAAGTGAAAAGAGAAAAGGAAGTAGAATTATATACGGCCGGTAGTTTCTTGACAATGACAAGCCTTTAAAGAAAAAAAATCATCATCGGATGATAAACTCACCTAGATATACTGCATTAATTTGATTTGGATTTCGTCGTCGTCGTCGCCAGTACAATCAATATCATCAGAAAAATTAACAATGGTGTTTATAGAATTTAGTCCATAATTTAAGTGTAAAATAGAATAAGGGTGAAAGATCATATTACCTTGTCTTCCTTTTTTTTTCTGTGACTCATTCCAGCAAGTCTTATCCCACAAATGAGCTTCAAATCGCCCTGTCCATCGGTGCCTGAGAATCAAAACGCATGCCGCCAAGCTCTAAATCAGACAGTAACTTGTCGCAGGGTGCATTTCACGGATAAATAGGTATATATTTTGTTAATTACCTTGTAACACCTCGATAAACCGAACTACGTTGGGGAGGAGAGTCACGGGGAACACTTTTACGACTCCGTTTCACTTTGGCTGCAGATTTTGCAGTTTTGGTTGAAGTACTGTTTTCATGAGCAGTATTGTTGCTTTTGGTTTGCTGTGAGATTTTCGCCATGAAAGAGCTGAGTTGAAGAGAAGAGAAACACACACACACACTCTCTAAAAAGGTTAACAACGGAGGAAAGAAAAGGGTTCTGGTTTTGATTTTTGTTTTGATATTTTGTTTCAAGTGATTTTGGTGACAAAAGAGAGACAGAGATATGATATTGTGGCCGACTGGCCGTCTGCAAGCGGCTTTTTCTCTACTCTGTTTTCCTCTTGTCCAGCCTCTTTGGTTTTGGAGGTACATTTGCAAGCCATATATATATATATATATATTGAAAATTGATTATTGGACTTTCATTTAATTTAATTTTCTTTTAATTAATTACGTTTGAAGTCTTGGCGCAATTTCTACCCTCGCTTTTCTTTTTCTAATTCCTAAAAAAAATACAAATAATATCATTAATGAGACAGTTTAGCTCTTCCTTTGTCTACTTTTTCTACGCTAAAGTCTTGACGAGTTACACATGGATTTTTTTTTTGGCCAAGAATCAAGGCATTGCACATGCATTTATGCACTCTATGTAGTTGGTGGTAAGACTAGTAGTACCATGTTTTGGCCAAAGTTTCTGGATAACATTTATAATTTTTATACATTGTCGATGCGCAAGATGTTGACACTTAATCATTAAATTTTTATGAGCAAATTAAAAAAAATTATTTGTATTTATTTTAAAGATTTGGCATTTTTTTAATTTACATATTAATTAGGTGTAAACTTTTAGTGCATTGATAGTGTATAAAGACTATATACTGTTAATGTATCATATATACATATATATATATAAACTTTTATTTAATTAGATTTTGATCATCATCTATTTTTTGTTTTATTTTATTGGATAGATTTGGATTTTTTAGATGATACTTGTGGACATATATGAATATTTAATTAATATATGTATATATAGAGCTTGAAATAAATGCTCCCAACGAAAGGGGTTGTGGCTTAGGTTGGCACCACTTATATGCATATTGGTGCGCCATACTATGCGGCGTATGCCTAAATTGTCAGCCAGCCACATTAAGGCTTGGACTGTCACCATTATAAGATACTACACATTATTAAGAGTTTATATTTGATATAGTAACAGTGTATATTGTTAATCAATTACAAAGTATCACTTTATTAAATAAAATTAAAAATATATAAATCTTTAAAAGTAAATATCAATAAGTTCTTTTAAGTTTTGATGTTTATTTTTAATACGATCTACATTTTTTTAACTTTATTTATTGATAAGATGACACTTTATAGCTTATTGATAATATATAACTACTATACATTTGTTAGTACATTAAACATAAACTCATGCCAATAATTATGAATAAAATTTTAAGAGCTCCCATTTATCAAACAAGAAGAACGACTCAACAAGATTTGTAGAATGGTTAGGTTAGGGTTGGGTACTATTAGGGTGCATTAAGTTAGGTTTTTTTTCTTTTTTTGGTCATGTGCGTTAAGTTAGGTTAATACTATCCATAACATGCTGTTAAAAAAATCCCTAGTGTGATTCAATGAATGACACATGTCCAAGTGAATGAAGAGGGAAACAGAAAAGGAAAGGGAAAGGGAAAGAGAAAGAGGGGAAGTTCTTGGTGGTGAAGAAAAATAAAAGCAGTTTTTGGCGGTGAATCGTGGTAGGCGTGCAGGTGACTGTTGCTACGTGTGGCTGTTGCTCTTGACAAGTGGGTATAATTTTGTCTCCAGAAGCTTTTTTTTTTCCTCCTTCTCATTCCTTTTTCCTTTTTCTTTCCCCTTTCTCTATGCCCCTCTTTATTTTCAGTGCTGCCTCTCCTCATTTCTTTGCCCTTATTTTCTGTCTTTTATCTCATGTTTTGATATGAGTTATGATCATTTGATATAGGTTTTGATCTTTCATTTTGAATGCCACTTTTGATTGTTTGTTTGTCATAGATTTAAAGGGTAATAGTTTTCCATTTACCTTTCAGCTGAAATTCTCAACATTTTACTATGAGATGTCATTTGAATTTTTAATTTCTTTATAAATATAGATTTATCTAATTACATATTTCTCTATTTTTTTTTGGTTCGGATGGCTAGTCATTAATAATGATTATTCAATTCCCATTAAAAAAAACTCATAGGTTACGTTTAAAAAGTGTTTTCTAAGACAAAAAGATTATGTATTTATAACCATAACCTTATTCTGGCATTGTATTTTCTTAGGTTATATAACCTATGGTTTTTAGAACGCAGTTTAATATAATAGTTATATACTATGTTTTAGGAAGAAACGTAGTCGAAATATAGAAAATAGATTACATTTTAAACTTCTACGTAGTCTAATTTTTAAAATAAACTACCTTTTTGAATTATTTATAAATTTTAATTTATTTGAAAATAAAATTAAAGCTTAATAACCAAATACACCCTTAACCTTTTACACAAAATGAATATAAGCTCTCAACCTTTAATTTTATTGTGAAAGTCTATAAACTTTTATTTTACTATAAATAAACTTCCAGCCTTTCAAATTAAAACAATTAAGTAAAATAAACAAGATGTTAAGATCTTATAAGTCCTCTACTTTTTATTTTACCATAAGAGTTTATATTAAATTTGAACTTAATTGCATTAATTTGAAAGGTTAGGAGTTTACATAGTAAACTTAAAGGTTGAATGTTTATTTCCATTTTATGCAAAACGTTAAATGTATATTTGGCTATTATGCCTAAAATCAATAGATTACGTTTCGTTGTTATCCATAGAATAATTCTAAGTAAAAGACTATGCTATTGGATAAATAGTGGTGTTTTATTGTAAAATTAAACTTTATTCAATTGTTCAATGTTATTACACAAATCATAACAAATAAGAAATTAGCTATTACAAAATATTCTTATATAACATTTTCATAACAATGAACTGTCTTAAGACTTCAATACAACACTTTGATATTCTTCCTACTTTATCCTCGACAACCAAAATTTTGACAACCATTTTGTCTGGATTTGATTATTTCTTTTTTTTTCCTCTTTTTTTTTTGTTGTTTCTAGTTTCAAAAAATATTTAACTAAACGTTTTATGACTTCGAAAACTTAAGCATAATAAAACTACTTTCATTAGATGCTATACAACTTTGAAAACTTAGCCAGACAAAACACCTCTTACAGGAGACTCTACAACTTTAAAATTTAAACGTTGAGAAACTCCTCTCATCGAGAGGCTATACACCTTTTGGAAATTTAATCTGATAAAACTCTTTTACTAGAGACTTTACAATTTTAAAAATTTAAACTTTTTTTTTTGAAAGGCAAGATTTATTGCTATGAGGATAGGAATAAACAAAGAGAAACTGGACTGCAGTTGACTCAAAACAAAGAGAGCCACCAAAACCAGTCAAAAATGAAAAACCCATAGTGGCAAAAACACA
Source organism: Heritiera littoralis (assembly GCA_031772115.1). Lineage (NCBI taxonomy): Eukaryota > Viridiplantae > Streptophyta > Magnoliopsida > Malvales > Malvaceae > Heritiera > Heritiera littoralis. Next base: position 2,599,028 of record JAPDPK010000064.1, read on the forward strand.
AGCACCTGGTAGGCGGCAACAAAACAGAGTCGAACAGAGCAACTCCTCCCGAGCACAACCCAAAAGCTCACAGTGTCAAAACAGCCTGCAACCAGTTAAGGGCACAAAATCATAATCAAGCAAACAATCAACAAAGAAGAAAAAAATTACAAACTCAGCCAAGGGCCGTCATCAAAGCCAATCAGAGAAGGACCAACCAGGGAGTCCGAACAGACCAAAAAGACGCAGCCCCATGCTGAGACAAAGCATCGCCGCCCCACAGGCCAAAACCGCACCTTAATCATTGACCATTAGGAAATTGGAAGTTCTGTGCACACCCTATTTAGTGAGGGAGTCGGCAACGTCGTTGCTCTCACGAAACACATGCTGAATTTGAAAACAGACCATTTGGAGTTTTAAGTTTTCAATTTGTGAGAATACTTTCCTGAGTTTCCAAGGAGCAGAAGAAGGCATTTGCACCCACTTGACGGTGTTAACTGAATCACTTTCAACAATAAGCGAATAAGAACTGGCCCATTTAGAGGCCGAGAAAATGACCGCCTCCTCACTGCTAAGACTTCAGCCACATTTGATTCGGCAACTCCAATAGATTTTGTAAACAGGACCTTAACAGAACCCCCGACATCCCTCAATACACTGTCGATACCAACTGGCCTGGGTTTGCCGAGGGCTGAGCCGTCAACATTAAACTTTAAGGACCCACTCGGGGGACACTTCCAAGCAGAAATCAGTCTAGGGACCTTAGAAGAGATGGGCATCGAAACTATAGAAGGACAACGGAAGAAATCAGAAAAGTGTTGGGTAGCCCTCGGCCATTTAGCTTTGAACCATGTTGCTAGCCTATAGAAGACCACATCCGCAAAAGATCAACCAATTTGCCGTTGAAAACGATGTCATTTCTAGAGAGCCAGATAGACCACACAATAGCAAAGAATGCCATTCTTCATAGCTTATTACATTTATCCACCGGCAACGCATGCTGCCACGCAAGGAAAAAGGACATCAAGTTTTCATGACTGATCCAGTGCACGCCCCAACAGCAGCAACAATAGGCCCAGACCTTCCAAACTTCAACGCAAGAGAAGAAGAGATGCTCCACGATTTCAGTCTCAGTTCTGCAGAATGCACAGACCGCATTGTCCCTGCTAAGAAAGCCCTTTTTGACAAGCTGATCCTTGACCGCTATTCTGCCTTTCAATAATTGCCAGACGAAAACCTCGACTTTAGGCGGGGCGAGACCAGCCCAAACGAACTTCCAGTTACTAGATTTAGAGCTAGTGCTGCTTGCGACCGATTTGCAAAAGCCCTTAACTGAATACGCCCCATCTGGAGAATCTTTCTAGATCAGTGAATCTCGCAACTTAATACAAACATTATGCTCCTGTATCGTGGCCAAAAACTCCTTCCACTAATGGTGCTCCCAATCAAAGAGCCTTCTTCTCAACTGAACATCCCACGTCTAGCAATTGTTGTTCCAGAGTCCAAAGTCACTCACCTTTCCACTCTTCTTAACCGCTAATGCAAAAATCCTAGGGAATGAGTGTTTTAGAATAACCCCTTCGGTCCACTCATCATCCCAAAAGTTAATGCTCATACCATCACCAAGCAAAACACCCAGCCCATCGGTCAGGACATGAAATTGAGGATTATCAGAGACAAGAGCCTTAGAGATATTTCTCCACAATTTCGAGAGTCTGCCAACGTTTCCTTGTAAAGGAATGAGATCAGTTGGACAACCGCCACACTTTTCGATGATCACTGATTTCCACATTACATTCTGTTCCATACCATACCTGAAAATCCACTTGTTTAAAAGAGCCCTATTTTTGGTTCCAAGGTCAACGATGCCGAGACCACCATAGTCCTTATAGTTGCATACAGAACCCCAGTCCACCATGTGCAGTTTCCTCTTGGTCAAGGACCCACTCCACAGGAATCTCCTCTGAATTTTGTCCAACTTTTCTTTAATGCCAAGGGGGATCTACAAAAGAGACATATAGAACAGGGGAAGACTGGATAAAACTGATTTGACAAGAGCCAGTCGACCCCCAATTGACAGAAACTTAGCTTTCCAGCCCGCAAGTCTCCTTTCAAATTTATCAATCACTAGGTACCACAACGACAAACTTTTAGAGTGCGCTCCGAGAGGCAATCCGAGATACATAGAAGGCAGTTTTTCAGTTTTACAGCAAATTGTTCTCGCCCAGCTTTCCAGTAATTGCTGATCGACACCAATTCCAATCAGGCAGCTCTTCTTAAAGTTGACTTTGAGACCAGAGATGACTTGAAAGCACCTAAGTACCTTCTTAATATTCATCAGCTGAACTAGCATCGGCTCGTAAAAGATGATAGTGTCGTCAGCATACTGAAGATGCGACACTGAGAAACCATTAGTGCCCATCGCCAGGCCATTAAACAATCCCAGATTTGTGGACTTTCTAAGTAAGATGCTTAAAGCTTCAGCGACCAAGTTGAACAAAAATGGGGACAGTGGACACCCTTGTCGTAACCCTCTAGAGATTTTAAATTCCCTAGAAGGGGCCCCATTAACTAAAACAGAGAGAAACCGAAGAAATACAAGCATGGATCCAAGATATCCACTTACTTCTAAAGCCCATCTTAACCATGATAAAATCTAAAAACCTCCAATCGACGCTATCGTAGGCTTTCTCGAAGTCCACTTTGAGAAACAGACCACTACCATTTTTCCTCCTAACTTCATCTATAACCTCATTCGCAATAAGAGAACAATCCAAAATCTGCCTCCCTTTGATAAATGCAAACTGATGATCACCAACCACCTCTCCAAGGACAAACTTTAGCTGATTAGCAAGGACTTTGGCTAAAATTTTATACGTGCTGCCCACCAGGGAAATAGGCCTGAAGTCATTGATGCTAGATTGAGAATAACCTTTAGGAAGCAACGTAATAAAAGAAGAGTTCAGCTTACTATCCAAGAAGTTCGATTCATGGAAATCCTCAAAGAATGCCAGCACGTCATCCTTAAGCAGATCCCAGTGTGCTTTAAAAAAATTGAGGTTCAAACCATCCGAGCTTGGTGCCTTATTCCCGTCACAGTTTTTGACAACGTCCCAGATTTCCTCTATCGTGAAAGGCCTGATCAGCTCATTGTTACGCTCTTCCCCCACCACACGGAACAAGCAGTCCATCTCTCTTACTTCAATTGCTTGGCTGGAGTTGAAATGGGATTCAAAGTGTGAGGCCACGAACTCTTTGATAACAGCTGGATCCTCAATCTCCCTGCCTTGAATGTTAATCTTGTTAATGAAGTTAACTCTTTTTCTAGAAGACGCAACCAGATGATAAAACTTCGTATTTCTATCCCCCTCCTGCAACCACTTGACTCTCGACTTCTGATGCCATGATCTTTCTTTAGCGCGATACAATGACCAAAGGTCTGCCCTTGACTTATTGATCTCTTGTCTATTGCCGGCGATACTTCTACCATTAAGCAGGTCTTTCTCCAACCTATCAATTTTGCTTTCAAGATTACCGATCAAGCTCCAATCCTTCTTGCCTTCCCGCTTAAACCATTCCTTGCTGGCCATTCTAACCAGTCGTAACTTCAGCCACATATCCGAAGGGCCTAGGACTCTACAATCTTTACTCACCCAGGTGTAATTGACAACCTTCCTAAAGCCTGCCTCCTCAAGCCAATGATTCAAAAATCTAAAAGGCTTTGGACCCTAGTTAATATCTGAAGACTCCAACAAAACCGGATTGTGGTCAGAGAGGGATCTCGGAAGCACTTTCTGAACCAGACTAGGCACCATTGAAAGGAATTCAGGAGAGATAAGGAACCGGTCAAGCCTGCAGAAGGTAGGTTCTTCCCTATTACTACACTACGTGAAACAACCTCCCATAAGAGAGGAGTCAATGAGGCCCAAGACATTGATAAAGTTAGAGAAGTGATTCATGGCAGACGAGTTGCAGACATTACCAAGCTTTTCCTCAGATGATCTGACAACATTGAAATCGCCACTAAGACACCACGGAAAGTCAAAGCCATCCACGATTCTAATCAACTTGTCCCAAAACACCTGCCTCTCTCCATCGTCGTTAGGAGCATAAATGTTACCAAATCCGCATTTAAAGTTTAATTGGCACATAACCCCCACCACCAAAATGTATCTTTGTGAAGTGATCTTACTTTCCAGCTTGAAAAAATCATCCCTCCAAAAGGAGATCAAACCCCAGCCGACCCAACAGCTTCCACAGACTCAAAACACATCGTCTCAGGGCCCCAGAGAGATTTTAGAGTTTGTCCCGACACACTACTCAGTTTAGATTCTTGAAGGAAAGCAGCATCAAGCTTAAATCTATGAACTAAATTCTTAACAGCCAGTCTCTTCTCCATCATCCCCAAACCCCTTATATTCTAAGATAAGAACTTCATAAGGAAGAAGAACACTCTGTAGATCTACCCAACATCCATTTCAGATCGACCCGATTCGCCTCCTCCAGCTCCTTGAAGATGCCAACCATAGACGACCTGTCCAGATTGAAATAGACGCCCAATGTCGAGCACACCTCCCATGTGGCTTCGGCTTCCTTCAAAATCATTGCGTTCCTGTTCTCAATATCAGAATCAGAGATGGAGTTGTCGGCAAATGCCAGATCATCCTCAGTATTTCCCTCCAAAATATCTCTGATTTCTCTCCTGAGTAGTTGTCTTCTTCTGCCTGCTGAGCTGCATTTCTTTCTGCGGTTGCTTGTAGCTTTATCGTGATAGGCCTGGCCAGAACCACTCGTATCATTGGCTATTGGCCCACAGTTGATCAAAGATCCGCAACCATTTGGTCTGAACGAGAATGAGGCGGCCTCTTCTGACTGTATAGAAGGCTCAGTAATGTGAAAACCGCTTGAGATGTTCGGCCCATCCACTTCAGAACCAACCCCTAGGCCCAACAAGACATCAGCAGCACTAATGACCCTGCAAGTTGAATTTGAAAGTGGCTTATTATCAGTTGCCTTAGCCTTATAGCTCACGCAATCCACCTCGGGACTAGTCAAAAACAGAGATGCGTAGCCTGCATGTTCAGCCTGAGTCAAAGAATTTGGCTTTCCAAAGTATCCCCTGACCGATTCATGAAGGACCCATCGTTCATGCTCAGAAATCGAAACGTCGAACTGTTCCTCCCTAACGTTGCTGCTTAGACCGACGATACAGTCATTGTCTGTAAAAGGGCACGAGGAGACGCCAAAATCACATCGGGTAGAATTCTCGAAGGTCTGATCGTCCTCTACTGAAATAAGGATCTTGGATACTTAACCTTTCACTTCGATGGTCACTGAGGGTGGGATGCGCCACCGAGAATCAACTGATACCAACATTCTAGCCGCATCAAATCTCTGTCTGCACACGGTGGACTCGTCTAGACAGACAAACGACCCCCAGCTATTCCCAAGTGAAATGAAGAAATTTTCATGCCAAACTTGGAGGGTACTTCCTCTAACACCACCCATACAAAGAACCTATTAAACGACGAGGAGGCAGACCATTGTTCCAGAGACAAAAACCACGAAAACTGGAAATGTTCATAGTCTGCAGAGAACCTATCTAGATCGACTGACGACTTGAAAGTAATCAACATTGAAACGCCTCCCAGAAAACTGACTTGACAAATCGAATCCCATTTAGTAAGAACAGGAGCAACATCCTGGAAACGAACACCATCAAGCATGCAGCCGACAGCACTCCTGGAAAGCCACTCCATATCTCATTTAGGGATTTCCATGTTGAAAGCAACCTCCTTACTGACCTTCTTCCCATTACCCTCACAACCAGAAGCAGCTTTACACGTTACCAGTGATACTTCAACATTGGAGGGGGAGGCAACAGCAGCCTTAGCGTTCCCCACAAGGACGTCCCTGTACAATCTCAAATATCTGCACGAACAAGACCTAGATCTTCTGTTGGTCGGAATAACAGCATTCGGGAGGTTGTCATGATTCCTGACAACCCGATGGTTCATTTGCCGCTTGACAGCTGCCTTTTTAACCACTAGAAGTCTTCCGTCGACCTTCCTGTTATTACCCCTTTCGATGGCCGTGAGCATCTCACCTACCGAGCCGTACCTGACAAAGGCGAAAGTCGGTGCAGACATGGCCCTCTTGTTCCTAAGTGAAATGTAAATATCCAGCACAGTACCGTATGCACTGAAAGCCTCCCGTAGCGCTGCCTTTGACACCTTTCTGCTTAAGTTGTCGACAAAAACAGAGAACAAACTCGAATGCCAGCCAAAACGTCGGTCCGGGATCTTGGAAGAACGTTTTGAAGAAGAAAAGGCCATTTCGTACTGCTATTTTGCTTGTGTAAATTGAAATGGTTAATTTAAAAAAAAATTTAAACTTAAAAGTGCTCTTTTCACCAAAGACTCTAAAACTTTGAAAAAATTAGCATGGAACATGTTAATGACTTGAACGAAAACAAAATCTAAATAATGAAATGACTTGAATGAAATCAGCCTAAAACGAAATGACTTGGGCACTGAACGAAACCAAAAGTCTAAAATTATGTCTATTGCGTCTTGTGGATAAATGTATGTCTGCATGAAAATGAATGTGCAACAAGATCTGCCTTAAGTTCAAATCTTGCGAGAGTAATGGAGGATTTCTAGGCATATATAATACCCAAAGACAATGGCGTAGCCACAATAAAATTGACCCCACTGAAATTTCAGCTATATTATTATTATTATTATTATTATTATTATTATTATTATTATTATTATTATTATTATTATTATTATTATTATTATTATTATTATATAAAGAAAAGGTAGAAAAAAATTGTCTTTTATAATAACTTTTAAGGTTTATATATGATGCACTGATAGTGTATAGTCTCTATATATTGTCAATGAATTATAGGTTTACAACTCATCAATATGCAAACTAAAAAGACAACAAGCCCTTAAAAATAGATACAAATAATTTTTTTTTCAAATTTGCTCATAAGGACTTATTGATGAGGTGTCCGCTTTTGATGCATTGACAGTGTATAGAGACTATACACTGTCAGTGCATTTATTTAAATCCTAACTTTTAATAGAAGCGAAAAAATAAAAAACAAAAATGTTAGTAGACATATTTGAAAGAAAATAATGTTAAAGATGAAATTGCTTGATAAAATTAGTCTAAATAAATACTTTCTTTAATAATTGTAACTAAGATCAAAGTGGAGATTAATACTTGAGCTATGTATAATTTTCTGTCAAAAACCTTAATTTAAATATGTTGGCTCAATTACCTAACTGAGAGGGGGTGAATAGGTTAGCATATAATTCATACAAAATACAATAAACACAATATAATTGCAAGTAAATAAAGAGTGTAGGGTAAGAGAATTGCACGCAAGTAATTTATAGAGATTCGACAATCTTACCTACGTCCTCTACCTTGAGACGTTCCCAAGGATTTTCCCCAAATCCACTAATAAATTTGTCTTTATACTTTCTTTTTGCAAGCTCAAGAGAAACATTTACACCTCTCCTTTTTCCGGGCTCAAGGAGGAAACGTTATTACCTTTCTTTTTTATGGCTCAAGGAGAAAACCTTAATTTCTACCCACAACTCACTTTACAAGTTGACCTTTTAAGGGTTCACTCCCCTTTACAAATCGTGAATGAGTTTACAAGAGATGTAATCAAGAATAACCTTTAAGAAGGTAGGTGATTACACTTTAAGCTCAATAAGAACCTATACAACGTTTGTGCTATATAAGGGTTATGAGAATGATAGAGGATTTTGAATTTCTAGTACAAAGAATGTTTTGAAGCTCGAGGAAGATGAAGAATGAAGTCTCTTGAGTGTCTTCAACTTCTAAACTTCTATTTATAGCCCCCTTGATGATTTCTTGAAGTTTGGAGGAGCCTAGAGTAAATCTTCCCGTTATCTCACAAAAAACTAACTGTTTGAGGCTTCCAGCGAAAAGGGGATCGATCCTGTGGCATTGGGATGCCTTCTTAGGGTTTCTGCCATCAAGGGATTGATCCTTTAGAGGAGTGGATTGATCCCATTATTATTCATCTATCCTTTAGTCAGCATTTTGACTTTTCTTAGCTTTTTAAGCATTAAAAGCATTCAGAAGCCAATTTTGAATATTTTTAAATATGACATGAATTTGAAAACATGAATTTGAGTCCAAAAATTTATCAAGTAAATTTCTTAAAATATATTCAATAATTCCATAAGAAAATTACATAAGCCAATAATTAAAAACGTTTTTCTCAGTTGGTTAAAACTAATAAATATAATTAATTAAAACATGATTTTATGTTTGACAAAAGCACTTAATATAGTTTGTGAAAATCATAATTGATAAAACAAATTTACATTGTTGATCATTCATTTAATATTGCTTGAGTGTTTGTCATTTCAAAATATATGTATCAATTTAAAGCTAACAAAATAGAGAAATTTTATTTTTAAGTATTAATTACTTAAACAATAGGTTAAATATAAGTTTTCTATCATATATTTTTATTTTGTTTTGTCTTAAATTTATATTATTCAATTTATATTTGATATTAAACGTTAAATATTTGTGGGTGTTGTTAAATTAATTGAATATTGGTTAAAATGCTATATAAATTGAGGTAAAAAGTTGTGTAAAATTAGTTTTTTTTATTGATTTGGTAATTAATATTTTTTGTGAAGAATTTATTGTTTAAAAAACATATATTAGAATAAATATATTTATAATTTTAATCTCTTTATTTTGATAATGTTAATTATTTAAAGTTCATAACTTTTTATAATAATGATATTACTTTTAGCTTATATAAGATTTTCTTTATTAGTTAATGGAAAAGTATTTTAAAAGAAAATTATCATTAGACATTAGAGCTACCACACTATATTTAGGAAACTAATGAACAAAACTCAAAGTAAGTTTGTATTGAAATTCATTTAGAAACTTTGGTTTCGTTTGGTGCATTGAAAATAATTTCTAAAAAATGATTTTTGAAAAATTATTTCTGAAAAATGATTTTTGAAAATTTGATTTTCTAAAAAAAATGAAATTTTATGTTGTTTGGTTATTTTCTGCAAAATCTACATTTTTGTTAAAATAGTGTTATTCACATAATTAACTACTTAAATAGTGTTTTTAAATCAATAACAACAATAATAATTAAATATGGAAAGAACAATTTTTTTGAAACAAATTTTTATCAAATATTAATAGAGGTTTTTTTTTTTCAAAAAAGGTACTAAAAATAGTAAAAATAGAAGCAACAGATGATTTGTTTTTTCATTTTTATTTCTAAAATCCAACACATAGATTAGGCAACTGAGTTGTCTTCAACTCCAAAATGGAAATGAGTTCCATTGCATTCCTTTAATCACTGATAACTTCTCCTAGTGACCAATGTTCCACTTAAAAATTGCGATGGGTTTTGGAAATTCGTGACATCATGTTGACATGTTAATGGCTGACTCTTTAGATTTGCTGGGATTGTTTGGGTGTTCATGTCGACATCCCGGCTAAACTTACTAAGAATTTCCATCGCCATTAAAAACTTCAATCGAAATTCGAAGGTCTAAGACTCCAATTATTTCTTCAAAGCCTACATAAAATTGAAGTTCAAAGGGTTCTTGTCCAACCCAACCTCGCAACCTAGAGTTGAAGTAAAGGGATCAATGGGTATGGGTCAAATGAGATTGCAGCAAGTACATATGCCGGCGGGAGAATTAACAATGTCGATGTAAGACCTGATTCTACACTACTGTAGACATAAATTTATAAAATTGATAGTGGAAATTAAATAAAAAATGAATATTGATTTCCACTTGGGTGAAAAGCTCCTTAACTTGAGATGTAAAAGGAGCAATTTTGGTGAAACACTATGGGCAAGTACTATAATGGTACAGCTCGCCAATGTGCAAGCAAAATAATTATGATGATCGCCAATGGGTGAGGAAATCGTCAATGGATGATGGTGAGCGCGAATAGATAAGTTCGCCGAGTGAATTAGGTAAGATGAACGCTCGAATGAGGCGAGGGCAGTGATCGCCCGAATGAATCTATTTATGATCGCCAAAGAGTGAGTATGGCGAGTAGAGCAATAACCTGTGATCGCCAACAATGTAATTATGGCAGTGATTGCCAAATCTCATGGTGATCGCCTAAGGCAAGGAAGTCAGCTTGTAATCGCCAAATCTTAAGTTAGAATCAAGACAAAGTAGCGATGAGCACAGGCAAGCCTGAGAATGTTGGCGAACTGGAATTGAGTTGGCGCGCTGAGGCCTCAAGATTGACTAGGCGAACTGGAATCAGCACGGACAAAAGTGGAAATAATAAATCAGAACCGTACAGCCAAATTGACTTTGTATGTGATACGGTTGAAGACAATAAATAGAGAAGGGTTAAAGTCAATAAAGGAATTAACCTTATTGGTTGAGGAATAAGACAAAGGTGCAATAAGTCAAGAAAAGAGGCTATGGACTTCACGCCAGTTGCTTCTCCTATACGAATTGATTTAGACAATTAATGGCAAAGTGAAGTAAGTCAAAACGTGCAGAAAATAGCTTCCCATAGCTGTTCCATTTGCTGCAGTTTTTTCACAAGTTTTTAATGCATGAAAGATGTGAAATGATGGAAGAAGCAAAATAAGGGATAGGTGGTAGACTTTGATTTGGATAGCATGGCTATATATATGAAGATTGAATGGAAAACCCATTCTTTGTTGCTGCAAGTTCATGTTCGGTTCCTTCCATTTCTGCCATGCTTGATTTACTAAACTTCACCCTTAAGTTGGCTAAACACGTAAACCTGCTTGCAAAACCTTTCCTCCATCGTTTGATGAGCTAAAGGGATAAGCAAAGTAAGGCCAACGTGAGACAGAAAGTGTTCTGTTCTGGAAGTGCAGTTGGTTAAGGTGAGCTTCCTTATTTCTTGGTATTTGATGATATAGTTTGATGTTTTACAAAGTAATAAACATAGATGCAGCCTTGTTTTTAGTTAGATCCTTAGAGAATATGAAAACAAGGAAAATACTGGAAAAGGGACGAGAATGGCGACTATGGTGATCACCCATGATGAATGTTAGTGATCGCCAATGAGGCGAGTAGGTAATAAAAAACTTGCCAAAGTTGTTGTTCAAGTGGGCGAGGTTGCCCAACGCCAGTTTAAGTTATAGGCGAGCCCACCTCTGAGTAGAAAGCCACGTATGGCGAACTCAAATGCATAAGCATTGAGCGAGTTGAATTGTGGGCGAACTCCCACATTAAAGCCAATGTGGCGTGGCGTGGCGTGTTGATTGTGGGCGAGCTTTCACTAATTAGACAATATGTGAATGGCGAGAATGTTGGGCGAGCTCCCATGTGTAAGCCATTTAATGAATGGCGAGCTCGGTTGGGCGAGCTACTAAGAGCTCTGTTGGGCGAGCTAGTAGGATGTCTGTGAGCGCACTGGTTGATTTATCTCAAGTCTCGCCCAAGTGATGGAAAGATATATAAAGAAAATATTAATAGAATTTATAAATTATTTTGCAACAGGGAATTATGGACTCGGTAAATGCGATCAGGAAGGCGAGCAAGAAGCAAGGCTTCGTTGAACCAGGTAAGGGAGATGTGTATGAAGTGAATGCATGTCCTGTGGAGTTAAAATTTTATGAAAATACTGAGAAAATGCTTTGGTTTATGACATGCATTTTGTTTGATAATTGTTTTGATTTGGACGAGCTACAAAGATAGCCAAACCCTATTCCGTTTTTTGGGCGAACTGGTAAAAGGCGGGCGAGCCAATGGAAGGTGACCCCTTTTATAATGCTTTGGGCGAGCGACCCCTGTTTTAATGAAATCCGGGCGAGCCAAGGTGGGCGAACCCTTTTATGATGTTTGGGCAGGCGACCCTTGTTTTAGCATATTTTTGGGTGAGCCAAAGAAAATACCCATATTTTTGATAAAAATGGGCGAGTTGACCATGGAATTGCCTCATTGGGCGAGTTGACCATGGAAGGGCCATATTGGGCGAGGTGACCATGGCAATGCCATAATGGGCAAACTGGTCATAGGCGAGCCACTATGGGCAAGCCAGTTTAACTTGTTTTCAAATACTAAGGTTGGCGATCGAATACTAGTTAGACGCACTGACGAGTTGGCCATGGGCGAGCCATACTGGCAAGCTGACCATGGGCGAACAGGTTTCAATTTGCATTTTCTCAACGAAAAATAAGCTATTTTTAATATCTTTGAAATTAGAAAATATGAAACCTTTTCGGGGGCGAGTTGAATATGGGCGAGTGACCATGGGTGAGCTGACCATGGCGAACTGAGTTACTTGGTATTTTTCTTATACGAAAAATGGGTTGTTTTAATTGCCATTTGTAAACAGAAAGCCTAAACCTTTTTGGAAATCAAATCATTTTGAGAAAATGATAATATAGGTGAAATAATTCCATAAAGGTTTCATGAGATATAAAGTGATTTTTGAGACTTTAGGCCTTGAGTTCATGCATTACTATTTATGTAATTGAGTGACCCTCCTGGGGTGATGGCTCGGGTCGATGGACCAACGGGTGCACCTCAGGGCGTCACAAAGCTGATGGACCCGCCAAGTCATCAGCGGTCTTGAGGTCACTTGGCAAGTGGACCCGAGGACCACCTATAGGTTATGGCCATAGATCTAGCTGAGATAGCTGTGAGGGGTGATGGCCTACGGGTGCACCCCAAAAGCGGACGACTTGTGTTCCTGGGGGAACAATGAGAGCATGATTTATTGGTTGCCTAGTCTCAACTTGCTAATTTCTGTTTACTGAGAGGATTTGTTGAATCCTGGTTACTGTTACTATTTCATAAAGTAAATTATTGAGCCAATGATTTGAATGGCGTATTGAGAGTACTGTTTACTATATCCACTGTTTTCCTATAAGATATGATTTTAGGAAAAACAAATATTTTGTGGCATATAGTTTAGGTTTCATAAAGCAGCATAGGTCTTCTTTACTGAGCGTGTAGTTCGCTAACCCCTTTGTTTTAACTCCACAAATAAAAGACACGGAGTTGAGAGAATTAGCTCCTAGATGGATATAGCTACATATAAAGCGCTGGGGCGAATTATGTTAAACATGACAGGTACAATCTCTTCTCTTTTACATTTCAGACATAAGTATACAGTACTACTTTAGTGAAACAAAAATAATAGGGGATGTCAGATGTAAGGAATAATGAGAAGAATTTCATATTCCATATTTGTTAAATAAATGTTATTATTTATCATTATCACTGTAGAATGTTAATGGCATCGCAGACAGCCTAACCGAAAAAGTTGTATAGAAATACGTGAAAAATGTGGTAACGGGCTGTTACAGTCGACGACGTTGCCGGCAAGCACAGGTGCGACGGGAGGCGGGTTTATTTACTTTTTGAGTTCTATTTCTAAGTGAAAGTAGTAATAATATAAGTTTGAAAACTCTCTTCTCCTTTTTAAAATGGGTAAGATAATTTCTTAAAATTTTAACTTATTTTCTGTTGATTGGAGTCTATTTTACGTTTACTATTCCTATTTTCAGGGAACCAAAAATGTTTAAAACATTTTCTGAAAAATAAAATCAGAGAACTAAATGGACTTTTTTTTTTGTCCAAAATTTCATAATAAAATCATGAGTTTTTGAGTTAATGATTGGAATAAGATATGAAAAACGTACTTTCAAAAAGTACCTTATCAATTACTTACTCATACTTTTCATCAAAAAAATATAAAAAAATATGTTAAGACATATTTTTGAAAAAAAAAAAAAACCATAGAACCATGTAATCATATTTTTGACCCACTGAATACAATTCCTGGCTACACCATTTTCTGCTGTTGTTGCCGAGAAGTTGATGGCCTTGTGTAGCCGAAAGAGGCAATCCCCTGCTGCACCGAGGCGTCTCCCTCACCACTTAGTTCTCCCTCTGATTTGCAGTAGCAGTTACGATTCCTGCAGTGCTCTTCTTGGCCAAAATACCAGCTCTCACATCACCTCTGGTTCTCTGTTTTAGACTGGAGTGAAGGCCATCAAGCTTCTTTCTTGCTGCCTTGCGCCACGCCGAGAGAGAGAGAAGCCCCTTTTTCTTTGCTGTTTCACGCCACTTTTTTGGTTTCTCTCACGTTTTTAGCTTCGTCTTCGGTCAGTTTCCACTGCAATTCACCGAATGCTTTAGCCCTTTAGTCGTCCACTTCATGGAAGAAAATGGCGAGGTGTAACACTCGAACTCTCTCTTCCTTCCTGACCTTTGACGCTTGCCTCTGCTTCATTCTCCTTTTCTGGTTCTCTCACGGTTCAGCTGGCAGCACTTGCGTCCCTTGTTTTGAACAGTGCACGAGAATGAAGCATTCATTTGCTTCAACCTTCTTCAACCCAGAAAGGTAAGGCGTTAGTGGAGATAGGTATAGCATTTGGCTTCTTCAAGAAGCCAATAACAAATGCTAATATTATAATATATATTTTGTATGGAATATAAACGTATAATATATGTATTCGTTAATTATATATATGGATAATTATTTTACACATCATCGGTGGAGTTTTTTTACTCCACAAACGGTGTTAAGATCATGATACATGTCCTATAAAAATATAAATATATATATATATAAATTAGGAAATGTTAAAATTCTATAAGGTAATATCATATGTTGAAAACTTTGTTTAATGTACTTCATTTCCATATTGATAAACGATAATTCATATAATAGAGATTTTATTGGCTAAAATATTCAATCATGCTATTAGAAAACATGGCTTACCAATGTTCCTTTGACATTAACCTAACTTAGGCTAAATTAGCGTATGGGCCAATGCTTAAGGATTTAGGGTTTGACCGGTTAGGTTTTACCTTAGGGCTTCTTGCCGGAAGCTTGCTCATTTGCTCATCCACTTCCTTGCATCCCTACACCAATATTTGAGGTGTTATTATCGAATTATTGAGCATTATCATAACTTAATTAAAGGATTAATTTAAGTAAGGTCGGAACAATCTAGGTTATCACATTACAAATGTTTTCATTTTTCATTCTCTCATTTGTTGTATATCTGCATATCCACTGCAACATTCGCATTTCTGCTACACTCATATTTTGGATATGCAATCTCTAAGTCAGCCAACATTAACTACCATATAATTCTCTCATTTGTTGTATATCTGCATATCCACTGCAATATTCGCATTTCTGCTACACTCATCTTTTGTATATGTAGTCTCTAAGTCAGCCAACATTGACTACCATATAATAATGTTGGTCTAACAACTACTTGTAAAACTTGTCTTTCAACCATATAGGAATCCCTAAATCACACAGTACACCTATAGTGCTTCTTCACTTACTCCATCAGTTTGGATTTTATGAGTCACATTGCTATCAATTTCTCGATCCCTCTATATTATCGACCTAGATACCGAAAATAATCCTACTTAGTTATCGCCACCCATCTAAAGTGACTATGTTCTTATCTTCCTCTTTGTTTGAAATGAATTTATATTCCATGCATTCAGTTTTCACTCTGATTATTTAAACCTTCTTGATTCTAATGTCTGTCTGTCACGGTTCGAAATACCATATATTTTATTAATTTCACATATACAAATCACATATGTTGGGCTGTCTACAGTGTCACTTATATTCAAAATGAAATTTATTTATTTTTTATACGAACTCAGGATTCGAAAATTCAATTACATAAACAAAATATAATTTATATCCCAAGTTTAATATACATAAAATTAGCACTGTACGAAAGTCTGAATACATAAAAGTAAATCTAGTATACTTCGACGAATATTGATGGTTGCTTGAGGGATACCAAAAGCAAGTCCTCCAAAAGAGCAAACCCGAGCTACTGTAGATAATCTGAGAGTGAAAAATAAAGGAGTGAACTAATTTGCTCAGTATGGAGTACCTATACGAAAGCTGATACGAACATATTCTATATGCAAATTTAACAAACGGAATTTCATACAAAACCATGAAATTAAAATCTTAAAATTAAGTAAGCACAATCTAACAAGAAGGATACTATAGTGGATTAGATAACCATATGAGTATAAGAGGTACTTTGAAGTACCTTACGTGTTTCGGTATCCAAGTCCACTAATGAAATTTAATAGATTTAATTAAATCACAAATTCAAATATAAATATGATATTTTGAAAAACAATACATACTTACATCAGAAATTAGACAATTTCTCCGTAAACATTGTAAATCATATTTAAGTCATTTTCTAATAGATATTTCAAATAAATCATTTCACCAAAACATATTAAACAAATCCTAAAGCCTAGAAAATAAATAAATCGAAATTAGAAACATATCAAATATGGGAGTGCTTGGATTTAAGTTAACTAGGGATTTACCACCGTAGTATAATTTTAGTGGAGACTAGGCTACACCAAATAGACACATGCACTATAATAGACGCATGGTCATAGTTAGGGGGCCACAGTGTGAGCACTAGCCAAGTGTCACCCGTGAGAGCTAAAGACTAGGTTAGAGTCAGTAATATTGGAACGGAACAAAAATGCATGTACCCGCAGGTAGCTACGGGGCCAACAGTCTCAAAACATTTCATAATTATTTTCAAAGTCGTTTACGGAGATAAATTA
This sequence comes from Heritiera littoralis, assembly GCA_031772115.1. Lineage (NCBI taxonomy): Eukaryota > Viridiplantae > Streptophyta > Magnoliopsida > Malvales > Malvaceae > Heritiera > Heritiera littoralis. The sequence goes on from JAPDPK010000064.1 coordinate 2,615,641, forward strand.
AATAAATCATGCCTTAAATAAATTCGTAGGAATTTAACTAAAAATTTTCATACATTTAAATATGAAAATATACAACAAAATTTCAAAATCATCAATAGCATGCAAAATAATTTATTTCAAATAATCCAGAAATATATCCAAACAATTGGAAAACATATAATTTTCATAAAAATATATCCAAAAATTGAATTTGTGATTTAATTTACTTAAAGCCATATTTAGGGACTAAATTAATTAAATCTCTACAATTTATTTCTTTTATTTTAAACATCATGCTAAATAATATTTTAAAGGGGTTTAGCTATTTTAGAAAAATTTCGACAGCATAACGATATATTCTAGCCGAACCCTCCTGCATGAAAAGCAACTTCAAAACCACAATTTCTAGATCTTAATTTCAATCCAAAACATTAATTTCAATCGCACCAGAGGATAGTTTTGATCAAAATCATGCAAATGAAGTATCCCTATGCTTCATACAAATATCCCTTACCTCTACGCTTCATACAAATATCCCTTACCTCTCATTTATCAGTATTCGCTTCATCAGCACCAGTAGCACCTTCAATCTCGAGGCTGCAAATTCATTATTCCAACTTGATAAAATCACTATATTTTAATTAAAAGAATATTTAACTATCTAAATATGAGTACATTGTCTGTAAAATTCTCTAAATGCAATCTAATTTCTACGGTGTAGAATTACAACTTTTGCTACATAACTCTGTTTTCGATTCTGATCGCTCCTTCAGTCTCAGAATAATTCATACATTATTTTAGGACGTAAATTACATTGAAATGGGCAAGAATTCTCCTTTCCTTATGTTGGTCGAATAGCATTCTCTATGCCACACATTGAATTTTTCCAATTTTAGCTTCCTTATTAATTTTAAACTTGTTATACTAATTTCCTACACCACTTCTACATGATTTTTGCATGAAATGGCATCATGTTCAAACCCTTAGCCATGGGAATAGCATCATCATCCTTACTCTTGCATTTTCTTCCATTTAAGCTTAATTAAGCTTAATTTCACGCTTTTCATAATCTCTATATTATTTTTACACTAAATTCTCATCAAAACACATCATTCCCATGCATAATGAATGTAGGCCGAAACCCTCAAGTTCCCAAACTCATGCTTTTAATTTTATTTAAGCTAAAATAATCATGAAAACAACTTAATAACATGTATTTAGCTAGAAAACCATGAAAAAGCTTAAGTTCCTCGACAAACTCACCTTGGCCGAACACTATGGGAGAGCTTGAGATCTGATTTTGGTAGCTTTGGCAAGAAATATTGGTACCAAGTTGTAGAGGAGACTGAGGAGAACAAGTTTGATTAAGACAGTTTTTGGTTTCGGTGAGTTTTCGGTGAAATTTCCAAGCTCTCTCTCTTCTCAAGCTCACGTTAATGGTGGAATGGTTTCTGTTGGTTGCTGGCCAAAAATGAGAGAAGAAGAGGCTGGATATTTCATGAAATATTATATTTTATGGGCAATTTTACCATTTTGCCCTTATACTTAAAGATTTCTTTCAATTTTACCCCTAAAGTTTGACTTAGTTGAAATAGTCCATCCAACCTCCAAAATATTTTATTTAATTAGAAATAAATCTATTTAACTTGCTCTAATGTTTGATGAAGCTTTTGTTAAGGTTCGGTTCCCGATTTGGGTGAAATTACCGAAATACCTATAACTGTAAAATCGCGTAAATTTCTGTTTTTACATCTAGTTTATTCCAACTGTCTAGATGTTCTAAAACTATATTTCATAAGGAATTATTTATTATAAACAATGGGTCAAAAGTCCTTTTGCTTTGACCGTTATTTTTGAAAATTCTGACGGCCTATGGATTTCAAATTGTTGCACAATTTGCAAAATATGCAAAAATAATTGAGTTTGAGACTAAGATTTTTACCATCATATTTTTCAGCCTTGAATATCGGCTCCTTCAAGTTCCACCTTCATCGGGACCTTAAAAAATTAGTGGAGCCCACCTACTATTTTGCCTTTATACCTAAAGTATATTTCAAAATTAATTAATTATAAATTATTCAATATTCTTAATTAAATAAATTTGAATAAATGGAAATTAAATATACAGGGTATCACACTGTCTCCACAATTTCAACTTTGTATTAATCGCCCCTCTATTCTGAGCACATAGGACAATATCATTTGTAAACGTCATACACTAAGCACCTTATCTTGGATGGATTTTGTTAGTTCGTTTATTACCGCAACAAACAAGAATGGACTTAGCACTGACACTTGATGTAATCCTACTGTGATAGAAAATTCACTTATTTGCCCTCCACATGTCCTCACATGTGTCCTTACATCTCTATACATATCCTTAATTAGTTAAATATATTTCATAGGAACTATTTTTTCATTAAGGATTACCATAGTACCTCCCAAGGCAATTTATTATATAAAATTAAAATTATGAATTTTATTTTATTATAATTATATCCTTTAAATTTTAAAAATGGATGAATGATGTCAACTTGATAAAATTTTTAAAATAGTATTTTTTTAAAAAAAAATTATCATTTAACTCATTTAAATAATCTATAAAAGCATTTTTCGCAAATTAAATCATCTAACCAAAAAAATTTAACAAAAATATGATATGTTAAACCATAATGACTTTAATTATGATAAAGTAAGAGTTTATAATTTTAATTTTATGTAATAAAAAGATCATAATTTTATTTATATTTTTTAGTACAATTTTAAAATTTATTTAAGCATTATTTATGATCAATTTTATGTATAACATAAATAAAAGTTTTGACTTAATTAATTTTATTAATTGTATCCATGATAAATGCAATGGCTAAGCCACCTTTTTTTGAGTGGGGCCAATTGACCCAATCAATTTTTGAAAATGCATAACATATATATGTAAATAGTATAAAAATTAGTAATTTTCTTATAATGACACTACTAAATGTTGTTAAATTTTATTAAGAAAAGAGTCAAAATATAATTTTTTCTTTAATTTTACATTCATTTTAATTTAAAAATTCTAACAATTTTTTCCTTACGAGTATAAGTTTAACTGTTAGCTTGAAAAAAGATTTTAGCATGTATTTCTATAGATTTTTTTTTACTAATTATATTTTTAGCTTTATTTTAATTTTTCATCTATAGTTTTTTTTCTTAATTACCTCTAATTGCCATCCTTTGCCAATCGTGCTTGTAGAAATCTCCAATCACAAGCCTACTTCTACACTAATCTACCAACTGTGCCATTTGAGCACTACAACCTATTGCTCTCCCAATATCAAGCTACGCCATGACAGTTGACAATGCCCACTATACCCAAGTGGTTAACATGCTAGCATAGCAATAAAGTTAGGGCATTCACCCACAAGCAACAAAAGCTCACTTAGCTAACTCGTATCCTTAAGAACTTAACCCATTATTGATAAACCTACCTAACTAGTAGTTAGGATAGTTACAACTACTATAACTAACTAACTGTTAGTCAGTCCTTTATACCTTACTATATAAACCATTGTATCATAGTACTGATAATTAGTTCTCTTAAATTCAATAACTGATCCTATTCTTCTCTTCTTTTATAATTCTTCGCTGCAACTTTTTTGTATTGTTCTTGATCATTCTTCATGTCATTCTCATAAACTCAACATGGTATCAGAGGTGGCAAATGAAAATGATTTGGCAGCTGCAAAAGAATCATCTTCTTCGATTTTTAACCCTGGTTCTCAATGTATTACTGTTAAACTTGAAGATGACAAATTCTTGCTATGGAAGCAACAAGTTGTTGCAACACTGAGAGGATACAGTTTGAAGTGTTTCATTGATGGCACTTAGCCTGTGCCTATGATCAACACATCTGATTTTCAATTGTATGATGAGCAGGATCAATTGCTTATTTCTTGGCTTCTCTCCTTAATCAGTGCCTAGATTTTAGCAAGCTTTGTTGGATGTGAAACCAAAAGAGTTGTGGGAGGCACTGAAAGAGTACTTTGCTTCCGAAACAACTGCAAAGATCATGCAGTACTGTAGATAGTTGCAGAACATCAAGAAAGGCTCTCTTGGTATGAAAGAATATTTCTTCAAGATCAAGACATTTTGGGACACCCTACAGTCCTGTGTTTGTAAAATAAGTGAAAATTATTGGGTTTATACAGCCTTATCTAGTCTTGGTCAAGAATTTGATGCTATTGTTGCTTCAATTTCAACACAAAAAGAGATATCAAACTGGAAAACTACTTCTGTGTTGTTATTTGCTACTGAATCAAGAAAACTTCAGAACTTGCCTTTGTTGAATCTGTTGTGCCATCAGCTAATCTAGTTATGCGACAAAGAAAGTTCTCTTTTGAGAGTTTTTGTGGACAGAATGGTGGTAGAAATTTTAGAGGTTGAGGTAGATTCAAAGGTAAAGGATTTCACAATTCCAAGCCACAATGCCAACTTTGTGGCAAGATTGGACATACTGTCCACAGGTGCTACCACAGGTTTGATATTTCCTTTAATCCAGAACCTAGAGAATCTTCTTCAAGATTTGGTGCACTAGGGAGCCACTTTACTCCTCTACAAGTAAATATTGCTGAAGCAACGATAGCTACACCTAGTTCAATCTTGGACTCCTTATGGTACTCTGACTTAGGTGTAACCAGCCACTTTACAAATTCATTAGAGAATCTCAACATAGGATCTGAAAATCATGGAATGGCAAACTGCAAATGGGAAATGGTGTTGGAGTTAACATAGCTGGTATTGAGAATTCTCTTGCTCAAACCTCTTCTAAATCCTTTCAACTGAATAATATTCCTCATGTGAATTCTATTCTAATCTCTATCTTATGAAGGATCTTGTTAACAAGGAAATACTTCTAAAAGGAACACTTGAAGAAGAGTTATACAAGTTCAATCTGCATATAAATAAGTCTCTTGTAGCTTCTTTCCAAAGTCGAACACATGCTCTAGTTTCAAAGTTCTCTTCACCTCAAGTGTCAAAAGCTCCTTCCTCTACAGATTCACCAGAAGACTCAAATTCATCTCTAGATCATTTTGTCATGTGGCATAGACATTTAGGTCATCCACACTTTGCTGTTGTTCCCAAAGTACTGTCTACTTGTAAAATTTCAACTAAAATTAATAAAACATGCATTTGTTCTCATTGTCAGTAGGGTAATAGTCATAAGCTTCCCTTTTCTGTTTTAACAAATACTTATCATTCTCCATTTCAGCTTATAGAAGCTGATTTTTGGGGACCTGCATTTTGTATTTCTGGAAATGGATTTAAGTATTACATTTCTTTTGTTGATGCATATTCAAGATATACATGGATCTACTTCTTGCAAACAAAAAATAAGGCTTTGTCATTTTTAATTCATTTTAAAAAGATGGTTGAAACACAATTCAATACTTCTATAAAGGTTTTACAAATTGATTGGGGTGGTGAGTTTAGAAGTTCTACTTCTTATCTCAATTCAGAAGGTATTATATTTAGACACACATCTCAGCAAAATGGCATAGTTGAGCGCAAACATAGACATATAGTAGAAACTGGTCTCAATCTACTTTCTTAAGCATCACTTCCCTTCTTATTTTGGTTAGATGCATTTTCTTCTACAGTTTTTATTATCAATAGGTTACCTAGTGCAACCCTTCATTCAAAGTCACCATTTGAAGTATTATACAAGGTATCTCCTGATTATTCCTTTTTTAAGACATTTGGCTGTGTCACAACCCGAAGGCCGCGACGGTACCTCTTACATGTACGGACGCGTAGAAATTTAGGGCTAAATTTTTCAATTTCCTATACTTATTTTGTCTAAGTACAATACAGTGAATTTTTGTTTTTGGACGTTAACTCCCTCACCTATTTTTATCACTTTACCCAGGTTATTTTCCTGCATAAAAATTACAAGAAATATCCAGCTCATGTTTCCCAGAATAGCAGTTGATTATATTCTAGCATTCATATGACCAAGTACATCTCCAATTCATGACATTGTATCTTACGATTTACATTTTCTTACTTGGTCACTTATTCATGCTATTCAATTCATATTCATACTCATGCAAAATCAACAATTCTATACTTCCACCATTTCTATAGTCCAGATACTATTCTCTATATTAGATTACATCCCATCTAAGTACTGAATCAAAAACAGCCTGAATTGATAATGGAGACAAAAGAAGAGTATGTATACCCAATGTTCACAAAAAATCTCCTTCGAGAGTTGAGACTATATTTCAGGCTTGGGACTATTCGAAAGCTCCAAAATACTCCCCCAACTCCGTGCTCAATCTGAAAAATTTAAATAGCGTTTAATGAGCAAGGCTAGTAAGTCATTTACATAAGTGCAGAGTTAGAATTATGCTGTTCTATATGCCATGCCATGCAGGATATCATGTGAGGAAAATTTACTATCAGTCATTTTCTTATTCATCATGCGATATATACCTGTTATGTTCTCAGATTCAGTTTATCTATGCTTCAACATGTCATGAAATGTCTAAGTTATGAAACCATGATATAACTTTTGACATGTAATTATGAACGAAGTAGTTACAGTCATAAAACATGTAATACATATTCTTTTAAATAAGTTCAAGACATTAAAATATCAATACATTTCATGTATTCTTTTAAGACATGCTTGAAATATGCAAGCTTTTTCATTTCATGTCAAGTATGCTTTTTGAAACATAATTCATATCACATATACTTTTTGAAATACATTTCATATCACATATGCTTTTTGAAGCACATTTCATATCACATATACTTTTTGAAATACATTTCATATTGCATATATTTCTTTGAAGCACGTTTCATATCATATATACTTTGAAAGTATATTTCATATCACATATAGCATCAAAATGTGTTTCATATACTGTAAATCAATATTGAGTTTAGAGTTCATTTTCATTGTAAAGGCATACTCTAAACTTCATTTCATATCATTTGAGACTAGGCTAGATCCCTATCTCTCTATCAATAAAGACTTAGTTCACTGTAGCTAGCAGTGAAGAATCATATCATCGTCCCCTGGAAACCACTAGGGCGCTATCTATGGCCATAGACCTCATGTCTCTCAGCCCCACTGATCAGGCGAGACTGAGACCTGTCCACGACTATTGTCGGACAAGCATCTATGCCTAATGAGTAATCCAATTAGGCGGCTTCCACTATGCTTTATTGAATTTAATTCTCTTAGGTGCCTATAGTCTCATAAAACATTCAATCTTTCGTATAAAATAGTTTAATGTACGTAATGCTTTTTGAAGATCATTTACATGTATATACGTACATATGTGAAAACTATCATTTCATTCTTTTCAAAACCATATAAGCATTAAGCACTCTGATAAGCATGATAAGAATAAATCCTTTTTTCGTGTTTCATGCATAGTACAAAAGCATGCTTAATGGTAAAAGAATTCAAGTAGATGAAATGAAAGCAGTATAATGTAATGCTCATGAATCACATGAATGCCTATCATTCCATCTCGTGATGTCTATAAGTTTCTACCATATCGATTCATTTACGGTTAATATCATACCATTTTGGCACTTTATCAAGTCTAACATCGTACCTGCATTTCATTTCGTTAAATTTAATCTCTAAGTATTCAAATCATTTATCGTAAGATTCAATCCTATACAGGATAATCCTACTTTTACGTTATATAGACGTCTTACCTAGTGCGAGCTTAGCTTGATCTTGTCCTATGGTTAGCTAGACCATGTCCAGTTAGACCGTGTCCGTCGTCCTCTTGGCGCACTACACATTTACAAGGAATTTCGACTTAATAAAGTCTAGCTTAAGCTTTCTATACGCTTATGTAAATTTAAATTCCAACATAATATCTATATACATATATATATATATGTATATATATACTCTTAACACAATATAATTCAATTTTCTTAAATCACAATCTTTCATTTTTCCCACATCTTTATATATATGTACTATGCATACATATATATATATCTACTCCCATGTTTTTCAAGTAGGTAACTATATATACACACACACACACACACACACACACACACACACACACACACATCTTTAACATTAATATATATTTTTCTCATCTCCATGTACACAAATATATCTTTATATATATATATATATATATATATATATATATAAAAATACATTCTTTCTTTAAATCTCTTTTCCTTATATATATATATATATATACACACACACACACACACATACATACTTAGCATCCATATATTAAATTCTTCAAATCTACTTCTCCATTTTCCTATGTGTGTGTGTGTGTGTATTCTTCTTTTCTTTTATTTTCTCTTTCCTTTCCTTGTTTCTTATTTGTCTCCAAGAAAATAATAATATATATGCACACTTACACACATGCATTATATATTTAACATTAAATGTAATATAATTCCTATTCTTCTCATCTCCATATATATACAAATATATATTTTCATATATATTTTTCTTTCTTTTAACTTTTCTTTATTTTCTTTTATTTCTTTACCTCAATGTCTCGGCAACTTGGAGAAGAAACACCACCACCTACGACAGCCCTTGCACCACGTGAAGCAGCCCCAATCAGCCTTTAAGATGCTCGGTTTTTCTGCTTCTCCGCCAGTCACCAATCACAACCATCTGTAGCTTTCGTTCAACCCTAGAAACAGCCTTGAACCTTCAGGAAATTAACCTTGATTTCCAGCCCTCTCACCTTCCTTAATCTCCTTCTTAAACTTAGCTTCAAAAATCCTAGCTTATACTTCTGTTTTCCTTCTCGTGGCAGTCTATTCCTTCTTCAAAAACCCATATTTTCCAGTTTAAACACAGCCCCCATAAGCTGGCCACGTTTAGCCCCTCTCTTTCTTGTCTAAACCAGCACCGAATACCCCTCTTTAGCTTGTCTCTAATCAGTTTTCCTCACGCCCAAAAGCACCTCAGCTTCTCTTTCTCTTCCTCACGCCGAACCCTCCTTTCTTCTTCACTGTTTCTGTTTTTCTTTCCTTTTTACGTTTTGCATAGTAGCTTCTTCTCCTCTTTATTTTATTTATTTACTATAAATGCCATCTTTGCTATTTTTTTATTATCATTTTATTATTAATGTGGCATAGGCCACTGTTGGACTTGATTCGGCAGAGCAAATTCAGATTTTGGGTGGGATTTTTCACACCCAATCCCGTATACCTTTTTTTTTTTATATAGTATATATATATATATATATATATACATACCTTTAATATAAACTATTATATTTCAAATCTTTTAATATATATATATATATAATATATATTTATATTATATATATATATATTACTTTATTAATATTATATTTATATATATATATATATCTATCTATCTCATACTTTATGTATTATGTATAGTATATAAATTGTAATGCACTTATAATATGTATTTATTTATCCATGTTCACATATACATATATATATATATATATATATATTCCCACATATATATTTCTTCCATTTATACAATTATATTCTATATAATATATACTTGTATATTTTCCTTTATACACTTATGCATTAATTTATATGCTTATGCATTTACGTTTATTTGCATGTACATATATCTATACTTATGTGTACATATGTACATTAATTTATTTTCTTATTATTATTTGCGTATGTTTATATGTATACATACATGCATGTACCTTTGCATGCGTACACATTACGTGCTTTTAGTTTGACTTACGTGCACATGTAACCTTTTTAAATCATAGAATTATAACTTCTTTCGTACTCATTTAGTGTGCACTTCATATATCGTTTTATCGTATATCTCACATTAAGCTCGGATACTTGACTTCTATGAATACGTACTATAATCTTATACTTGAAATCTCATAAGTACATTATCTCTTTGTGTCACTAAATTGCATAAGAATACATGTTTAGCTAGGAAAAATTTCGGTTCTTACAGACTGCCTATGCTTTCCTTATCTCTAGGTCTTCTCCATGTCTTTTCTTAGGATATAGTCCTAAGCAGAAGGGATATAAGTGCTAGAAAAAAATTAGAACTTGTTTATCTTTAAGCATGTCATTTTTGATGAAACTAAGTTTCCATACTCAGATTTATTTTCCAAAGCAAGTTCTGTTCATACAAGGTCTAATCCTTTCATTGTAGAACCACCTTCAGTAATTTCTTCTATTTCTCATCATAACTCATTTGCTTCTAGCACTCTTCAGTCACCTATTCAATCTGTTTCACATACAAATGATACTTCACTTTTTGTTTCACCTATTCTTTTTGATAATTCTCCACCTATTAACTCTTATACTTCTCTTGTTCCATCTTCACATACATCTTTGCAAGAGAATACTCAACCTTCTATACTAGGACCATATCTAAATTCTGTTGGCAATAGTCATCCTATGACAACCAAGTCCAAAAGTGGGATCTTCAAACCCAAAGTCTACTTGGCGGGTTTGGACAATCAAGAACCAACCACCATTACTCAAGCTTTACAACACAAGAAATGGACAGAGGCTGTTAATGCTGAATACAATGCATTGATAAAAAATCAGACTTGGTCATTAGTGCCTTTTTCTTCAAATAGGTCAATAGTAGGCGTAGATGGGTGTTTAAACTAAAGAGGAATGCAAATGGTTTAGTAGCAAGATACAAGGCTAGATTGGTAGTTAAGGGATATCTTCCACAGCCTGGTATTGATTTTAGAGAGACTTAGTCTTGTTGTGAAGCCAACCATAATCAGAGTTGTAGTCACTCTAGCATTGTCTAAAGGTTGGAACCTAAGGCAAGTAGATGTGAATAATGCATTCTTAATGGTAACCTAAACAAGGAAGTCTATATGCACCAACCACCTAGGTTTGAAATTCATAATGGAAGTCAGAAGCTGGTTTGTAGGTTGAATAAGGTCTTGTATGGTCTCAAACAGGCTCCAAGAGCCTAGGATGACAAGCTTCAAATCTTTTTATACTAGCAAGGTTTGGTCTCATCCAATTTTGATCAGTCCCTCTTTATCAAACAATTAGCCTCTGTGTGTTTGTATATTCTGGTGTATGTTTATGACATCAGAATCACCGAAAATTCAACTGGTGCAGTGGACAAATTGGTTCATGAGTTGGATATAGCCTTCTCACTTAAGGATCTTAGCTCATTGAGCTTCTTTTTAGGCACTAAAGTTCACAGGTTGCCTAAGGGTATGTGCTTATGCAATCCAAATACATTAGAGAGTTGTTACAAAAGTTCAATATGCTAGATGCCAAATCTGTTCCCACTCCAATAGTTAGCTCTCTAAAGTTATCAGCTAAGGAAGGTTCCCCTATTAAGGATGTAGAGCTATATAGAAGGGTTGTGGGCGCTTTGCAATATGTGACAGTAACAAGACCTGAAATTGCATATTCTATTAGTAAGGTTTCTCAATTCATACACGAGCCATTAGATACCCATTGGAAGGCTGTTAAAAGAATACTCAAATATCTAGCTAGTAAATTGGATCATGGAATTTTGTTGCAACTATCACCATTCCTTACCTTAACAGGATTCACAGATGTTGATTGGGCTTTGGATCCAGATGATAAGAGATTTATTTATGGTTTCTGTGTCTTTTTAGGAAATAACCTCATTGCTTAGAGCTCCAAAAAGCAACATATAGTGTCTTGATCTAGTACAGAGGCAAAATTTAGAAGCTTAGCAAATTTGACTGCTGAAATTACCTGGATTCAATCCTTGTTGGCTAAGATTGGTGTTACACTTCTTGTTAAGCCTCACATTTAGTGTGATAATTTATCCACGATTGCATTGTCTGCTAATCCTGTTTAGCATGCTCGAACCAAGCATATGAAGCTTGACATGTTCTTTGTTAGAGAGAAGGTGTTGAAGAAGCTCATTACTGTTAATCACATCCCAACATATGGCCAAGTAGTTGATGTCTTAACAAAGCCATTGTCTTTGTCCAATTTTGCTAAACTAAGGGCTAAGCTTATTGTTCAGTCCTTCAAGTTATCTGAAAATTAGGTCACTAACAGTATAGCAGAAGGAAGAGTGCTCAGTTTGTAGGAGCATATTGATAAACCTACCTAACTAGCAATTAGGATAGTTATAACTACTATAACTAACTAATTGTCAGTCAGTCCTTTATACCTTACTATACAAGCCATTGTATTATAGTATTGATGATTATTTCTTTTAGATTCAATAACAGATCCTATTCTTCTCTTCTTCTATAATTCTCCTCTGCATCTTCTTTGTATTGTTCTTGATCATTCTTCATGTCATTCTCATAAACTCAACACCCATCAATGAAGTCTAAAACAAGCATAACCGTTTTTGAGTAAAGACACAAAAGAAAAGAAGGAATTGCAACTCACCATCTTTTGATTAACCAAAAAAGACCATGTTGGCCACGGAGAAACAAACCAATCGATGCACCAACGTCTAAACGCCATGTTCAAGGAGATAAAGGAGATTAAGAAGAGTAAACAAGAGCCCTTCCACTATATGGACCAAGGTGACTGTGTCCTTTCTCTTGAGAGATCCAAAAAAAATAGTCCTCCCAACTTTAGGATTCCAATAGAGAACTACGATGGGATGGAATATGTGAGAAGTGAAATTTTTATACATATTGAAACCATATATGACTATTTGAATAGTGTAGGAAGGCCTAACACTAATTTTTCGATTTTCGATACAGTGAGGAAACTTCCATATGGGTAGATACATGGGCTCCGCAAGAGCACACACTTACCCAAATATATCTGAATCATCATATAATGATGATATAGCATTTGGTAAGTCATCCTAACATTTTAAATTACAATTTGAACTTTTTTTGATAAAAGTGCATGAAACTAGAGAAATGATGGTTTTGTCCATATATCGCAGGGACAAGTGATCAAAATCGAGACTATGAATTGACTTTAGGGGTCGTGTTAAGTCATGTCAAAGTCCCGAATTGTCATGTCAAACCCCGTGTCAAAATATGTTAAGATTGGACCGAAATTGGCTGAAATCAATAAAACCAAATGAAAATCCTAAAATGCCCCATATGGCCTGCCACAATAGATATTTTCCACCATATTTTGTCCTATTGAAGGGATATATAAGGCATTACGAGGTTTCTCACCTACCATATAAAAAGTAACCAATTAGTAATTTGTAAAATGAAAAATTAGAAAAATAAGTGTTTAAGAGATAAATATGGAATTTATCTAAATTCCTATTGGTTGCTACCTCTTATCCTGCACCATGCTTGCTATAACAAGCCTATTTATGATCCTTAAGCAACCGACCACACCATGGAAGCAACCAAAGTGTAAGCTAAAGAGGGAAAAGACAGAAAAGAAAGAAAAACATGAGAAACCATGAAGAATCGTCACTCCCTTGCTCACCCTAAGCTATTTTCTTCCTATTTTTCTTATCTAAAGTGAGATTCTAGTCCCTTAACATCTTTTCATGTATATGTGCTTGTTATTCAAAGGAAACAAGCAAAACAACAAGATCAAGAAAGTTAGGGAAGTTTCGGCCAAAGGTAGGTTCTCCTAGCTAGGTTTTGATTCAACTTCCCAATTTAATATATGTTGTTTAGTGACTAATATGAAGGTGTTGTATGGTTTTAACTTGAAGAGAAACAAGCTTTATGATGGTGTCTCAATTCAACCTTAAGAGGTAACATAGGATAAACTTTCGCTTGTGAACTCAAAAAATTTCATTGATGATTATATTATTAGCTACTAATGTAATGTTATTGAAAGAATAAAACATATGATATTTCATTCTAAAAAAAAGGTAATTGGAATTACGAAAATAACATCGACGTATGATTTAAGTCTAAGGACATTGAAAATTAGACCCCAACATAAGCTTGATTTCCTGATTAAACATCCGTGATCGATCCAATTATTCGATCCTGTTCATGTCCCGTAAATGTGGATGTGGGTACCGACCACGTAAATTCGCCTATTTCATTTCGTTACACCTTCTAAAATTCTGGGGTCTCTTCGGATCCTCCCTCTAGATTCTGTCTTTAATCCAAGGTCTAAATACCCAGATCAAAAAAGCACCTGGCCTTTAAAATGATGGAAGAACAAGAGGAGACAAAGCCACTTCATCAGGACTCAGCAGGTAGCCATATAAGAAGGAATAACCCAAAAAAGGGTTTTGCACAAATGATGTTAAGACCGTTACAGTGGTTGAAAATGCTGAGTGAAGAGTTGCATTGGAGCTTTGTGTTGGGAGTGGTGATAGTGTATGGAATCAGTCAGGGTTTTGGTGTGGGTTTGAGTAGAGTCAGCACACAGTATTATATGAAAGATGAGCAAAAAGTACAACCTTCTCAAGCACAGGTGTTGATTGGGATAATCCACATTCCTTGGATTGTTAAACCTCTTTGGGGTCTCCTTACTGATGTTCTTCCCATTCTTGGATACCGGAGACGACCTTATTTCATTTTTGCTGGTAAATTATGAATAACCCAAGCCATAGTTTGCTCTTTTTTTTAATAATTTTTTTTTGTTTAGTCTCATTGTTCATTTTTTTCCCCTAAATATTGGTTTCTGATGGATGGTTCTGTGAGTAAAAGTTTTGAGCTGTAGGATGTCAATGGTTTAGGTCCTGTACGAGTGCCTTGTTATTTTCTTCATTGTTTTTGGGAAAGATCATTTATAGCTGATTACAAACTAGAAATATCGGGTTTTAAGGAAATTTCTTTGTACTATGTTTGATTGAGGGAATAGGGGATACTAGGAAAAGAAATTTCCCTTTGGTTCACTTGTTTGTTTAGGATTTCAGTAACAGCGTGGTTGGCAGGGGGAAAGGAGGAAGGTATAAATCCGTATAGAGAAAAAGGTGGAGAGGAAACTTTCTTTTCTTTTGTTTGGTAGAAAGGAAATAGGATTAACAAAGGAAAAGGAGTTAATTTGCATTTTCCATTCCCTCAAAATCGAATCCTTCCATAATTGGTGGGAAAATGGAAGGAGAAAAAGCCATTCAACTAAAATTAATCACTATTTATGAGTTTTTTTAGTTTCTGGTATTGTTTTAGTCAAGTAAATGTCAATGTGTCTAATTTTCAACTGGGGAGCAGATTAGTATCTCCGAGATGACAATTGATTCATACTATCACGCATGCTTTCCCACCGACTATCTTCTTTTCAACTATATATAGCCCTATCATTTGATACATATTAAATTGCTTTGTTTTTAATGGCATCTTTGAATTGCAAGTTTTGTGATTTATTCCAGAAATTTGCCCTTTATTATGTTCTTATCGCATTTATATTACTTCATCCAACCGTTGTTACACATTGGAATATTTATCTTGTGTCTTTTCTTGTACTTTACTCGTCAAAAGTGTATTACTTTTTGTTTGATATGGTGTTTATAAATCCCTAATTTAATCTACAGGCTGTCATAAACTGTCAATTGAGATCAACCTCAGTGATGTGGTTGTAATAAAATTTTTTTTTTTTCAAATTTTAGTTCTTTAGATATCTGTATAAAATCAGCAGCCTGCTGTTATGAATAGCTGGTAATAAATCTACGCTGCTTTGCTTTTCTTCTATTAGTTGCATACTCATGGGTTTTCACTTTTCAGTGATAACCCTCTCAAAAATGAAGAGAAAGCAAGATTTTAACTATAACCTCTGCAGTGCAAAATTTATGAAAATCTTCTGAAGGTAGCGTTATTGTATCTTATCAATTGATAGCTCTCTATTGTTTAGATCAATGCCACTGGAGAAGAAAGTATATTGTTGAATGATTGGTGACATGTGGCCTTGTATTCTTCAAATTATTTTCTTATGGAACAAACCTAGAGAGGATTTGACCATTTTTGTTGTGGAAAGAAAGCATACAGGGTTTGAGTGGCTGCTAAGGTAATGTTGCTCTATTATAATCAGAATATAAGCAAAATGGAAGGTCTAGGATGCTGCGTGTTGAAGTAAGGTTAATAAGAGACAAAAGAAGATAGGATTTTATGTTGCAAAAACGTGCTGCACGCATCTGATGGCATTTGTCTGCTTTTGTTGTGTGAAAAATATTTATTTTGGATAATGCTTGAGTGGAGAGAGATTTGGAAGGTTGAGTTTTATGCAAATGTCTCATATAATGGAGCTGGCTTAGAAATGGGCACTAAGAGCATTTTTAGGTTAGGAATATACAGTGCTTACTCTACTAAAATCATGGTATTTTTGCTATGGTGATGACCTTCACTAGATTACAATAGAAGAAATGAAGCCCTTTCAAACTGTGATGACTTATGTTAGCAAATTAAATGTAGGTGGGTGATTTGTTTGAAATATCAGTTTAATCTGAATGGATTGATAGGTTAATGAATTTAAAACACACAATCAGAGAATAACATCTGGGTCATAATAATGATGTAGATTGATTAACTCTGTTTCTGATATTTTTGCTATTGGGAATTGGTGTTTTATTTGCTTGTTTGCACCTGATTATGTTGATTTTGCATTCGTTTCTGATGATATATCATGTATCCCTTCCCCCTTCTTCCTTTATTCTGATGTAGACACAGCAAGAAAGAAAAGAAAAGGAAAAATACGGTCAAAGAAAGATAACAGAAGATAGAAAGTTGACTCCTTTGTTACTGTAATTTTTTGACAAATTTATTTATCATTATTTCAGGGTTTCTTGGTCTGACCTCCATGCTAGTTCTATCGCTCCAGAAGAATTTGCCTCTTGCATATGCCTTGTTATCTCTGGTTGCAGGAAGTGCTGGTATTGCAATTGCAGATGTGGCTATTGATGCCTGCGTCACACAGCATTCTATAAGTCACCCTTCTCTTGCTGGTGATATGCAGAGCTTGTGTGGGCTGAGCTCTTCTATTGGAGCCTTGCTAGGTTTCTCACTTAGTGGCTTTTTTGTTCACCTAGTTGGAGCTAAGGTTTAATTTCTACCCCAGCATTTTAGTGGCTATTGATTGCAGTATTATGGGTTTACTAATTATCTGATTCTTTTACACATTCGATACAACTGAAATTGATTAGACCCTCTGATCAAACAATTCCTATTGAATTATTGATTCTAAATGCTATAAGTGCTGAATTTACGTAACCAAAAGCATTTGGCATTTAAGGACTAAATTTAATTAAATTCTTTGGAAACAGTAAAATCTAAGTGCCATTGAATTGTAATTATTTTTATAATACTAAAATTATTTATAAAATTTGAGAGTAGTTAATATAATAGATGATACTAAAACATTGTAGAAAAGATTTTGAATGCTATTAAGGGATTATATGGGCTATGATGAAGCCAATAACAAATAAATAAATCAGTGAAATTTTAATTTTGAAAACATTGTGCTGATATAAAACAACACCTTACTGCCTTTACATTGCTTATTTTCTCTGATTTGAAGATGTAACTACGTTTGAAGTGTTTGTGTCATATCTGAAAGGTACTAATTATTCAAGATATATAACCTGAAATCTCTCTCTCTCTCTCTCTCTCTCTCTCTCTCTCTCTCTATATATATATATATATATATTTTGTGCCAATATATCCATAAATAGAAGATTTTATGGTATAGAAATTTTGATATAAGCATTATTTTTGGCAACCACTGGAGTTTAGGATTTCAATTAAATCATGTTAGGATGTGGCTTCACTTATATGATTTCAAGGTTGACAAT
Organism: Heritiera littoralis; assembly: GCA_031772115.1. Lineage (NCBI taxonomy): Eukaryota > Viridiplantae > Streptophyta > Magnoliopsida > Malvales > Malvaceae > Heritiera > Heritiera littoralis. The sequence continues at coordinate 2,633,288 of JAPDPK010000064.1, forward strand.
GTATTCAGTCATACTTATTACTAGGCTACAAAGTTCTTTCTGAAATGGATATTTCATTGAAAGTGTTAGTATTCCTGCAGGGTGTGTTTGGGTTGCTTAGTATCCCAGCTAGTCTAGTTGCTTTGGTTGGGATCTTGTTAAGAGAATCTCACGTGCCCAACTTTGCTTACAAAAGAGTAAGTTATCTTCTTTTCAAGCATTGTATTAATCTCTCAGTTCTTCCCTGCATATATTGAATTGTAGAAATTGAACTTAGGTAAAGCAGAAGTTTGTAGATGCTGGCAAAGCTATGTGGACAACACTGAAATGCCGGGATGTTTGGAGACCATGTCTGTACATGTACTTGTCTCTTGCACTGGGCTTGCATATCCACGAAGGAATGTTCTATTGGTATACAGATGCAAAGGAGGGTCCATCTTTCTCTAAGGTAGCACCTTCACCTTTTTCCTTGGAACAAGCATGATGTTACATTCCTTGTTTTGTATTCCATATGATTCAGTAATAACACTGTATCTATGGAGGTCGCAATTGGGGGGATGAGGTCAGATTGAATTACTCTTATGTTATTCCTGATTTCAGTCCTTCAATTTGTTCTGGTTTTGGGTCTCTCGAATTCAAGTTGTTTTAGGTTCGAGTTATTTTCATTTCATAATGTTGACTATCATATTGTTTTAGGGTAAGCCTTGTTGCAACGGTAAAGGTTGTTTCTTTGTAACCTGGAGATTACGTGTTTGAGTCACGAAAACAGCTTCTCCATTAATGTGGAGAGAAGGCTATGTACATTGACTCTCCTAGATCCCACAATGTGAGAGCTTTGTACATTGGGTTTGCCCTTTATTGTTAACTTTCAAAGTTGTTCAACTTTAGTTGGGTTGTGTATTTTGTGGGTTAAGTCAGGTCAACTTATGCCACCCAGCAAGAGTCGGTATTTGGGTTTGGTTTCACGTCACTTGGTTTAGGTTATTTAAAATTCAATTTGTTAATTTTTCCTTTTTCTTAAGTTGCTTTGGGTTGGGTTGAGTTGGTTTTTGGCCAATTCATTTTAATTGTTGGAGATGGGTTAGCTATTGCCACTTCTCTAGGTACATATATTCATGCAAGCATATTTATATACATACATAGTTACATACCTATACTTTGTAAAGTGTGTAAAATTCCCAGATTATCTCTTTCCTTTTCTTTTTTTTTGAAAAAATCTATCAGAGTTGGTCCATGTTTTTGTATGGTTTCTTAGTCTTTTTTGCACCTTTCCACCCGTGTATTCTTCCAGATTTTAAGTTTACTTTGTATTGATGTTTTCACTATCTAATCAATGTATTCTAGAATAACCTCAAGTAGTCAACATGAAAAACTTCAAGAATGTGACTTAGACTTTTGACTTTTTTATCTTTTGTTTATCTATGTAAATCTCTTAAAGTTGTAATCTGCAATCTGTATGCATGTTGCAGGAGGTTGTTGGATCCATATTCTCTGTCGGTGCTGTGGGCTCTCTTTTTGGGGTCCTTTTGTACCAAAATTTGTTGAAAAGCCATCCTTTTCGTGATATACTATTTTGGGCCCAGCTGTTGTATGGTGTATCTGGATTGCTGGATTTGGTATTGGTATTGCGTATAAATTTGAAACTTGGTATGCCTGATTATTTATTTGTGGTGATTGATGAAGCCGTTTCTCATATGATTGGGCGCATTAAATGGATGCCTTTTCTTGTACTTAGCTCCAAGCTTTGCCCAGCTGGTATAGAAGGCACTTTCTTCGCTCTAATCATGTCAATCGATCATATAGGGTTGCTTTCGTCAGCTTGGTCAGGAGGCTTAGTGCTCCACATGTTGAATGTAACTAGAACACAATTTGACAACCTTTGGATTGCCCTTGTTATCCGGAGCCTGTTAAGGCTTATTCCAATTGGATTTCTATTTCTGATACCTAGAAGTGATCCCAACTTGTCTATCCTTCCATCTGAGTTCTTGAGGACAAAAAAGGACAGCGATGTACTTGAACCTGAGAATATTGAGATGGCCTCCCTTGTCAATAGCATCTGACTACAAATTGGAATTATGTTAAGGCAGGACTTCAAGAGAGAACAAGAAATGAGAAATTTTGGTGATTATATATACATAGACCTCCCCAAAAGTTAACATCTTGTTTCATTCTGGACAGTTGTAATAATTATCCTTAGAACGTCAGAGTACTTGGGTATGCAAGGTGTTTTCTTTTATGCTTCCTGAGGGATTACCCTTTGCGCTGGGTTGCCATCAAATATATTCTTCTTTGAAGTTTCTATTGATCTCTTCATAAGGAAAATCATTTCCTGAAGCATCTGATGGTATGCTCAAGAACAATAATTCAGAAGTCAGACTCCTGGAAATTCTTGGTTTACTGAATGTGGTATTTGCCTGAAGCGTTGCAAAGAAGCCAGTAGACTGTATTAAGAGGAGGCAGACACATACTATGCAAGAGAGTTTTCACTGCAACAATTTCAAGATATTCAGCAGGTTCTTCCTCATTCTCTTTCCATGCTTGAATTTTATTGATTTCTGACCATATTATGAGTAAAATCACTGATTCATTCTCTAGGATGTGTATCTACCTCATTTTGATTGTATTATTATATGCATTTAGGCACAAAAAGTTATGAAATTATTAGATTCTAAATGCTTTATCAGAGACTTCTCAGCTGATTTTACACACTTAAAATCTTTCTTTATACTGAAACAAATCTTACAAGGACTAATATAAAATTTAACTCTTGCACAGCACTACTGAGGAAGTAGTGTTATTCCAGACAACACCCCCCAACGCCCATTTCTTTACCATTTACTGAGCACACAAGAAATCTCAAGTGGCTATCATAATTTCTATGCCTTCTTCCTAAGGAGTAGTTATATGTATATAATATGAACTAAGAATAGATGCTAGGGTATAGATATTGTTAATTGCCAGCAGATCACCTGGCTTTGCATGGATGAAAAATATATCCACAAATGCGCAACAGTTCCAGCTTTTCTGCTTATGAGAAACTGCAACTTTCCTGGGCAAATCCCAACTTAGACTCTTTGGTATTATATATAACCCTTTGGTTTCTTTGCTGATAATTTGCAATAATACCAACTTCGTCATCAAATGAGAGGCTTGAAAGAGCCAAACAAACCTGAGATGCATCGGTCTTTACAAAGTAAAAGACCCCAGTTATGTCCACAGTCATCTCTGCATTATCCTCAAATTGCAATTTAATTGTAGGAACGTCCACTTCTTGGTATGCACTAAGGTTAAAGCAAGTATCCAAGATTGAGAAAGCTGGTGCAGAAGGAAAACTAGAAAATTGCTTCACAAACTCTGCCTTCAAGGCCTTGTAAATTGTTGGAGGAAGCCTGCTGATAACCGTCCCAGAATCAATAAGCATTCCATCTTTGCCAAAGCTTGAATCTTGCAGTGTCACCCCACCGACACGGACACCAGTAAGGTTGAGGAAATAGAAAGTTGATAGCTGTGGATTGGGAATCATTCTAGTGTAAGAAATGGGGCTTGAAGTCTTATAAACCGAAGAATTCCCTCCCAAAACTAATGAACCTGAAGCCCCAGCTTGTGTTGAAGGCAGACAATATGAGAAAAACCCTCCAAATATTGCAGAAGTTTGAGAAACCAGAGAGATAGAACTCCTTCCTAGACCCATCAGACCAGAAGCTCCACCAAACAGACCTTTATTGTTCCTGCCGCAGCCAAATACAAAACTGTCCACCGGGGTATTGCCAAGATTGAGACGATCATGAGCTAGCTCACCGCGAGTGTACGATCCATCGCTATAGCTAACAACATAGTTACAGGTGGGTGGGTTGCTCCCGCAGATTCCTGTATTCCCAGTAGCAAATGCAAGTGCTTGACAGTCTGATGAATTACACAATACCGTCTTGTAGGAAGGAGATGCTGAAGGGTTGAAAAGAGGCTCTTTTTGGTCATAACATGATTTGCAAGGCTGGCACTGAACCCAAGTCAAATCACTTCCAGTATCAACAATAACTTTCATTTTCCGACCACCTAATTCAACCGTAACAATGTAGTTTAGTGTGCCAAGTTCTACACCAGAAGTCAAGGGGATTCCTGTATCAGAAACTTCTTCTGCTTTGCTAGAAGCCATGTTTTTTATTCGGGCTTGCAATGACTGAACTCTTCGATCATCCAAAATCAAGCCTTTCTGAAGCAATTTATTCCAGTCTTTGATCTCTCCTCCATAGCAGTAATCTCGGTGCTTCATTTCCAATATGGTCGCTCCTTTCTCCTCCCCTAAATTTCCAAAATTTAAGAGGAAAAAAAGATTAAACCATGCCAACCCTTAATCAAACATCTAATTTTATAATATGCAAAAGCAATGAATATAATAAGCAAAAGCCTGATAGTATTCATTGACGTAATTATTCAAGCCTTTATCTAAGAGACTAGAGAATTTAAGATACTAAAAGAGAAGTGAGGCCCTTAACAGCACTTGTAAGCCAAGCCAAGCCAAGCCAATTATAGATTACATAATCTATTGAAAAGCAAAGTAAGATTAGCTTAAAGTACAGTTGGCTTCCCACCCTGGGGAAAAGAAAGAGAGATAAAGAGAAGGCAATAATGAGTGTTTCCCACAAGGCATGAAAGCAGTTATGGATCCTAGCACAAGAAGAAAGCAGGGTAGAAATACAGATCCCAAAGTGGAAAATAAAATAATGGGAAGGTAGCTTTGGCCATCACTGCAATCAGTCTATTCCATCTGTCTGCTAAATAAAGGAAAAAAACTCACTTGATTTCTGAGACAAACAACTTGAAGCATCCCATTTCTGTTCCCATTCAAACTGCTGCAGCTTGAGGAGCTTTTTCTCGCCAAAACAGTGAACCCCGTTGACAAGAACAAGGAGGAGAGAAAGCAGAAATGGAAGAAGGGCCATTACTTTCAACATTGCAGAGAAGAGTGAAGACAGAAAAAGGAAGCGAAAAAGCAGAAACAGGAAACTAAAATGTGAGTGAAGAGAGAAAGAGAGAAGAGAAGAAGAGAGGGGGAGAGATTCTAGGGAGTTGGAGTTTGGCAAGAGAACAAAAGAGGAAGGGCTGGCTAAAGGCCCACTGGTGCATGAGAAATTATTGGGGATTCACGTGCAAATACTTGGGAGAGAAAAACAGAGCTCTTGTGTTCTCTTGGTGCACTGCCTGCTGGAACAAACAACTTGTCTTGTGATTGACATTATGAAGTGATGCCTTTATGAAAAAAATATTGCGTGTATGTACAAATCTTAAGTGGAGTTTCTAGATGTGCATGAATGAATTTTATGTATTAAATCGTATTTTTATCATGTAAAATATTAAAATTATCGTATTAAAATTTATGTTGTTACACTGAATACAATTTTTTAAAGCTTTCATCAAATTCTTGCATCATTTTTAAATTTTTTTATTATTTTTATGTTGTGTGTAAAATTAACATATCTTAGTTGAGAATGTGACTTATCCTTTTAAATATATTAAAAAAGATTGAATTAAATGCAACAACTTGCAGCTTTGAGGAACAGGCATTTCTTGTGTGTTTTCATGTTCCCTTTTATTTTTATTTTTTGTTCAAGCATGTTCCCTTTTATTTGCTCTTTAGTGGAAGTGGAATGTACTTATTATATGTACACCATCTTTGGGGTATTCGGTCATACTCTGCCACTAGGAAAGGAATCGTGCATCTTCATTGTAATATTGTATATGGTTTAAAATAAGAAAAGATATAATTTTTTTATTTTTAACCACATGTATTTTCATCCGTTTTACGATTTGAGATTAATCATGCTTGAATCGGGAGTGGTAAACAGTAAAATTTTTCCAAAAGTGACAACTTGAGAATTTAAACCATATCTAAATTCCTTGTAAAAAAGTCCACTTTCACTTCTTTCCGCTATTTGTTGATAGAAAAAGTAAATTTAAATCAATGGATTCTGTCTTTCGAGTTGTTTTAAAATATTTTTGCAACGTTTGTAATTATAATATAGAGTTATCTAATTTTTTAGCATTTCTAAATCTTTAATTAAAATATCTTAAGAATCCAATTTAAGTTTTTTTAATAATAGGAGAAGAATGGATTCAATTTAAATATAAAATTATAAAAAATCTAAAATTTAATATACGTGTGATACGATTACTTTCATTGATTCTCATTACATATAGACAAAAAACATTATAGACTGATCACATAACAAAATTTCAACTTTAATATTATATTAAGTATCCAATTTATAATTTATTTAGTGATAATTTGAGAGATTCAACTTAATTATAAAATTGATTATAAAACCATAAAAAAAACTCAGAAATTATCAAATGTGAAATATCATCACTTTAATAATTACTATATATATACATTATCTCATTTGCTGCTATAACTTTATTTGATATTTTGATTCTATACATATTTACATGAATTACAAATTAAAAGTTTTGTGAAGAAAGGGTCTTAAATCATATGTTGCATGAGAATTTATCACTAGTATTTTTTTAGTTGATAGGAGTTGAAAACTATTGTTGATACCATTTAGCATATCCAGCTTAAAATGAATTTATTATATCAGGAAAATACTAATAATCTTATATAAAGATATCAAGTGGCAGAAAACAAAAGAAATTCCAAATTCCCCTCCAAATAAAGCGAAGGAATTGGGACAAGGCAGCAGTACTAGTAGGCCCAAGCTGCTTCACCACTGCTCACATTTTTTTCAATTAAACCATGATGGATGGTATGAACAAGTTGACTTTTATAATATTAATTTCATTATTTTTTTATTTAATATAAAGTATTTTTATTTGATACATTATTAGTGAAGTTTTTAATTTCACAAACAAAGTTAATGAGTTGGCACATACTTTTTAGAGTACATTAAAAAAACTAATAAAATGTAATGAAACATGTTACAGCCTCTTAACTCCGCTTTAAAATTCTTATTTTTCATTATCAATGAATCAAATATGAAATCTTTTATTTTAAGGTCCGGTTAATTGGTGTGTCTATAGAAACTGATTAAGAATAATTAAAATATTATTTTAAAATAATGGCATTTAATGTACTATTATCATCAAATTTAAAAAGGTAATTGTAATTTTTATAATTTTTTTTAAGAATTATTATCTTATACATTGTCATTAAAATTTGTAAACTTTACAAGCAAATTTATTAAGGAACACATACCTTTAAAAAAATTAAAAAATTAAAAAATAAATTGTTGGCTCTACTGAGAGGGGGGGTGAATCGGTTTTTCTACTTATTTAAGATTTTTCTAACTCTTAATGCACAATTAAGACTAATGAAACAACAATGAAATAAGTGCAGTAAAAAGAGTAAGGGAAAGAGAAGCAAACACAAATTTATAGAGGTTCGGCCAATCTCTTGCCTACGTCCTCTCTCCTTGATCCTCTTGTCAAGGTTTTGATTCAGCTCTTCCTTGAGAATCTTTACAAACCACTTCAAAGTGTGGTGAGACCTCTTACAATATTTCTTAAGGACTTAGAAATCACCTTCCAATCCTCTCGCCTTGTAATTCTACCCATACTCTACAATAGCAGACCTTACAAGGATAGCTCACCCCTTTGAATAACAGAACTTTCAGTAAATGGGTGATGAATAACAAGAAATCTCACAAATGGAGTTACACAATAAGAATTTTCAAATTGGATTTTCTCTCTTGAAGCTTGAGGATTTTCTGAGTGCTTGTTCTACCTCCAAACTTCATAAATGCCTCTATTTATATCCCACAAACTGACTAGAATGGTTGGTGAAGCATTTAATGCAAATCCTCCCGTTGAAACCCTCAAAAACTAGCCGTTGGAGTCAGGTTTCGAGCAAAGGGATCGATCCCTTTACTGGAGGATCGATCCCTTTTCTCCATAAAGCTTTCCTATCCTTCTCTGGACCTCTTCCAAGTATTTTGCCACTTAGGGATCGATCCCTTTACTGGGGGGATCGATCCCTCATAATTTCCTGCACCTATTTTGCTACAAATTGATACAAAATGATGACTTTTGTGATTCTAAGTCAATTCAAAACCTTCTAACACGTTTCTAAGAATATTTACTGACTTTTTCAATTGAAATCACAAACCAAAACTTTGTTTAAAATATTTTCTATCATTGAGTTCATTTAAAGCAAATTTACTTTGGAAAAATCATTCTTAAGCTTACTTGAGTTTTGTCATTTCAAAATACTTGTCAATTTAAAGCTAACAATCTCTCCCTTTTTGATATGACAAAACTTAAGGTAAATTTGCTTATATGTTTGAAAATTGAGGTCACTTAAATTTTTGAAAAACATTGCTCCCCCTCACTTTAATATAAATTTACCACATTAAAATTTACCACATTAATTCTCCCCCTTTTTGTCATAGCAAAGGCATAAAAAAAATCAGAACTAAGATTTAGAGATACTCCCCCTCAATAAGAGAAATAAATAACATGGAGAAATGGTTACCGGTAGAAGTCAATTTAAAGCGAGATAGGAAATATAAACCAAGCAAATGGATAAACCAAGCTAATGGAAATATAGATTAAACTAAAGTCATACATATAGATTAAGCCAATGGAAATATACACCAGTCATAGTTATAAACATAAAACTAAAACATCATAAACACACTAGAAAATGTCATAAACATACAACATAAACAACAGACATAGTAGAAGGCTCGAAATCATAATAAGCTAAACGCTTATTTCACATAATAATCATAATCAGCACCTAGGGAACGTCTTGTAGTACTGAGTCATGAAATCCTCTTACTGCATACGGACATCCTGGACTTCATCGTACAAAGCAACTTGTGTCTCTTCCACATTGTCGAGACGAACATTGAGTTGACCAAATTGATCATCGAGCTGATCAAAATGCTGAGTGAAGGTCTGCTGGAGATGTTGAAGCCTGAGCATGATCTGGTCATTAGATGCGGACCTCGATGGTGCAGAGGAAGAAGTAGGGGCTTCCTCTTTGTTGGCTCTATAGGCTATACCGAGAGGGGGGGTGAATCGGTTTTTCACTAACCTTAGGTTCGTTTTTCGATTCTTCTAAATTCTCTAGCTTATATTGATATTTTCTGAGTTCTCTTAGCTAGGCAATTATACAATATAAATTCAATGCAATAAACACAAATATAATTGCAAGAAAGTAAAGAGAGAAAGGATAGAGAAATGTACACAAGTGATTTATAGAGGTTCGGCAACCTTGCTTACGTCCTCTACCTTGAGACGCTCCCAAGGATTTTCCCAAATTCACTATCCTTGAATTTGTTACACTCCCTCTTTTTCTAGGCTAAAGAGAAACCTCTCTCTTTTTCTAGGCTCAAGAGAAACCTCCCTCTTTTTCTTAGGCTAAAGAGTAACCTCCCTCTTTTTCTTAGGCTAAAGAGAAACCTCCCTTTTACAAGGATTGAATGTGTATACAAGAGAAGTAATCAAAGAAGGCCTCTAGATAGGCAAGTGATTACAAAGATTAAGCACAAATAAAAGCCTATACAAGATTTGTGCTAAGCACTACAAGAAATAAGAGAATGATAGATGATGAAGACTTTGGAGCTCTTGATTTGTTGTTTGAGGCTTAAGGATTTGAGGAATATGTGTTTTGGAGTTGCTGAGTAGTTCCTCTTCCTTTCTTTAGCTTCTAAGCCTCTATTTATAGTCTCTTGGATGGTTTGTGGACGTTGGTTGGAGCCAAAGCAGAAACTAGCCGTTATGTCTCACAGAAACTAGCCGTTGGGGGCTTTCTGGTGCAAAGGGATCGATCCTGCTACAGTGGGGATCGATCCCTTTTGTCCAGAATGTTGATTCTGGGCTTCAGGGACCTTGGGAAGACTTTCTGCCAAAAAGGGATCGATCCTGCTACAGTGGGGATCGATCCTTTTCTTCCAGAGGGCATTTTTCCTGCACTTTTGGGTTAGAAATGTTATGACCTTTGATCCTAATTCAACCCAAAACATTTATAAGCTTTAAGGGAGTTTTTCTTAACTTTCTCAGATAAAAACATGGTCTAAACATTCATCAAGTGATTTTCTAAAATATTCAAATCATTTATAAAGAATTAAGACCAATAGGGATGTATCATTAAATCATGGTCTTAATGTTTGATATGATCACTTGAAAATGGATTGAGAAAATCCTGTGTGATAAGGCAAATTTACAATATGAATTAAACCATTAAAGCTTACTTAAGTTTTTGTCATTTCAAAATACATATAGCAATTTAAAGCTAACAATCTCCCCCTTTTTGATATGACAAAACTTAATGTAAATTTTCTTTGAAAATTCTTTGAAAAAATACTCCCCCTCAAATAAAGCAGGATTTTATAAAGCTCCCCCTTAATATAAGCATGGGTTTTGAAAATGAATTTTCCCTCATTATCTCTCCCCCTTAATATCCTTCCCTATATCTATCTCTCCCTTTATCTATCTCTCCCCCTTTATCTATCTCTCCCCCTTTTTGTCATAGCAAAAAGAAGGAAAAATAATAAAAAATATGCTTCCCCCAAAATCATGGCAATGTGAGAACAAATAAAAGAATATGCTCCATCCAACAAGAAACATGTTAGTACATGGGACTTAAGGCACAAATAAATAAGTCAATATTCTCAAAGAGTATGAGATATTTATGCAATGAATATGACTTATGATCCTATACCAATCGTTTATAAATGATTTTGATACCAATTGTTGATAAGTAATTTTGCAAGAAGGTTCCAATTGGTAAGAAGTTAAGCAAGCACCTAAGTATATCAATTGTTCTCTAAGATCCAACTAAGGTGCATGGTAATACATCATGATTATGAGCTAAAAGTAGATGACATATCATATGCATGAGCTCATAAATCATGTTCAAGCAAGAATGTGCATAGAATCAAGATATATAGCAATTAACTACAAATTCTAGCACACAAGAGTGTCATGCAAAAATAACCTAAGAGAATTCTTCTCTATTTGTCATTTCAATCTAAGGAGCATGAGAAGAGTTATCAATTTAAAGCTCATACCAATTGGCAATTTAGATTTGGCTTACCAATTGTGGAAAATATGGTTGCCAATGATACTAATTGTTATTTCAATCTAAACACCCATTGTTACTAAAGGTTGACTTAGGCATTTTGCATGAATCCAATATCTATGTGTAGTGTGTTCATGTCAAGAAAATAATCATTCTAAATGCAAGAACACAACCACATACCATCATCATTAAATATGCATATGGATCGATTAATCATTAGCACACTATCATAAAGCATTAATCCATATTCATATTCACAAATGTATACCACATGGAAGATTCAAAACAATCGAGGAATTCAAGCAAACACATTTTCTTCCATGGTTTCAAGCACAAAAATCCTATGCTCATTTTCCAATTCAAGTCCTTAACTAATTATGAGCAAGGAATGATTCAACATTACCATTAAGACTTTCTATCTATGAGTGAAGTCAAGTATAATTTCATGAAAAACTAATATTTTCATCTCATAGACATGATCATTGATTCAACTTAAGCAAACATGCATGTTCATCATCAAAACAATCAAGAGTCTATGCATGTGTATCAATTGTTTGTGTTGTCATTAATGCTCAAGTTCCATAATAATTTGGCTATAAAGAATTAATTTCATGGATGATAAATTTTCATGTAACTCAACATTTATGATTCATTTATCATCACTAATTATAAGCCAAGGAAAAGTATGACCTTATACCAATTGTTGAATTTACATTTGAAGTCAATCCTTAAGGTCAAGTTTTAATTATTCTTCCACTAGATGTATAATTATCATGACACCTAGAGTGGAGTAGGTGAGTCAAGCTAAGAAACATAATCCTATAAGCATGCTTGACTAAGATGAACAAAAGAAATCATAATCTATCATGCACATGTTCATCGTTAATTCTCAAATATATCCATAAATTCTTGAAATAAATCTCAAAATTATGTTTAAGCATTCATTGAAAGTGTATTTCAAGATTATTTCATGATTTATGCAATTCATGACCATTTTTAATGAGAAAACTGATTTTGCACTTGTGAGCTCAAGAAAAGTGATATTGATTGTTGGAAGTGATACCATTTGTTGGAAATGATATTAATTGATGAAGTTGAGGCATGATATCAATGAAAAATAAATTTTCATAGTTTAAAGATCATCAAAAAGAAGTTAAAACAATGAATTTTAAGTTGAGAAGAGAGAAAGTATCAAAACAATGAAAAGTTCTTCTCAATTTCTGTTGAACACATGCAGGAGAGCCTTTTCTGGCCTGGGGGGATCGATCCTGCTACAGTGGGGATCGATCCCTTATATGTTCCTGCAGATTCTGCAGTTGTTTTGACAGAAAATTGGACTTGTGAGGTACCAAAACTTCGTTTTTGAGTAATTTAAGTCCAAGTAAAGGTTTAAACATTTGTAAAACATGATTTTGGACTTGTATGAATGAGAAACATGAATGAAAAACCATTTTTACAAAAGATTTTGCAATTTTGGAAGAATTTTCACAATAAAATGCATTTTTGGCCTCAAAGGGGGTCATTTTGAGAGTTAAGCATATTTTGACAAAAACAAAGCATTGGATACCACAAATATGTCAAAACAAACTTGTTCACATAGGTTTTAAGCACATATATCATCAAATCATACATCTTGTGAACAACATGCCATGATTTCCAACATACAAGTTCTTCATTATTGCTCATGACATGGCATTTTGCATATATGACATATTTGGTATTTTGAGACAAGTAAATACATTATCAACACATAGGAAACCTGCTCAAAATGCAAAAATCCAATAATCATTTCAAAATCACAAATTATGCTTTTCATTGAATGCATCAAGTACTATTCATTAAGCACTCAAAAATCATTTATCATGCCTTTTGTTCAATCCTTCAACTCACAAGGCATCAAAGAACATCAACCAAATTTCTCATCATAGCATAAATAATCAAATAAGAGTTTTAAGGAGTAACGAATTATGCTTACAAAACTCCTTTGCTTGAGTATGCTTTGCCTTGAAGTGTTGGATCCACCTTGAGCTATCCTTTGAAGACTTGTTGTGCTCTTAGCCAAGGATGGATTTCCAAGCTCTTCCTTTTTCTCATTAGCACTAGCAAACTCCATGAGAGTGTGTTGAGCATTCAAACCCCATTGTTTCTTTGTAACTCCATGCTCTAACACTCCTACAACAAACACTTTCAAGCATGCTTTGGTACCCAAATTTTCTTGGGTCCTTGTGAGTTAGTGCAAATAATTTTTGATCCTTTTGGGATCCATTTCAAGCTCAAATCATCATTATTTATTGCATGCTTTGGCACCCACATTTTTCTAACAACTCTTCCTCTAAATGTAGTTTTTCTATAAGTGCATGCTTGTGAAGAGTGTCCTATTCTATTGCATAGTGAGCATGTAAGAGATAAATCATGCATAGTATTTTTGCTCACTAGGAAATTCTTTAGATGAGTTTCTTTTTGTATTACATTATATCCTAACCCATCTTTATCAAAGAAAGCTCTTTGGGTCTCAAGCATATGATCTAATTTTTGTTGACCCATATAAAACCTAGAAAATGAGTTATGCAAATTTGTATTCTTTTCATTCAACTCATTTATCTCTAAGTTAGCCTTTTCTAATTTCTTTTCAAATTCTATCTTAGCACTAGTCAAGGCTTCATTTTCTATTTTTAATTTAGCAATGATTTTCTTATATTTGGAGTTCATGCATTGAAATTCATTTGCTAAATCATTAAAGGCATTTTGTAGTTCACTAAAGGTATAATCATTATCTTCACTAGAACTACAACTAGCCCCATCATCAGTAATAGCCATAAAGCATGAGTAGGCTACCTCTTCATCTACATTTTCCTCATCGGAGCTATCACTATCACTCCAAGCAGCCACAAATGCTTTCTTCCTAGGCTTCCTCTCCTTTTCTTTCCTAAGTAAGGGGCAATCTAACTTAGTGTGACCTAGTTCACTACACTCATAACACACTAAAGGGTCTTTTTCTCTTCTACTTGACTCCCCTCTTTGATGTCTCCTATTATTTTCTTTTTCTTTCATTCTCATGAACCTATTAAATCTTTTGGCAAACATTGCCATTTCCTTCTCTTCCTCATTTCCACTCTCATCACTATCATCTTCAAGGACCTCATGAGTGGAAGACTTAAGTGCTACCCCTACTTTCTTTGAAGGCTCTACATTTCTTTTTAATTTCATTTCATGAGTAAGTAGAGACCCCATAAGTTCATCTAAAGGCAAGGTGTTTGGATCCTTAGATTCTTCTATAGCGGTTACCTTAGCCTCCCAAGATTTAGGCAAACTATTCAAAATTTTCTTTACCATTTCAACATTGGAATAAGTCTTGCCTAGAGCCTTAAGTCCATTAATTATATCATTAAACCTAGTGAACATTTCACTAATGGACTCATTTTCTTTCATCCTAAATAGCTCATAATCATGTGTGAGCATTCCTACTTTTGTTTCTCTAACTTGATTTGTCCCTTCATGTGTGATGGCCAATTTGTCCCATATTTGTTTAGCATTCTCACATAGAGAGACTCTATTATATTCATTGGGACCTAATGCACAAAAGAGAGTGTGCATAGCCTTGGCATTCAATTGTGCCAATCTCATATCATTTGTGTCCCACTCATCCTCACTTTTAGGGACATCTTTTCCATCAATTTTTTTTCATTGGAATTTTGGGACCATTAACAATCACCCTCCACACTTCATAATCATTAGATTGTACAAAGAACATCATCCTAATTTTCCAATATGAATAATTCTCACCATTGAAGAGTGGAGGTCTAACTAATGATTGTCCCTCTTCTCCTAGGGGTGTGCCTACATTCAAGCGAGCCATTTAAGATCGTTTTGCTCGATAGAGGTTAGTCTAATTCGATCTCGAGCCCAAGCTCTGATACCAATTGTTGGCTCTATAGGCTATACCGAGAGGGGGGGTGAATCAGTTTTTCACTAACCTTAGGTTCGTTTTTCGATTCTTCTAAATTCTCTAGCTTATATTGATATTTTCTGAGTTCTCTTAGCTAGGCAATTATACAATATAAATTCAATGCAATAAACACAAATATAATTGCAAGAAAGTAAAGAGAGAAAGGATAGAGAAATGTACACAAGTGATTTATAGAGGTTCGGCAACCTTGCTTACGTCCTCTACCTTGAGACGCTCCCAAGGATTTTCCCAAATTCACTATCCTTGAATTTGTTACACTCCCTCTTTTTCTAGGCTAAAGAGAAACCTCTCTCTTTTTCTAGGCTCAAGAGAAACCTCCCTCTTTTTCTTAGGCTAAAGAGTAACCTCCTCTTTTTCTTAGGCTAAAGAGAAACCTCCCTTTTACAAGGATTGAATGTGTATACAAGAGAAGTAATCAAAGAAGGCCTCTAGATAGGCAAGTGATTACAAAGATTAAGCACAAATAAAAGCCTATACAAGATTTGTGCTAAGCACTACAAGAAATAAGAGAATGATAGATGATGAAGACTTTGGAGCTCTTGATTTGTTGTTTGAGGCTTGAGGATTTGAGGAATATGTGTTTTGGAGTTGCTGAGTAGTTCCTCTTCCTTTCTTTAGCTTCTAAGCCTCTATTTATAGTCTCTTGGATGGTTTGTGGACGTTGGTTGGAGCCAAAGCAGAAACTAGCCGTTATGTCTCACAGAAACTAGCCGTTGGGGGCTTTCTGGTGCAAAGGGATCGATCCTGCTACAGTGGGGATCGATCCCTTTTGTCCAGAATGTTGATTCTGGGCTTCAGGGACCTTGGGAAGACTTTCTGCCAAAAAGGGATCGATCCTGCTACAGTGGGGATCGATCCTTTTCTTCCAGAGGGCATTTTTCCTGCACTTTTGGGTTAGAAATGTTATGACCTTTGATCCTAATTCAACCCAAAACATTTATAAGCTTTAAGGGAGTTTTTCTTAACTTTCTCAGATAAAAACATGGTCTAAACATTCATCAAGTGATTTTCTAAAATATTCAAATCATTTATAAAGAATTAAGACCAATAGGGATGTATCATTAAATCATGGTCTTAATGTTTGATATGATCACTTGAAAATGGATTGAGAAAATCCTGTGTGATAAGGCAAATTTACAATATGAATTAAACCATTAAAGCTTACTTAAGTTTTTGTCATTTCAAAATACATATAGCAATTTAAAGCTAACAATCTCCCCTTTTTGATATGACAAAACTTAATGTAAATTTGCTTTGAAAATTCTTTGAAAAAATACTCCCCCTCAAATAAAGCAGGATTTTATAAAGCTCCCCCTTAATATAAGCATGGGTTTTGAAAATGAATTTTCCCTCATTATCTCTCCCCCTTAATATCCTTCCCTATATCTATCTCTCCCTTTATCTATCTCTCCCCCTTTATCTATCTCTCCCCCTTTTTGTCATAGCAAAAAGAAGGAAAAATAATAAAAAATATGCTTCCCCCAAAATCATGGCAATGTGAGAACAAATAAAAGAATATGCTCCATCCAACAAGAAACATGTTAGTACATGGGACTTAAGGCACAAATAAATAAGTCAATATTCTCAAAGAGTATGAGATATTTATGCAATGAATATGACTTATGATCCTATACCAATCGTTTATAAATGATTTTGATACCAATTGTTGATAAGTAATTTTGCAAGAAGGTTCCAATTGGTAAGAAGTTAAGCAAGCACCTAAGTATATCAATTGTTCTCTAAGATCCAACTAAGGTGCATGGTAATACATCATGATTATGAGCTAAAAGTAGATGACATATCATATGCATGAGCTCATAAATCATGTTCAAGCAAGAATGTGCATAGAATCAAGATATATAGCAATTAACTACAAATTCTAGCACACAAGAGTGTCATGCAAAAATAACCTAAGAGAATTCTTCTCTATTTGTCATTTCAATCTAAGGAGCATGAGAAGAGTTATCAATTTAAAGCTCATACCAATTGGCAATTTAGATTTGGCTTACCAATTGTGGAAAATATGGTTGCCAATGATACTAATTGTTATTTCAATCTAAACACCCATTGTTACTAAAGGTTGACTTAGGCATTTTGCATGAATCCAATATCTATGTGTAGTGTGTTCATGTCAAGAAAATAATCATTCTAAATATGCAAGAACACAACCACATACCATCATCATTAAATATGCATATGGATCGATTAATCATTAGCACACTATCATAAAGCATTAATCCATATTCATATTCACAAATGTATACCACATGGAAGATTCAAAACAATCGAGGAATTCAAGCAAACACATTTTCTTCCATGGTTTCAAGCACAAAAATCCTATGCTCATTTTCCAATTCAAGTCCTTAACTAATTATGAGCAAGGAATGATTCAACATTACCATTAAGACTTTCTATCTATGAGTGAAGTCAAGTATAATTTCATGAAAAACTAATATTTTCATCTCATAGACATGATCATTGATTCAACTTAAGCAAACATGCATGTTCATCATCAAAACAATCAAGAGTCTATGCATGTGTATCAATTGTTTGTGTTGTCATTAATGCTCAAGTTCCATAATAATTTGGCTATAAAGAATTAATTTCATGGATGATAAATTTTCATGTAACTCAACATTTATGATTCATTTATCATCACTAATTATAAGCCAAGGAAAAGTATGACCTTATACCAATTGTTGAATTTACATTTGAAGTCAATCCTTAAGGTCAAGTTTTAATTATTCTTCCACTAGATGTATAATTATCATGACACCTAGAGTGGAGTAGGTGAGTCAAGCTAAGAAACATAATCCTATAAGCATGCTTGACTAAGATGAACAAAAGAAATCATAATCTATCATGCACATGTTCATCGTTAATTCTCAAATATATCCATAAATTCTTGAAATAAATCTCAAAATTATGTTTAAGCATTCATTGAAAGTGTATTTCAAGATTATTTCATGATTTATGCAATTCATGACCATTTTTAATGAGAAAACTGATTTTGCACTTGTGAGCTCAAGAAAAGTGATATTGATTGTTGGAAGTGATACCATTTGTTGGAAATGATATTAATTGATGAAGTTGAGGCATGATATCAATGAAAAATAAATTTTCATAGTTTAAAGATCATCAAAAAGAAGTTAAAACAATGAATTTTAAGTTGAGAAGAGAGAAAGTATCAAAACAATGAAAAGTTCTTCTCAATTTCTGTTGAACACATGCAGGAGGCCTTTTCTGGCCTGGGGGATCGATCCTGCTACAGTGGGGATCGATCCCTTATATGTTCCTGCAGATTCTGCAGTTGTTTTGACAGAAAATTGGACTTGTGAGGTACCAAAACTTCGTTTTTGAGTAATTTAAGTCCAAGTAAAGGTTTAAACATTTGTAAAACATGATTTTGGACTTGTATGAATGAGAAACATGAATGAAAAACCATTTTTACAAAAGATTTTGCAATTTTGGAAGAATTTTCACAATAAAATGCATTTTTGGCCTCAAAGGGGGTCATTTTAGAGTTAAGCATATTTTGACAAAAACAAAGCATTGGATACCACAAATATGTCAAAACAAACTTGTTCACATAGGTTTTAAGCACATATATCATCAAATCATACATCTTGTGAACAACATGCCATGATTTCCAACATACAAGTTTTCATTATTGCTCATGACATGGCATTTTGCATATATGACATATTTGGTATTTTGAGACAAGTAAATACATTATCAACACATAGGAAACCTGCTCAAAATGCAAAAATCCAATAATCATTTCAAAATCACAATTATGCTTTTCATTGAATGCATCAAGTACTATTCATTAAGCACTCAAAAATCATTTATCATGCCTTTTGTTCAATCCTTCAACTCACAAGGCATCAAAGAACATCAACCAAATTTCTCATCATAGCATAAATAATCAAATAAGAGTTTTAAGGAGTAACGAATTATGCTTACAAAACTCCTTTGCTTGAGTATGCTTTGCCTTGAAGTGTTGGATCCACCTTGAGCTATCCTTTGAAGACTTGTTGTGCTCTTAGCCAAGGATGGATTTCCAAGCTCTTCCTTTTTCATTAGCACTAGCAAACTCCATGAGAGTGTGTTGAGCATTCAAACCCCATTGTTTCTTTGTAACTCCATGCTCTAACACTCCTACAACAAACATTTCAAGCATGCTTTGGTACCCAAATTTTCTTGGGTCCTTGTGAGTTAGTGCAAATAATTTTTGATCCTTTTGGGATCCATTTCAAGCTCAAATCATCATTATTTATTGCATGCTTTGGCACCCACATTTTTCTAACAACTCTTCCTCTAAATGTAGTTTTTCTATAAGTGCATGCTTGTGAAGAGTGTCCTATTCTATTGCATAGTGAGCATGTAAGAGATAAATCATGCATAGTATTTTTGCTCACTAGGAAATTCTTTAGATGAGTTTCTTTTTGTATTACATTATATCCTAACCATCTTTATCAAAGAAAGCTCTTTGGGTCTCAAGCATATGATCTAATTTTTGTTGACCCATATAAAACCTAGAAAATGAGTTATGCAAATTTGTATTCTTTTCATTCAACTCATTTATCTCTAAGTTAGCCTTTTCTAATTTCTTTTCAAATTCTATCTTAGCACTAGTCAAGGCTTCATTTTCTATTTTTAATTTAGCAATGATTTTCTTATATTTGGAGTTCATGCATTGAAATTCATTTGCTAAATCATTAAAGGCATTTTGTAGTTCACTAAAGGTATAATCATTATCTTCACTAGAACTACAACTAGCCCCATCATCATAATAGCCATAAAGCATGAGTAGGCTACCTCTTCATCTACATTTTCCTCATCGGAGCTATCACTATCACTCCAAGCAGCCACAAATGCTTTCTTCCTAGGCTTTCCTCTCCTTTTCTTTCCTAAGTAAAGGGGCAATCTAACTTAGTGTGACCTAGTTCACTACACTCATAACACACTAAAGGGTCTTTTTCTCTTCTACTTGACTCCCCTCTTTGATGTCTCCTATTATTTTCTTTTCTTTCATTCTCATGAACCTATTAAATCTTTTGGCAACATTGCCATTTCCTTCTCTTCCTCATTTCCCACTCTCATCACTATCATCTTCAAGGACCTCATGAGTGGAAGACTTAAGTGCTACCCCTACTTTCTTTGAAGGCTCTACATTTCTTTTTAATTTCATTTCATGAGTAAGTAGAGACCCCATAAGTTCATCTAAAGGCAAGGTGTTTGGATCCTTAGATTCTTCTATAGCGGTTACCTTAGCCTCCCAAGATTTAGGCAAACTATTCAAAATTTTCTTTACCATTTCAACATTGGAATAAGTCTTGCCTAGAGCCTTAAGTCCATTAATTATATCATTAAACCTAGTGAACATTTCACTAATGGACTCATTTTCTTTCATCCTAAATAGCTCATAATCATGTGTGAGCATTCCTACTTTTGTTTCTCTAACTTGATTTGTCCCTTCATGTGTGAATGGCCAATTTGTCCCATATTTGTTTAGCATTCTCACATAGAGAGACTCTATTATATCATTGGGACCTAATGCACAAAAGAGAGTGTGCATAGCCTGGCATTCAATTTGTGCCAATCTCATATCATTTGTGTCCCACTCATCCTCACTTTTAGGGACATCTTTTCCATCAATTTTTTTTCATTGGAATTTTGGGACCATTAACAATCACCCTCCACACTTCATAATCATTAGATTGTACAAAGAACATCATCCTAATTTTCCAATATGAATAATTCTCACCATTGAAGAGTGGAGGTCTAACTAATGATTGTCCCTCTTCTCCTAGGGTGTGCCTACATTCAAGCGAGCCATTTAAGATCGTTTTGCTCGATAGAGGTTAGTCTAATTCGATCTCGAGCCCAAGCTCTGATACCAATTGTTGGCTCTATAGGCTATACCGAGAGGGGGGGTGAATCAGTTTTTCACTAACCTTAGGTTCGTTTTTCGATTCTTCTAAATTCTCTAGCTTATATTGATATTTTCTGAGTTCTCTTAGCTAGGCAATTATACAATATAAATTCAATGCAATAAACACAAATATAATTGCAAGAAAGTAAAGAGAGAAAGGATAGAGAAATGTACACAAGTGATTTATAGAGGTTCGGCAACCTTGCTTACGTCCTCTACCTTGAGACGCTCCCAAGGATTTTCCCAAATTCACTATCCTTGAATTTGTTACACTCCCTCTTTTTCTAGGCTAAAGAGAAACCTCTCTCTTTTTCTAGGCTCAAGAGAAACCTCCCTCTTTTTCTTAGGCTAAAGAGTAACCTCCCTCTTTTTCTTAGGCTAAAGAGAAACCTCCCTTTTACAAGGATTGAATGTGTATACAAGAGAAGTAATCAAAGAAGGCCTCTAGATAGGCAAGTGATTACAAAGATTAAGCACAAATAAAAGCCTATACAAGATTTGTGCTAAGCACTACAAGAAATAAGAGAATGATAGATGATGAAGACTTTGGAGCTCTTGATTTGTTGTTTGAGGCTTGAGGATTTGAGGAATATGTGTTTTGGAGTTGCTGAGTAGTTCCTCTTCCTTTCTTTAGCTTCTAAGCCTCTATTTATAGTCTCTTGGATGGTTTGTGGACGTTGGTTGGAGCCAAAGCAGAAACTAGCCGTTATGTCTCACAGAAACTAGCCGTTGGGGGCTTTCTGGTGCAAAGGGATCGATCCTGCTACAGTGGGGATCGATCCCTTTTGTCCAGAATGTTGATTCTGGGCTTCAGGGACCTTGGGAAGACTTTCTGCCAAAAAGGGATCGATCCTGCTACAGTGGGGATCGATCCTTTTCTTCCAGAGGGCATTTTTCCTGCACTTTTGGGTTAGAAATGTTATGACCTTTGATCCTAATTCAACCCAAAACATTTATAAGCTTTAAGGGAGTTTTTCTTAACTTTCTCAGATAAAAACATGGTCTAAACATTCATCAAGTGATTTTCTAAAATATTCAAATCATTTATAAAGAATTAAGACCAATAGGGATGTATCATTAAATCATGGTCTTAATGTTTGATATGATCACTTGAAAATGGATTGAGAAAATCCTGTGTGATAAGGCAAATTTACAATATGAATTAAACCATTAAAGCTTACTTAAGTTTTTGTCATTTCAAAATACATATAGCAATTTAAAGCTAACAATCTCCCCCTTTTTGATATGACAAAACTTAATGTAAATTTGCTTTGAAAATTCTTTGAAAAAATACTCCCCCTCAAATAAAGCAGGATTTTATAAAGCTCCCCCTTAATATAAGCATGGGTTTTGAAAATGAATTTTCCCTCATTATCTCTCCCCCTTAATATCCTTCCTATATCTATCTCTCCCTTTATCTATCTCTCCCCCTTTATCTATCTCTCCCCCTTTTTGTCATAGCAAAAAGAAGGAAAAATAATAAAAAATATGCTTCCCCCAAAATCATGGCAATGTGAGAACAAATAAAAGAATATGCTCCATCCAACAAGAAACATGTTAGTACATGGGACTTAAGGCACAAATAAATAAGTCAATATTCTCAAAGAGTATGAGATATTTATGCAATGAATATGACTTATGATCCTATACCAATCGTTTATAAATGATTTTGATACCAATTGTTGATAAGTAATTTTGCAAGAAGGTTCCAATTGGTAAGAAGTTAAGCAAGCACCTAAGTATATCAATTGTTCTCTAAGATCCAACTAAGGTGCATGGTAATACATCATGATTATGAGCTAAAAGTAGATGACATATCATATGCATGAGCTCATAAATCATGTTCAAGCAAGAATGTGCATAGAATCAAGATATATAGCAATTAACTACAAATTCTAGCACACAAGAGTGTCATGCAAAAATAACCTAAGAGAATTCTTCTCTATTTGTCATTTCAATCTAAGGAGCATGAGAAGAGTTATCAATTTAAAGCTCATACCAATTGGCAATTTAGATTTGGCTTACCAATTGTGGAAAATATGGTTGCCAATGATACTAATTGTTATTTCAATCTAAACACCCATTGTTACTAAAGGTTGACTTAGGCATTTTGCATGAATCCAATATCTATGTGTAGTGTGTTCATGTCAAGAAAATAATCATTCTAAATATGCAAGAACACAACCACATACCATCATCATTAAATATGCATATGGATCGATTAATCATTAGCACACTATCATAAAGCATTAATCCATATTCATATTCACAAATGTATACCACATGGAAGATTCAAAACAATCGAGGAATTCAAGCAAACACATTTTCTTCCATGGTTTCAAGCACAAAAATCCTATGCTCATTTTCCAATTCAAGTCCTTAACTAATTATGAGCAAGGAATGATTCAACATTACCATTAAGACTTTCTATCTATGAGTGAAGTCAAGTATAATTTCATGAAAAACTAATATTTTCATCTCATAGACATGATCATTGATTCAACTTAAGCAAACATGCATGTTCATCATCAAAACAATCAAGAGTCTATGCATGTGTATCAATTGTTTGTGTTGTCATTAATGCTCAAGTTCCATAATAATTTGGCTATAAAGAATTAATTTCATGGATGATAAATTTTCATGTAACTCAACATTTATGATTCATTTATCATCACTAATTATAAGCCAAGGAAAAGTATGACCTTATACCAATTGTTGAATTTACATTTGAAGTCAATCCTTAAGGTCAAGTTTTAATTATTCTTCCACTAGATGTATAATTATCATGACACCTAGAGTGGAGTAGGTGAGTCAAGCTAAGAAACATAATCCTATAAGCATGCTTGACTAAGATGAACAAAAGAAATCATAATCTATCATGCACATGTTCATCGTTAATTCTCAAATATATCCATAAATTCTTGAAATAAATCTCAAAATTATGTTTAAGCATTCATTGAAAGTGTATTTCAAGATTATTTCATGATTTATGCAATTCATGACCATTTTTAATGAGAAAACTGATTTTGCACTTGTGAGCTCAAGAAAAGTGATATTGATTGTTGGAAGTGATACCATTTGTTGGAAATGATATTAATTGATGAAGTTGAGGCATGATATCAATGAAAAATAAATTTTCATAGTTTAAAGATCATCAAAAAGAAGTTAAAACAATGAATTTTAAGTTGAGAAGAGAGAAAGTATCAAAACAATGAAAAGTTCTTCTCAATTTCTGTTGAACACATGCAGGAGAGCCTTTTCTGGCCTGGGGGGATCGATCCTGCTACAGTGGGGATCGATCCCTTATATGTTCCTGCAGATTCTGCAGTTGTTTTGACAGAAAATTGGACTTGTGAGGTACCAAAACTTCGTTTTTGAGTAATTTAAGTCCAAGTAAAGGTTTAAACATTTGTAAAACATGATTTTGGACTTGTATGAATGAGAAACATGAATGAAAAACCATTTTTACAAAAGATTTTGCAATTTTGGAAGAATTTTCACAATAAAATGCATTTTTGGCCTCAAAGGGGTCATTTTGAGAGTTAAGCATATTTTGACAAAAACAAAGCATTGGATACCACAAATATGTCAAAACAAACTTGTTCACATAGGTTTTAAGCACATATATCATCAAATCATACATCTTGTGAACAACATGCCATGATTTCCAACATACAAGTTCTTCATTATTGCTCATGACATGGCATTTTGCATATATGACATATTTGGTATTTTGAGACAAGTAAATACATTATCAACACATAGGAAACCTGCTCAAAATGCAAAAATCCAATAATCATTTCAAAATCACAAATTATGCTTTTCATTGAATGCATCAAGTACTATTCATTAAGCACTCAAAAATCATTTATCATGCCTTTTGTTCAATCCTTCAACTCACAAGGCATCAAAGAACATCAACCAAATTTCTCATCATAGCATAAATAATCAAATAAGAGTTTTAAGGAGTAACGAATTATGCTTACAAAACTCCTTTGCTTGAGTATGCTTTGCCTTGAAGTGTTGGATCCACCTTGAGCTATCCTTTGAAGACTTGTTGTGCTCTTAGCCAAGGATGGATTTCCAAGCTCTTCCTTTTTCTCATTAGCACTAGCAAACTCCATGAGAGTGTGTTGAGCATTCAAACCCCATTGTTTCTTTGTAACTCCATGCTCTAACACTCCTACAACAAACACTTTCAGCATGCTTTGGTACCCAAATTTTCTTGGGTCCTTGTGAGTTAGTGCAAATAATTTTTGATCCTTTTGGGATCCATTTCAAGCTCAAATCATCATTATTTATTGCATGCTTTGGCACCCACATTTTTCTAACAACTCTTCCTCTAAATGTAGTTTTTCTATAAGTGCATGCTTGTGAAGAGTGTCCTATTCTATTGCATAGTGAGCATGTAAGAGATAAATCATGCATAGTATTTTTGCTCACTAGGAAATTCTTTAGATGAGTTTCTTTTTGTATTACATTATATCCTAACCCATCTTTATCAAAGAAAGCTCTTTGGGTCTCAAGCATATGATCTAATTTTTGTTGACCCATATAAAACCTAGAAAATGAGTTATGCAAATTTTGTATTCTTTTCATTCAACTCATTTATCTCTAAGTTAGCCTTTTCTAATTTCTTTTCAAATTCTATCTTAGCACTAGTCAAGGCTTCATTTTCTATTTTTAATTTAGCAATGATTTTCTTATATTTGGAGTTCATGCATTGAAATTCATTTGCTAAATCATTAAAGGCATTTTGTAGTTCACTAAAGGTATAATCATTATCTTCACTAGAACTACAACTAGCCCCATCATCAGTAATAGCCATAAAGCATGAGTAGGCTACCTCTTCATCTACATTTTCCTCATCGGAGCTATCACTATCACTCCAAGCAGCCACAAATGCTTTCTTCCTAGGCTTCCTCTCCTTTTCTTTCCTAAGTAAGGGGCAATCTAACTTAGTGTGACCTAGTTCACTACACTCATAACACACTAAAGGGTCTTTTTCTCTTCTACTTGACTCCCCTCTTTGATGTCTCCTATTATTTCTTTTTCTTTCATTCTCATGAACCTATTAAATCTTTTGGCAAACATTGCCATTTCCTTCTCTTCCTCATTTCCACTCTCATCACTATCATCTTCAAGGACCTCATGAGTGGAAGACTTAAGTGCTACCCCTACTTTCTTTGAAGGCTCTACATTTCTTTTTAATTTCATTTCATGAGTAAGTAGAGACCCCATAAGTTCATCTAAAGGCAAGGTGTTTGGATCCTTAGATTCTTCTATAGCGGTTACCTTAGCCTCCCAAGATTTAGGCAAACTATTCAAAATTTTCTTTACCATTTCAACATTGGAATAAGTCTTGCCTAGAGCCTTAAGTCCATTAATTATATCATTAAACCTAGTGAACATTTCACTAATGGACTCATTTTCTTTCATCCTAAATAGCTCATAATCATGTGTGAGCATTCCTACTTTTGTTTCTCTAACTTGATTTGTCCCTTCATGTGTGATGGCCAATTTGTCCCATATTTGTTTAGCATTCTCACATAGAGAGACTCTATTATATTCATTGGGACCTAATGCACAAAAGAGAGTGTGCATAGCCTTGGCATTCAATTGTGCCAATCTCATATCATTTGTGTCCCACTCATCCTCACTTTTAGGGACATCTTTTCCATCAATTTTTTTTCATTGGAATTTTGGGACCATTAACAATCACCCTCCACACTTCATAATCATTAGATTGTACAAAGAACATCATCCTAATTTTCCAATATGAATAATTCTCACCATTGAAGAGTGGAGGTCTAACTAATGATTGTCCCTCTTCTCCTAGGGGTGTGCCTACATTCAAGCGAGCCATTTAAGATCGTTTTGCTCGATAGAGGTTAGTCTAATTCGATCTCGAGCCCAAGCTCTGATACCAATTGTTGGCTCTATAGGCTATACCGAGAGGGGGGGTGAATCAGTTTTTCACTAACCTTAGGTTCGTTTTTCGATTCTTCTAAATTCTCTAGCTTATATTGATATTTTCTGAGTTCTCTTAGCTAGGCAATTATACAATATAAATTCAATGCAATAAACACAAATATAATTGCAAGAAAGTAAAGAGAGAAAGGATAGAGAAATGTACACAAGTGATTTATAGAGGTTCGGCAACCTTGCTTACGTCCTCTACCTTGAGACGCTCCCAAGGATTTTCCCAAATTCACTATCCTTGAATTTGTTACACTCCCTCTTTTTCTAGGCTAAAGAGAAACCTCTCTCTTTTTCTAGGCTCAAGAGAAACCTCCCTCTTTTTCTTAGGCTAAAGAGTAACCTCCCTCTTTTTCTTAGGCTAAAGAGAAACCTCCCTTTTACAAGGATTGAATGTGTATACAAGAGAAGTAATCAAAGAAGGCCTCTAGATAGGCAAGTGATTACAAAGATTAAGCACAAATAAAAGCCTATACAAGATTTGTGCTAAGCACTACAAGAAATAAGAGAATGATAGATGATGAAGACTTTGGAGCTCTTGATTTGTTGTTTGAGGCTTGAGGATTTGAGGAATATGTGTTTTGGAGTTGCTGAGTAGTTCCTCTTCCTTTCTTTAGCTTCTAAGCCTCTATTTATAGTCTCTTGGATGGTTTGTGGACGTTGGTTGGAGCCAAAGCAGAAACTAGCCGTTATGTCTCACAGAAACTAGCCGTTGGGGGCTTTCTGGTGCAAAGGGATCGATCCTGCTACAGTGGGGATCGATCCCTTTTGTCCAGAATGTTGATTCTGGGCTTCAGGGACCTTGGGAAGACTTTCTGCCAAAAAGGGATCGATCCTGCTACAGTGGGGATCGATCCTTTTCTTCCAGAGGGCATTTTTCCTGCACTTTTGGGTTAGAAATGTTATGACCTTTGATCCTAATTCAACCCAAAACATTTATAAGCTTTAAGGGAGTTTTTCTTAACTTTCTCAGATAAAAACATGGTCTAAACATTCATCAAGTGATTTTCTAAAATATTCAAATCATTTATAAAGAATTAAGACCAATAGGGATGTATCATTAAATCATGGTCTTAATGTTTGATATGATCACTTGAAAATGGATTGAGAAAATCCTGTGTGATAAGGCAAATTTACAATATGAATTAAACCATTAAAGCTTACTTAAGTTTTTGTCATTTCAAAATACATATAGCAATTTAAAGCTAACAATCTCCCCCTTTTTGATATGACAAAACTTAATGTAAATTTGCTTTGAAAATTCTTTGAAAAAATACTCCCCCTCAAATAAAGCAGGATTTTATAAAGCTCCCCCTTAATATAAGCATGGGTTTTGAAAATGAATTTTCCCTCATTATCTCTCCCCCTTAATATCCTTCCCTATATCTATCTCTCCCTTTATCTATCTCTCCCCCTTTATCTATCTCTCCCCCTTTTTGTCATAGCAAAAAGAAGGAAAAATAATAAAAAATATGCTTCCCCCAAAATCATGGCAATGTGAGAACAAATAAAAGAATATGCTCCATCCAACAAGAAACATGTTAGTACATGGGACTTAAGGCACAAATAAATAAGTCAATATTCTCAAAGAGTATGAGATATTTATGCAATGAATATGACTTATGATCCTATACCAATCGTTTATAAATGATTTTGATACCAATTGTTGATAAGTAATTTTGCAAGAAGGTTCCAATTGGTAAGAAGTTAAGCAAGCACCTAAGTATATCAATTGTTCTCTAAGATCCAACTAAGGTGCATGGTAATACATCATGATTATGAGCTAAAAGTAGATGACATATCATATGCATGAGCTCATAAATCATGTTCAAGCAAGAATGTGCATAGAATCAAGATATATAGCAATTAACTACAAATTCTAGCACACAAGAGTGTCATGCAAAAATAACCTAAGAGAATTCTTCTCTATTTGTCATTTCAATCTAAGGAGCATGAGAAGAGTTATCAATTTAAAGCTCATACCAATTGGCAATTTAGATTTGGCTTACCAATTGTGGAAAATATGGTTGCCAATGATACTAATTGTTATTTCAATCTAAACACCCATTGTTACTAAAGGTTGACTTAGGCATTTTGCATGAATCCAATATCTATGTGTAGTGTGTTCATGTCAAGAAAATAATCATTCTAAATATGCAAGAACACAACCACATACCATCATCATTAAATATGCATATGGATCGATTAATCATTAGCACACTATCATAAAGCATTAATCCATATTCATATTCACAAATGTATACCACATGGAAGATTCAAAACAATCGAGGAATTCAAGCAAACACATTTTCTTCCATGGTTTCAAGCACAAAAATCCTATGCTCATTTTCCAATTCAAGTCCTTAACTAATTATGAGCAAGGAATGATTCAACATTACCATTAAGACTTTCTATCTATGAGTGAAGTCAAGTATAATTTCATGAAAAACTAATATTTTCATCTCATAGACATGATCATTGATTCAACTTAAGCAAACATGCATGTTCATCATCAAAACAATCAAGAGTCTATGCATGTGTATCAATTGTTTGTGTTGTCATTAATGCTCAAGTTCCATAATAATTTGGCTATAAAGAATTAATTTCATGGATGATAAATTTTCATGTAACTCAACATTTATGATTCATTTATCATCACTAATTATAAGCCAAGGAAAAGTATGACCTTATACCAATTGTTGAATTTACATTTGAAGTCAATCCTTAAGGTCAAGTTTTAATTATTCTTCCACTAGATGTATAATTATCATGACACCTAGAGTGGAGTAGGTGAGTCAAGCTAAGAAACATAATCCTATAAGCATGCTTGACTAAGATGAACAAAAGAAATCATAATCTATCATGCACATGTTCATCGTTAATTCTCAAATATATCCATAAATTCTTGAAATAAATCTCAAAATTATGTTTAAGCATTCATTGAAAGTGTATTTCAAGATTATTTCATGATTTATGCAATTCATGACCATTTTTAATGAGAAAACTGATTTTGCACTTGTGAGCTCAAGAAAAGTGATATTGATTGTTGGAAGTGATACCATTTGTTGGAAATGATATTAATTGATGAAGTTGAGGCATGATATCAATGAAAAATAAATTTTCATAGTTTAAAGATCATCAAAAAGAAGTTAAAACAATGAATTTTAAGTTGAGAAGAGAGAAAGTATCAAAACAATGAAAAGTTCTTCTCAATTTCTGTTGAACACATGCAGGAGAGCCTTTTCTGGCCTGGGGGGATCGATCCTGCTACAGTGGGGATCGATCCCTTATATGTTCCTGCAGATTCTGCAGTTGTTTTGACAGAAAATTGGACTTGTGAGGTACCAAAACTTCGTTTTTGAGTAATTTAAGTCCAAGTAAAGGTTTAAACATTTGTAAAACATGATTTTGGACTTGTATGAATGAGAAACATGAATGAAAAACCATTTTTACAAAAGATTTTGCAATTTTGGAAGAATTTTCACAATAAAATGCATTTTTGGCCTCAAAGGGGGTCATTTTGAGAGTTAAGCATATTTTGACAAAAACAAAGCATTGGATACCACAAATATGTCAAAACAAACTTGTTCACATAGGTTTTAAGCACATATATCATCAAATCATACATCTTGTGAACAACATGCCATGATTTCCAACATACAAGTTCTTCATTATTGCTCATGACATGGCATTTTGCATATATGACATATTTGGTATTTTGAGACAAGTAAATACATTATCAACACATAGGAAACCTGCTCAAAATGCAAAAATCCAATAATCATTTCAAAATCACAAATTATGCTTTTCATTGAATGCATCAAGTACTATTCATTAAGCACTCAAAAATCATTTATCATGCCTTTTGTTCAATCCTTCAACTCACAAGGCATCAAAGAACATCAACCAAATTTCTCATCATAGCATAAATAATCAAATAAGAGTTTTAAGGAGTAACGAATTATGCTTACAAAACTCCTTTGCTTGAGTATGCTTTGCCTTGAAGTGTTGGATCCACCTTGAGCTATCCTTTGAAGACTTGTTGTGCTCTTAGCCAAGGATGGATTTCCAAGCTCTTCCTTTTTCTCATTAGCACTAGCAAACTCCATGAGAGTGTGTTGAGCATTCAAACCCCATTGTTTCTTTGTAACTCCATGCTCTAACACTCCTACAACAAACACTTTCAAGCATGCTTTGGTACCCAAATTTTCTTGGGTCCTTGTGAGTTAGTGCAAATAATTTTTGATCCTTTTGGGATCCATTTCAAGCTCAAATCATCATTATTTATTGCATGCTTTGGCACCCACATTTTTCTAACAACTCTTCCTCTAAATGTAGTTTTTCTATAAGTGCATGCTTGTGAAGAGTGTCCTATTCTATTGCATAGTGAGCATGTAAGAGATAAATCATGCATAGTATTTTTGCTCACTAGGAAATTCTTTAGATGAGTTTCTTTTTGTATTACATTATATCCTAACCCATCTTTATCAAAGAAAGCTCTTTGGGTCTCAAGCATATGATCTAATTTTTGTTGACCCATATAAAACCTAGAAAATGAGTTATGCAAATTTGTATTCTTTTCATTCAACTCATTTATCTCTAAGTTAGCCTTTTCTAATTTCTTTTCAAATTCTATCTTAGCACTAGTCAAGGCTTCATTTTCTATTTTTAATTTAGCAATGATTTTCTTATATTTGGAGTTCATGCATTGAAATTCATTTGCTAAATCATTAAAGGCATTTTGTAGTTCACTAAAGGTATAATCATTATCTTCACTAGAACTACAACTAGCCCCATCATCAGTAATAGCCATAAAGCATGAGTAGGCTACCTCTTCATCTACATTTTCCTCATCGGAGCTATCACTATCACTCCAAGCAGCCACAAATGCTTTCTTCCTAGGCTTCCTCTCCTTTTCTTTCCTAAGTAAGGGGCAATCTAACTTAGTGTGACCTAGTTCACTACACTCATAACACACTAAAGGGTCTTTTTCTCTTCTACTTGACTCCCCTCTTTGATGTCTCCTATTATTTTCTTTTTCTTTCATTCTCATGAACCTATTAAATCTTTTGGCAAACATTGCCATTTCCTTCTCTTCCTCATTTCCACTCTCATCACTATCATCTTCAAGGACCTCATGAGTGGAAGACTTAAGTGCTACCCCTACTTTCTTTGAAGGCTCTACATTTCTTTTTAATTTCATTTCATGAGTAAGTAGAGACCCCATAAGTTCATCTAAAGGCAAGGTGTTTGGATCCTTAGATTCTTCTATAGCGGTTACCTTAGCCTCCCAAGATTTAGGCAAACTATTCAAAATTTTCTTTACCATTTCAACATTGGAATAAGTCTTGCCTAGAGCCTTAAGTCCATTAATTATATCATTAAACCTAGTGAACATTTCACTAATGGACTCATTTTCTTTCATCCTAAATAGCTCATAATCATGTGTGAGCATTCCTACTTTTGTTTCTCTAACTTGATTTGTCCCTTCATGTGTGATGGCCAATTTGTCCCATATTTGTTTAGCATTCTCACATAGAGAGACTCTATTATATTCATTGGGACCTAATGCACAAAAGAGAGTGTGCATAGCCTTGGCATTCAATTGTGCCAATCTCATATCATTTGTGTCCCACTCATCCTCACTTTTAGGGACATCTTTTCCATCAATTTTTTTTCATTGGAATTTTGGGACCATTAACAATCACCCTCCACACTTCATAATCATTAGATTGTACAAAGAACATCATCCTAATTTTCCAATATGAATAATTCTCACCATTGAAGAGTGGAGGTCTAACTAATGATTGTCCCTCTTCTCCTAGGGGTGTGCCTACATTCAAGCGAGCCATTTAAGATCGTTTTGCTCGATAGAGGTTAGTCTAATTCGATCTCGAGCCCAAGCTCTGATACCAATTGTTGGCTCTATAGGCTATACCGAGAGGGGGGTGAATCAGTTTTTCACTAACCTTAGGTTCGTTTTTCGATTCTTCTAAATTCTCTAGCTTATATTGATATTTTCTGAGTTCTCTTAGCTAGGCAATTATACAATATAAATTCAATGCAATAAACACAAATATAATTGCAAGAAAGTAAAGAGAGAAAGGATAGAGAAATGTACACAAGTGATTTATAGAGGTTCGGCAACCTTGCTTACGTCCTCTACCTTGAGACGCTCCCAAGGATTTTCCCAAATTCACTATCCTTGAATTTGTTACACTCCCTCTTTTTCTAGGCTAAAGAGAAACCTCTCTCTTTTTCTAGGCTCAAGAGAAACCTCCCTCTTTTTCTTAGGCTAAAGAGTAACCTCCCTCTTTTTCTTAGGCTAAAGAGAAACCTCCCTTTTACAAGGATTGAATGTGTATACAAGAGAAGTAATCAAAGAAGGCCTCTAGATAGGCAAGTGATTACAAAGATTAAGCACAAATAAAAGCCTATACAAGATTTGTGCTAAGCACTACAAGAAATAAGAGAATGATAGATGATGAAGACTTTGGAGCTCTTGATTTGTTGTTTGAGGCTTGAGGATTTGAGGAATATGTGTTTTGGAGTTGCTGAGTAGTTCCTCTTCCTTTCTTTAGCTTCTAAGCCTCTATTTATAGTCTCTTGGATGGTTTGTGGACGTTGGTTGGAGCCAAAGCAGAAACTAGCCGTTATGTCTCACAGAAACTAGCCGTTGGGGGCTTTCTGGTGCAAAGGGATCGATCCTGCTACAGTGGGGATCGATCCCTTTTGTCCAGAATGTTGATTCTGGGCTTCAGGGACCTTGGGAAGACTTTCTGCCAAAAAGGGATCGATCCTGCTACAGTGGGGATCGATCCTTTTCTTCCAGAGGGCATTTTTCCTGCACTTTTGGGTTAGAAATGTTATGACCTTTGATCCTAATTCAACCCAAAACATTTATAAGCTTTAAGGGAGTTTTTCTTAACTTTCTCAGATAAAAACATGGTCTAAACATTCATCAAGTGATTTTCTAAAATATTCAAATCATTTATAAAGAATTAAGACCAATAGGGATGTATCATTAAATCATGGTCTTAATGTTTGATATGATCACTTGAAAATGGATTGAGAAAATCCTGTGTGATAAGGCAAATTTACAATATGAATTAAACCATTAAAGCTTACTTAAGTTTTTGTCATTTCAAAATACATATAGCAATTTAAAGCTAACAATCTCCCCCTTTTTGATATGACAAAACTTAATGTAAATTTGCTTTGAAAATTCTTTGAAAAAATACTCCCCCTCAAATAAAGCAGGATTTTATAAAGCTCCCCCTTAATATAAGCATGGGTTTTGAAAATGAATTTTCCCTCATTATCTCTCCCCCTTAATATCCTTCCCTATATCTATCTCTCCCTTTATCTATCTCTCCCCCTTTATCTATCTCTCCCCCTTTTTGTCATAGCAAAAAGAAGGAAAAATAATAAAAAATATGCTTCCCCCAAAATCATGGCAATGTGAGAACAAATAAAAGAATATGCTCCATCCAACAAGAAACATGTTAGTACATGGGACTTAAGGCACAAATAAATAAGTCAATATTCTCAAAGAGTATGAGATATTTATGCAATGAATATGACTTATGATCCTATACCAATCGTTTATAAATGATTTTGATACCAATTGTTGATAAGTAATTTTGCAAGAAGGTTCCAATTGGTAAGAAGTTAAGCAAGCACCTAAGTATATCAATTGTTCTCTAAGATCCAACTAAGGTGCATGGTAATACATCATGATTATGAGCTAAAAGTAGATGACATATCATATGCATGAGCTCATAAATCATGTTCAAGCAAGAATGTGCATAGAATCAAGATATATAGCAATTAACTACAAATTCTAGCACACAAGAGTGTCATGCAAAAATAACCTAAGAGAATTCTTCTCTATTTGTCATTTCAATCTAAGGAGCATGAGAAGAGTTATCAATTTAAAGCTCATACCAATTGGCAATTTAGATTTGGCTTACCAATTGTGGAAAATATGGTTGCCAATGATACTAATTGTTATTTCAATCTAAACACCCATTGTTACTAAAGGTTGACTTAGGCATTTTGCATGAATCCAATATCTATGTGTAGTGTGTTCATGTCAAGAAAATAATCATTCTAAATATGCAAGAACACAACCACATACCATCATCATTAAATATGCATATGGATCGATTAATCATTAGCACACTATCATAAAGCATTAATCCATATTCATATTCACAAATGTATACCACATGGAAGATTCAAAACAATCGAGGAATTCAAGCAAACACATTTTCTTCCATGGTTTCAAGCACAAAAATCCTATGCTCATTTTCCAATTCAAGTCCTTAACTAATTATGAGCAAGGAATGATTCAACATTACCATTAAGACTTTCTATCTATGAGTGAAGTCAAGTATAATTTCATGAAAAACTAATATTTTCATCTCATAGACATGATCATTGATTCAACTTAAGCAAACATGCATGTTCATCATCAAAACAATCAAGAGTCTATGCATGTGTATCAATTGTTTGTGTTGTCATTAATGCTCAAGTTCCATAATAATTTGGCTATAAAGAATTAATTTCATGGATGATAAATTTTCATGTAACTCAACATTTATGATTCATTTATCATCACTAATTATAAGCCAAGGAAAAGTATGACCTTATACCAATTGTTGAATTTACATTTGAAGTCAATCCTTAAGGTCAAGTTTTAATTATTCTTCCACTAGATGTATAATTATCATGACACCTAGAGTGGAGTAGGTGAGTCAAGCTAAGAAACATAATCCTATAAGCATGCTTGACTAAGATGAACAAAAGAAATCATAATCTATCATGCACATGTTCATCGTTAATTCTCAAATATATCCATAAATTCTTGAAATAAATCTCAAAATTATGTTTAAGCATTCATTGAAAGTGTATTTCAAGATTATTTCATGATTTATGCAATTCATGACCATTTTTAATGAGAAAACTGATTTTGCACTTGTGAGCTCAAGAAAAGTGATATTGATTGTTGGAAGTGATACCATTTGTTGGAAATGATATTAATTGATGAAGTTGAGGCATGATATCAATGAAAAATAAATTTTCATAGTTTAAAGATCATCAAAAAGAAGTTAAAACAATGAATTTTAAGTTGAGAAGAGAGAAAGTATCAAAACAATGAAAAGTTCTTCTCAATTTCTGTTGAACACATGCAGGAGAGCCTTTTCTGGCCTGGGGGGATCGATCCTGCTACAGTGGGGATCGATCCCTTATATGTTCCTGCAGATTCTGCAGTTGTTTTGACAGAAAATTGGACTTGTGAGGTACCAAAACTTCGTTTTTGAGTAATTTAAGTCCAAGTAAAGGTTTAAACATTTGTAAAACATGATTTTGGACTTGTATGAATGAGAAACATGAATGAAAAACCATTTTTACAAAAGATTTTGCAATTTTGGAAGAATTTTCACAATAAAATGCATTTTTGGCCTCAAAGGGGGTCATTTTGAGAGTTAAGCATATTTTGACAAAAACAAAGCATTGGATACCACAAATATGTCAAAACAAACTTGTTCACATAGGTTTTAAGCACATATATCATCAAATCATACATCTTGTGAACAACATGCCATGATTTCCAACATACAAGTTCTTCATTATTGCTCATGACATGGCATTTTGCATATATGACATATTTGGTATTTTGAGACAAGTAAATACATTATCAACACATAGGAAACCTGCTCAAAATGCAAAAATCCAATAATCATTTCAAAATCACAAATTATGCTTTTCATTGAATGCATCAAGTACTATTCATTAAGCACTCAAAAATCATTTATCATGCCTTTTGTTCAATCCTTCAACTCACAAGGCATCAAAGAACATCAACCAAATTTCTCATCATAGCATAAATAATCAAATAAGAGTTTTAAGGAGTAACGAATTATGCTTACAAAACTCCTTTGCTTGAGTATGCTTTGCCTTGAAGTGTTGGATCCACCTTGAGCTATCCTTTGAAGACTTGTTGTGCTCTTAGCCAAGGATGGATTTCCAAGCTCTTCCTTTTTCTCATTAGCACTAGCAAACTCCATGAGAGTGTGTTGAGCATTCAAACCCCATTGTTTCTTTGTAACTCCATGCTCTAACACTCCTACAACAAACACTTTCAAGCATGCTTTGGTACCCAAATTTTCTTGGGTCCTTGTGAGTTAGTGCAAATAATTTTTGATCCTTTTGGGATCCATTTCAAGCTCAAATCATCATTATTTATTGCATGCTTTGGCACCCACATTTTTCTAACAACTCTTCCTCTAAATGTAGTTTTTCTATAAGTGCATGCTTGTGAAGAGTGTCCTATTCTATTGCATAGTGAGCATGTAAGAGATAAATCATGCATAGTATTTTTGCTCACTAGGAAATTCTTTAGATGAGTTTCTTTTTGTATTACATTATATCCTAACCCATCTTTATCAAAGAAAGCTCTTTGGGTCTCAAGCATATGATCTAATTTTTGTTGACCCATATAAAACCTAGAAAATGAGTTATGCAAATTTGTATTCTTTTCATTCAACTCATTTATCTCTAAGTTAGCCTTTTCTAATTTCTTTTCAAATTCTATCTTAGCACTAGTCAAGGCTTCATTTTCTATTTTTAATTTAGCAATGATTTTCTTATATTTGGAGTTCATGCATTGAAATTCATTTGCTAAATCATTAAAGGCATTTTGTAGTTCACTAAAGGTATAATCATTATCTTCACTAGAACTACAACTAGCCCCATCATCAGTAATAGCCATAAAGCATGAGTAGGCTACCTCTTCATCTACATTTTCCTCATCGGAGCTATCACTATCACTCCAAGCAGCCACAAATGCTTTCTTCCTAGGCTTCCTCTCCTTTTCTTTCCTAAGTAAGGGGCAATCTAACTTAGTGTGACCTAGTTCACTACACTCATAACACACTAAAGGGTCTTTTTCTCTTCTACTTGACTCCCCTCTTTGATGTCTCCTATTATTTTCTTTTTCTTTCATTCTCATGAACCTATTAAATCTTTTGGCAAACATTGCCATTTCCTTCTCTTCCTCATTTCCACTCTCATCACTATCATCTTCAAGGACCTCATGAGTGGAAGACTTAAGTGCTACCCCTACTTTCTTTGAAGGCTCTACATTTCTTTTTAATTTCATTTCATGAGTAAGTAGAGACCCCATAAGTTCATCTAAAGGCAAGGTGTTTGGATCCTTAGATTCTTCTATAGCGGTTACCTTAGCCTCCCAAGATTTAGGCAAACTATTCAAAATTTTCTTTACCATTTCAACATTGGAATAAGTCTTGCCTAGAGCCTTAAGTCCATTAATTATATCATTAAACCTAGTGAACATTTCACTAATGGACTCATTTTCTTTCATCCTAAATAGCTCATAATCATGTGTGAGCATTCCTACTTTTGTTTCTCTAACTTGATTTGTCCCTTCATGTGTGATGGCCAATTTGTCCCATATTTGTTTAGCATTCTCACATAGAGAGACTCTATTATATTCATTGGGACCTAATGCACAAAAGAGAGTGTGCATAGCCTTGGCATTCAATTGTGCCAATCTCATATCATTTGTGTCCCACTCATCCTCACTTTTAGGGACATCTTTTCCATCAATTTTTTTTCATTGGAATTTTGGGACCATTAACAATCACCCTCCACACTTCATAATCATTAGATTGTACAAAGAACATCATCCTAATTTTCCAATATGAATAATTCTCACCATTGAAGAGTGGAGGTCTAACTAATGATTGTCCCTCTTCTCCTAGGGGTGTGCCTACATTCAAGCGAGCCATTTAAGATCGTTTTGCTCGATAGAGGTTAGTCTAATTCGATCTCGAGCCCAAGCTCTGATACCAATTGTTGGCTCTATAGGCTATACCGAGAGGGGGGGTGAATCAGTTTTTCACTAACCTTAGGTTCGTTTTTCGATTCTTCTAAATTCTCTAGCTTATATTGATATTTTCTGAGTTCTCTTAGCTAGGCAATTATACAATATAAATTCAATGCAATAAACACAAATATAATTGCAAGAAAGTAAAGAGAGAAAGGATAGAGAAATGTACACAAGTGATTTATAGAGGTTCGGCAACCTTGCTTACGTCCTCTACCTTGAGACGCTCCCAAGGATTTTCCCAAATTCACTATCCTTGAATTTGTTACACTCCCTCTTTTTCTAGGCTAAAGAGAAACCTCTCTCTTTTTCTAGGCTCAAGAGAAACCTCCCTCTTTTTCTTAGGCTAAAGAGTAACCTCCCTCTTTTTCTTAGGCTAAAGAGAAACCTCCCTTTTACAAGGATTGAATGTGTATACAAGAGAAGTAATCAAAGAAGGCCTCTAGATAGGCAAGTGATTACAAAGATTAAGCACAAATAAAAGCCTATACAAGATTTGTGCTAAGCACTACAAGAAATAAGAGAATGATAGATGATGAAGACTTTGGAGCTCTTGATTTGTTGTTTGAGGCTTGAGGATTTGAGGAATATGTGTTTTGGAGTTGCTGAGTAGTTCCTCTTCCTTTCTTTAGCTTCTAAGCCTCTATTTATAGTCTCTTGGATGGTTTGTGGACGTTGGTTGGAGCCAAAGCAGAAACTAGCCGTTATGTCTCACAGAAACTAGCCGTTGGGGGCTTTCTGGTGCAAAGGGATCGATCCTGCTACAGTGGGGATCGATCCCTTTTGTCCAGAATGTTGATTCTGGGCTTCAGGGACCTTGGGAAGACTTTCTGCCAAAAAGGGATCGATCCTGCTACAGTGGGGATCGATCCTTTTCTTCCAGAGGGCATTTTTCCTGCACTTTTGGGTTAGAAATGTTATGACCTTTGATCCTAATTCAACCCAAAACATTTATAAGCTTTAAGGGAGTTTTTCTTAACTTTCTCAGATAAAAACATGGTCTAAACATTCATCAAGTGATTTTCTAAAATATTCAAATCATTTATAAAGAATTAAGACCAATAGGGATGTATCATTAAATCATGGTCTTAATGTTTGATATGATCACTTGAAAATGGATTGAGAAAATCCTGTGTGATAAGGCAAATTTACAATATGAATTAAACCATTAAAGCTTACTTAAGTTTTTTTCATTTCAAAATACATATAGCAATTTAAAGCTAACACTCTTCAGGAGCAAGAGCGTCCTCTTCACTAGCATGCTCGGGAGATCCAGGAGCACCATGAGCCTTTTCCCATACTACAGTATCACCTTGCTGACGAGAATACCATCCATGATTATGTAGTGTAGCAAGGTTGATGGTGGTACCGGGTTCCGAAAGGACATCAGCCTCACATAAACAATCAATGCCGTGATCGAGCAGATAAAATGCAAGTGGCTGTGGGAAGACAATCGTGTGGACCTTGCCAAGAACAAGCTTCACCCAATCTTGGGGAATGAAATGAACAAGGTCTGGCTGCTCACCGTCAGGGGAATGAATGTGGTAGAGCCAGAAGCGATCAAGTCACCGGAGTTGAGAATATTTGGTCCTTAGTGGGCAAAGATTCCAAGAGATTATAATGTGAAGAAGTCTTGCGAAGATGGGAAGGTCACCCGCACAGTCATTAACTACATTAAATTCTAATGGGACGTTGACATTTTCGTGCACAAGACCATGCTCTAGAATGCGAAAGGCACGCGAGAGAGAATATTTGGTGATTTCAACATCTCTACCCATAACAAAAGATTGAATTCCCACCACTTTGCATGGGTTATTTAGAGAATAGATAACTTTGGCATTTGAAAAGAATGCTCGGATGATGTTCAAAGGAGCCGGAGTGTTGATTTTGAGAAAGTGTGTCCAATGGAAGGCTTCAAATTTGGCCAAGTAGGGAAAGTTAATCGATTCCAAGAAACCGAAGTCAATTGGACGACAATGCTTAATACGCATATTGGCAAATTGGGTATTGTAACGGTTTTTCTCTTCCGCATTGCGAAAGCATCGATTGAAAATGGTTGGAACGGAAGAGGAGGAGGAAGAAGGACGAGTTCTTTTCCTTGTGGAGGCATGTTTGATTTTAAGAGCCATTTGGATTGAAGATTGAGGTCAAGAAATGAAGGAAATTTCATTTAGGAATTTCACCAAACAGGTGATGGGCACAGGTTTGGTGAATTACGGATGAGTGTATGGGGAAATGTAATCCTATCCAACAACACAATACCACAGATCAATATGCAAGTAATAATTTTGATGAAGCAATGATGCTGAAATATTCAAAGGATTCTAAGTTATAAACACTAGAAGTTAGATAAAAAACATGGGTTTTACGTGAAATGAAAAATATAGTATAGTGAAAATTGATGCAGAAACGTGAAATGGGTTAACAAGATATGATAAAATAATCAAGATATCCAAGAAAAATTGATGAAAATGAGTGAAGAACACTTACAATTAGATGTAGGGCGTGAATAGTGACAGACACAAGAGGGAAGAGAGGAAATCGAGATTCTTGAGGTTTAGGTGTGAAAAGATGGTGAGAAGTGAAAGAGATGGAGAAAAGATGAAGAATGGTGAAGAAATGAAATGATTTGGTGAAGAAACAGAGTAGATCTGGAAGATTTTGTGAAGAGGAATGGAGAAGGAGGAAGAGTTTCTGTAGATGGGGAAGAGGAATAGTGGCTAAGAGAGGAAATCTCGATTTTAACAAGGGCTAGTCGTGGATTCTGGCCCGAGGGGATCAATCCTTTTAAGGATGGGATCGATCCCTTTTTGGCAGAATACACATCCTGCCCATTCTGATGCTATGGGATCGATCCTATGGTGAAAGGGATCGATCCCTCATAGTGGAACCCATATTTTTTGGGCTTAAAAGACCTGAAAATCAATCCTATTTTGGAAGAATTGTCTCCTCAGTCACTGGCCTCATTTGTGATGTATAAAAATGATTTGAAAACAATGGAACTTATGCATTTTGACTATTTTGGAAGAATTGTCTCCTCAGTCACTGGCCACTTGGGATGCATGAGATGTGAGTTGAAAATTGCAGAAAAAGTGCAGAAAAATGCAGAAAAGTGCATAAGTATGCAGAAACGATGCAGAACTGTTTTGAACAATAAGTGACCATGACTGTGATAGTGTCTTAAACATCAGAAATGGGTTTTGGCTAATGAAGAGAGTTTAACATGATCTGTTAGCTTTAAATTGACATATATATATTTTGAAATGACAAAAACTTAAGTAATCTTAAATGTTTGATTCATATTGTAAATTTGCTTTATCAATTATGATTTCACAAACCATATTAAGTGCTTTTATCAAATATAAAACCATGATTTAATTGATTATCTTTATTGGCTTTAATCAATTTAGAAAACATTTTTTTAATTATTGGTTTAAGTAATTTTCTTATGAAATTATTGAATATATTTTAAGAAAATTACTTGATAAATTTTTTGGACTCAAATTCATGTTTTCAAAGTCATGTCATATTTAAAAATACTCAAAATTGGTTTTAGAATGTTTTTAATGCCTAAAGACCTAAAAAAGGCCAATGAATATTGTAAGGGATGGATCCCCTGATCAAAGGGATGGATCCCTTATCTGAAGGGATGGATCCCCTAATTAAGGGATGGATCCCCTGATCAAATGGATGGATCTCCTGTCTAAAGGGATGGATCCCCTGATCAAAGGGATCGATCCCCTAAGGAAAGGGATCGATCCCTTTATGGCAGAATGGCTTCCAAGGTCCCTCAAGCCAAGAATCAAGATTCTGGACTAAAGGGATCGATCCGTCGGGACGAAAAAGTGCTGTAACGGCTAGTTTTGTGAGACACAACGATCATATTCAAGTTTTGGCTCCAACCAACGTCTAGAACACATCCAAGTGACTATAAATAGAGGCTTGGAAGCTGAAGAAAGGTGAGAGAGCACCCAAGAGATATCATTCTTCAATTTCTTCATCTCTTCAAGCAAATCAAAGAGTTCAAGAGCTAGAATTCAATATCTTCTATCACTCTCATATTCCTTGTATAGAATAGCACAAATATTGTATAAGCTTTTTCCTTGTGCTTAATCTTCGTAATCGTTTGCCTACTTAGAGGCCTTCTTTGATTACACCCATTGTAAACCCAATTATACTTTGTAAAGGGGAGGTTTCTCTTTAGCCTAAGAAAAAGAGGGAGGTTTTTCTTTAGCCTAGAAAAAGAGGGAGGTTTCTCTTGAGCCTAGAAAAAGAGGGAGAAGAGGTTACTCTTGAGCCTAAGAAAAAGAGGGATTGTAAACACAAATTCAAGAATAGTGAATTTGGAGAAAATCGTTGGGAGCGTCTCAAGGTAGAGGACGTAGGCAAGGTTGCTGAACCTCTATAAATCACTTGCGTACATTTCTCTATCCTTACTCTATTTTCTTATTTGCAATTATATTTGTGTTTATTGTATTGAATCTATATTGTATAATTGAGTAGCCTAGAGAACTTAGAAAATATCAATATAGGCTAGAGAATTTACAAGAATCGAAAAACAAACTTAAGGGTAGCGAAAAACCGATTCACCCCCCCTCTCGGTATAGCCTATAGAGCCAACAATTGGTATGAGAGCTTGGGCTCGAGATTGATTTAGACTAGCTTGGGCTCGAGATTGATTTAGACTAACCTGTATCGAGCAAAACGATCATAAATGGCTCACTTGAATGTAGGCACACCCCTATGAGAAGAGGGACACTCATTAGTTAGACCTCCACTCTTTAATGGTGAAAATTACTTATATTGGAAAACTAGAATGATGTTATTTGTACAATCAAATGATTATGAGGTGTGGAGAATTATAGTGAATGGTCCTAGAATTCCTATGAAGAAGGAAGATGGAGAAGATGTCCCTAAGAATGAGGATGAGTGGGATACAAATGACATGAGATTAGCACAATTGAATGCCAAAGCTATGCATACCCTTTTTTGTGCTTTAGGTCCCAATGAATATAATAGAGTCTCCTTGTGTGAGAATGCTAAACAAATATGGGACAAACTAGCCATCACACATGAAGTGTCACAGCCCGTGACCCTATTTTTCACCTTATTCTATACGTCTTATTTGGTTGGGCTGTCTGCGATACTTTACTTTTCTTTTACATATAAACAATTTCATATTAAATTATAATATGAATTACATCCCTTATTTTAATTCATAAGGAAGCAGTACTGTAGATAAGTCTAAATACAGAAAATAAATGATCATACCTTATTAAATAAATCAAGCTGTCGCATCGTCCCCAAATGCACAGCCGAAGTCCTTTAGATGTCAGACTCTTTGTCCTCAAAAACCTGAAATGTTAATATTAAGGGGTGAGCAAACCACGGCTCAGTAAGGGAATTATATGCCTCACTTGATACTCAGCTATCTATAGGCTGAAAAACTTTTTCATTTTTCCTATG
The DNA here is from genome assembly GCA_031772115.1 of Heritiera littoralis. Taxonomy (NCBI): domain Eukaryota; kingdom Viridiplantae; phylum Streptophyta; class Magnoliopsida; order Malvales; family Malvaceae; genus Heritiera; species Heritiera littoralis. The sequence continues at coordinate 2,677,572 of JAPDPK010000064.1, forward strand.
GGCTCTAGGCTCGCATGTAGGAAGGATACTACAGTCGGCTAGGGATCCGGATGGAGTAAGGTAGGTATTTTGAAATACCTATCTTGTCCCGGAACCTAGAAGCAACTGTAGAGAGTAATTTTCATTCTTGTTCTGAAATTCAAATCCTTTCCTTTTTACTTCGTAACATTTTCATATTCTTTTTCAAAATAATGCTTTTATGAAATAAAGCATTTAAATAGAATAACTAATATTCATATTTTATTTGAAAAGAATATTAGTTAAATCATCATCATTTTCCTTTAAAACTCATTTCATGTTTTACTGTACAATCATAATTAGTACAGTACTTTAAAATAGCAAAATAAGCTATTAAACCCTTTTTCGTATAACATATAAATTATTTAAATCTAATATTCAATTTAAAATTTAAAATTTACTTTCCTCCTTTTTCTTTTTGAAAACATATTACATATTCATATTACATGTCATATGAAAATCATCTCGTAGTACTAAAATCAGTACTGAAATAAGCATTTTGTAAAATGCTGTAAATCATTTTCATTTCACATATTACATATCATATAAAACGTTTTCATTTCACGTATCACATATCATGTAAAACATTTTCGTTTCACGTATCATATATCATATAAAACATTTTCATATATGGAGACTGAGGCACGCCCAACCCGTCTACTGGGTCGTTACTCGTATCATGCTATAGACCCCGAAGGGTATAAAATCATCATGTCAGATCTATGGCCATAGTCTATAATTGTCCTCGGCGGATCACTGATCAGGTGTCGGCCGGGACTACATATCACATATCACATATTACATGTTACATATCACATATCACATATCAGCATGATAGGATGCCATTTAGTCTCAAAACTGTATTTTTTTTATCATAAATAAACCTTTGTGGAATTTATAAAAATATATATTGTTGGCTCTACCGAGAGGGGGGGTGAATCGGTTTTTCTAATTATTTCTACTTTTCCTAACTCTTAATGCACAATCGAAGTCAAATAAGCAATAATGAAATAAACGCAGTAAATAAGAGTAAGGGAAAGAGAAGCAAACACAAGGTTTATAGAGGTTCGGCCAAACTCTTGCCTACGTCCTCTCTCCTTGAACTTCTTGTCAAGGTTTTGATTCACCTCTTCCTTGAGAAAGCTTACAAACCACTTGAAGGTGTGGCAAGACCTCTTACAATTTCTCTTGAGACTTTAGAAGTCTCTTTCTAATCCTCTACCCTTGTAGTATTCCCACTCTCTACAATATCAGACCTTACAAGGATAGCTCACCCCTTTGAATATCTGATTTTTTTCAGTGGATGGGTGAAGGATACAGAAAACACTCTCACACAATGAAGTTACAATGAGATTTTCAGATTTCAGATTCTCTCTTGAAGCTTGAATACTTTGGAATGCTTGTTCTTCTTTCAAACTTCATAAATGTCACTATTTATAACCCACCAAACGGATAGAACAGTTGGTGAAGCATTTAATGCAAATCCTCCCGTTGAAACCCTCAAAAACTAGCCGTTACAGGAGGTCTCGTCCAAAAGGGATCGATCCCTTTACCAAAGGGATCGATCCTGTTTATCCAGAATGCTTCCCAACTTGTTGCTTGAGCTTTATCATGCTTACTGTCAAAATAGGATCGATCCCTTTACCAAGGGGATCGATCCCTTTTAACCAGAATCAATTTCCTGCACATCTTTAACTGCAATTTGAGATAGTTTGTGATTTTTGTGATTCTAAGTCAGTTCAAAAACTTCTAACACTTTTCTTAAGAGTATTTACTGACTTTTCAGTTGAAATCACAATCCAAAACTTGTTTAAAATATATTCTATTATTGAGTTCATTCAAAGCAAATTTACTTAGAGAAAAATCATTTTTAAGCTTACTTGAATTTTGTCATTTCAAAAGACTTGTCAATTTAAAGCTAACAATCTCCCCCTTTTTGATATGACAAAACTTAAGGTAAATTTGCTTAGAAAATGGGATTGCTTAAATTTTTGAAAATAATGCTCCCCCTTAATATTTGCTCCCCCTCAAAGTTAGCTTCCCTTTTTAAGTACCAAGATTAATTTTTATCACATTAATTCTCCCCCTTTTTGTCATAGCAAAAAAAATGATATACTCCCCCTCAACAATAATAAGAAGCATGGAGAATTGGTTAGTCTATTTAAAGCAAGAGAGCAATGAGATATATTGAAGATCATAATCAAACCATGGCAGAATGAGAAAATAACCAGAAGTATATAGCATGCCATATCACAGAGGTTCAAACATCTAAGAAAGTTTACACTGACAAAGATAAATTCGGACAGTGAAGTTCAACAAACATAGCACAGAGGTTCAAACATCTAAGCAGAACAAAGAAAATGCACACCCTACACACAAGGAACAAAATCAACGCCTGGGAAATGTCCGATGATACTGATCCACGAAGTCCTCATGCTGCATGCGGATGTCTTGGACTTCATCAAATAAGGCTGCCTGTGTAGCCTCGATGGTGTCAAGGCGAGCGTCGACATGATCAAAGCGTTGAGTAACAGTGGCCTGGAGGTTTTGAAGCGATAGCATGATCTGGTCAAGAGAGACCGAGGTCAAGGCGGATGGGGCTGAGGATGTGGCTGCGGCAGGAGCTGCCTCTTCGTCGTCGCCTTCATCACCGCCTTCGTCCAGATCATGTTGGGGAGATGCTGGAGCACCATGGGCCTTTTCCCAAACGATGGTATCACCTTGCTCACGAGAGTACCAGCCAAGATTATGCAAGGTAGCAAGGTTGATGATGTGGCCTGCCTCTGGAAGGACGCCAGGCTCACACGAACAGTCGATACCGTAGTCGAGGAGGTAGAAGGCAAGGTGTTGGGGGAAGACAATTGTCTGAACTTTGCCAAGAGCAATCTTGATCCAATCGTGGAGAATGAAATGGAGAAGATCCGGTCGATCGCCATCAGGTGAGTGAATGTGATGAAGCCAAAACCGATCAAGTCGCCGGAGTTGGGAATATTTGGTGCCAAGTGGGCGAAGATTCCAAGAGATGATGATGTGGAGAAGACGAGCAAAGACAGGAAGGTCACCCGCACGATCATTGACGATATTGAATTCTAAGGGGACGTTGACATTTTCACGTGCAAGTCCATGCTCCGGAATTCGAAAGGCATGGGAAAGGGAATCTTTGGTGATTTCAACATCCCGACCCATAACAAATGATTGAATTCCTACTGCCTTACATGGGTTATTAGGCGAATAAATAACTTTGGCATTGGAAAAGAAAGCTCGAATGATGCTCATAGGAACCGGAGTGTTGATTTGGAGAAAGTATGTCCAATGGAAGGCTTCAAATTTGGCCAAGTAGGGAAATTGAATTGACTCCAAAAAACCGAAGTCAATTGGGCGGCAGTGCTTGACGCGCATATGGGCAAAGAGGGTATGGTAACGTTTTTTCTCGTCCGCATTCCGAAAGCAGCGATTAAAGGCGGTTGGAACGGAGGCGGAGGAAGAGGAGGGATGTGATCTTTTTCGAGGGGCAGCATGTTTGATTTTGGGAGCCATGTGAAGAAAGAATGATAAGGGAAAATTCAAAGAGGCATTTTGTCGAGCAGGTGATGGGCACAGGTTTGGGGAACTGTGGGGAATGTGTGTGAGCAATATGATCGAATCAATCAGCTGAGAGCCACAACCCAATAAGCAATTAACAATTAGGATAAGGAATTTCTTATGAATAACTACAACTAGGCTAAGGAAAATCCTTGGAAAAGACTAGTGCCAAATGAAGTGAAAACCTAGATGAAGAGGAAAGTAAGGCAAGATATGCAAATGGGTAAACAAGACATGATGCAAAAGACTAGAAATGCAAGAAAAATGGAATGAAAATTGGAAGAAAAACTTACAATTGACATGTTGGGTGAATAGTAACCATGGTGTGGAGGAAGAAGGAAGAGAAGAAAAGAAAAGATGGTGTCAGGAAATGAGGAGGGGAAATGAAAAAGAGAAGGAAATGAGGAAGATTGGTGAAGGAATGAAGCAATTTGGTGTAGAAATGAGTGAGATCATGAAGGTTGTGAGAGGAGGAATGGAGAAGGTGGAAGGCTTACGGATGATGGGGAAGAAGAATAGTGAAAATGAGTGAAATCCCGACCTTTTAACAAGCAGAAGAGCAAGGGTTTGATCGAAGGGATCGATCCCTTTTAGGATGGGATCGATCCCTTTTTGGCAGTGTGCATTCTTGCCTATTCTGGAATAAACGGATCGATCCCATGGCAAGAGGGATCGATCCCTCATATTCAAAACCCAGAATTTTAGGCCTTAATGACCCGGAAGCAATCTAATTTGAAGAAGTATTGATTCCGTTGTCACTTGCCTCATTCGTGATGCATAAAAATGATTTGAACACTATGAAACGTATGCATTTGGACCATTGTAAACTCAAAATCTGATTGTTTCCACTTGAGATGCATGAATGAGGTTGAAAAACTTCAGAAAAGATGCAGGAAAATGCAGAAAATTGCAGAAAAATGTTGAGAATATGCTGAACAGCTTTGAAAGCCAAGTGAACAGGATTGTGAGCCTGTCTTAAGCATCAGAAAGTGAATTGTTGACTAATGAAACACATAAATTTCAACATTTCAACATCAAAGTCTAAGATCATGAACAGTAACATGGCAAGTTGAAGTTATGAAGTGCAAGTGGAAATGATATTTTTCAAATTTCTTTCTTGCAATCATATCAAACCAACTTAAGACAGTCATGCAACACCAAATCACTTCAAGGAGCATTCATTATGCCTAATTCACCTCTAAGAGTGCAAAATCTCTCCTTGTCCAAGGGTTTTGTGAAGATATCAGCTAATTGGTGCAAGGTGTCCACATACTCTAGAATTATATCTCCTTTTTGCACATGATCTCGTATAAAATGATGTCTAATCTCAATGTGCTTAGTTCTAGAGTGTTGGATAGGATTTTTTGTAAGATTGATGGCACTAGTGTTGTCACACCTAATGGGAACTTGATTCATTTCTATTCCATAGTCTCTCATTTGTTGCTTAATCCATAACACTTGAGCACAGCAACTGCCGGAAGCTATATATTCAGCCTCGGTTGTGGATTGAGCTACGCTATTTTGTTTCTTAGAAAACCATGAAATGAGCCTACTTCCTAAGAATTGGCATGTTCCCGATGTGCTTTTCCTATCCACTTTGCATCCACCAAAATCCGCATCGGAATAGGCATGGAGGTCAAGTGTAGAATCTTTAGGATACCAAAGTCCTAAGGAAGAAGTGTCTTTGAGGTATCTAAGGATTCTTTTTACTGCTTGTAGGTGTGATTCTCTAGGGGATGATTGATATCTAGCACACAAGCATACACTAAACATGATATCGGGTCTACTAGCAGTTAAATATAGCAATGAGCCAATCATAGACCTATAGAGTTTAGTGTCTACACATTTTCCTCCTTCATCCTTATCAAGCTTAATATTTGTGCTCATAGGTGTAGAGAAAGGTTTAGATTCATCCATTCCAAATCTTTTGAGCAAATCTTTAGTGTACTTAGCTTGATTTATGAAAATACCTTCTTTACATTGTTTAACTTGAAGTCCTAGAAAGAAGGTCAATTCTCCCATCATACTCATTTCAAATTCACCTTGCATTAGCTTTGAAAAGTTTTTGCACAATGACTCATTTGTAGAACCAAAAATGATATCATCTACATAAATTTGAACTACCAATAAGTCATGACCCTTAGATTGAATAAACAATGTTGTGTCTACCTTTCCTCTTGTAAAACCTTTTTCGATTAAAAACTTTGAAAGTCTTTCATACCAAGCTCTAGGAGCTTGTTTTAATCCATATAAGGCTTTTGAAAGTTTGAAAACATGGTTAGGAAGTTTTGGATTTTCAAAACTGGGAGGTTGCTCAACATAAACCTCTTCATTTATATAACCATTTAGAAAAGCACTTTTTACATCCATTTGATATAACTTAAAGTCCTTATAACATGCAAATGCAAGTAGCATCCTAATGGCTTCTAATCTAGCTACCGGAGCATAGGTTTCATCATAGTCAATCCCTTCTTCTTGTCTATAGCCTTGAGCTACTAACCTAGCCTTATTTCTAACAATAATGCTATTTTCATCCATCTTATTCTTGAATATCCATTTGGTTCCAATGATGGGATAATCTTTAGGTCTTTCTACTAATGTCCACACTTTGCTTCTTTCAAATTGATTTAATTCTTCTTGCATGGCCATAATCCAATTTTCATCATTCAAAGCCTCATCCACTTTCTTTGGCTCAAATTGTGACACAAAGGCAACATGTTGACATATGTTTCTATAGGTTGACCTAGTCCTAACTCCAATGGTAGGATCTCCAACAATATCATTATCTTTCACATATCCAAGTTCTCTAGGACACCTAGATTCCTTCTCAATCATTTCTTGTTCCATGGACTCCTCATCTTTGTTAATAGTAAGATCTTCTAAGTGTTCCCTAACATCCTTATCTTGAGATGGATCAACTATAGGTTCATCAAAGATTTCTACTTCATCATCAAGATTGGTTCTACTAGTGATATTTGATTCACAAAGATTACATGTATTGACTCTTCTACAACAAGTGTTCTTTTATTAAAAACTCTATAAGCCTTAGAATTTAAAGAGTAACCAAGAAAAATACCTTCATCACTTTTAGCATCAAATTTTCCTAGGTTATCTTTACCATTGTTCAAAACAAAACATTTACATCCAAATGGGTGAAAATAACTTATGTTAGGCCTTTTTCCTTTATAAATCTCATAGGGAGTTTTCTTTAAAATAGGCCTCACCATAGCTCTATTTATAACATAGCAAGAGGTGTTTATTGCTTCAACCCAAAAATATTTAGGTAAGTTGTTTTCACAAAGCATGGTTCTAGCCATTTCTTCTAAGGTTCTATTTCTCCTTTCAACTACCCCATTTTGTTGAGGAGTTCTAAGAGCTGAAAAATTATGGCTAATGCCATTTTCATTGCAAAATATATCAAAACCAATATTTTCAAATTCTTTTCCATGGTCACTCCTAATACTTGAAATAGAATAACCCTTTTCATTTTGAACAAGTTTTGAGAAAACAATGAATTTATCTAAGGCCTCATTTTTAACACTTAAAAAGAATACCCAAGTAAACCTAGTGTAATCATCAACTATCACAAATCCATAGTGTTTACCTCCTAAACTAGTTGTCCTAGTTGGTCCAAAGAGATCTAAGTGAAGAAGTTGAAGTGATCTAGAGGTAGTGACACACTTCTTAGATTTAAATGAATTTCTTTTGTGTTTTCCTCTTACACATGCTTCACAAACTTTATCATTTTCAAATTGAAGCTTAGGTAATCCTACAACTAGGTCTCTTTTGGCTAACTTAGACAAAATATGCATGCTAGCATGGCCTAGTCTTCTATGCCATAACCAAGGTTCATCTTCTCTAGTAGCCATAAAGCATACATTTTTGCTATTAAGTTCATTTAAATTCACGATATAAATATTTCCTCGTCTATGTCCAATAAACATAATTTGATTAGATTTGGCATTAACAACATTGCAACACAAATCATCAAACATAACTTTAAATCCCTTATCACACAATTGACTAATACTAAGCAAGTTATGTTTCAAGCCTCTAACATATAAAACATTCTCAATAGTTGAGGAAGAGTTACCAATGGAGCCAATTCCTTCAATTTGTCCTTTGGAGTTGTCTCCAAATGTGACTTCTCCACCACTTTTGTGCTTTAGGAACTTGAATTGACTCTTGTCACCCGTCATGTGTCTTGAGCATCCACTATCAAGGTACCAATGCTCCTTGGACTTAGCCTTGTAGCAATACTCTTCCTCCTACAAACACATCAAGCTTTCATTTTAGGTACCCAAATTTTCTTGGGTCCTTGAGAGTTAGTACTTATAATTTTAGATCCTTTAGGGATCCATTTCATCTTTAATGACTCATCACTTGAATTTAAAACATGTTTAGGTACCCAAATTTTGACAGCCATTTTTCCTCTTATCATGGTCTTCCTAGAGGTGCATGCTTGTGAGGAGTGTCCTAGTTTATTACACAATGTGCACAAAACAAATTTTCTATCTTTAACTAGGAAGTTTTTAAGATGAGTCTCTTTGTTAGATGCATTATAACCTAACCCTTCTCTATCAAAGAATGCTCTTTGAGTCTCTAGCATTTGATCAAGTTTTTGTTGGCCCATGTAAAATCTAGAAAAGGAGTTTTGCAAATTAATGTTCTTTCTATTTAATTCTTCTATTTCTAGATTTGCATTCTCTAATTTCTTTTCACATTCTAATTTAACATTCACAAGCATTTCATTCTCCTTTTTCAACTTAGAAATCATTTTCTTATATTTCAAATTCATGCATTCAAATTCATTAGCTAACTCATCAAATGTATCTTGCAATTCATCAAAAGTATATTCATTAGTATCTAACAAGTTAGAAGTTACCTTTTCATCTTCAAAGGCCATGAAACAAAGGTTGGCTACTTCATCTTCTACATTCTCTTCATCGGAGCAATCACTATCACTCCAAGTAGCCACCATTGCCGTCTTTTTTTGTTTCTTCTCATTTTGCTTTCTATACAAAGGACAATCAAATTTAATATGATCAGGTTTTTTGCATTCATAACAAATAATTTGGTCCTTTTCTTTCCTACTAGTTTCTCCTCTATTAAAGTCTCTCCTAGGGGGTCTCCTAGAGTTACCACTAGTTCTCATCCTCATAAATTTATTAAACCTCTTAGCAAACATGGCCATTTCTAGGTCCTCATCATCACCACTCTCATCATGATCTTTTGATTCCTCAATAGTGGTGGATTTTAAAGCTACTCCAACTTTCTTAGGAGGATCTTGATTTCTCTTGATTTTCATCTCATAGGTGAGTAGAGATCCCATAAGTTCATCTAGTGAGAGTGTATGAGGATCCTTAGATTCCTCAATAGCAGTGACTTTAGCCTCCCATGTTTTTGGTAAGCTATTGAGTATCTTTTTCACCATTTCTACATTAGAATATGTCTTGCCTAATGCTTTAAGACCATTTATGATGTCAGTAAACCTAGTAAACATGTCACTAATTGATTCATCATTCTTCATTCTAAATAATTCATAGTCTTGTGTGAGCATGCCTACTTTGGTTTCTTTGACTTGTGTGGTTCCCTCATGTGTGATAGCTAGTTTGTCCCAAACTTGTTTAGCATTCTCACATTGTGACACTCGATTATACTCATTTGGTCCAAATGCACAAAAGAGTGTGTGCATTGCTTTAGCATTAAGTTGTGCCATCCTAATATCATTAGTATCCCATTCATCTTCTTTCTTAGGCACATCCGACCCATCTACTTTCTTAATAGGAATAAGAGGACCTTTGACAATAATTCTCCATACTTCATAATCATTGGCTTGAATAAATAGCATCATTCTAGTCTTCCAATAGGCATAGTTTTCACCATTAAAGAGTGGAGGTCTGACCGTAGAGTGTCCCTCTCCTACCAAGGGTGTAGACAAACTAGTTTGAGCCATTAGTGATCGTTTATACTCGATAGATGTTAATCTAAGTCACTCTCGAGCCCAAGCTCTGATACCAATTGTTGGCTCTACCGAGAGGGGGGGTGAATCGGTTTTTCTAATTATTTCTACTTTTCCTAACTCTTAATGCACAATCGAAGTCAAATAAGCAATAATGAAATAAACGCAGTAAATAAGAGTAAGGGAAAGAGAAGCAAACACAAGGTTTATAGAGGTTCGGCCAAACTCTTGCCTACGTCCTCTCTCCTTGAACTTCTTGTCAAGGTTTTGATTCACCTCTTCCTTGAGAAAGCTTACAAACCACTTGAAGGTGTGGCAAGACCTCTTACAATTTCTCTTGAGACTTTAGAAGTCTCTTTCTAATCCTCTACCCTTGTAGTATTCCCACTCTCTACAATATCAGACCTTACAAGGATAGCTCACCCCTTTGAATATCTGATTTTTTTCAGTGGATGGGTGAAGGATACAGAAAACACTCTCACACAATGAAGTTACAATGAGATTTTCAGATTTCAGATTCTCTCTTGAAGCTTGAATACTTTGGAATGCTTGTTCTTCTTTCAAACTTCATAAATGTCACTATTTATAACCCACCAAACGGATAGAACAGTTGGTGAAGCATTTAATGCAAATCCTCCCGTTGAAACCCTCAAAAACTAGCCGTTACAGGAGGTCTCGTCCAAAAGGGATCGATCCCTTTACCAAAGGGATCGATCCTGTTTATCCAGAATGCTTCCCAACTTGTTGCTTGAGCTTTATCATGCTTACTGTCAAAATGGGATCGATCCCTTTACCAAGGGGATCGATCCCTTTTAACCAGAATCAATTTCCTGCACATCTTTAACTGCAATTTGAGATAGTTTGTGATTTTTGTGATTCTAAGTCAGTTCAAAAACTTCTAACACTTTTCTTAAGAGTATTTACTGACTTTTCAGTTGAAATCACAATCCAAAACTTGTTTAAAATATATTCTATTATTGAGTTCATTCAAAGCAAATTTACTTAGAGAAAAATCATTTTTAAGCTTACTTGAATTTTGTCATTTCAAAAGACTTGTCAATTTAAAGCTAACATATATAATTTCATAATTTAAAACCATAAAGGTTATAAAACCATTTAGTGAATATTTAAGAAATATATATAAAAATATTCACTTTATTTCTTTTCATTTTCCATCTCGTATTACGTGTAATTTACATATCAGGAGAATTTTCGGTGATTTCATTATCACCATTCTCGAAAACATGAATATTTTAAAATCACTTTCATTTCATTCATGTTTTTAGGGAAAATATTCATTTTCTTGATTTTCGTGATTGAAAATCATTTCTCGTGAAATAAAATCATTTATTATGATTTTATGAAATTTTCTAGAAATTTTCGATAATTTTCGATAATTTTTCGGCAGTATAACGGCTGCCGATTGGCTAGCCTCCTGCACGGAAAATACAGTTTATAATTTCAACCGGTACTTCATCACAATTTTCCAACCAATCATTCATCGCAATATTTTCATAAATATTTTCATAAAATATTTCATAATTAAAATCATGCAGACTGAATATCCTTACAGTGCTGCACATGCATCTCTTACCTTTTTTGGGTCGGCGACTTCCTCTTACTGGTCGCACCCGTACTCCATCTCTTTCGATTCCTCATCTCGATCGTAGAGAATAATTTCTGGAAATTAAAATTCTAAATTTTAGAATTTTCATAATTAATTTATTAAATTTTTACTAGAAATCATTTTCCAGAATTCTTACCGAATTTTCGTAATTTTCGAGTTTCCGAATTCTCAGGATCTCCCGTAATTTCGAAATTCCCGAATCCCGAAAATTTCTCTTTTTCTCTTTTCTTTTCTTTTCTTTCTTCTCTTTCTTTTTCTCTTCTTTTCTTTCTTTTCTCTTCTTTTTCTTTTTCTTTTTCCTTTTTCTTTTCTCTTTTTCCTCTTTTCCTTTTCCTGACCGGTTCAGACCGGTTAGATCCCTTCATCTCCGGTTCCTCGCCGGCGGCCGATTCTCCGACGGTTCAAGGCTCCACAGCTGGCCTACTGCACGGCGAGTCTGCTGGTGGTCTCCGTTAGGCCTGGATCGACGGCACGGCGGCGGATCAAGTCGATTTACCTTTGGTTTCTTCCGCCTCTTCGTCGGCCCTCCTCCACCATTCATCGCGCCTCCGGTAGCCTCTCACCTCTTCCTCTTCCTCCAGCGAAGCTTCGGTGGCAATGGCGGTGGCCAATTCCGCCGTCACCGCCAGATCCTCTTTCTCTTTTCCTCTCGGCTTCCGCTGGAATTTCCTTCTGTCTTCGATTTTGTTTCCTTCCTTTTTCGTCGTCGTCGTCTCCTTCTCTTCTTGGCTCGTCGACCGACGATGGCCTCCCTTCTCTCTCTTTCTCCTCCGACGCCGTCGATGGGGTCGGCTTCTTCACTGTTTTCGACAAAAACGGGATCCCATTTTCTCGTTTCTGTTTCCTTTTTTTGTATTAAATTTTATATATATATATATATATATATATAAATGATTCTTTTATATAATTATACACATATATAACTACAATATTCATATAATTATAATTGTAAAATTATATCTATAATTATTATATTAGATATATATATATATATCTACACTTTAACTTTAAAATAATATATATTTCATATATATGTATATACATATGTAATTATATAAAACATATATATATTTAAAAATATATTTATATAATAAAATTATATAAATATATAATTACTCACATTTGTATTTCTTATAATTTGGATTTCTTCATATCCAAATTATATTTCTCCTTTTCATTTCTTATTTAATTTGGATTTCCATTTATCCAATTTAAATTCCTCAATTTATCCAAATTACTTTTCTCCACTTCTTCACTTCATCAATTTCAGGAATTTCAATGATATTCCCATCTCGTAAATAAATTTTATTTATTTATTTAACTTCTCTATTTATTTTGGAATTTAATTACAAATATTTAATATTAATTTTAGAAAATTAGCGGTTATCACATGAAGGGACCAATCAAGTTAGGGAAACCAAAGTAGGAATGCTCACACATGATTATGAGCTTTTTAAAATGAAAGAAAATGAGTCCATGAGTGATATGTACACTAGATTTAATGACATAATCAATGGACTTAAGGCATTAGGCAAGACCTATTCTAATGTAGAAATGGTGAAGAAAATTTTGAATAGCTTGCCACAATCATGGGAGGCAAAGGTAACCACAATAGAAGAGTCTAAGGATCCAAATACCTTGTCTCTAGATGAGCTCATGGGCTCCCTACTTACATATGAAATGAAAATGAAAAGAAATGAAGTGCCTTCAAAGAAAGTAGGGGTAGCACTTAAGTCTTCCACTCATGAGATCATTGAAAATGATAGTGATGAGAGTGGAATGAGGAAGAAAAGGAAATGGCAATGTTTGCCAAAAGATTTAATAGATTTATGAGGATGAAGGAGAGAGAGAATGATAGGAGACATCAAAGAAGAGGGGTAAGAATAGGAGAGTCAAGTAGGAAAGAAAAAAAACCCCTTAGTGTGTTATGAGTGTAATGAACCGGGTCATACTAAGTTAGATTGCCCCTTACTTAGGAAAGAAAAGGATAGGAAACCTAGGAAGAAAGCATTTGTGGCTGCATGGAGCGATAGTGATAGCTCCGATGAGGAAAACATAGATGATGAGGTAGCCTACTCATGCTTTATGGCTATTAGTGACAATGAGGCTAGCTCTAGTTTTAGTGAAAACATAGATGATGAGGTAGCCTACTCATGCTTTATGGCTATTAGTGACGATGAGGCTAGCTCTAGTTTTAGTGAAAATAATGATTTTACCTTTGATGAGTTACAAAATGCTTTTAATGAATTAGCAAATGAATTTCAATGCATGAATTTTAAATATAAGAAAATCATTGCTAATTTGCAAATAGAAAAGGAAACCTTGACCAATATTAAGCTAGAATTAGAAAAGAAACTAGAAGAGGCCAACTTAGAAATAAATGAGTTAAATAAAAAGAATACAAATTTGCATAACTCATTTTCTAGGTTCTATATGGGTCAACAAAAATTAGATCATATGCTTGAGACCCAAAGAGCTTTCTTTGACAAAGATGGGCTAGGATATAATGCAATACATAAAGAAACTCATCTAAAGAATTTCCTTGTGAGCAAAAATACTATGCATGATTTATCTCTTATATGCTCACTTTGCAATAGAATAGGACACTCTTCACAAGCATGCACTTATAGAAAAATTACATTTAGAGGAAGAGTAGTTAGAAAAATGTGGGTGCCAAAGCATGCAATAAATAATGATGATTTGAGTTTGAAATGGATCCTTAAGGGATCAAAAATTGTTTGCACTAACTCTCATGGACCCAAGAAAATTTGGGTACCAAAACATGCATAAATTTGTTTGTTGTAGGAGTGTTAGAGCATAGGAATACAATGAAACAATGCTCTACACAGCCCATGGAGTTGCTTGTGCCAGTGAGAAAGAGGAAGAACTTAAGTATCCACTCTTGGCAAGGTCACAACAATTTCTCAAAGAATGGCTAATGGTGGATCCAACACATTAAGGCAAAAGAGTCTCATGCAAAGGAGTTTTGTAAGCTTAATTCCTTACTCCTTAAAATTTTTTATTTAATTAAATTATTTGTGCTTTGATGAGAAAATTGGTTAATGATTCATGATGCATTGTGATTGAGCAAAAGGTATGATAAATGATTGTTAAGTGTTTGATGGACAATTCTTGATGATTGGATGAAAAGCATGTTTAGTGATTTTGAAATGATTATTTGATTTTTGTATTGTGAGCAAGTTTGTAATGTGTTGATAATATATTTACTTGCTACAAAAATTGCCAAATATGTCATATATGCAAAATGCCATGTCATGAGCTTTAATGAAGAATATGCATATTAGAAATCATGACATGATGTTCACAAGTGTAGGGATTTGATGCTATGTGCTTAAAATCAATGTGAACAAGTTTGTTTTGACATATTTATGTAATTCAATGCATTGGTTTTGCCAAAACATGCATAACTCTCAAAATGACCTTTTTTGAGGCCAAAAATGCATTTTATTGTGTAAATTCTTCCAAAATTGCAAAATCTTTTGTAAAATGGTTTTTCATTTATATTTTTCATTCATACAAGTCCAAAATCATGTTACACAAATGTTTAAACTCTTACTTGGACTTAAAATACTCAAAAACCAAGTTTTGGCACCTCAAAGGTTAGATTTCTGTCAAAAACTGCAGAAAATGTATGAGGGATCGATCCCCCCTCCTCTAGGGATCAATCCCCCCAAGCCAGAAAGGGCTTTCCTGCATGTTTAAATCAAAATTTGGGAGGATCTTTTGTTAGTTTCACACTAACTTTTGTATAAGCATAAAATTCATTGTTTTAACTTCTTTTTGATGATCCTTTCAAGATGAAAAATCATTTTTCATTGATATCATGCCTCAATTCCATCAATTTGTATTATTTCCAACAATTGGTATCACTTTCAACAATCAATATCATTTTTCATTGAGCTTACAAGTGCAAAATCAGTTTTCTCATTGAAGATGGTCATGAATTGCATAAATCTTGAAATAATCTTGAAATATATTTTCAATAAATGCTTAAACATAATTTTGAAATTTATTTCAATGATTTGTGTATATATTTGAGAATTTGATGAACTTGTGGATAATGACTATTGATCATATCTTTTGTTCATCTTAGTCAAGCATGCTTATAGGATTATGTCTCTTAGCTTGACTCATCTATTCCACACTAGTCTTCATGATAATTATACATCTAGTGGAAGATGAATAGTTAAGGTCATATACTTTAATGAAAAAAAAATGATTAAAACTTGACCTTAAGGATTGATTTCAAATATAAATTCAACAATTGGTATAAAGTCATAATTGTCATTGGCCTATAATTTGTGATTGTAAATGGATCTAAAATGTTCAAATGCATGAAATTTGTCATCCATGAACTTAAACTTCTCTTATGGCCAAATTGTTAAAGGACTTGGGCTTTAATGACAACACCAACATTCAAAGATAAATGCAAACATGAACAAATGTACCTTGATTGATATCTATGTATTTATTCTTGATTGTTTTGATGTGAACATGCATGTTTGCTTAAGTTGAATCAATAATCATGCCTATGAGATGAGAATAGCTGTTTTCATGATATTATGTGCTTAACCTCACTCATAGATTATGGATTTTATTGTTAAAATATACTTAAGCATGATATTGATTTATTTAGACAAATCCATTTTAGTTAAAATAGCATATATCCTTTGGAACCTTAAACGTTAAAATTAACTAGGGATATTGCTTTGAAATGATTAAAATGGTAATCTACCCTTGCTCATAAGTGGTTAAGATCTTGAATGGAAAATTGAGCATAGGATTCTTTAGTTTCATGGAAGAAAATGTGTTTGCTTGAATACCTTGACTTTTTGACTCTTCCATATGGTATAATTTTGTGAATATGAATTTGGATTAATACTTTATGATAGTGTGCTAATGTTCAATTAATCCATATGCATATTTGATGATGTGTGATTGTGTTCTTGCATATTTAGAATGATTATTTTCTTGACATGAACACACTACACATAAATATTGGATTCATGCAAAATGTCTAAATCAATAATTAGTAACAATTGGTATCATTGGCAATTATATTTTCAATAATTGGTAAACCAAAACTAAATTGACTATTGTTATGTGCTTTAAAGTGACAATTCTTCTCATGCTCCTTAGATTGAAATGACAAATAGGGAAGAATTCATATAAGAAACTTTTGCATGCAACACTTTTGTGCTAGAATTTATGGATAATTGATGTATGATTTAATTCTATGCACACTCTTTCTTGAAAATGATTTATGAGCTCATGTATATGATATGTCATCTAATTTCAGCTCATAATCATGATGCTTTGTCATGCACCTTAGTTGGATCTTAGAGAACAATTGATATACCTAGGTGCTTAGTAGGATTGAAATGAGCAAGTCATAGACCTTAGTAGATATTTCTAAACAACTTGCTTCATTATTTACCAATTGGGAACTTCCTACAAAATTATTTATAAACAATTGGTATAGGATCATAAGTCATATTCATTACATGAATATTTCATAATCTTTGTGAATATTGACTTATTTATTTGTGTTATGAGTCCCATGTACTAACATGTTTCTTGTTGAATGGAGCATATTTTATCTCTTCTCACATAGCCATAATGTTAGGTGGAGCATACTTTGTATTTTTCCTTCTTTTTGCTATGACAAAAAGGGGGAGAGATATTAAAAGGGAGAGAGATATTAAGGGGGAGAAATAATGATTTGAAGATATTAAGGGGGAGAAATAATGATTTGAAAACTTCTTTTGAAAACCATGCTTACATTAAGGGAGAGCTTTATAAAATCCTGCTTTATTTGAGGGGGAGCATTTTTTCAAAGAATTTTCAAAGCAAATTTACCTTAAGTTTTCTCATATCAAAAAGAGAGAGATTGTTAGCTTTAAATTGACATATATATTTTGAAATGACAAAAACTTAAGTAATCTTAAATGTTTGATTCATATTGTAAATTTGCTTTATCAATTATGATTTCACAAACCATATTAAGTGCTTTTATCAAATATAAAATCATGATTTAATTGATTATCTTTATTGGCTTTAATCAATTTAGAAAACATTTTTTTAATTATTGGTTTAAGTAATTTTCTTATGATATTATTGAATATATTTTAAGAAAATTACTTGATAAATTTTTTAGACTCAAATTCATGTTTTCAAAGTCATGTCATATTTAAAAATACTCAAAATTGGTTTTAAAATGTTTTTAATGCCTAAAGACCTAAAAAAAGCAAATGAATATTGTAAGGGATGGATCCCCTGATCAAAGGGATGGATCCCTTATCTGAAGGGATGGATCCCCTATCTGAAGGAATGGATTCCTTGATCAAAGGGATCGATCCCCTGAGGAAAGGGATCGATACCTTTATGGCAAAATGGCTTCCAAGGTCCCTCAAGCCAAGAATCAAGATTCTGGACTAAAGGGATCGATCCTTTTAGGCATGGGATCGATCCGTCGGGACGAAAAAGTGCTGTAACGGCTAGTTTTGTGAGACACAACAATCATATTCAAGTTTTGGCTCCAACCAACGTCTAGAACACATCCAAGGGACTATAAATAGAGGCTTGGAAGCTGAAGAAAGGTGAGAGAGCACCCAAGACATATCATTCTTTAATTTCTTCATCTCTTCAAGCAAATCAAAGAGTTCAAGAGCTAGAATTCAATATCTTCTATCACTCTCATATTCCTTGTATAGAATAGCACAAATATTATATAAGCTTTTTTCTTGTGCTTAATCTTCGTGATCATTTGCCTACTTAGAGGCCTTCTTTGATTACACCATTGTAAACCCAATCATACTTTGTAAAGGGAAGGTTTCTCTTTAGCCTAAGAAAAAGAGGGAGGTTTCTCTTGAGCCTAGAAAAAGAGGGAGAATAGGTTACTCTTGAGCCTAAGAAAAAGAGGGATTGTAAACACAAATTCAAGAATAGTGAATTTGGAGAAAATCGTTGGGAGCGTCTCAAGGTAAAGGACGTAGGCAATGTTGTCGAACCTCTATAAATCACTTGCGTACATTTCTCTATCCTTACTCTCTTTTCTTATTTGCAATTATATTTGTGTTTATTGTATTGAATCTATATTGTATAATTGAGTAGCCTAGAGAACTTAGAAAATATTAATATAGGCTAGAGAATTTACAAGAATCGAAAAACAAACTTAAGGGTAGCGAAAAACCGATTCACCCCCTCTCGGTATAGCCTATAGAGCCAACATGATCAAAACACACAAAGTTCAATAATTCAATCTCAAAAAGCTAAGAACATGAACAGTAAAATAGTAAGTTAAGGTCATGAATTGCAAGTGGTAATTATATTCTTCGAATTTCTTTCTTACAATCTTCACAAACCAACTTACTTCATTCATTCAACATTAAATCAATTCAAGAAGCATTCATAATACCTAATTCACCTCTAAGAATGCAAAATCTCTCCTTGTCCAATGGTTTTGTGAAGATATCGGCTAATTCGTGCAATGTATCTACATACTCTAGAATTATGTCACCTTTTTACACATGATCTCATATAAAATGATGTCTAATCTCAATGTGCTTGGTTCTAGGGTGTTGGATGGGATTTTTTGTAAGATTGACAGCACTAGTGTTGTCACACTTGATGGGAACCTGGTTCATTTCTATTCCATAGTCTCTCATTTGTTGTTTAATCCATAAAACTTGAGCACAACTTCCGGAAGCTATATATTCAGCCTCGGTTGTGGATTGAGCTACACTATTTTGTTTCTTAGAGAACCATGAAATAAGCTTACTTCCTAAGAATTGACATGTTCCCGATGTGCTTTTCCTATCCACTTTGCATCCGCCAAAATCCACATCGGAATAAGCATGGAGATCAAGTGGAGAATCTTTAGGATACCAAAGTCCTAAGGAATAAGTGTCTTTAAGGTATCTAAGGATTTTTTTTACTTCTTATAAGTGTGATTCTCTAGGAGATGACTGAAATCTAGCACACAAGCATACACTAAACATTATATTGGGTCTACTAGCAGTTAAGTATAGCAATGAACCAATCATAGACCTATATAGTTTAGTGTCTACACACTTTCCTCCTTCATCCTTATCAAGCTTAATATTTGTGCTCATTGGTGTAGAGTAAGGTTTAGACTCATCCATTCCAAATCTTTTGAGTAAATCTTTAGTGTACTTAGCTTGATTTATGAAAATATCTTCTTTGCATTGTTTAACTTGAAGTCCTAGAAAGAAGGTTAACTCCCCCATCATACTCATTTCAAATTCACCTTGCATTAACTTTGAAAAGTCCTTACACAATGACTCATTTGTAGATCCAAAAATGATATCATCTACATAAATTTGAACTACTAATAAGTCATTACCCTTAGATTGAATAAACAAGGTTGTATCTACCTTTCCTCTTGTAAAACCTTTTTCGATTAAAAACTTTCAAAGTCTTTCATACCAAGCTCTAGGAGCTTGTTTTAATCCATATAAGGCTTTTGATAGTTTGAAAACATGGTTAGGGACCTTTGGATTTTCAAAACCGGGAGGTTGCCCAACATAAACCTCTTCATTTATATAACCATTTAAGAAAGCACTTTTTACATCCATTTGATATAACTTAAAATCCTTATAGCATGCAAAAGCAAGTAGCATCCCAATGGCTTCTAATCTAGCTATCGGAGCATAAGTTTTATCATAGTCTATCTTTTCTTCTTGTCTATATCCTTGAGCCACTAACCTAGCCTTGTTTCTAACAATAATGCTATTCTCATCCATCTTATTCTTGAATATCCATTTGGTTCCAATGATGGGATAATCTTTAGGTCTTTCCACTAATGTCCACACTTTGCTTCTCTCAAATTGATTTAATTCCTCTTGCATGGCCATAATCCAATTTTCATCTTTCAAGGCCTCATCCACATTCTTTGGCTCAAATTGTGACACAAAGGATACATGTTGACATATGTTTTTATAGGTTGACCTAGTTCTAACTCCAGTGTTTGGATCTCCAACAATATCATTATCCTTCACATATCCAAGTTCTCTAGGACACCTAGATTCTTTCTCAATTATTTCTTGTTCCACGGGCTCCTCATTTTGTTAATATTAAGATCTTCTAATTGTTCTCTAACATCCTTATCTTAGGATGGATCAACTATAGGTTCATCAAAGATCTCTACTTCATCATCAAGATTGGTTCTACTAGTGATATTTGATTCATCAAAGATTACATATATTGACTCTTCTACTACTAGTGTTTTTTTATTGAAAACTCTATAAGCCTTAGAATTTAAAGAACAACCAAGAAAAATATCTTCATCACTTTTTGCATCAAATTTCCCTAGGTTATCTTTACCATTGTTCAAAACAAAACATTTACATCCAAATGGGTGAAAATAACTTATGTTAGGCTTTTTTCCTTTATAAAGCTCATAGGGAGTTTTCTTTAAAATAGGCCTTACCATAGCTCTATTTATAACATAGCAAGCAGTATTTATTGCTTTAGCCCAAAAATATTTAGGTAAGTTATTTTCACAAAGCATGGTTCTAGCCATTTCTTCTAAGGTTCTATTTCTCCTTTCAACTACCCCATTTTGTTGAGGAGTTCTAGGAGCTGAAAAATTATGGCTAATACTGTTTTCATTGCAAAATGTATCAAAACCAAGATTTTCAAATTCTTTTCCATGGTCACTCCTAATACTAGTAATAGAGTAACCTTTTTCATTTTGAACAAGTTTTGAGAAAACAATAAATTTATCTAAGGCTTCATTTTTTACACTTAAAAAGAACACCCAAGTAAACCTAGTATAATCATCAATTATGACAAAACCATAGTGTTTTCCTCCTAAGCTAGTTGTCCTAGTTGGTCCAAAGAGATCTAAGTGGAGAAGTTGAAGTGACCTAAAGGTTGTAACACACTTCTTAGATTTAAATGATATTCTCTTGTGTTTTCCTCTTACACATGCCTCACAAATTTTATCATTTTCAAATTGAAGTTTAGGCAAACCTACCACTAAGTCTCCTTTGACTAATTTAGATAAAACATGCATGCTAGCATGACCTAGTCTTCTATGCCATAACCAAGGTTCATCTTCTCTAGTGGCCATAAAGCATACATTTTTGCTATTTAGTTCATTTAAATTAACAATATAATGTTTCCTTGTCTATGTCCAATAAAGAGAATTTGGTTAGTTTTAGCATTAACAACATTGCAACATAAAGCATCAAACATAACTTTAAAACCCTTGTCACACAATTGACTAATACTAAGCAAATTATGTTTTAATCCTCTAACATACAAAACATTCTCAATAGTTGAGGAAGAGTTATCAATGGAGTCAATTCCTTCAATTTGTCCTTTGGAGTTGTCTCTAAATGTGACTTCTCCATCACTTTTATGCTTTAGGAACTTGAATTGGCTCTTATCACCCATCATGTGTCTTGAGCATCCACTATCAAGGTACCAATGCTCCTTGGACTTAGCCTTGTAGCAATACTCTTCCTCCTACATACAAACACATCAAGCTTTCATCTTAGGTACCCAAATTTTCTTGGATCCTTGAGAGTTAGTACTAATAATTTTTGATCCTTTAGGGATCCACTTTATTATTAAAGACTCATCACTTGAATTTAACACATGTTTAGGCACCCAAATCTTGACAGCCATTTTTCCTCTAATCATGGTTTTCCTAGAGGTGCATGTTTGTGAAGAATGTCCTAGTTTATTACATAATGTGCACACAACAAATTTTCTATCTTTAACAAGGAAATTTTTTAGATGATTCTCTTTGTTTGATGCATTATAGCCTAACCTTTCTCTATCAAAGAATGCTCGTTGAGTCTCTAGCATATGATCAAGTTTTTGTTGACCCATGAAAAATCTAGAAAAGGAATTTTACAAATTAGTGTTTTTCTTATTTAATTCCTTGATTTCTAGATTTGCATTTTCTAATTTCTTCTCACATTCTAATTTAACATTCGCAAGCATTTCGTTTTCCTTTTTCAACTTAGAGATCATTTTCTTATATTTCAAATTCATGTATTCAAATTCATTTGCTAACTCATCAAATGCATCTTGCAATTTATCGAAAGTGTATTCATTAGTATCTAATGAGTTAGATATTACCTTCTCATCTTCAAAAGTCATAAAGCAAAGGTTGGCTACTTCATCTTCCACATTCTCTTCATCGGAGCAATCACTATCACTCCATGTAGCCACCATTGCCTTCTTCTTTGGTTTCATCTCATTTTGCTTTCTATAAAAAGGACAATCAAATTTAATATGACCAGGTTTTTTGCATTCATAACAAATAATTTGGTCCTTTTCTTTCTTACTAGTTTCTCCTCTATTGAACTCTCTCTTAGGGGGTCTCCTAGAGTTTCCATTAGCTCTCATACTCATGAATTTATTGAATCTTTTGGTGAACATGGCCATTTCTAAATCCTCATCATCACCACTTTCATCATGATCATCTTTTGATTCTTCAATTGTGGTGGATTTTAGAGCTACTCCAACTCTCTTAGGGGGATCTTGATTTCTCTTAATTTTTATCTCATAAGTAAGTAAAAATCCCATAAGTTCATCTAATGAGGGTGTATAAGGATCC
This sequence comes from Heritiera littoralis, assembly GCA_031772115.1. Classification (NCBI taxonomy): domain Eukaryota; kingdom Viridiplantae; phylum Streptophyta; class Magnoliopsida; order Malvales; family Malvaceae; genus Heritiera; species Heritiera littoralis. The sequence goes on from JAPDPK010000064.1 coordinate 2,700,378, forward strand.
TTGGATTCCTCAATAGCAGTGACTTTAGCTTCCCATGATTTAGGTAAGCTATTGAGTATTTTTTCACCATTTCTACATTAGAATATGTTTTTCCCAAGGCTTTAAGACCATTTATAATGTCAGTGAATCTAGGAAACATGTCACTAATGGATTCATCATTCTTCATTTTGAGTAATTTATAATCTTGAGTGAGCATGCCTACCTTAGTTTCTTTAACTTGTGTTGTTCCGTCATGAGTAACAGCTAGCTTATCCCAAATTTGCTTAGCATTTTCACATTGTGAAACTCTATTGTACTCATTTGGTCCTAATGCACAAAATAGTGTGTGCATTGCCTTAGCATTCAATTGTGTCATTCTAAAATTGTTTGTGTCCTATTCATTTTCTTTCTTTGGCACATCCTCCCCATCCACTTTCTTAATAGGAACAAGGGGACCTTTAACTATAATCCTCCATACTTCATAATCATTGGCTTGAATAAATAGCATCATTCT